>CM067480.1:29245259-29497958 GCA_034552555.1 Semaprochilodus insignis | reverse complement strand
GGGTGGGGGGTGGGTGGGCGTAAAAAACATTTTCAATTTAAAGACGCACCTCTAGCGATGCCTTGAACTTCAGTGGTAAGTGAACTGTGTAAAATAAAAAGCGGGTCCAGGAGACCAGTCACAGAGAATTTATTAATCCACATCTGCTACTCTCATCACTGCAGCTTCAGAGCTATCCGTTGAGAGAATGGGAAAAGGACATCACTAACGGCTACATGGCTGTGTGTGTGTGTGTTCTCTGCATAAAAGTAGATGAATTACTTGTAGGGAGCCTGAAGTTCTGCTGGGCTCAGAGGATGCAGAACAGGAAAATGACTAAGAGTTCCTGTCCTTCACTGCACAATTCATCTTAAAGGAGTCGTTTTTACATTTTCTGGCAGTTTTTTGTTTGTGCGCTTTTGCAGCAGCTATTATTATTTCATTGCAGTCAGTGGCAGTTTAATGTTGTTCTTGCCACATTTTGCTGACTCACTGCTAGTTGATAAGAATGACAGCTCACTACAGCATCAGAATAGAAAGCAAAGTATACATCTGAGCAAAAAACTGCAGGGAAGAAAGACAATGTTCCAAGTTATTAATGCATTTTAGTCAGGATATATGTTTTGTTATTTTTCCTGCTTTACAAACTAATCAGACTAGTCACCGTAAGCTTTTGGCAGCAGTGATGGATTTCCTAGGTTTTTACTAGGATAAACTACTTACAGTACTCACTGGTTCACTAGTAAAAGCAACTTGTTTTGCTATCTGGAGTTAACCAGAGGAGAATGGCTTTCCCTTTTTAGTCTTGGTTCCTCTCAAGGTTTCTTCCTCTTTGTCACGCCTTGCCCTGTCTCCCCCCCTGCCTGTTTTCTGTCTTTGTTTACCTTTCCTCATGTTCCTGTCATTTCCATATGCTTTTGTTTATTTTCGTTCTGGCTCCTCCTTGTCTCCGCCCTCATGTTACACCTCTCATCTGTCCCTAGTTTTATGACTCCTCCCCCTCTCAGGTGTTCTTGTTGATCGTTGTTTATTTATACTCCTAGTTGTTTGCTTGGTGTTTTGTCTTCATATCAGTTTTTGCTGTTGCTCGTTTTGTTCTCCATTTTCCTTGTATTTGGTAGTCTTTTGTTTCTTTCATTTCTAGTGTCTTTGTTTTCTAGTTTTATGTTATATTGGTTCATATAAAATGTTCAGACTTGCATCCTGCCTCCTCGTCAGTCTCACTGGGGGCTTGCACCCGGATTCTCTGTAAAGCTGCTGTGTGACGACATCTGTTGTAAAAAGCACTACATAAATGAACTTTGACTTGCCTTGTTATAAGCCTCCTCACAACTCAACTGACTGGCTCAAATACATTAACAAGGACAGTGATTCAACTAACTAAATTCTGCAGAGAAACACAACAGTTAGGATGATATAATGAATGTGTGTCCAATTTCACAGCTCACTATACATTTACACCTGGTTTACCTCCTGTGACCGGTACCTGGCTTGTATCCTGATAGGATTTTAGCCACATGCATTTACATTTGGTAGTCAAATCTGTTTGAAATCTGACTGCTGTGCAGGACTGAATAGACAAATCTGTTTTTTACGTGACAATCCAATTGTTACCAATTGTTTATTCATTCAAGCATTTTGTTTCATGTGGTGCTCAGCCATGTGTGTTGTCCATGGAGCATGTGCCCAGCCAGTGACTGTATGGAAAGGAGCCTGAGTGGCTTAAATGCTATCTAACCACCTCCTGAAGTGGTTTGAGTAAAAGGACTTGTATCTGTTAAATGAGTCTTGGGTGTGTTTACACTTGCAGTTTTATGTGACTTTGCCTCATCCAGATATAATCCTGATGATCAAGATGCATGCAGCGACTAGGTGTGAATGAGGTCAAAGTGAAAAGAGAGAAAAGAAAACAAAGGAGGAAAGGAATGATAAGCCAGAATGAATGGAATGGGTTTATATAAAGAGCAGATATAGCGAGACCTTAGCTCCTGCTCTGTTTGCCAGTGCATGAAATACGCTCAGCTCCAGTATTTGAAGAGGCCTGTTTCTCTGTTTGATCTATGTTTGAATTGTTGAGCTTGGGTATGTACATGACAATAGATTACTGTGCCACATATCAACAATTTGATTGGTTGTTGCTTGATTCATTTACATGTTTGCCCAAAAGGAGACTTAACAGTGTGTGCATTAGCCATTTGACGTGTCACTTGTATCCATTTGTTGTCATCTCGCGCCACATTATAGCATGATATATTCCTTTGTTCAAAGAATTGGCATACAGTTTAAATGCAGCCACTATACACTGCTACATGACTTCCGATGTTTTAAAGTCGGCTGTTGATGAAAGTCGAGCCAACATGGACTGATATCATGAAGACAAGCACAGGAGAAGGGAATGCTTTGCACCAAGCAACATTAATAATCTGACTTTAAAAATCTGTGGCGTGTAACGCCGGTCAAACAAACCAGACACTCGCGGAAAACTAACAGGGTTTGACGTTTATTTACAAAAGGACAATCTGGAAGAGTAGACAGAAAACCAGGCCAAGTCAAAACCGTGAGAACTAACACCAGGTACATGGGTAAGACAGAAGGCACAAACAAGAAGACAGGCTAGGATCAAAACCAGAGAAGCAAACAGTCCAAACAATCAAACCGGAGAAGCAAACAGTCTAAACAACCAAAGTACAAAACAACAGGCAAAACACTACAAAGCCCAGAAACCATAAACAGGTCACACACGCCAACAGGATAACCGCCCTGTATGCAATGGCATTTGTTGGCAAGACCTCGTTAAGGTAAGACTGAAACAAACTGGTATATATCCACACAACAGGAATTAAGAACAGGTAGTCACCTATTAGTATCCAGGGGAGAGAGATCTGGAGACTGGTGCCTGTATGGTGACTCTGGGTCATGTGTTGTGACATCATACACCATTGAATCCTGGGAGTTGTAGTGCGGAGGGGAAGCATGTGCAGAGAGAGAACCAGGAGGTGTGACATAATAAAGTCAATCTTCACAGGTCAGTAGAGTGTGATGTGCCTTTTCCAATGGGCCCTGGATTGACTGCTAGCTTTCAGGAAATTAGAGGTATGGATCCTGAATCTTGTAAAATTGTATCTGGTGGCCTTGCCGAGATGCTTAGTCATTGGCAGAGTTCTAGAGATCCAGAGAAATTTAGAGCACCATAACTCAACGAACAAAAGAGTAAGCAACTTCAAACCTTACGTGTTTATAGGCCATTATACCCGCTCTCCAATGACACATGACTTTGTATTGTAGTTGTCTTGAAACCAGAGATAACTACGTTCTTTGTAGCACAGTAGAAAGCCTTTACGAAATCAGAAATATGGACCTGGAAATCATCAGGCATCTCACATGTTGTCTTTTCTGAATCCTCAGTTGCTGGTAGCATCTTAATCAAGCGATCAATGGCTAGTCAACATCAAGCTTAAAGTGACAAGTCGACTAGTCAGTGCTACCCTATCTATAAACGGCACATATACACTGCTTAAATTTTTAGCACTTCGAAATGGCCTTTAACCGAAAGTAATCCCATTGTTAAAGAGAAGGAACCCCAAACTGGCACTTCTTTCATTATCAGTATTGTTGGATTTATTTCACATGTCCAGCTGTGAAACTGGTCGGCTCGGAGCTGGCCCCTCTCTCTGTTACTGTGAGTGCCTGCAGTCATATGAGAGAAGGACACAATGGAGTCCTCAGTTTTTGGATTCAATTCAAGGCCAGTAAATGCTTTCGGAAGGGATGCATGGAAGAAAGGCCGGAGCTGTACAGAGAACAAAGAAACCTGCCCTCTCTGGGCATGTGCTTTTAATCCAGCATGCTCAGGCCACAACAATAGACCATCCATTCATGCAACTGCACATCACTGTAGTGCCGCTGATAGGAAAATCCTCAGATTAAAGCAGGAGAAGAATAGATTCATGGTGGCTTGGATGACTGTAGAATGTTAAGCTTAATCAAGCTGTGCCTACATAGATGTCAACTTACACGGTGGCCGTGCAAATTCAAAGGCAAACCTGAGAGCGTATACCAGTGCTTAAGCTTAGTTGCTCAACCATGTATGTTCTATTGCATTTGAACAGATTCACTGCGACACTTGCTTTAAAAGCAATTACTAGATTCAGCCTAGTGTTGAGCAATAATCCCACGTGACACACAGTGTGTGGTGCATTTCAAAAGTTTCTTCATTATAAATGACTGATGCTGCGCTTACTTGTGTAATACTGTAAGAAACCATTAGTGCAGTGTATTCACCAACCTTACTTATGGTGATCTACTTTCACTTCCAAATCAGACTGAACACATCTTAATCACCAATCAACATCATCAGGATGATCCCCATTAGTGTCTAGGTCCCATTTATGTAGTTATACCAATTCAGGATCACAATCATTTTCACTATATAGCCTACAAAACTCACACTGGAGCTAGCCACAGAAACATACGAGTGTGAATGCTTGCTAGCATTAGCGTTCGCAAGTACAACATTAACATGTATAACATTACTCCATTAACTGGCTGTCCATTATTCTGTATAGTAGGTCTCTGTCAAATTACATGATATCAGTATGGGCCTAAACACCTTGCATGAGTACTTACCTAACAGGGTTAGCCTGGCGGTGTTAGCTAATATATTTGTTTTACACCTAAAAATGAATCTTACTTATTATGAGTTATGCTATCATTTCATTTATGATATTTGATGAGCCCTATGAAATTGCAACACAAATGAGAGCAAAGAGTACATTCTTTTCAAACAGAAGAAATTGTGGAAGATGAGGTTAAGACAGAGAAAGAAAGAGAGTGGGCTGAAAGGAGGATAAAGTGAAGGGAAACCAGACTGATGTGTAGGCAGAAGATGTTGATGAGGAGGGTAAGATGGAGGTTTATGAGGAGAACTCCTCACACCAAGTCATAAGGGAATTCTTATTATGAGAGTTTTTCTATATTGCAAAGTGAACACTGTAGTTCAGAACAGGTGGAACAAAAGGATCTGCTGCCCAACAAGTAAGTGTTTGAGGAAATATTGTTTGGATACAGTTGGATACAGTGCACATTCCTAGATTGTATCTAGTTGCATTACAGAAACTATGAAGCCAATACCCTTTAGTATAGGGGACATCATAATGCCCTTGTAATATATTTACTAAGGTTATTAAGTCAGTAATATCGTTATTAAGGTTATTAATGATATCTTTATTAAGGTAACTTGGTGTTTATTACTATATTGGTAAAGGGTAACTAGGCTAACTAAGCATTTAGAGCATTTACAATGCTTTTATTAAGCCTTTACAAGACTGTAGTTAGTAATTAACCAGATAGCAATAACTAGGAATCAAATTTTCCAGAGCACTTTTAATTGCAGGTTATGCATATTAAACTTTTGCATGTCAGGTCTCCATCATCACCCCCTTATTAAGCCACCTTATAAAGCTAATAGCTGTGAACAAAATTATCAAGCAATTAAATGGGAAGTAACTGTTTGCTTAGTGCTACATTATTAATTTCCTTATGTATTGCTCTTATAAACCCCTATCAAACCAGTAGTTGTCAATACATTGGCTGCTCATTAATATGCTAGTAATCAGTGACTAAACTCAATTACACATTTTTCCATAGATTAAGCTCAATTGTTCAGCTGGGGCTGACCTCAAGTCAAGACGTACTACAACACTATACAAGTAAAGGTCTATATAACATACAACTTCATAGATGTCAACTTCCTTGGTGCCATGCAAATGCAAAGGCAAACCTGAGAGTGTATGCCAGTGCTTAAGCTTAGTTGTTCAACCACATATGTGCTATTGCATTTGAACAGATTCACTGCGCCATCTGCTTTAATACTGCCATTATTAGACTTAGCCTAGTGTTGAGCAATAATCCCACATGATACACAGTTTCTTCATCATAAATGACTACCTTCTCTATGCTGCACTTACACGTATAATACTGTAAGAAACTATTAGCACAGTGTAGTCACCAACCTTTCTCATGGAGATCTACTTTCACTTCCAAACCTGACTGAACACATCCTAATCACCACTCAGTTTAATTAGTAACCACCTTAATTGCCACCCACTTTTTTGTGCATGCTGAGTCTGTAAATAAGTGTAAACTTATAATATTCATTATCTAGATTTATGTGCTTGGACATAGTTGAGTAGTGCATAAATACAGTTATACACTACACTATATAATATACAAATGAAGGTGGACAAGTGGTGCATCACAGATTACTGAGTTGGGGCTCAAACCAGTACTTTTATTGGGCATATGTGTGAGGAAGTCATGGTAGTTTGACCCAGTTCAGAGGTTTGCAATAAGGACAGATGTTGTGGCTCAAGTTCCCAGTGCTCCCTTTTATTAACACCACTCAGAAAGCAAAATATTTGCATACACAAGGTTAAAAGTTACAAGGCTGGTTACAAGAAACTCCAGTAGCCGACAGTTACTTGAATGTAAACCCAGGCAGTTTACCAGGCTGTAGCTGCAAAGCTACACAAGCCTCATTCTCATTCTAGTTCTAATTCTCCCGCCCTTCTCTCTTCCTCCTGTTTTATGTAGGAGGCCCCTCCCCTCTAGGACCCAGCAACCAATCCTACAACAGAAGAAATCAGAGAAGACATTTTGACACAATACAAACACAGAAATCACATGGCCATATAACTAACAAAGACATGCAGTCTACACATTCAAAACATCTACAAATTGCATATGCAGATATTATCTGTTAGCTAGCTAATGAAAGAATCATATTTATATGTTTGCATTTACAGGTACCCTTTACTGATATCCCCAGGACCTCCACAGACCCAGCAGATGTCAGGATCTTCTCCACCACTCAGGTAAGTACATATTTTATTCTCAGTTTTTGGTCTAGCTTCTGTCCCCAGGAACTTTTAATACTGTCTCTAGGTCATTAAAACAGTAATGGTGGGCTGTAAGGAGCTCCTACATCACAACATGCATGCCTCATTTGACTTTCTTCACTGTTATATTAATCAAATAGACATCCACAGAATCCATGCAGTCCTGAGCTGGGGTTCATTCTTGAATTGCAGTGGGAGGCCTCGACTCTGCTGTGCTAAGCAGTACTTTTATTGAGTACGTCATGCTTGAGCTCCCTATGCTAATGCTTGTACTACAGGGACATGCAGAGGTTACGGTTATATGAAATGTCACATAAATGGCTCACACCAGGGATGTGGATTGGGAGCTGTGAGCTCAGACAGACAGCACTTCCCCGAACAAAGGTGTAGCCCTCAGCCTGTTAATGAGAGCTCTGAGCTCTGCGGGCCCCACTGTGACCTGTCCTGTACAGATCCAGCAGCAAGGATCCACTGCCAACTTCCTTTCAGCAGCCCGAGCACTACACAAGCTGGAGCTTGGCCTCAGGGTCAGCTTCTCCATCTTGCTGCCGTCCCCCGGGCCGCTGACAGAGCCTCCACGCTTTGGAGAGGCCTGGGGTGAGAAACTGTTTGGCTGAAAGTGAGGGATCCAAGCAGTGAGAGGCGATGAATCTCGGCTGCTCTAAGTTCGCTGCAATGTGTTTTGTATACCTTCTTCCTATCAGTCATGCCATCTGTGGGGAACACGTAAGAGCTGCCCCATTCGGTGGCTCAGAACCTGAAACTGCGATTGGTTTGACAAGGAATTCTCCTCTATCACAGGACTGAGAGAAGCGACAGAAGCTTTGCATTCCCGCAAGGAGTTTCATAAATATATATAAAAATCATTCCATAATTCTAAGTGAGTGTTAATAATGAGTCTTAATAATAAACATTATTTGCATACCACCTTATTTGCACATTCTTATGGAAAAGGATTCCATATAATACCAAATGTTGCTATGTTGAGTCATTTTTTAAAAGGTTCACTAAAGAATTACACTCATCATCTAAAGAATAGCTGCACCTAGAAGGAAGTGTCCGATTGCAATGCTATTGGGAAGGAAGATAAAGGTTACCAGGAACAATAAATGATGATAAATTTAGACTGATATGGGCAATATTTATTGGGTACACATACAGAAATATGAGTGAAAATATGCACTATAAAAATAATCTTTAAATTAACTGTAACTTCCTGATAGCAGAGTTACCAGGGATGTGTCCCAATTGCGCACTTAATACTAATAATGACTAGATTTTGAGTATGTAGTGTATAGTACAGTTACAAAAAACTTTAATATACTTAAAAATCCACAATACACTCTCAGAACTATTCAGTTTTTGAATGTGGTAATGATGGACACCACTGTCCCACAATGCAATAGGAAACAGATAGAGAGGAGCTTCTCACAGATGGCTAATTTTGAAATAGGCAGACAGCAGTGACTACAGGGGTGGCTGGACCAGAAATGGTGTATAAATGTGAGTTCAACTGAAATGGTGTATAGATATGAGGATATACTGTGTAGTGTGTTTACTGTAATATATATATATATATATAAATGATTCATGCTACAGTGTTTCCTAAAGGATTCAGGACTCAAAACTGCAAAGTGGGAAAGTGAATGTACACCACCATCAGACTGCCACTAACACAACACTGTAAGCACCACATCTATTTGCTAGCTGAAATGAACAAAATAGAAGTTAAAGTCTGTGTTATAAAAGTACATATATGACACAAAATCCATTGAACAATGAATACTGCATTAAGCCAGAGTTACTAATGCAGTTCAGCTAGCTCTAACATGTTTAACTAGTGGAAAACTGAAAAGAAGAATTATATTTTAGAGATACTGGTTCCTTTGCTGCTTCAGAAAAATCATTTTGGCACCTATGTTTACAGTAAAGCTGATCATCCTGTATGTTTTGATGTATTACTACATTATTGATACAGTAATATTACAGCAGCGTTTCCATCATAACTATAGAACTATAGCGTTACATTAATGTATTCAAATGGTTATTTTGAATAACCATTACAGTTCTATAAAGTATAACCATTTGTTACAGTTCTATAAAGTATAACCATCGTCTTTGATGAAGAGTACTTACAGAAGCATATTTCTTAAACAGAGCACACAGCAGCCCAAAGTGCTTTAAAAAGAAGAAGACATTATAACAAAATAAAATATAACACAAGCAGAAAAATAATGATAATAAGTAATGGAAAGGTATACCACCTAAATCTTCTTGTGCAAATAAACTTTAAAAAAATAGTTTTGTCTTGTTGATTTTTGGTATATTAATTATGCCTGATGTACTTAATGTACCGGAATGACCCGATGGGGCATGTAAAAACAGATGTAAACTTAGTACATTTATTTGGCTACTGAAGTATACACATACTAGACTGCATTCATACAGACTTTAACTGACCTTACATGTGATTAATAGCTACCTAGGGTAAAAGCAGAAGTCTTATTTCTATAACTGTTGTCTGCAAAAAAGATGTAAATATGACAATTTGTTAAAAAAAAATCTGGCAAAACAGATGAATCAAACCAGTGTAAAAATGATGTGGATCTGTTTAATGTTTGAAACAGCCATAGCAGTACTTTAAGTCCTATCCTAAAAAAGAATGGAAGCGAGTGTAATGAAGCCAGAACTGGTGTCATATGTTCTCTCATGTTGTTAACACTCTGACTGCAGTGTTCTGGACAAGCTGCAGCTTATCAATCATTTGTTTTGGCAGCTGGGTGATATACGAGTTACAATAGTCGAGGCATGTAAAAAACAATAGCATGTATCAAATTTTTAATATCATGCAAACTGCGCAGTCTAACTCATGCAGTGTTTCAGCAGTAAGGAACATCAAGTAACAATGTCAATGTGTGCTTTAAAACCTGGCTAGCTTATTTTCTCAGATTTTTAGGTCTCTATTAACACTTCAGGGGCCTACTGATTTAACTTCATTATGATATACAGGTAAAAGAACGGCAGCTTTATACATAAGCCTGTATTTACGTTTATGAAAAACATATACTTCAGAGTACTATTGGATGTACAAGTCCTGTCTAAAATAATTGCACAGTGCAGGAATTTGTATCTTCAACATTTAAGACATGCAGTAAGCTTTTAACACATTGGCTTGTAGAACCGAGAGCATTTTAACTTTTGGCTTGGCAAGTCAACAACAGCACACACACACACACACACACACACACACACACACACACGTGCACACACATGCACACACGCACACATTCAGGAAATAATCACTGCCAATAAACCACTAAGCTTTAATTTGTCCAACCATGGGACATCTACAGATCCAGATCCTTTAGTAAAGCAGTGAAAATTCTCTTGGACCCCAGGCTCCCACTTTTTACAGCATTAAAAAGTACTGGCCACACGATCTGGTTCACAGCCTTTTTTGAAATAAAAACATTCTTTTATGGCACTATCATTAAGTGGTTTATTTTTGTGAAAGAAAAGAAAATTATATATATATATACACACAAAAGCAGCTAAAGACTTAAGGCAGTATACACTGGCATGTGTGTAATGCGGTACTTTTAATATGTAAGGTGTAGGATTTTAAGTCACTTATGTAACATGTATATAAACTTTGTAATATGGTTTTACTGTTTGCCTGCTTCAGTATAATATGTGGTTGATGCTGTTTGTCTTCATTCAATCTCAAAGCAATGCAGTTCTTCAAAAAAAACATCATCTCCCAAAAAGGAAAGCCTTAACGTCACTATGCATTGGTCTGTGGAGCAGTAAAAAGCACTGGATTTCTACTCCCAAAGTTCACTTTAGTAAGAATAACTTGCACTTACAGCCAACAGCAATGTGGCTCAGCCATTAACCTTAAAATATAAACCAGACACACACACAATGGAAGGTAGGCCAGGGGGAAGACAACACGAAGGGGGAGAGTAAAACAATATGCAAATACAAGCTGCCAGGAGCCAATGGGAACATAAGTTGTATAGTCATGGCGAATTACTGTGTTTCTATGCTTTATCTATGTTTTTAATAAAACAGACCTTTCCTGTTTTTTAGCAGAAATTTTCTGAACCTCCTGCTGCCTGCAAACTACCTTGTTCTACACTTTTTTTGCAGTGCATGACACATAACAGATTATTCTTGCAATTTTTGTAGGATTTTCCTGTCATTTTGAAATACAGGGGAAAACTGCAAAAATGGGATATTGTATTTTTTTACAGAGCATGCAGATCCAAATTTAAGGCCATTTCCAATGTACAACTATGTGGAAATTTTACATTACATGTTAAGCCTTGAGAATTATGTTTTTTATGTTACAGTAATGATGGAAATGAATGCATGTTGTATGCTGTAACAAGACATGAGCATGCTGATATTTAATAGAATCATACGGATTCATACACAGGTTTGCACCTCTGTGTATTTGAATACACAGTTGCATTACATGTGGATGACAGATAATTGGTATACTGAAAATCATATATTGTTATACTAGTTCTAAGAAAACTGAGTTGGTGTGCTGGGCTTTTAAGAATATTTAATTAAGTCAACATGCTACTGGAGCACTGCTCAGATTGGTTGTGTCCATAATTTTGTAAAAGGGTTTTAAAACAACACCCTGATAAGTGAGGTATGTTGCTCGGTTTGGCAATGAAAATAAAGCTATGTCATGGCATCACAGTGTTTTAAGCTAGAGTAATACAGAAGCACCTAGTGAGGTACTTGAATTTCCTTCATGTCTTAATCACAAACACCCTGAAACAGGCTTCATATTCTGCAGTTTCTCATTCAGATTTTCTATTCCACCTTAACTGGTTCAGCAGGTACATTCTGGGGCCTGTTCAGATGCAGCTGACAACTGCACGATTTAAGGTGGAACGGAAAATTTGGATATTTGAATGAGAAGCTGGCGAACAAGCAGCTCGCTTCAGCTTTATTGCAGTGACTGGATTCATTCTGTGTAGAACAAAATTTCCTCTGCTATCTGCTATCTTACATATAAAAGTTTGACCTCAGACTCAAAAAGAAGTAAGTAAGTAAACTTTATTTATAAAGCACTTTTTAAACAACCTGCGTTGACCAAAGTGCTGTACATAAAAATACCTAATGATTACACATGAATACATACAACCAAAATACAGATAAAAAATCAGATAAATAACATATATTAAAATAAGCAAAAAAAAAAAAAAACTGAAAAAAAAGAAAAGAAACAACTGAAAAAGCTGCTGCCGTGGGTTATTAGCAGTAACATGGTTACGATGACCATACAGGGTTAGACGCACAGACTGACCACCGGCCAGACGTGGAAGTGGGGTTTTCTGTAACTTCTTTCTTTTACAAATCTGACTTTGGTTAATGATCATCAGCTCACACATCTTGTGAGAACCACACAGGTTTACCAAAAGGTGAATGTTGGTTGCATAGTTTTCTGTTTATGAATACTAATACCATTACTAATAATAGCATCAGTAATAATTTACTGTTCAGCTAAATATGAATTTATGAATGAACTCAACACAGTTTTATGCTATTTTAATAAAGTATCCATAATATGTGCCCAGAAGAACGTTATTAACTACTGTTTCTTTTTATTTATTTTTTTTATTTGCCACCCAAATAAATTCCCTAGGACTAACCTAGCCATCCCATTGTAAGAGCTCTGGCTATGCCTCTGGTTGGGGCACAGCTTATTAAACTTGTGGTTTCAGCAAAATCCAACACAAGCGAGGGGAATGCCCCCTCAACCCCCCATGTTCTTTTTATGTAAGGAATACAATCTGTAAGCTAGCTAGTTTGTGATGTTTGCTTTTACAGCATCTAATGTGACTCACATCTACATGCTTAATTGGAGTTTTCTGGGGGCACCTTTCAGCCATGTTAACTTATGTTACGACCGAGGGCTCACAAAAGGCCTGTTGTCCATCAGACAATATTGACAAGCGCACCATCGCCCCCCTACTTTGAGCTCCTTTTTCACAAGGCATTGGACTGGTTTAGAAATGCCATACTCAGTTTGTTGCCACCTTATGAAGTTTATGTTCCCATCCACACTTAACCCAAAAATTCTCATGGTTGCTTCCAGACGTTGTCATTGTGAGATCACTTTTGGCCCTGAGAGACTATTGTAAAGCTGTTACTGCAGCAAAAAGGGGACCCTATTTAATACCTTTGCCTTCAGAGGACACGCTGGATGAGCAGGTGCCTACAAACTTTGCACATAGAGTGTAATTGTCCTAATATTGATGCAGGGTGAGACTTCTTTCCATCCCTTTCAATCTGAAGGCTGAATTGATTCGAACATGCAGGCATTTAGTGCAGAATGGAGGCGCCAGCATTCACCCAGGGACTATACATTAAACGGCAGGCCTGCTGGAGGCTGCAGTGTCCTTTATGGTTTTACAAGAGGATTACTGTTTAAGGTGGCTGCTCCTCGTCTGGCACAGATAGACTTGCAGCAACTTGCTTTAACATGTGAAAGCAGAACTTAATACTCTTTGTATCACTTCGGAGTGTTTTTGTTTTTTTTTCCTAAAGCATCTTTCAGCAGTTTGAAAGCCGCTCTTCTCAAATGTCTAGCCATGCCTCAGCCTATAATGCCAACTGAATGCAAATGGATGCATCAGGGGTGTGAATCTGTGCGTGTGTGTGTGTGGCAAGTTGATAGGGGATAGTGTGTGTATGTGCATATGTGCGTGTGTGGCGAGTTGACATGGGATGGTGTGTGTGTGGATGTGTGGGGTGAGCTGATAATGGTATAGTTTAAGTTATACCCCCGTGAGCTGAAAAGAACGATCAGTGAGAGAGATAGAAGGTGACGAGTGGATCTCAGGGCTGTGAACTCACTCATAAAGCAAGAGTAATTATACACACTGTGGGCTTTTGGTCATTCACTTTCTTCCAGTCAAGCAACGGCTTGTTTGTATCAAAACAGTAACGTAAGGACGTTTTCAGGAGGCGTGCATGCTTGCTCGTGTTTAGCTTGTAATGGAGTACGAATGTCCAGATGGTGATGGAAAACAGGAAAATGTTTGGGAGTCTCACAGAACACACAGTAAAATGGGAAAATATATATTTGCGTGAAGAAAAAACAAGAAAATAACATGACCACCCCCCACAAAACAAAAGTGAGGAGAAACAGGCTCCATATTGTCGCTACAAAAACACAAGCATCTGCAAATTGGTAATTTTATGGGAGTAGGCATAAACAAGGAAAGTTAATGTAATGCATTTGGAGCATTTCTGTTGGTAGATTCATCATGAAATGTTCACACAATATGAAGGGCAGCTGCTTTGTTTAAATGATGTGGAAAGATGTGGGGATACTATTTTCTTTGGGACAGTGACAATATGCACATTGTAGAATACTCTGCAGTGCTCACTAGTTCAGTAAAACATTCCCCAGGTTCCATGCTGGACCCAAGAATCAAACCTCCCAGTCTGCCCTGAAAGGTGAGAATTTGGGCAAAATACATCAGCCATTTTTGGAACACTTGAGCATTATTTGCTGGGAATAATGTGTACATGTATGTTGTATACTGACAACAGCAAAATTACACTAATTAGAAAGAAACATGCACAATTTTAAAGGGGTGGCTGATGCCCTACTGGCCACGCAGATGCCGCCCCAATATGTCTGCCATGTCATTGCGTCCCCTATGTTTCACTTGTTAACATCACAAACACATCTGCTTTGACTTACAGAGGAGATTTTTTTTTTTGGTTCTTTCCAGAAAAACTCTCCAACCTCTTTCCATGACCCTCCCAACCCTCACACTATAGACTGTGAGCTGGAGGTTAGGGAACCAGCCTTGTGACTGAAGAGATGCCGATTTGATTCCCTGAACCGTCAGTAATGACTGAAGTGCCCTTGAACAGGGCACCTAACCCCCAACTGCTCCCCAGGTGCCGTGGATAGGGCCGCCCACCGCTCCGCTCCACTAGTGTGTGTTCACTAGTGTGTGTGTATATGGGTGTTTCACTTCACAGATGGGTTAAATGCGGAAGATGAATTCCTCTGTGTGCAAACACAACATTTCAACCCTGCTAAAACTTCCTGTTACCCCTTTGTCACCCCAGGAAAAGTTTTCTAGGTCCACCATTGCTGCAGGAGCATTCAGCTTGTCCTGTACAGATGAATACTTTTTTGTCATTTTAAACATAACCATCTAAACATAATCCTGTTTGTTCAGGTAGCTTTTACACACTCCGCAAAGTAGAGAATACAAAGTGTATGTCTGCAAGACGAGGAAGAAAAAAAAAAAAAAGAGTGAGCAATGTGTATTCCCCTACATCGATTTCAACACACAATGCAATAAACCACTTTGAATGGATATCAATTATCAGATTGTGTTGGGATAAAAACACATGCATGTTATGCAAAAGCACAATACCAAATCTCGAATGTTTCTTTCCCAGTGCGATTCTTTCTCTTCCATTTGTTCCTCTGTTACACATCAAGTTTATTCCTTTAGTGTAACAGAGAGGGGGAAGCTCGGGCCAAGTTGCAAGGGTCTGCATCTGTTGGCCCAGTCATCTTTATCAAATGATACACTGTGTTTTGCAGTTTTAGAAGATGACAGAAGACCATGTTTGTTTACCTTGGCTTAGTAGCCATCTTTGCAAGACCGATCAGAGACCACGCTGCAATCGAATACTCTCCAACCCAAACCACCACAAGTAAAAACATAATTACAGCCATTTTTTTTTTATTTCGAACGAATCTGATCTCTTGACCTTGCTTGAATTTCAGGCAGAATTTGCGTGTGTATAATGAAATCACCAGCCGCCCTTGAACCAATTATCGACTTATCAACCCATGCCTTAAAGTTGTAGGGTACATCTTGATGGACGCAAATAAAAGAAGCAGTGCTTTATGTGATATTATTACAACCACAAAATTACTATAATACAGGATCATGCAGGCTTTTTATGATTCTTAAAATGTCATTAAAGGAGACGTTGAAGATGAGCCAACCTCAAGAAATTTCAGCTCCAAATTATAGTTGATCTGGAAGCAGTCTCCTCATAAATCCTCTACATAAATAAGAGAAGTCGTCTGAAATGGTTGTAGTCTTTGTAGCGAAGAACATGTTCCTGCGGTACTGTATTAAAAAAAGGAAAAAGCTTTTAAACAGCGAACATGCATTTAATTCATAATAAGTAGGTTATTACAACAGGCTAAGAGTTGCAGGCATCTTTTGCAAAGGTAAAAGTAGGACAAGTAAATATTTTATGTTTCATAAAACTCTATCAGGAATGCACCATGAAGGTGGAATGCAGAAATATGTACGCTGATCTATATGTAAATGCACTAATTGTCAAAAAAAATTGTTGCAGAAATAGTTGCACTCAGAAGGAATCAACCAACAGGAATGAAACTTGGTGGGTCGGTTTGACATCGTGAGACGTGAATGATTCAAGGTTCACG
This sequence comes from Semaprochilodus insignis, assembly GCA_034552555.1. Lineage (NCBI taxonomy): Eukaryota > Metazoa > Chordata > Actinopteri > Characiformes > Prochilodontidae > Semaprochilodus > Semaprochilodus insignis. The sequence continues at coordinate 29,481,617 of CM067480.1, read as the reverse complement.
TTCAGCCACACATTTGACGTAAGAAAGGATAGGTCTGACTGACCCAACAACCTCCATGAGTCATCCTGCCACCATTGGCAGACGGCTTCACGAACCAGGACTACATGCACACAGACCGTTACAACAACTGTTCTTAACACCACGTCAACATCGCCAAAGGTGTCGTGCCAGACTGTCATGGAGTGACTCAGAATGGCAGCGGGTCATCTTCAGTGAGTCCCGCTTTTGTCTTGGTGGAGACGACCAGTGTGTGGAGGCACCGTGGTCAGTGTGTTGTCACCCATCACACGTCCAGAAGGCCTGATGTTACTCCACCTCCACCCCAAAATCTGCAGGAACTGTGGGAGAATATTCAAGTTGCCAAGACGTCTGGCATGTTGTGTTAGCAAACATGGCGGTCCAATGCCATACTGAGAGACACTACTTCTGTATGTGTAGCTCAATAAATATTGCCCATATCAGTCTAAATTTATCATCATTTATTGTTCCTGGGAACCTTTATCTTCCTTCCGTAAGCACCATATGGGCTTTTCCATTACTTCACGGGTTGCGAGGGGTTATGGTTAAGGGAGTCAGGTCTTGAGTTTATTTTTTTTATCTGAAGTTCCTCTGGGACTTGGGATACCTGAGAGACATATGAGTGATGGTCCGATGGTGTAAGCGATAGGCTTGTGCCACCCCTTAAAAACAACGAGGGCTTTGTGTGGTGTGCCAGGCCAGGAGCACCTTTCCAGTGCACCTGAAAGGACAGGGCACGCGTAACGACGAGAAAGCTGTTATGAGCAGCCGCGCCGCACCAATAAAAGGGCGAGCCTGTGTGAGCTTGAGTCCACCAGCGCGTGCATGAGGAACAGAGCTTAAGCTATTCAAGAACTGGAGAACACAAACTGGTCAGAAGTCAAATCCAAAGGGGAAATTCTGCACCTACAACCAGCCAGCAGGAAAATGATCAAGGCCTGCAATGATGACCCTTTTTACCCCGTTTTTATCGCAGCCACAGTGCCTCTTTGTTTTCTACAATGATGCCTTTGGGGAAAATAATAATAGAATAATAATTTTATCCAATGGCTATTTTGAGAATGTAAATGTCAGGTGGTCATTCAATCAATCAATCAATCAATCAATCAATATTTATTTGTATAGCGGTTTTTACAACTAATGCTGTCTCAAAGCAGCTTTACAGAAAAGCAGTTTATATAAAGGAAAAGAAAAACACAGTCCACGTATAGATGTAGGGAAGGGAAATCCGGGTCCAAACCCCCCGTGAGCAAGCCAGAGGCAACAGTGGCGAGGAACAAGTCCCTTAGAGTAAGAAAGAAACCTCGAGAGGAACCAGGCTCAAGGGGGGAACCCACCCTCCTCAGGTCGATCCCGGTTGAAGAGAGAAAGACAGAACCAACAGGAAAAAGAGCTTAAAATTGTTGAGTGTCACGCAAATAACAACTGTAAAGGTGTACAGTCACTGTGGAGAAAGATGGAAGTCTTCTTTTACTTGTTGCTACGCCCTGCCACTACTAGCATGTACAATATATAGCATGTACCATATATATATATAGAGAGAGAGAGAGATTCTTAGATTAATCAGATAGTAATAACGTTATCAGTAATAAACTACATATTCTTGTGTAAGCTTACTGGACAAATAATAGTCACCTAGTGTGTTAAAGGTGGTGGTAGCACAAGTATGACAGGGCTATAAATAAATATAGATTGAGAAGAGGTGGTACAGTGCAGTGAATGTCTCGTCTGATATGTGGAAAAGGGGTCCAGAGCAGATGTTAATGACTGGCATAAAGGAGCGATTGCATTTGGGCGTGCCGAAGGCCATAGTGTGAAGGAAGCAGCTGAATTGCAGGTGTATGGAAGCGTATGGTCATACGGGTCTACCAGCAGTGGCTAAAATCACATTCTACAGGAAACTCTCCTCAGAATAATGCCAGGGAAGGCATCCACCAAATCTGGCCCAACTGCTCAATGATTTGATGCAAGATTACTTGAACGTTGATGTGGCCTACATCCAGAAACCTGTCCAGACCATGCCAAATCAAAACACAGCTGTTATTTGTGCTTGCGGTGGTACTACACCCTATTACTTACGTTTCAGCCACAGGTGACTCATTTTTTGTCTGGTGAGCTTAGTAATGTGTTCATAATGAATGTAAGAGCTTCATTACATCTAAATATTAAATATTAACTTTAATTATTTTTCTGTTTCACAGTCCCACCATGCTGACCCTCCAAAAAGGGACTTAATGTTGGTTATCCATTTGTTTAAAAGATATGTGTATGTGTATTTAATGTGTAGTTTTATGCTGGGAAGTGGCCTTAATTTGGGGTATTTTTTGGGGGGGAGGGGGTCATATGTGAAGTGCATGTCTGGTGATGAACTCCCCCATGAGCGTGTCCTTTCTGCTAGTGTTTAACTACAACCAGCGCAAATTCCTGAATTGAATAATGGCCTCACCTTTGTCTTACCCTACTCCAGTACCACAGCGGTGTCAGAAGTGGGATGGTGCCCTCCAGTGGCCTGGTATGAAATGGAGGCTTCAAAATGAATGGGGAGAGAAGCAGAGCCCAGAGAAAGACTGTGATGATGGAAAAAATTGTGAGTCTCCAGAAGGGAAGATGTCCTGGGGAGAATTGACAGAAGCAAGGAGGCTTGAGGATGGAGTCGGTGCACAGGGAAACTAATGACATCGAATGCTTCTATGTCGGAGTGCCGTGGTGACCAGCGGGGCAGTTGGTGAGACTATATTACAGAGAGAGAGAGGACACAGCAGAATCCTGGCCTCCCCTGTGCCTTACTTCATGCCAGCGTCACAATACTCATCCCTACACACATGAAGCACAACGCATAATCTACATAAATATAGAATCGCTGTTCAAAGACAAGCAAGTATCTCTGAAATGGTATCTTTACAGGAGAAGTCAAAACACTTCTTTACTTTCAGTGTAAGTTAGTGCAAAGTTCTGAAAGCTAAATGCTAAACACAAAGATTCACACAGTGTAAAGATCTGAAAGCTAAATGCTATTCACACAGTGTAAAGATCTGAAAGCTAAATGCCTGAAACTAAAAATGGAATACTTTTATTTGATATTATATATGATATTGTTTTGATATGATATTAACAGAGTTTTTTTTTTTACATGGCAGTTTTTCAACAAAATAATGTTCCTTAGGTAAATACAAAACATCCTCCTCTTACATGTTTTATATTCATACTGGAATTTCTGGAAATGATTACATGAGAATGGGACTGTACTACCTACCCACCACTACAGAGAGGACATGGAGAAAACATTACAGCCAAGTTGCAGTTTTGCAAAACCTCTTGTTTTGCTCCACTCTTCTGGTTCCTGAGGTAAATTGTATGTCCTGCGCTGAACTACTTTCTCGTGTTTGAGAGGGTGAAGGAATTCTAATTACGTGAAAGAAAATTTGGGGAGGCACCTTGTCAGATTCCAGGGGTAGTTAATCAGTCAAAACATGCAAATAAATTTACTTCAGTAACACTTTACATTAAGTGTTGACAACCTAACATGAAGTAATACATTAGTTTACATGAAGTAATATATTAACAATGGCTGCAATGCTTAACCAATGTTAAGTAAACATGTAGCAATTAACAGTTGACACTGTAAGACATCTCAAAAAGTATGCAGCAGATAGCGTGAAGCCTGGTGACTATAAGCTTTTGTTACATCTACTTGTTGGCTACATATCCTTGCAGCAAACCTAAAGAAGCTAATCTTGATCAGCCACCCTGGGGTGAGGGGAAAGCGTGCCAGTCAGATTTCCATCTGAACCATCAGTTTTAAAGGATAACGTTTTCTCCTACTTTCCTTATCTTTACCTCAGAAGCCCTCTCTGCCTGTCAGATATGCATCCAATGAAGGTTTATTCCAGCTCAGACTCTCATCTGAAACACCCCACGAAGCTATAAAACAGACCTCTCCACTACCTCAGATTGCTGCTGAGGCTCAGATTTGATTCATGCCTTAGTGGCCAACTTCCTGAAGTCTCCCATGTATCCTGATTATTGTCTGTGTAACTGGGATCTCTCTTTCCTCCGCCATTACAACCCACAGAGGCTCAGGCTGTGTTTACTTGGCACAGCAATGACCCCAGTTGGGAGCGACTCCATCTAATGCATCAATCACGCTCGCCAGAGCTACTTAAAATCCTTTTTCGGAGCGTTATGCTTCTTCTTTCCCCTGACGATATTCAAAATACCGATAGGACTCCACGCAGTATGAGCATTTATTTGACATTTCCGAGCCTTTTCATTTATTAGCCCCTTAATAACACGTTGCGTGGTTGGAGGAAGAGAGTTTAATGGAAAGCTTCTAAAACACGCAATATATTAGGTTTCGCGGAGTCAGTAAATCTGAATGTATCCTAGTCTCCATGTGAACAGGCTGAGACGCGTAATCGGATCCTTCATCAGCTCGCTGTAAGCTGTGTCTATCTCGTGCTTCACCTCAGTTGTTTCTCAGATCGGAGTAACTAAGGGTGACTGCTATTGCTGGTACACAGGAGTGGCCAAATTTAAGGAGGAAGGGTCCAAGACAGAGGTCCAAAGAACACCATGTAAAATGCCTTACATTTATTGCTATTTGGCAGAGTCATGGTGTCTGTCTCATACTAGCTGTGTGAGAACGGCTGCACTGCGCTTAATATTTTCATGTCTATAAAATCTGAAATTGCATGGTTGCACTCCTGGTGCCTTTTGTCCTCCCCCTGAGCACTTACTGGGAGCTTTGCCTGGAATGGCCAATTTTTTAATATAAGCCTCGTCCCTCGGTTTGCCTCCCTGCCCTGTGCAACAGGAGCAGCTGATGTTAGTTAATGTTGATGTATGCTAGTGCAAAGCTGAATGTATATGCATTTGCACAGAGATATGGGTTTATGCATAATTGTAGCTCCAAAAACAACATATTGTATTAATCTTAGAAATATTAGCATACCTATCCATCTTTTATCCATTCTTCATCCATGTACACTCGTATAATTGCACCCAGAAGGAATCAACTGACAGGAATGATACTTGGTGGATAGGTTTGACATTGTGAGGCATGTGAATGATTCAAGTTTTGCGCTCAGCCGTGCATGTGACATAAGCAAGGACGGGCAGTCTGTGTAATAATGCTAATTTATGCTAGTGCCCTAATGGGATTCTAGTAGTATGTTAGCACTAAGCTAAACAGTCATTCAACTGAACTTTTTTGGCTGTTCTGGATTAAACACAAATGTCTGAAGCTTGTAAAAGAAATATTCTATTATATATCTGAAGCTTGTAACACGCTGTAGAGTCCTGCTAACGGCTTGGTCTACTGTGGATGCACAGGAGGTACGTGTGAAGTTTCCTTAGGAGAATGCCGGACACACAGTAAATGTCCTGGACTGTCGGGCTGTTTAGCCGGGTAGTGGTGCAGTGTTAGCACCTATCATCATTGTGGAATGTTAGGTTGTTAATGACCTGCCTGTAGTTCTGGCTGTTCTGTAGTGCTGGGCATTGGGTCTTGCCTGCTGATGTGTTGAATAAAAGAGCACTCCTTTAAAACCACAACATTTCCTGTGTCTAAAAACTTACTGTATGCCAAAGCTACGATATATATTTCACCAGTAGCAGTTTTACAGCACTGTTTTCCATTTCTAACATCTGGCTGAAAAGTGTTAGTGAGGCTACCGCTTGTGTTTACAGTCAGTGACGTATCTAGGACAAAATATGACTGTTGATTCCACTGTCAGCTCCAAATTATGTAACTTGTTAATCTGATATTTTAGGCCTTGAAAGTTAGCTTGGCTGTATCTGCTCAGATACCACTGGAAACACATTACTAATGGGAAAATTTTCCCTTGACCATTTAACCCTTTTGTTTCCAAATTGAAAATAAAATAAGAGTATTATATTAGGACTATATTCAAAGATTTCATTAGAGCCTTGAGGGTCCCCTGCTGCCATTACCCTTAATTATCTCATGGTAATTGTGACACTGCCCCCTAATACACACTTTAACTTTATGTGAAAGTATGCCAGCGCTTTTGTCTATATAATTCGGCCTGTAGCAGCGTGGCCTCACCCGAGACCTGGGAAACCTGGGCAGCTCCACTGGCCTGGGCTAGTCTTCCTGTGTCTGGCTGCCTGTCTGCGGTAGCTGAGTGCCTCTGTGGGAGAGAGTGTGTGTGTGTCTTTGACTTTATGTGTGCGTGTGTGCCAGGTTAGTGCCAAACACGCCCAGTTGCATGATTTACAGCCCTGGCTCGTGAGGCGGGCAGCCCCGTGAGGGAATCTGAACTTATTACCAGTTTGGTTTTGGTTTCCTCCCGCGGCCTGCCACTGTGCCACACCTATGGCATGTTTCAGTCAATGAAAGCTGTGTTGCTGCTGGGGGAAAAGGCCGGCCAGCCTCCTTTGCACGTTTGCCTTCTATTCGTCTTCATCTTCATCTTCTTTTCTTTTTGCCTGTTCTTTTCTTTTCCACACAAACCGTTGCACTTCAGCACAGAGGTGAGTTTACAGTGAACTTTGGCCTCTTGATGGGCAGATGAGCTAAATTAATGGGTGTGTGCACATCTTCCTCTCTGCGTTCATAGATAAGGCCTAGCGCTCCCCTCCCATGCTGTCACCCCCAGGCTAGGAGCGATTGCTTTGTTCTATTCCTCCCTTTCTTTCGTTGTCTCCGTCTGTAGTTCTGCCTCTGTTTTTCTCTCCAAACCCCCGTCTGAACTCAAGACAACAGCAGCTTTAGCTACAATATCTCTCTTAATGTGAGCAGGAACTACTTGGAGACACTGATTAAGATGAAACATGTGGTAAAGCTCACCAGTCCCTGTCTGTTTTCAGGGAGGAACACCCTCCACCCCGTAATTACCCTGACGATGGGATGGTCCCCATTATCTCTCACCTGGGGCGGGATGCTTGTGAAGAATTAATCAGCGGTAGGGAAAAAAAAGATCTTTATTTTTGGAAAGTCTTCATGTCTGTGGCTTTCCCTAGGCTAATTTAGCGCTAAACGCATATTTCCCCCTGTATTTAACATGTAAATATGTTGCTATTCAGCCCTCAATCACATTCCTTTTCATGGAATGGAAGTAGGAATTGCGCAACATAGCTATGCACTGTGAATAACCTTGTTTGCTATCACTGTTTTCTGTCTGCTACTAGTTAAAATGAGTTTTAGTAGGGCCCCAACAGAGTTTTACTGGAACATTAGCACAAGCTGCCAGAGATGTATTGATATGCGGATTCTTGGAAATATTTACAGCTTTGAAATAATATTTTTCTATTCATTCTGCTTCATGTCATGTGCTAGAACCACAGAATCCACCTTTGAAGGAAGACTGAACTTAAATGAACTGTGATGATGAAGATTAAAAGGGAGAAAAGCAATGCTCATGCTCAAGTCCTTGTCTTTCTAGAGGTTAATGGAGTGGCCTGTCACTGGAGCAGATGTTTGCCAAAAGATCTCTCTCTAAATGTGCTTTGCTAGGCATGTAACGTTTGAGCGTAACCCAGAGAGAGAGACCTAATCCTATTTAAAGCATTTGGGGCAGTCTTATGTTTGAGAAAGCGGAGCATTTAACTGGGTAACATACACATGCGGCTTAACATGGAATTCTAATGACATGCTTAGGGGGTTGAAGAGCACAGAGCGATGGCATTGTACGGCTGTACCTGTTGCTGAGAGTACACAAGAATTCAGGCTTCTTTTCCTTAGAACTGAACAAGAAAAGAAAGAAGGAGTGAAAAAAAAACCTGCCTGGCTACTTGAACCGCGCTGATTGCGTTTTAATCGTGAGTTGCCAGTTTTGTCTCTAGAATTTTTCGCTTGACTTGTCAGAGGATTGAGGAGCTCAGAAGGTGCTTATTTGCACTAATTAGTCTTCAGTGGTAGCAGCCTCTCATCTGCCTGCCAGCGAGGCCCCGGCGCAGCCTGTCCAGGCGGATTTGCCTGACAGATGGTAAAATCTTCCCCAGCTTCCAAGATATTAACTCATTTTGGCTGGGTATCCTTATGAAGGTAGAGTGGCTAAGCTAAGCGCCATTCGCTGGCCTTCTCCTGAGGAGCTGCGGTGATTTACTTAATCCCCATAGGAAGCCAGGCAGACTATATCAAAGCCTGCTGCAGGGTGTCTCCACACCAGACTCCCTGTCTCAGAATGGCAAAGACCCATTAATGTAACAGCATACCAGCATTCCCTCACCATTCCGCGAGAAGTGCTCAAATGTGACGAATCAGCTCTTTTCCAAAGCTTCCTCAGTAACTAAGCATGAATGTGTGAGTCACGCTGGGGCTCAAATAATATCAAGAAAATTGACTTTGTGAAACGGCACACGTGAATAAATGTGGAGAAGTGCAAGTTTTCCAAATATATAGCCACATGCTTTCATGCAGTGTGATTTCTAATACCCCAAAACATGGCTAATCCATCAATTTGTATATAATTTTTTTTTATTCTGTCTATATTATTTGGAAAACCCTGATATTAAGCCTGGTATCCAGAGAGGATAGATATCTTAGATAATGAATTGAAGAAAGAGTATTATAATGCAGTTTATTTTAATGTCTTATTAAGTGCTTATAAGTGCATAGGTGAGTGTGAGACCATGTGTATGTATACAATATAGGTATACACCAGCGATGGATTATCGACCGGGCTTGCTGGGCATGTGCCCAGGGGCCCTGGCCCTGGCCACCAGGGTCCCCCCCTGACCAGCATTGATTTAAACCGGCCAATTTATACTTAGTGGTCATTGCATGATTTATTTTTATGTCATGTACAGCACCTATTGCTCTGCCCTATTGAGTTAGAGACGAAAAAACAAAGAATGTACAGTCACAGAGAAATGTTATTGGTGTAGGGGTCTGGATTTGTAACCAGTGAGCATTCTGTTATGTACAAAGGGGTTTGATGCCAAGCTGAATGGATAATATGTTTGGACTGTTGAGAATTAAAAAAGAAACCATGAATAACCAGAGACCCACACTAGGTAGGTCAATACCTAGAAACCCTAAAAACAACAGAGAAGCCAGAGAAGCAGCAGTACTGCTAGTTTAGCAGTAATACTGCCTGCTAGTTTAGTCGCAGTTGATAGGGCTGAGGCTAGTTATAGCTCAGTCTTTCTGAACATTTTCCTGTCAATTTTATTATCACTGCTGCAAAGGAAGTTAACATTAGCATTGGTGCCTCAAAAAGGCACCTCAAATGAACTTAAAACTAAAATGAGTCAAACACGACCAAGCATGCTGTCATGGTTGGCCACTGAGCCAGAGCTTGTTAACTGGAACTTTTATGATTTGGTGGATGAGTTTCCAAGGAGAAAAGCAAGAAAGAAGCCAGTCTCTTATGGTAAGACTATCTGCTGCATGCTTACTGAGGCTACTCCAATACTCCTAAATGATGTGTAATGTAGCAATATATGGGCAATGTATGCGAGAGGGAGGCCTTAAATTAGTTCCTGGTGAGTGGCTCATGATTTATTAATCTGTCCGTAATATGTACACGCAAAATATCTGCAAACAGTACTGTGAAAACATCAGAACGTTCATTGTTTTAATTTCTATTTAAAATGACCATTAGGTACAATATATTCATTTACGAGCATCGTTAGGTCTGTTGTTTTCTTGAAATCTGCAGGGATATTTTTCCACGCTTACAAAGTTCAGTCTTAGAGGTTAGTTGCATTTTCTGTTTCTCATGATTCACACAATCCCAAACACATTCAAAGAAGTTGACCAGCCCATTGTTCTAAAAACACTCGCAGCATCTTCCTTCTAGCACTGTGTCTTCTCACGGTGGATGGATGGACAGAAACATTTGAGGATTTGGTTTTAGAGCTGAAGCAAAGTGGAACCGGATTTTCTCAAACATGAAAGCTTTAAGTACTATTTATCTGATAACAGATACCAGACCTTGCACGGTTGTTTGTAACTCTTATCATTCTTTGACAAGTTGATTATCTTCCATCTCCCCAGACACATCTCCTGAAAAATAATATTCCCCCCACATTTCAAAAGAGTCGTCTCTGGCTTTTGCACAGTACTGCATGTGGATGGAGTACATGTGTGGCAGTGTGGTGCTGCAGTAGGCCGTTATTTCGGTGGAGTGACCCTGTGCCTGGGGCTGATTACTGCACACACTGCTTTCATGACAATTCCCAGTTAATCTCCAAACTGACAGCTCCTGTCATCCCAGAGCTGCCATTGCTCCTGTACCTCGGGGACATGTTCAGTAGCGCCCCTGGCTAGAGGAGAGGGCAGTACTATGGTGCAGGATTAAAGGATAGCTTCAGTATTTGTAGAGCAAATCTCTATTTATCACAGCAGTGGCACGCTGTCCTTTGTCCATGACACACATTTTAATGACTAGGTCTGTGCTCTTTCATAGTAACTACAGTGTAGCTTATTCATGAAGCTGGAAATCCACAAGACATTGCAGCAGGTATAAATGCCGAAACTTTTACTATACACTTCATTAACTTAAGAATCACTCAGATGTACAATGCAATAAGTCACAGGTTTTAAAGTGTTAAGGCATGGATAGCAAATTTAATGAATAATTAAATTTAATAAGTGATTAAACATTAGAACATAAGCAAGAGAGAGAGAGAGAAAGAGAGAGAAAGTTATTGTGAACAATCTCAGCTGTGATGTTATTCAGGGTAGCATAAGCTCAACAGACAAAAAATTAGACACCTGTGACTGAAACGTACCTAATAGCGTGTAATACCTCCATGAGCACCAATAACAGCAGCGATTCAATTTGGCCTGGACTGGACAAGTTTCTGGATGTAGGCCACATCAATGTTCAGACACTCCTGCATCAAAGAATTGAACAGTGCGGCCAGATTTGGTGGATGCCTTCCTTAGCGTTAACTTGTTGTTCCAGGTAGTGCCTCAGATTGTGAGTTTGCAGCCAGTCAATGCTGGGGTAGCCACCCTACATGGGACCCCCCGAATGGGATCTTTAAGAACATAGTCCTTAGGCTACAAATTATCATTACGCTCTCTCTTCGCATTCTCCTCCTAATGAAATGTGTTAAAAGTGCTTATACTTGGGCAGCTCACCTGTACTGTTATCACTGAGCAGTTTTCTTTAATAGATGAATACTCTAGTTTATGTTTATCTATAGAGCTAAGGATGGGTATTTACCCTAATAGCCAAGATTTGATCTAAGTAAGCACTTTAGGCTCAGGAATGAAATCATTAAACCGTTAATATGTTGAAATTGCTTAATAGCTGTTAGCCACAGACGTAGTGACATAGCCAAAGGACCACACTGAATGTCTCCTGTGCCGTCTAAAAAGTAGCCATAAGCTTTGAATATGTCTGGACGCCTATGATATATTATTGCCATTGCTTTTTGTAAATGTTACTTTAAAGGAAATGGATTTAAGTTTCACTTTACTTCCAAGAGCCTTCGGAGTTTGAAGGGGACATGGATTTATCCTGTGTTTTCATTTCGCTTCTAAAGCCTGGAAAAAAAATTGTGTGTTACTCCAGTCTGGCACGGTAGTTTCATTTGACAAAGAGTGCAGTAGATGCCCTGCTCTGGTGAATCATTTGGACTAGCAGTGCTGCAAAATACATTCTGGTGACCCTTGGGAAAGTCGGCACCTTGGCTGTTCTCCAGGATCTAAATGGGACATGAAAATCCTTAAGTTGAGGAAGAAAGGACAACAGTGGAGGTAAAGTGTGGTAGCATATATATAAAAATATCTTGTCCAACACACTTCAGTTCACAACACATGAGTGCCCTGCTGAAAACCTGACTGCAATTACACAAAATGACTGTTTTCTTTTCATCTTCATAATTTCCAGTGAAGTTGTAATTCCCTGTGCAGTAAGTGTCAGCATCATGAAGGCACAGAGGAAATGGGCACCGCCTTGCTCTATTTAAAGACTGAAGTATTCCAGGTACACTTCCAAAATGTGCCTTCTGCAGCATGCCAAACATTTACCAAAAGTCCCTCAAGTGGTCACCTGATTCCAAGCCATGCCAACCCTTCCGCTGAAGCCCGACAAACAGTTTAGGAAACATTGCACTGGCTCCTGGAAGATCTACCGTCCACGTTCATAATCATAGGAGTGAACAAGGAATAAAATCATCTATCCTTCCAGTGCTAAAGATGCTGTTGTGGAATTGTTGCTGGGGAAAAACACACGCAGCCTGTTAATCATGTAGCAGGCTCTCAATTACTGGGTTGTTGTATTGACTAGCCAAAATTATCCATCCCTCGAAGTGCTGGATCACTTACGAAAGAGTGTCCGCCTAGATTGTTCCGTTGGCAGCCAGACTGTATTTCGAGTAAGTCATGTTTACCTAAAAGGTGTCAGAGAGTGCCTTTTTCATATTGCATGGGTATTTCATCAAATTACTGACACGTACAGTACCAGTCAAAAGATTAGACACAGCTACTCATAGAAGGTTTCCGTATTCTTACCTTAATGCTTTACTATAGAATAAAAGTAAAGACATCATACTATAACTATAAATAGGACTCATGGAATTATGCAGTTACTTCAAAATGGCAACTTTACAGGTTAAACAGTTTTTGCACCTTGCAAAAGAGGTTGATAAAACAAGATTTTTTTTTTTTTTTCTGAGCTATTTTGGACAAATTATGCCGGTCTGTCCATCATGAATATTTACTACACTGAAAGGGGAACCAGAGCTTTTAAACCGTGCAAAATAAAAAAAGGAGATACATTTGTTTTGTGCAACAAAATATACTGTATATTACAGGTTGTGATATGACAACAATATAATATTATGATACACCAAGAGTATATGTGGTATATCAGGATATGTATTGTTTCAGACATCTCATCAGTTGGAACTGTTAAGTGTTAAGCCTGTAAAGTCTTTAAGATATCCAAAACAACATACATTTAGTCGGGTGTGCCTAAACTTTTGACTGGTACTGTGTGCTCAAGCATAAATTTAGTACAATTTTAAGGAGCAGGAACAAGTCATAGGTTGGTCACTCCTTAAAAAGTCCCAAACAACATTAGGCCTGTACTGTAAAAATGATGACATTGTATGTTGGATGGCTGATTAGACTAGCTAATGTTACACTGGACTCTGTGTGTGTTAGCTTGGATGAAAAGTACACATTTCTGAAGACCTTTGCCAAGTAGACAAGGTTCGTCTCTCCAATCAACACAGCAGCTGTCATTCTGATGCTTCACCATCTTGTTGCAGAATGGCATCAAAGAAACATATTAGTTGCTGCCACAACTGATGAGCCTTCAGGGCCTTCTAGAGCTTCAGAGCAAGCCTAGTAACTTCTGGGAACTAAAAGTTTGTGTCTGTAAGTTGTAGTTCAATTTAACTGAATAGACTCATTATACTTGTTTACATGATGCAAGCATTGCGGTAATATCCTTATTTCATTCTTATGGTTTTCTCATGAATAAAAAGGATAAAATCTTGAAATGCGCAAAAATGATATCTCAGGACTCCATGCCATAGTATTTACACTAACTGACCACTTCATTAACTACAGTCAACTCCAGAAATATTGGCACCCTTCAAAAAAAGGGAGCAAGAAAAAATTCAAAATAGTTTCAAGTGTTTGAAGAAATTTCTAACAATTCATTCAATAAAAATTATTCCTGTAAAGGTGACTTTTGTCAAAACATACTGAATGTGGAATATTATTAGAAGCTTTTAAGAATGCTATACATTAAACCAAAGGAATGTGTGTCAATGGAGGACTTGTGTCTTGTTATTGACTGTTTCGTCAGGGTATAAAAATGAGGTAACATACAGGTAAAAATCGCTTTGTCTTCCATTAACATGGGTAAAACCCAGAGGTCTCAACTTAAATTAGACAAAAAATAAATAAATAAAAACAAAATTAGAAAAACTGTTGAGCTGCATAGATTGGGGAATGGCTATAAAAAACTGGTCTACAGTAGAAATGATCAGTAAGCACAATAAGGGCCAGTAAAGAAGCTTTAAAAGCATGAAACAGTTGAAAATTGACCAGAAAGTGGAGGGATCGAAGAGAATGCTAAAGGAGCTCCAAAGATCACAGTTTCACAGCTGCAAAGTTCAGCTATAAAGTTCAGTTGCATCTTGTGGTTTCATTTGAGTAGAAGCTTTTTGGATGATTTCCCCGAAAGAAGCCCTCACTGAGACCAAGACACAGATCCCTGCATCTGAACTTTGCCAAGCAACATTGGAATTACAACTGGAATCATGTGTTGTGGTCAGATGAGACAAAAATTGAGCTTTCTGGCCATGCTCACCATCATCATGTTTGGCAATAACAGTGGACAGAGTACAAAGAATGGCACCTCATACCCACAGTAAAATATGGTGGTGGCTCTTTGATGCTTTGGGGCTGTTTTGCTGCCCGTGGTCCGGCGACATAATGAATTTAATTTAGTACCAGTGCATTTAAGCTGAAATTCTGGATGGTTGTGCCTGAAGGCTGGAACTGGGTCGTGCTTAGGTCTTCCAACAAAACAAAGACCCAAAGTGCATTTCAACTCATACAAGTTGACAAAGACATGGCTGCAGCAACACAAAATCAAGGTTGTGCAATGACCCCCTCAGTCTCCAGGCTTGAACTCAAAAGAAAATCTGGGATCTCAACTGAAGAGGGCAGTTCACAAGAGAAAACCCAAGAATCTCAATGAGTTGGAAATGTCCTGCATGAAAGAGTGGTCCAAGATCGCTCCACAAGTGTTCTCCAGCTAAACACTACAGACAGTGGCCAAGTGCTGCCAACGAATGAGGCTTACCCATTTGCTTAAGCCCAAAATATCAGGCATATGTGTAGTTCCTTTTATATGCTAATTTTAACTTATTTTACAGGAAAAGTGTTTCTGCACATTTACACTCTTTGTATATTTCATCAGTTCCACTTACAATATAGGTGCACTTGTAATCTACAAATACAGACTATTGCATGCTTTGTTAGCCTTCTTTTACCTGTTCATCAATGGACCACCTCAGGATCACCACAGAGTAGGTATTAATAGGGTGGTGGATCATTCCCAGGATTGCAGTGACAGTGATGTGGTGGTGGTGTGTTAGTTAGTGTTGAGCTCGTACAAGTGGCTTGGACACAGCAGTGCTGCTGGAGTTTTTAAACACCCAAGTGTCACTGCTAGACTGAGAATAGTCCACTAACCAAAACTATTCAGCCAGAAACGTCTGTGGTCAGCATCTTGTGACCACTGATGGAGGACTAGAGGATGACCAACACAAACTGTGCAGCAATAAATGAGCTACAGTCCTTACCCAAGTCCAGCGAAGTTGAACTACAAGGTAGAAGTGTTTAATAGAATGTCTAATAGAACTCTAGCACACCACGCACACCACCACCACCACACTGTAGTGTTGAGAATGATTTACCACCCAGATAACAGGGTTGATTTGGGGTGGTTCTTTAGGGGTTTTGATCATTGAAGAACTGGGTAAAAGTATGCAGAGAAAGTGATGGGCTACAGTCTGTAATTGTAGAACTACAAAGAGCATCTATATGGGAAGCAAAACAGATACAATGGACAATGACTGTAGATACAAGGATGTGTACTTAAGTAGCCAGTCGGTATATACAGTCAAGCAAGTTCTTCCACTGGTTTGACTTCAGGACACGCACTGTATTCCTTATATGTTAGATTAAGTAGGAAGACAATCAATCAAACAGTTTTTGAAACATGATGGGCTGTGTGAAACATATTTGTATTGGTTAATTATTTGTGTTACAAATTGTAAATTATGGAAAACAAAATGCAAAATGGTCATTCAACAAAAGCAGATTCCTGCAGAAGTTTTAAAGCTAATAAAATGTGAACTGAAACACTTGGAAACGAACTATGGAAACAAAGTAAAACACTCTTGGACTCCTGGAACTTTAATTCTTATTTTTACATAAAAAAGATATAGAATAGATAAAAATGTTTTTTCAAATACTCTGATATCATGCACATGTAATTTCCCGACTGTCTATGTAATTATTTGGATTGTATGCTTCCGAGATCTTTAATAAAGTTTGTTTAAAAATCTAACTGTGCAGAAAAAAATGCCACTCTAGGCCAGGACTGGTACACTGCAGTCCTGGGGGGCTAGAGGCCAACACAGTTTGGTACATTTCTTGCCCTTAACCAACCTGCTTATTAATTAGCTGCAGAGCTGAATCAAATACGCTTGAGTAGGAAAATTACCAGACTGTGTTGGACACCAGGGCTGGAGTTTGTCACTTCTTGCTCTAGGCCTTATGGAAGTCCTACATAGGCTTATAGCATGTGGAATGACATACTATTAGAACTCCTATGGGGGGCTAGTGGAAATCAGTAGTAGTCTATTTGATATTTTTGGAGGTGTATGACCCAGGCTAAAGGGTTAGCTCTAATAGTCCTCTTCCACCACTGAATCATACCATAAACACTATTAGGAAAGCTGTTGTGTGGTCATTATTTACATACTTTATTTACAATCGAATAAAAGTTTACATAACTGTAATCACGTATTTCATAGTAGTCACTTCAGCAGCTTTAGGATTAATAATTAAATAACAAGACTAGGAGTCAATGGGTTAATGTTATATGCCTGCATGAACAGGATCTCCATCTAGACCCAAACGTTTGTGACAGGCTGGCAGACAAAATGACCCGTTTTGCCCAGCGGTGCTGTTGAGAGTTCACTAAAGGCTGCCTCTCTGTTTGACTCCACAGGGCACACAGTGCCAGCATTCCACAAGAGCACTGGCCAGCACCGCTGTCTCCTCCCTGGGCCATGTTTGGGATGTTTCACCCTGCTCCAGCACAGGTGGTTCACATTTAGAGGTGAGTGCTATATATAGCCCTGTGAAAACACAATCCAGGTGCTTTTTTACAGTGAACAAAGAGGCTAACAGAGAGCCAGGCTGCAGCCCCCTCGCTGGGTTTGTTTTATGAACAGGATCTCTGAAGTATGCAGGAAAGATAGGCCCAGCCAGCTGGGACAGACAGGCGCTAACTCTATCAGAGGGGGTGGCACATTGAGCTGTAAATGACACCAAACAAGGCCTCTGGTTTCATGTGGTTTTAACATCAATGTAGAAGAGTGGATGGTGGATGCTTGCCAGGTTGTGTGATAACTGCTATTGCTTCCGATAATGGGCCACTTACTCCTATGAAAATGAAACATATTGCTATACATCATAGCAGCCCGAAGAAAACAAGTACCTCCATAATGGCAACTTTGTAGGAGAGCGCAAAAACCTAAGTCAAAGGAACCAGACGTTTTCCAAGCAGTTTTGGGCCATTTCTGTTGGTCCATTCATCATGAATTTCTTACATAATGTAAACAGCTGCTCCTGTTTTCAAATGATGGAGATATATGGCTTTCGTTGGGCAGCAACAATATAGAAGCGAATGGATCATGCTTTCCAATTACAATTATTGTATTTCCATATATTTGTAGTGGCAAAAGATCTTTGACCAGACACTATCTAACAACATAATCTAAAATTTAGATTAATTTTTATTCTTCAAAAATGTATTAGGAATGCTCTTCAATCTTCAACCTTTTTTGTAATCACATTTATGACAGCATTCTTAAAAGATATACAGTATTATTAAAATCCAAGTAAAACAGTAATGAATATGTGCTCCACAAAAAGCAGCGTTTTTAACCACCCAGCCAAATTTGAATGAATGAAGAAGTATATAAAATTAAGAATTTAAAATTGTGAAAAAATAAGCAATATTCTCTGATTTGAAAAGTTGGAGGCATTCTGACGAGAGCACTGAAATCATGCCCAATCACGTAAAAAGGTACAGCGTCTCTTAGTGTGTAAATGCTAATACGGCCTGAAAAACTGATGCCCTGTCTAGCAGCTTTATTGTACAGCTGTACATGTATCCAATTCAGAGACAGCAGACTAACTCTGGTTAAACAGCCCACATGAAGCATCTCAGTGAGAGTGCAGATGCACATCAAGCTTGTTTTATAGTCAAATTTGATAGATTTCATAGATAAATAAAACTTTCAATGTTAAGCAGAATAGAATCAGATATATCTGAATAGGAAGGCATCTAATTAACTCTTCACAAATGCCTCATGGGTGCCAAGATGAAACTGCTGCACTAGTTTAATTTGGAACACAAAATTGGAACAATTGGCTATTATACAGGTACAACATGACTATGAGGTCTGAGGTGAGGTAGGTTAAGTCATGACTGGGCTAGTGACCTTAGCTGTGCTACCAGACGATTAGCATTTATTCCTATTTCTCTTTAGACTTTAGATTGACCGCTTCTAATATGATCTAATATGGATTTTGAATTAATGTGAATTGTGCTAAGTATGGCTCCAGTGTGCCATCAAACCATGATTATAGGCCTGCCCAAAAAATCCTGAACACAAAAAGGATAAAAAACAGAATCACACAAAGCAATATTACACACTTAACAAGTTCAAATGTATAATTGCTTAGAAATAACCAACTCTCATTGTACTTTATTTGGTCTTTCAATTACTTCCCTAAGCCTCCTCAACCTTCGTAGATTCTTCCCAGGTTCACTCATCTCATTGCTGTGCTCTCTTTACTAGCTTCCAGTAGCTACCTGCATCAGATTTAAAACTCTTAGTCTTGCCTACAAAGCCAAGAATGGGCCAGCCCCTCCCTACCTTATGGCAATGGTTAAGAGTCGATTTGTTCTTCAAGCAGTTCGAGCTTCATGCTTACATGACTTGTCTTCTCTCTAGGTATGAGCACTGGTTTGGGATTGCTACGTAGTCCACTTCTGCTGTATTTACCTCTGTATTTTTTTTTCTTGGTATCCGCTCTGGTCCTTGTTCAGCGAGCGTGTGAACTCAAGTGGACTGAACACTGACTGAACACTAAGCATTTTTGTAAGTTGCTTTAGATAAGAACGTCTGCTAAATGCTGTAAATGTACCAGTCTCAGACTCGTTCTAGACTGTAAGAACTGACAGTACAACTCCCAAATTGTAACTTCTAATAAGTAACTCCCAAATTGTAACTTCACTACATATAGTTGTTCAAATAAGCCAAATGGCGGAGTTTGGTTTGATTTTGCTGATTTTTGTTGTCCTCTACTAAGTTCTAACTGCTCATTGGAAATATGGTATAATTTCTGGTAATCTGTGAAATGTAACATGACATCGATAGTCTACATGACAAATAACTTTTAGCTTACATATGAAAACAATTCTAAATAATAAAGACTTTTCTTATGAACTTCTTGGCATTGGTCTTGAGATCCATCATAAGTTTTTTTTTTTTTTTTTCTCCTTCTTCTTAGGAAAGCCTTCATGAATCCAGCCTCTGGTTCTCAGACTCATAAAAAGCCCCAGGAATGCATCAGCTCCTCCAGTTTTACAGGTCAGGTGCTGCGGACATCGCCGCTACATGTACATACTTTTTAAAACGTCTCTTTCAAATATTTAGAAAGAGCTGGGAACTGCGGCAGAGGATGAGGCACTGAGTGAGACATGTTTTGGAGAATTCTGCCGGCCGCTGTTGGTCAGCGGAGACATTTCGGCAATGCTGTTCTCGCCGCAGAGGCCGTTCCGCTGGCCGTCTCTGGAAGATGAGTCCCAGAGGTTATTTGCATTGCCAGGCCACACTACTTTGCCCACTTCCACCCTCTACCTCTATGGATTCAGTTAATACTGCAGCTTGACAGTGGTAGACAGATATGCAACCAGGCCTATCAGTCAAAAGTGAGCCCTCTCCACTTAGCACAAGCTTCTGACAGAAGACAAGGCTCTCTTAGAGTTACAGAGAAACTTTTCAGGAATCTGTTTTTTTCCTTCTCTCTCTCTCTCTCTCTCCCCCCATTCCTAGAGAATAGATGTCAGGGTTTGATTTTATTGCAGGGTGCAGCTTTCACCGTGCTGGCGTCTGGATCTCATGTCAGCCACATGCCTGATCCTCATCCAGAACGCTGAAAATAAGCACTGTTATTCCCCGGCCGTGTTCGCCGCTCCAGCTCGGTGGATAGGAGATTTTAACATGCAATTCTTTTATAATTGTCACTTCCTTTTGGTTTCCATGTACCTTTCCATCCCCCTTTTCAATTCAACCCCTAAGCATTTTGCTCTTTTTTCTGTTTTCTCTAGCTCCTCGTTAACGCGCTCCAGGTGTGAAAGGCAAGCTCTTAGTACGTAAAATGCAAACCCTTTTTTTTTTTGCATTTAGAACAATGTGAAGGGGAATGCTGTTGATGGACAGGTTTTCCACTTTGTCTGAAAGGGCCCTGTTACTGAGAGTAGCCTGCCTGCAGTATTAAGTGGTGCTTGTGACAGCTCTGCTGATTGCTGCCTGACATGGCTGTAGTCAGAGTGCTGCTATCATCCGCACTCAAACCCACCCTGTCTAATTCAGCGCAGTGAACCATTCATATATGTGCTTGAAAGGAGCAGCATTGGATTACCAGGCCCTCAGAAGGCCCGCAGTGTTTTCACCATTACTGTGTCATCCTGTGGCTCATTGAATTACACTGACTATCTCTATAGAGCGGTCCAGTTGAGTATTACATCAATTTGTTGTTCCCAGTTTTTGCTCATTAACTGCACAGTACAGTGTGGAAATCTAATTTAGTAGAGTTTTAACAGGAATGTTAATCTGCCTCACAGGTCATTGCCAATTCCCTGTTTGTAAATGACAGTGAAAGGAAGTTTCCTTGAGTTAAAGTGTCTGAAGTTTTCTTGAGTAACTACGGTTTGATATTGCCCAACAAATGTTTGTGTGTGCACATGTTTGTGAGCATTGGCACAGAGATTTGAGGCTTTTGGGTGGAAGCGTTACTTGTCCATTTTCTTTTTTTCCTGTAATTTTTCTAGAGGAGCCAGATGTTGCTGGTCGTGGGGGCTACACTGGCCAGGCCAGCTTTGGGATGAAAACGTGGTAAATGAAAAGCAGGTGAACACCTTTAGCTCTGTTAGTCATGCACATCAAGCTTGTTAACCACTTATTTCTTGAAGCCACATTGCTTTTTTGAACCACAGAGCTAATCAGCCAGGTGACCAACGCCCTGGCCCTTTTAAAAGGCTGCCCAGTCTGTCACATAATAGCTTTTTACAGTGGGATAGAGATGTAGGATCCAGCACACATGGCCATTCATATATGCTGCCAGGAGTTAGTTTGAAAGTTGGCTAAATTTACTGTGGCGCCGCCACCGGACTTAGGGTTTTGGCCAAGTAGGAAACGGAGAGGAGCACATAGAGGACTTCCAGAATGCCATGCACCTCTCCGCAGACTTTGTTTGCCTTGAATGTAGTGTTTTAATGTGTTTGTTTGTTGGGTAGAGTTGTGTACCTCTTGGGTTTGTTTACCATGTTCTTTTTTTGGATTAACTAGCGTCTTGTAGGTGTTCACCCTGAGCGGAAAACGGTTTACCCCAGGTCTTCTGTGCTGTCGCTAGGTACAAATACTTTGATTCCCACTCTCAGCCACAGCACCAGCTTCAACACATTTTGTTTCAGTTATTCCGAACCAAATTCAAACATGCTGCTCATCTGTCTTTCGTGTGCTCAGTTGTCTTTTGGTCCAGCCTTTATTGCAAAAGTTTAATGAACTGCCAAACTGGATGCACATTTTCATCTCAGAACATTGACTCCCATTCATTCTAGTGTGACAGGCCTTATAAAGCTCTGTTGAACAACAATATTCTCAGTTAAATTTCAAACACATGGACCCAGTATGGCTTACTTCAGTTCCTCTAGTTTTGACGCTCTGTGGCCAAGTATGCAGGACAAGTAACAGAGCTGCACAGAGTGACTGCAAAAGAAAAAATGCATGCAGGAAAGCATCTTTAAAAAAAGGTCAATTTTTGAGTTGGAAAAACAGTAAATGGCCAAGCTATGACCTGTGACAACATTTCAGCCTTCCATCGCAGGCACCGTCAGGTCTCCACAGAGTCACTCAACATTAAACAGCACTAAATGGATAAATTTGCAGTTGACTGATTTGCAATTATGCATTATTTCCTGTCCCATTATTTTAGAAGGACCAACAAAAGCCACGCTTTTCCTCAAATACACACAAAAAAAGGCCTACGACATTCACAGTATTCCTTAAACGAATATAAACACATTTCTTGTCTGCGTATTGTCCGAGATTTAATTGGAAGTAATTTTCTGCAGATGGCCACTTTGGAACAATGGCAGCACTTGCAAGACAGGAGCTTTGTGGAGTGAATCGAGGAGTGGCCCATGGACGCAAGGTGTTGGTTCACATGACAGAGAGAGAAAGAAAAAAAATTGTGTACATTTGGCAGCCAGACGCTTCGGTTATTCTTCCCGTGCTTCCTGCAGTTCTGCCTGACCTAGATTTGCTTATAATTAAACCATGGAATACGGAAATGGTGTCAAAAGCTATAGAAATCATTGTGTTTTCACCTCGGCTGCATGAAATGAAGTTCACGACTAAAGCAGAAGAGGAACTTTGCTTGTTCCAGAGAGCGTCTCTTAGCTCTGTGATAACCATCTTGGCGCATTCCTGTCTCAGGTCATTTGTTTTTTGACGAGATGCAGTAAACCATTTTCTGACATTTTCAGTGTAGCTCTTCAAACATCAGGTCAGAATGATGCTAGTGATGAATCTAAGGGCATGCACTCTGGTTTGTGGAGTCAGCCATTTGGAAATTTCTATTCAGTCTTCTTTTCATGCATTTTGATGAAGGTGCCCATCCTGCCTGAAACCTCCCTGCCCATTTGTCGGTTTGACCGGCTTTCTCTTTGAGAGCTGAAATTATTCTCATTAACACTATGCCAGTGTAACAGGTGTCATATCAATGCATACTTCAGTAGTAACCTCCTGAATCAAAGTCCCATCTCTTTGCTCACAGAGTTTATCTGTGTGGCACAGGTTGAATGTCACGTTGGGGCTGTTATCCTCTGAATTCAGCACAAAAAAAGTGAAATATTTGGCCATAATTATTTTTACTTCAAAATTATACACGCTGGATATATCAATTATTTATTCATTTATTTGATTATTTATTGTTTTATTCAAATCACAAAAAGTGAAATGCAACTGGAATGTCTTCAGTTGCAGAATGACATTTAGAAATGTGGAAAGAGTGAAAACGGGTAGGTTGCTTTATATTTTGGCAAAGCCAACGCACCAGAGAGTTCACCACCCAAAAACCAGGAGCCGAAAGTTTATGAGAGCTTTCACGCACAGCTTGGACCTCATAATTCATTTTGAGCTACTTTTGGAGATGCTCCACACTTAACAAAGCAAATAACAAACATGTCTGTTTGACATCTATTAGACTTTGTGGTCAATATGCCAACTCAAGAGATGACAGTGATTGGTTGAGTGAGTTCATGAGACTGTAAAAATCTAAGAGTGAACAAAATAAGCTTGCAATTTTGTTTTCCAAAAAGTCAGTGTGTGCAAGATATTACCAGTCTCACTTTGCAATAAATGTCTCTTATTACTGTGTAGTTACACATTAACAATACATGCAACAACAGGGTAACTACTAATGATTTATTGTAGTGAAGCTTGTTTATCTTGAGTTTCTTTTACAGTTGGATGAACAATCAATCAATCTGGTTTTCAATCTAGACTTTTCTGACTGTAAGATGAGGTTACAGGTGTTATTACCTATACACAGTAGCATACCAAAAGTTATGGGATAGCAGTTTGTAAACTGATTATGAAGTGGGGTTACCTTGGGGGCCGGCTTGGGAACGCCCACACCTGTATAAGTTGTGAGGTCTAATCTTGTTTGTGAGACTAAACACTGGCCAGCGTGCTCATGGCAAGGTGACATGAATTATCAAACGAGATATGTTTGAATTATGATCCAATCATGTTAGGTGAACGTACAGCCGCACAATACTATTGAGAACTCTCCAGAATGCTCCTCAAACCAGTTCTGGACAACTTGGGCTTGACTGCACAGTGCATTATCCTGCTGGAATATCCCCTCATTGGTCACCAAGCAGTGAAGCATGACGTGCTTATGTGGACCAATGGACCCAACCCATTCTTTTAGAACCCCACACAGTGCCTTGTTGACAACTGGGGTCCATGGCTTCATGGGGTCTGTGCCACTCACGAACCCTACCATCAACGCCACTTCACTGTGAATTTACATACTGCTATCTCATGCCCTTTTGTATGTCAGTGTATTATGAGAGTGCTTGGTTCAATGGCAGAACTTACTAGTTATGCTATAGCACAGCACAAGCCTACTACTACAGCTAGCTAAATGTTAGGAAAATCCCTTTGTGGTGTAAGTACCATCATAATGTAGCTAACTAGACACCACATGTTAAAATCAGAGCATATAAAGTGACTCATAACGTCAGTTAAACACATATGAATGAATCACACAAATAAATTATGCTTAGTGGGTAATGGCCTTTAGAGTAAGAGCTTAAGGCTTGGTGAAATAGTGCACAGGGGATTTGAAGAACAGGAAAGGATGCACTACTTCTGGGAACATTCAGTGCTTAGTACAAGCAACCTGCTTGTGCCTCTTCCTTTAATATGATAGGTTTCAGTCTACCCGTTTGTTATTTTAAACTGTCTGGGGAAATGGGTGTTTCTCATGGATCTCACGTAATGTAAAGTGCTTTCTGTGGTTGCAGGAGCCATTGTTGTTGTTTCTTGTTAATTCCATACCTAGCGCTAGTGATACTTGTTAATTGTTCCAGACATAATATTACTGAAGACAACAATGGCAGGCTGGGGATCCCAGCGATGACAGAATTTTGGTGATGTCTCTGGGTCAAAAGTGAACAAAAGAACAAAAGTGAAGACATCATGGAATTATGCAGTCCACCTTGAAAACCTCCAAAATGGAACTTTACAGGAGGATAAAATAGCTTTCTTAACTTGTAATGGAGGTTAATATAACAAGATTATTTTCTAAGCAATTTTGGACCAATTCTATTGGTCTGTCCATCATGAATATTCAGTACATTGAGTGTAATAAGTGTTCTGCGCAACAAAATATATATTAGAGGAGGCCATAAGGCAAAAATATAAAATTGTAATACATCAAGAGTATATGTGGTATATCAGGATATGGATTGTTTCAGACATCTCATCAGTTGATAACCACTTTAACACTTTAAGATAACCTAAAAAAATCCATTTAGTTCAGTGTGTCCAAGTACTGTACTTCAGACAGCAGGTGCCATGCATTGTAAGATGTCCCTACAGGTTATGACCAGCGGTATGTCAAGTTAGTATTACAGGTATTTGTGGTGGCATATGTCATAATGGCTGATGTGATTCAAATCCAGTGTGCTGGAGCACAGAGCAAAAACTGGCTCTACCCAGTTTGTAGTGCTGTGTCCTTGTTTAATTAGGCCTACTTCTAGACTTCCCTGTAGTTAACTGTCTCTATGAATTATACTGGTTCTGTGTGTGGTGTGAAGCAGTCAGCTGAACCTCAGACCCTGACGTGTGATGAAGAAGTGGCCGAGCCGTTACTTCCAGCTTGTACGTTATGAAACGTCAGGCTGCTGGCCATCCCGCATCCCCCTCTCCAGGCTCCCTCCGGAGGACAGGATGTTTATGGGGTACAGTGCACTGTTTGCCTCTTGCCTGTGTTTACAAATGAGGGATGTCGTAGCAACGTCGGCCCTGACCTTTTGTTTATTACAGTTGCCGGGTCTTCATTCCCACGGTGAGACTCAGCAAAACCACCATACTACAGGAGAGAGAGAGACAGAGAAAAAGAAGGGAGAGAGAGAGAGAGCGAGAAGTTCAGCGGGTGGTGGCAGGGCGACTGGTAAAAGGCCTGGCTCTTTATTGCAGCTGACAGTAATGATGTTGACACTGTCAGTGGCTGGTGGCATGGCACCAGCAGGAGCCAGCATGCTTGGGGTGGTTTGGCCAGTCACCTTGTGAGCAGGTCCAAAGCCCTCTCCCATGTTAAAAAGCTTTTCACTGCACTGCATGTGTGGCCTTTGCCAAGCTCCGACCCCAACTCAGTAAGCCGCAGCAGTGCTGCTGGAAATTACACCGTCACTCTGAAAACACCCAGCCCTACACACTTGGCCTTTGCACCAGCTCTTTCTCTGAGTCCTGCTTCAGAAAGCCACGGCGTTCTAACCTAGCTCTGCACTCTGACTGTGGCCATTGGAGATCAAGAGTCATGCTACAGTTAGGTCTCCATTAGGTTATGTGAAAAGCATTTTATTGTGCTGCAGGTAGATTGGTTTTCGATGCAAAGCCTCACATGGACTAGGCTACTAAGTTACTAAGTAAGAAATGAAGTAGGTATCTAACTACGTAATTAACCACCTGGCTAAAACTAACATACTAAATGTGTAACTAAGCAAATAAGTAAACTAAGTAAATCGGCAACTAAGCAAGTAAGTAAGTAACTAAGTAACTCAAAAATATGTAGCTAGTTGGTTAAATAGTTACTTACTTAATAAGTTAAAAGTAACTAAGCAATTCAATAACTAACTGAATAAATAACTAACCTATTAAGTAACTTACTATCTGCCTAATAACTAAGTCAATAACTACATAGTAATTAAATATAAATCCACTTAGCTGGGAATTACCCAATGACTTAGTATCTACATTAACAGGTCAATAACTGACTGACTAACCAAGTAACTTAAGTTATTTACTAGTTAGATAACCATGTGACGAAATAGATAACTATCTGGGTACCCAGTTTAGCTATTTAATTATGTAGCAATTACCTCAGTAACTAAGTAAATAAGTAACACAATTAACTGCCATGCCTCTCTCTGACTCTGAACTCCCGGACTCAGCCTGGAGATCATGTGACTATCACAGATATTCTTTACTGGAATACTGATTTGCCACACCTGTTCTCAGCCTTATTTAACTGTTTGGTTTACTGTTTGGTTTCTTTGGAACGCATTGCCCCAGAGTTTACTGTTGCATACCGAGTGTTTACATCCTTCGTCTGTTTTTCCGTGTTTCGACCAGGTTTGATCTTCTCAACTCTGCTTTTGACTTTTCCTGTCATGCTTTGTTTAGCACTATTGTGTTTAGTGGTCTGACTTGGCTTGTGTTTTTTGACTACTCTCTGGATGTGCCTATTGGTTTTTGGCTGCTTGTTTTTGGTTTCAACCCTGGTGTGTTTCACAACTACAGGTTTTGTCTGTACCTTTTTTGTAGTCTCAAAGCTTGCTTTTACCTGGAGGTATGTAAATCATTCTGACTAATTACAACCAACTAACTAACTAACTAACTAACTGACAAAATAACTGACTAAATAAATAAGTAACTTACTAACTTCATAGCTCAATAACTGACCGACTATCTAAGCTTGTTAGATGCTTAGTTAGGGAATAACCCAACTAACATACTAACTGATTAGATAAGCAATTAATTAATTCAAATTAAGTACAGAAAATCTCCAAAAGGGGGAGCCATTAGCAGTCAAAAACAGCTTTCTGATACTTAAAAGTCCTACATTACGAAAACCTACATTAGAAACATGTTGTTTTTTTCTCTTTTGGTAAACATAAAATATTATAAAATAAATAAAATGTCCTTATCAGTAGGTTATGGAGATGTTAGGGAAGTCAAAGTTACACAGTGTGCAACATATGCAAAATTAGAGGTGAAATTATTATGTAAAACAAACTGTAGGGCAGTAAACCCAGGTAAATATTAGGATATTAAGTACATTTTAATGTAACAGAAATGTACTTTAATATCGGCAAGTACCTTTCAGGCACATTATTGTTTTGTGTGCTAAATACAAATGCAATATACATTCATATATATCAAATATAATAATTACAAGTACATTCTACCTCACTTAAAATCACTCACTTGTAATTATTACATTTGTTATATATATATATATATATATATATATATATATATATATATATATATATATATATATATATGTGTGTGTGTGTCTCAACATAGTACAATTAAGTACAATTAGTTCTATTTAAGTATATTTTTAATAGCACTTAGGATATATATTTAGCATATGAAGTAAATAGTTAGTATTTCAAATTTAGCACACTTTCAGTGTATATACTTACTAAGTATATTTAAATTAATTATACTTCTGCATACTTTTTCTCTTCTGAGAAGACAAAAAAACATATTTTACATATATTCATATTTGACCATTTCAATGCTAGCTTAGCTAGTGACACCAGGTGTGAAAATAAGTTTTCTATGGCTGGTTTCCTGAACATGGACTGCACCAAGTCTAGAACTCAGGCGTTATCTGAAAATTGAAAGTAATTATTTTTTATTTATCCGGAATAATATAGCCCCGGAATAAACCCATTGTTTTTTGGGATAAACACACCTGGGTCATAGACTTCAAAAGTCATACCCTGAAGAGGCCTATTAAAATGTATATAGCAACACTCTGTGCCAAGTTTCTTTCTCTTTCTGGGCTGCGTTCCTGTTTGGCAGAGGCGATAATTACTTGAGATGCATCTCAAGTTGAAGCATAATTGATTCCAAATACTTGAAGAGCAAAGAAACATGACGTTTTGTTTTTTATTATTGTTGTTACTGAATTAAAGCTTCCTTCAGTTTTTGCGACTAATTGGAGAACATTTCTGCTGACTCGTGTAAATCTGCATTATGCTTTAAAAGTTGACATCATTCAGTCACTCCCTTAGGCTATAACACTCTATATTTAACAAGTGTCACCGAGGCCAAGACAGAGCGAGAGAAACATTGGAACATGTTGTCTCATGCTTGAAATATTCACTGCATAGGATACATGTTGTGCATAACGATACATGAACTACATAGTTCACCACACTGCTAACTGCTTCTTAAACTAGTGCCATCACGCTGCTGTTGCTGTTGTTTCTCTGAACAGAAAAAAACAACAATATGCCAGGGTGCGAACAAATCCACGGTAAGGTATCAAAGCTGTAGTCTTTAGAATTTTGCAGATGTGGAAATGGTATTTTAAAAACAGACAACCAGTCTGAATCTATGGGAGTCTTTTTTTTTTGGTTCCTGGATTCTCTGACTGTTGTTAGGTGACGTAATAAACTACACAGACAATTATATGTGCTATTCTTGGTTGTTGTGACGCACGTCTTTTCGTAACTTGGTTTCTCGTTGCCTCACAGGTACTTACTGACTATGCAGGCGGAATGTCAGTCCCTCAGTGCAGAACAGTTTAACTCTTAAGTGTAACGGTGATCGTCTTAATTAGTCCCCGGTGACCTTTCTGAAGCAAAAATAGAAGCACTAGGTGTTACTATTCAGCCAACTGCCATGCATTTTGTATGCACAGGGAAATATTTGCATAATGAATGAGATGAGGTCACACGGATGCGCCTGACTCATTCACAACCGGCCGTTTCCTGCTGTGACTGGAACAGTGATATAGTGAGATGTAAAGGCATTGTCACCAGTCACCTAAGTCCGCCTCCAGTTCCTTCCTTCAGCTCCGAGCTCCCCTTAAGTGCCTACTCTACACTACATTAACATGCAATGCAATTCTTCACGCTCATAACCATTAGGGTATTTGGATGTGTACATGGGTATAGAGCACATACCCACCTCTGAGGAAACCGATTTACCTCTTTTGATTTCCTCATGAATCTTTCAATGAACTGTTCTGTGAAAAAGCATTATTGCTAATGAGACATAGGAACCTTTTTTTAAAATCCTTTATATTAAGCTAAAGGTTAGTTCATTCATTCATTCATCTTCTAGGACTTATGTTGCAGGGGGTGTTGGAGCCTATCCCAGTGCTCATTGGGGTGGAAGGCAGGAAACACCCTCGACAGGCTGCCAGTCCATCACAGGGCAGACACACAGACATATGCATTTCACACCTAGGGAGCAATTTAGCCTATCCAATTTACCTAGACACAGGGAGAACATGCAAACTCCATACAGAAAGGAGCCCAGATGTTCCAGCCAGGAATCCAATCAGAGCCCGTCTTGCTGTGAGCCAGCAGCCACACCCGCTGCGCCACCGTGCTATCCAGGATAAAGGTTGTAAGTGTATGTTGAAGGTTTATGACCAAACTAAGCACTATTTAGAATGATTTAAGACCACAGGGATAATTTACATACATGCCCTACCTTCTTTACCCTTAATCATTCTATCAAGCATTCACCATGATATGTACACAGAACAGGCATTTAAATTATGTCAGAAATACCACAAAAATGACAAACATGGAGATAGAAGGCTTTGTTCTCATATTGTGTTGCTCTCCTGTAAAGCTGCCATTTCAGAAATCCTTGTTTTCCCTTGGACAGTGACATATGACATAAATGAGTGCTATAACAGCTGTCGCTCCTCTGGGAAGGCTGTCTGCAAGATTTTGGAGTGTGTCTATGGGGATTTTGGCCTGTTCATTCAGAAAGAGCATTTGTGAGGTCAGACACTGATGTTGGATGAGAGGGCCTAGATCATCCCAGCCATGCCTATATGGATTATGCTTTGTCCACTGAGACACAGTCATGCTGGAACAGAAAAGAGGCTGTCCCAAACTGTTTGTCCAAAATGCCTTGGTATGCTGAAGCATTAGATTCCCTTTCAGTGAACTGAAAGGGGCTCTAGGTCAACCCCTGAAAAACAACCCCATAGCATTATCCCTCCTCCACCAAACTTTAACGTTCTCCTTGCATTCACCAAACCCAGACTCGTTCATCAGACTGCCAGATAGAGAAACATGAGTCGGCACTCCACAGAACACATTTCCACTGCTCCAGAGTCCAGTGGTGGCGCTTTACACCACTCAATCCAACAACTGGCGTTGTACTTGGTGATGTAAGGCTTGCTGGCAGCTGCCCGGCCATGCAAACCCATGCCATGAAGCTCCGGCACACAGTTTTTTCAAATAATGTTAATGCCAGAGGTGGTTTGGAACTCTGTAGTTATTGAGTCAACAGAGTGTTGGTGACTTTTATGCACTATTCCCCCGTAACTTCACATGGTCTGCCACTGAATTGCCGTGGTTTCTAAATGCTTCCATTTTTCAATAAAACCACTCACAGTTGGTCATGGAATATCTAGGAGGGACGAAATTTCACAATTCAGTGAGCTCTTTAGAACGACCCATTCTTTTGCAAATATTTGTAATGGCAGACCACATGGCTAGGTGCTTGATTTTATACACCTGTGGCAATGGGACTGAATGAAAGACCTGAATTAATGATAAAGAGCTGTGTCCCAATACTTTTGCCCAATACATAGTGTATGGTGTAGTGGGACCCCCTTAGCACATTCATAGCACAGTTTATTAATGTAATTGTAATACTGCTTTTCATAATTATTGCCAAATCATTCAAAGTAGTATAATATGTATACTACATAATAATATGTATAATAAGTGAATATTAGGCTTAAGGTTCAAGGGGTTATTATTAATTAACGATGAGCACGTTGTAATTTTAATTTCTAGCTGTCCACAAAAAAATCCATCTTAAAGGTTCTTTTTGCTGAGCCTCACTCTCGGCCCTTGCAACTGGTCCGTAGCCATGGCAGTGTTTGGTTCCCAGAACTCTACCTCGTCACAGGCCAAAATGATTAATCGCAGTCTAATGAGGTGGGTGAAACATTAGACGTGGGCTGTGGACCCCCAATGGTTAGCGCTCATTATGCGGTGACAGAGGCCTGCTTTTCTCACTCCCTGCCGCGTCTGAGTCACCAGGCAGAGCTAGGGCCAAAGGCCTGGTGATTCAGGGATGGTTCAGATGGAGCCTGTTCAGTTTCCCCTGCCTTTTGAGTGTGCAGTTTGATGGAGCGTCTGCGTCACTCCCATTCTGCCTAAGATAACAGCTGTCAGAATGGACTAATTACATCAGGGCAGGCCTTTGCCTTCCGTGTACGTGCAGATTCAAGCCAACCAAGTGTACTCATAGGACAGGAAGAGTAATAGACATGAGAGACAGAGAGAGATCGACAATGAGAGAGAGAGAGAAAGAGAGAGAGAGAGAGAGAGAGCAAACAAGGGACCAAGACTGAGAGTAAGAGAGTCAAAAAAAAAAAAAAAAAAAAAAAACATGTGCAGATGGAGCCAACTGCTCCTTGAACTATGTTCCGAGCTGATTCGACCCAGCATCCTGACCAACCCTCCTTTCCTCCAACACCTCATCCATTCCGGCTCCAGGCAGCCCACTCACTCTGCTCTCTGCAGTCCCAGAGCACGTCTCTTTCCCAGGTGTTGCAAGCAGCACAGTCTTAGAGCAGAGTCTTAGCACGTTTGATGTGGTCTCCTCTGTCAAGTAGAGTCGGCTGGAGACTAATGTGTACATAAAGTGATTCCTCTCCAGGGTGAACCGTGTCCTGTGTTTAAAGTCATGCCTGTAAGCCAGCAGAGCCGAGAAGATGCGAAGCAGGCCGACGGAGGAAGTGGGATGCGTCGGACTCTCCCATGTAGGTAGCAGTCTGCTCACACGTCCCAGTAATCTGCAACTTCCGACGTCATTTTAAAGTTAAGTATGGGGAGATTAGCTCAGAGACTCCCAGGCAGCCTGATACATTTTTTCCAAAAGTGATATCTTTAAAGACGAGACAGCTAGCAGATAAGGCAATGGCAGACGGCCAACCTCTGTGTAGAGGAGCTCCATATGTCTATGGTGTATGGAACACTGATCTGGATTCAAGCTCTGCCTGCCCTTACAAACATATCAAGGGCAAATACTGATTTCAGATTAGCGAAGTTTTATACATATGACCCTGGTTCATGTAGCCTCTCCCTCTTAATTTTCATGCAGAAAGATCACAGGCTAATAGCTTAAGTCACAAATATTACTCAAGCTAACAGCTCACATTGTCTGCGCTTTCACCGAAAACAATGTCAATATCACACCTCTTTAACTGATATGATGATTAGCATGACCTCACGTTGACACTTGTACCAAATGTGTGAAATGTATCAGGGATGACGGCAGCATTAACGAGTGAACTCCCTTGGATTGTTTGTTTACAAAGCCGCGCCATCCTGATCATGACCTGTCGGAGACGTTATATAAAATATGTGGAGGAAAATATGTTCGGAATTAAACACAGGCTGCAGAACACAGCGGCAGCGAGCAGTCAGGCGCTCGGCCGTCTGTGTTTAATGACTGGGTTTTTACTGTGGTATTCGAGGGAAGTCTTAATCACAGGAACGCAAGGAAGGAATGTTAAGTGATGGATGGGTGGAGAGTGATTAATCTCTTGTGGTTAATTGTGTTGATTTTTCTAAACATACACTGAAGTTTGACATGCAACCTGCCCTTCCTTAAGCACAGGGTGCACACGCATGAACAGCTTTTAAGAGACTGATTAGACGCTATTACATTCCACCACCTCACTATAAAATTAAAACGATGAGTGAGGATGTGCAAGATCAAACTTTCAGATGGCTCTGCACTGATTCTATATCATTTATAATTTAGGAGGAGCTGATTTGTACATAATTTCTGGATAAAGTTCATTGTGAAGTCAATTTTTTTTTTATGTGAAATGTGCCATTCTGGAAAAAACTTGCTGATTCTGGACAGCGGTTGTGACAGGAACCAGACATCTGGAGTATTTAATGCATCTTAAAGCTCCCTTACAGAAAGTTATTACATGAAAGGAATACGAATATGTTGCCTCATGCCTGAGACATTGTTTTACGATATGTTTGAAACGCTTTTTTCCAAGAGAGGTACATGCAGGGTACGTTGTAAGACAGGGTACGTTGTAAGGTTGTAGAAAAACTCAAAAACTCTGAATTTCAGAAGACACATGTAGGTTAGCTGGTTATTTTGGATAGCAAATAAAAAGGCTATATTTGCACTGTAAATACCTCAACACGTGATCCCTATCACCACTGTGTCTCGGGGAGAAACCTATTTAGTCTAGGTTCTAGGACAGGGGTCCTACCATCCTGCAGAGTTCTGATCCAACATACCTGTCTCGAATAGTCAGATGCCCCTGGCAGCCATGATTACCATCATCAGGGCTGGCATTAAGTTCTGCACGGTGGTAGATCTCCAGAATTGGGCACCCCATAGGCTAAGAGATTATAACATAAAACAAAGACCAAGACAATAAAGTCAGATTAAAGCCAAAAAGTACATATTTTCTCTTTTTTGTTCCTTGAAGTTTCATCTTAACAACCATACTTATTAAGTTTATACGGACATAAGTATATTAATCAACATATTTGTGGTGTTGGTTGCAAGACTAGAGCACCCCAGGCAGTCAGTGCACATTGGTTTAAACTTTTCCAACAGTACATCATAATCAAAAGAGCAAGCAAAATGACACAGAAGGAAAAAGTCACCACCGCTGTCAAAATAATCAATCTGAACTGGCAAATTTGGCTACAATACACCAGTTCACATCATTCACTCTGAAAGACCTTTACATCTTAGAGAAATTGGTGAAATCCCCCTTTAAAAGTGAAGTTAGCTCTCTCAAACGGCCCAAATCCAAAAAAAAAAAAACCACCCCAAAAATCATTTTATTTTAACACAATGCTTTTAATCATACTGATCTTTCATGACTGAAAACACCTGCCAACACATTTTTCTGCCATTGCTTACATATAGCAATAAAAACTATTCATGATGCAAATTATTACCGCTTAATACTGCAATCTTTCATGCCAACTGATTTGAACTGCCTGCTGTTTTTAATCATCCTGACTTCCAGAGAAGATTGACTCGGCACTTTCCTGAGTGAATCTGGACCCTACAAGGAATGTAGACTCCAGCACTGTGGACGAGCCATGGCCGTAACAGAACCACAGCAGCTCAAAATCGCTGCACCTAATTTATACAAGGAAGTTCTTGTCTCAGCGTGAAAATCACCTCCACACACTTGTTATGAATTATAAGAAACTAATAAGTAACACTTTTATCATGAGCGTAATAAGATTGGTAGAGCGTGAACTCCCTGGAACCGTACACAAAGAGCCGCTTGTAGTGGGTCAGGTGGCCAAATCAACTTCCATTACAAATTCAGGGTGATTAATTCCCATAGTGCCTGGAATGGAATTATGCCACTCGAAGGGTGTGTCCGAGTGTGAGGAAGGCAGATTTCGGTGCCATGCGCTCGGCCTGTGTTTCCCTGGTTACCCAGTCTCCAAGGTAGCAGGTGCTTGGAAATGGGCAAAAAAAATTGCTTGACTGCTGGAATGCAGCCTTGAATCAGTGTGTGAGAAGGCAGGCATTGTTGGCATCGCACGCTGCGGAGGTGGCATCCGGAGACTTACTGCTGATTCTCCGTGTGGGAAGAGAGGTACTTTTTTATTTCCTGTCAACTTATTCAACTTACATCCCAGATAAAAAAAAAAACCCACAGCTAATAAAGCAATCCGAGCTTGAAGCATGTTCTATAGTCATTGAGACTGCTTGACAAGAGCCATATGGGACAAGCGAGGTGTTACCTAACAGTTTAGAACATCTTAGCTTTGGAATAAACAACACCAAACCTCAACTGACAGCATTGCTTCTGATAGCACTTGCTGTTTCACAAGTTTATGGCAATATCCGAGAGGAGCTGTAACATCCGCTTTCGTTGAAACACACAATCCTTGTAAAAGAACTTAAGGGTTTTCCTGGAAAACACAACCTCTATAGGGTCCTCTGTAAACAGGGAATGACTAAAAAGCTGGCATTCCACCCATAGCAGCACATGGGCTCATCCATGTGGGAACATGACGTTTTTATAAGGCTAGGATCTATCATTTTTATGGTATCATTAATAAAGTTCTTGGGAGGGCTATAAGAAAGATGAATCTACGAGCTTCTACATGCAGCAGGATTTGGGGGGTTTATCATGAACGGCGTGGAGATGATCAAGGGTGGCCAATGGCTCTTCTGGGCCTTTCGCTTGGAAGGGCCTGCGGACATGTGGCCTGCTTATGGGAGGCATCCTAAGGCATCATATCACTGATGTTGAATTATCCATCATGTAAGGGAAGAGAGAAAGATCTGAACAGGACAGTCTACCAGAACGATATTTGTATATTTGCTCAGCATAATGTTCTTTGAGCTGCAAAGAAAATAAAATAAATTAGCAGAGAACTGGAGGGGGAAAAAAAGAAAGCTTCTCTGCAAAGCAGTCAAAATATGACAGCTAGAGAAAGAAACCCTGAGATCAGAGGAATGAAATTTGGCAAGCTAACATGGAAAGAAATAGCATTCTGTTTCAAGTTCTTCATGGGATACAGAGGATATCGAATAGGGGTGGGGGTGGAGGTGGGAGTGGGGGCAGCACTGCAATTGTAAAAAAGACCAAATGTTCTCTCTGTGACACATCTGGAGGATCCCCGGGCCAAGTTCTATCTGAGCTCTGCTGGGCGGTCGCCCCTGGCTGGGATGTCATTGGGTGTGGCCTGAAAGTGCTACGCTGTCCCATACTCAAAGGAGATGGACCAAATTATCATCACATTTTATTACAGAGTCTACCCTTGCCTCACCACCAAACATAATAGTTGGTCAGATCCACTTACGTCTGACCTCACCGCAGGGAACAATAACCCTTTTCTAAAATGGCCCTTGGAAATGACTTGGAAAATAGATATTGTTTGAAAACTGTAGGGGGCAAATGTAGTTTCCTTCATTAGATGAGTTATTACAAAAAACATGTTTTAGTGGGTGTAGTCGCAAGCGTGCTTGATCTTTCACAGCCCTTTTAAAAAAGAGCTTTGACTCTT
The DNA here is from genome assembly GCA_034552555.1 of Semaprochilodus insignis. Lineage (NCBI taxonomy): Eukaryota > Metazoa > Chordata > Actinopteri > Characiformes > Prochilodontidae > Semaprochilodus > Semaprochilodus insignis. The sequence goes on along the minus strand of CM067480.1, from coordinate 29,445,030 downwards.
TGTCAAGCAAGTAACATGATTTAGAGTTACAACGACGGCTAAGCCAACACATCTGCCCTACTGATGCCAATCATTCTATTTCAACATCTGTAAACAGCTGGAAGGAACCATTCACTTACAAACTGGGCCGTGGATACAAAATCAATACCATAGCTAACTAACTTGACTGGGCAACACTAAGAGCCTCATGTGCAGGACAACCGTTATGTTGTCAAATCCAGTCAAGCGTTCGTCTCCTAACATGAAACAGTACTACAGTATGAAAACATGACTTGGACGTGACCCTATAACATTCTGTCTCATCTTTGGTGACGTACGTGAGGCAAAACCAATCCACTGGGTCAGTTAGGGTTTCGAGTATGTAACTGGAGTCTTGTACAGGGATGTAACCTGAAAGGCGATGAGTACAGTTCTGGAGACCTTGACTGGACTGTAAATGCTACGGCTCTTGGTCCGCGAGGGCTATTTAGCCTTCACGGGCAGGTCCCAAACCTTAGACGCGCTGATACAGATTTGATATGATAGTGTTACCCCCTGTAAAAGATGGTTCCACACAGGGAAAGCTGTTCTTGAGCTAGTGTATGCGTGGGAGGCAGATTGATTTCAGATCCTCTGCAAATACATATGTACACAGACTCATTTTCCCAGGTGACTACAAGTGCAGGGAAGCGGCTCAAGAATGATGGATTTCCACGATAATTCAGCAGGAGCTTTGCCACCGACTGAGTCAACAAGCCACTTTGTCCATGGTTTGCTGTTTGTTCATGTTTCTTGGATACATGCTCGTCGCAAGTAAGCACTTTCAGGGACAAAAAAAAAAACCTGCCCAAAAAAAAAAAAAAAAAAAACCCCTAACTGACTGCTCTGAGATGCAAAAATCTTCTCAAACAGCTAATGCTTATCTATAAACACAAAGAAACTTCAGAGTAACCACAACCACAGGATAAGCAAGCCTAAAACGGTATGATTATGTTCTGTGACCAAGATTAGTGGGTTTATGTGAAAACATCTACGTTTCTTCCTTCCTGCAATGTAGCAAATGAAAATATTTAAGTAAGCAAGCACATACCAAAGACTGCAACCGAGAACTGTCATTTGGTGCCGGGATGGAAATCAGTGGTTCCTAGTCCAAGATCTGGGGATCTCATGGAGTGTGTGTCCTTTTCCCCTGCTGTAGCACATTTGACTCAGATCATGAAGAGTTGTTGAGTGTTTTGAATCAGGTATGTTAGAGGAGAAAAGGAATATTTGTATGATAGCGAGCCAACAGCACTGGGGCTAAAAAAACTCTGATGTAAATCTTGCTGCCGGGAAGGGATGAGTATAGATTTGAAGGTGCTATGGTCAGCCCATGCTTTGTCATACTGGTTTCTGAAAAAGCGATAGAAGAACATCTTGCCATAAGCACTTTCAAGGACAAAAAAGAGATGCTCTGGGATGCATACTATGGCTGTTATCATAGAGGCTCTCCTGATTGGCGTTTTTCTTCTATGGCACCAGCTTATCATCATCTCCCACTAATCGCCACCTTCAATAATTTCTTGTTGTGGACTCATTAACGTCTCCATGGAACCATCAGCAGTTCTAGACTTGGTATCCGCATTCACTGAGCATTTCATTAGGAACACCTACCTTGTATCTACACTCATTGTCCATTTTGTCAGCTTCACTTACAGTTGCAGTGATACTCATGCTGGTAGTGTGTTAGCGTGTGATGTGCTGGTATGAGTGAATCAGACACAGCAGTGCTGCTGGAGTTTTTAAACACCTCAGTGTCACTGCTGGACTGACAATAGTCCACCAACCAAAACAATCCAGCCAACAGCATCCTGTGGACAGCGTCCAGTGACCACTGATGAAGGCCTAGATGATGACAAACACAAACTATGCAGCAACAACTGTGTTATTGTCTCTTACTTTACATCTACAAGGTGGACCAGCAAGGTATGAGTATCTAATAGAGTGGACAGTGAGTGGACACAGCGTTTAAAAACTCTGTCTGATCCACTCATACCAGCACCACACACACTAACACACCACTTCCACCACTTCAGTGTCACTTCAGTGCTCTGTGGTGGTCCCGGCCATTGATGAATGGAGTAAAAGTGGAATAACACATTACGCAGTGCAATAGATTGTCTGTAACTGTTGAACTACACAGGTCACCTACATGATAAATAGAGTTGATAAAACGGATAATGACTGTAGATACATGGTAAGCATACCTAATTAAGCGCTCAGTGAGTGTAGATAGACACAGACAGGTAATATCTGCCACTGGTGAGGCTTTTTTACAGAAGAATGACATAGACATATTTTACAAGTGATGTGAGCAAAACCCAGACGTGTTTACAAGCAACCCCATGTTTTTTTTTCCCCCACAGTGAACACATGTGAACTTTTCTGTAAGGCGCCTTCGGGAGAGGTCAGATTAACCACTAACCTAATTAGGAAAGGACACTGGATTTAACCAATCACATTTTTGACTTCCAATGGGTGGGAGCAGTTTTATGAGAGAAAAACATCACTCATTCCTTTTGGAAGTCCTAGATATGTCACTAACTGTGAACTGTGAGTAGTCTAATCAGAATTCAGCCTAAAGTCTTTGCAAAAGTATTCCTCCTCAGTATTTCTTCATGTTTCCAGTTTCCTGTGTTTTCTTGTTCCAGCACTGGCGTTCCTGTTTTTGCTGCCTTTCACCTGTTTTCTAGGCTTGATCTCTGGACATGCCCTTGATGGACCTGCATGCCTGTGTTTTGGCCCTTGCTAAGTGTAATGAGGATGATTTCTGGATTTGTCCAAATAACCCCCTTCAGTACAAGCACTGTGTCATCCATTTCTTACAGATGTCCGTAGATGACCAAGTCAAGAATTACTGGGCTACATATGGGTAGTTTGGCTTCACATGCCTTGTACATACAGTACATAGCTGTACTGTGGATTTTCCAGTTCTGCTGAAACCCACGGTCCGTTTTGCCTGAAACCCACGGTCCGTTTTGCTTCACGTTGCATAGCCTAAGGTACTAGTTAATATCAACATTATTGAATATGACAGCTGCTTGTGGTTTCATAGAAATGTTGCTTCGTGAATCCAGGTACCAGAAGGTGTTAGCCAGTAAGACCTGCAATTTACTATTCTGAGAACCTATTGCTTAAGTTCATGTATCAAATAAAACTATTTTTCCCCCACAAATAACTGCCAAGATATCTGGGCCTTATCCCAGGAATTGGCTCTCTTTTTAAAGTGGTTTGAGTTTTCAGCGTTGTATGTTGCACGTAGCCCAGCTTTATTCTCCATTTCACTCCCTGCTCCCTTCAGGGTCACATGCTTCATGTGTTCTGTCTGGCCAAAGCCCTTTTGTGTCTTTCAAAACTGTGACCAGTCAATCAAAACCCTTTGGGTCAGTCTGAAGGAAACTTGCTATGTTCTGTTCACTGGCAGGAAACCCGATTTATCCACTTAATGTCTGAAGCCTTGACCAAAGCCTTTGAGACCAGCGAGTTTCCCCACTTCTGCCACGCTCGTTTTTGTGTCACACCCTCCCTTCATTTATATATTTAGGTTGGTAATTGTTGAATTTATGGCAGGGTGTAGATGAAAGGCTTTGGTGAAACGTGAGGCTGTCCTAGCCAGCTCCATTTGCATGACAGGCGTGTAGCTCTGGCAGCAGAGGAAGGGCTGGATAACATTTGCTCTGCCCAAGGCATTTCTCCTCCTTGAATGTGCAATTGCCTTTTTAATTGCCTTTTTTCATCTCTATGAAGTTAGCATGTGGTACATGAAAGAGTCATGATGGATTAGGAAACCCTCCCATTCCCCTCCCAAAACAAACGCAGGTTTTGGTGCCGATTCTCGGCTTTCTCGTGTGAGAAAGGCAACAGTTTTGACAGGAGGAGCGCTACGCAGTGAGCAGACTTAAGACTTCTGAAGCCCTTGAAGTTACCGTTAATGAACGTGGGCATAATGACTCAAAATATTCCAAAACTCGGGTTCAGCTGCTGGACTGTGTAGGAAATATAGATTTTCAAAGTGTGAGGTCTAGCACATCTCAGGCAGCTCGCAGGAGGGGAAAGTATGACTCGGCATGTTTGCCGGCCCACGCGGCTTTTCAGTGAGCGCAATGCGATTGTTGATGTAGGCCGAGCATAAACAGAGAAATACGGTACAGTACATCCATAATAACTTGGCAAACACGGTTTGAAGCTTAAGCTTTGTCTGATCACATTTTCCCCACAGTATGATTGCTGGAAATCTCCACAGGGCACTATCAGCGCCACGCTGTCAGGCAGCTTTCAGCCTGTGCACACAAAGCTGAAGGCAACAGAGCATGAAGGATGTGCTGGTGTCGTTCTGCAATGCTGAAAAATAAAATTAACTCATGACTTGTGCCCACCGCAATTTATTTAGCTCAAATGAGGCAATGTCTGCAAATGTTATGCACACTGCCTGTCAAGAGCAGAATCTGTTTTGTAAAATCATCTTCTTGATTAGCCAATGTAGTGCTGTAGCCGAGTGTCAGATTTAACCTTTCCCAGAAAAAGAGCTGGTGAAATTTAATACCCTGTAATATGACAGAAAGGCTAAGTCTAAAATATGAAATTGAAAATCGGGCTTTAGTGAACGATGCATTGTTGGGCTGCGCTTTCTGTTATCTGAAAAGCTTTTTTATATGGACTTATATATTGCGTTACAAGCTAATTCCATTTATATTTCCTAAATGTATGCATATTGTGATTGTTAAGATGTAAACAATGTAATTCAAGTTCAATTCAATGTTTTTATAGGAAATGCTGCATTATAGAACAACATTTGCAGTGATAGGAACCAGGTGTCACAATGTCTCCAGCCATTTTATTTACTAATCTACATGTTAAACTGAAAAGCTTTTGCATTTGGTACTATTCCTTACAATGCCATGCATGTGTCTTTCTTCCATACATCACTGCTGTCAAATGAGAAATTTTTTTTTTTGATTTTTACTTTCATGCATCATTTGAACACAGGAGCTGGTGTTTACACTGTGTGAAAATTTCATGATGAATGGCCCAACAGAAATGGCCCAAAATGGCTTGGGAAGAAGTCTGGTTCCATTGACTTCCATTAAAGTTAAATTAGGTTTTTGGCCGCTCCTGTAAAGTCGCCGAGATACCTGTATTTTTTTGGACAGCGACAATATGCCTAACAAAACCACATTTTAGCCCAAAACTTTAACCAAACTATCCTAAAACAATGTCTCAGATATCAGGCGGTGCATCTGTAATCATTTCATATAATTGGAAGTCTGGTTCCTATCACCACCATTGTGATCAGTTCTCACTCTGTAAGTTTCTCCTGAACGGCACATTTTGAATCAAACCATTCTGAATGCATCTTAAATGATATAACTGTGCAGAAATCGGTGGAATTGTCCTTTAAGTCCAGACGATTTTTTGAAACTGAAATATATTAATTCCGTATCTTGCATACATCTTCCCTTCCCATGTCCCCTGCCTTTGCACTCACAGCGGAAACTTAAACCAGAACAGAATGTGCATAAAGGCAGATGTTTTTAAGGGAAGGCTATCAGCCCGAGTTTGTCTTACAAACTTTCACTGTCTGTTTGCCACCTGTTTTTTTTCTCTGCTCTTTCTCCTTTCCCGATGCTGATGGAGAGATCCCAGCCTGCAGTCGCATGCTTGTTACTCAGTGCTTCCAGCATTCCTCACACATGTCGGATTTCAAACTGTCACACATTGTTTGTTCAGTGGCTCGATACATGTATCCACAGATAATAGGCAAATACAATACTGTAGCAACCCCTGACCTGCTGGCTGGCTGATGCTGCCATGGGAGGCACAGAGGCTCATGGTATGCTTATTTGTGTTAATCTGTGTTGGGGGGGTGTTGTCACTGTGCGGGTGAAGCCTATGACTGGTGACCTCCACTGTGAGTTCAGTGTTTTGCATGTGCCTCTCAGAGCGCTACTCGGAGTAGAGTCACTCACTCACCTTCTACAACGCTTTATCCTTCTGGGTCACAGGGGGAGCTGGAGCCTATCCCAGCATTCACTGGGGGAAGGGAGGAAACAACTTGGACAGGCTGCCAGTCCACTGCAGGGCAGTCACACAGACACGCACATTCACTCACACCTAGGGGGAAATTTATCATCTCCAGTTCACCTGACTACAGGTCATTGGACTGTGGGAAGAAGCCAGAGCACGCAGAGACACAGGCACAGGGAGAACATGCAAACTCCATACAGAAAGGACCCTGGATGCCAAACCCAGGCCCTTCTGGCTGTGAGGTGATTGCGCTAGCAGAACCCTAGCAGAATAATGTCTGAATGAGTGACTGTAAAGTATAAGTGTGTCCATGTGTATTGTCACTGTCGGAACAAAACCTTGGGTTTCTATTTCTTGAAAACACCAGTTTGGTGTCAATATTTCATGGTAGATGGACCGAATTGGAGAATTGAAAATGTTTTCCATTTTCATGAAACGTTCAAGTTTTGGAAGTTTTTGTCCAATAGCACAGATGTGCTGACTTATATGAAATAAGAGAGTGGCTGCATTTGATCTAGAGCTGGTGCAGCCTAATTTTTCAGGCCTTGTTGAGCCAAAAGCTTTGCCTGTATCGCATTTCCAGCCACTGTAAAGCTGAAGCTATCTTTGGCGGGGAACTTGCTCAAAGAAAGCGATAAACTGTTTAATTGTGCCTGCTGCCAGCCAATACTTTTCCAGCATCCACAGCAAATGCAAGAGTTCAGATGCACCCTGCTCAATTCCACTCTGAAACTGCATCAGATCCAGATACAATAAAAAATGCTGGATTTCAGCTGTGGATTGCTCTCTGTTCATCTGCTGATCATCGATTCGCTCCTCTTTAAGACAGTCAGTATATTTAACCCAGCTGTACAACACGCTCCCCTTTCTTTTTCCTTGAAGAACTGATTTACCTCAGCTCATTTAAGAGAACTTACTGTAATCACAATAAAGCATTAGTCATTTTAGGACTAAAAAAAAAAAAAAAAAAAACGCCTCTGCTGAGGCTGGATCACGGAAATGTTAATATACGAGCAGAACAAAGTAGCTGTTGGCCGCAGCGCTTTAAACCCGAGGCTACAAGCGCTGCTCAAAATCAAAAGCAAAAGGCCAGAGGCAGAAACCTTGTTTGTATTCTGTTCACAGCCTGCCTGCCAGTCACTGGATCCTCTCAGACCTCCTCAAACCATTGATTTATCTACAAAGATAAATAATGAATCTTCCAGCCGGCTTTGAACTTCGCTCTCTTTCTTCTTTAAAGTGAAAACCTACACAAGGGCCGCCAGAGCACTCAAGCAGTCGCTGGGCTTCAGTGCTTTAGCCATGATACAGATATGAGCTCCGAACTGCAAACTAATGAAGGCCAGAAGAATTCACAAGCAGGGTGCAGCTCCCCTTTCCGTGTCTGTCTCGGGGTTCTGGAGCCTGCAGGTCAGCCCACAAGGTAAATTCTTACTGTCTGAGTCACCTGCCATAAAACCTGGTACCAATCCAGTGCTTTCCTGTTTGGTCTCCAAATCTCTGTTTAACTTGGAGAGCCATTAAGAAACCCAAAGCACCGTACTGAGGCCCCGAGAAAGAACCAACATCTCAGAGCCAGATATGTTTGGATTTGATGTGGGCGCAGCTGATTGTCATATGTCATGAATTTTTTCCACAAAGTGTAAAGACAGGGATCACCAGATAAGTGAGGTCAAAATTACTGCAGCCGCTCACATGGCCCGCCAAGAAAAGTGGGCAGAATATCCCTCCAGTAAAAGGAACAAGTCGTCCAATACGTCCACAGGTTGTTATGAAACTGGTGGACAGCTTGTTTTATAAAAGGGCCAAAGGCATTTTATCAAGAACTTGTTTAGAAGCAACGATTAAGAAAAATCAACAAAGTTGGACAAGTGGAGTGTGAATTAAATTAACCATAAAACATACATACATAAAATTCAAATACGCCTTTGGCTGAATACAAGACTACATCTAGAGTGATGTGCAAAGGTAAGAGACCACAGTTCATTTATTTCATTTCCAGTTAAAAGGGCCATTAAATACAAGATTTTATTGCACTTCTAGAAAAAAAGCAGGAAATATATATTTACCAGTAAATTAAATTACTCAGAAGTCTCAACATATAAACATCATTTCTCATTTTAAGGGTTTAATTGTTTTTCAGGGGCCTAAGTTGCATGGATATTTCTCCACACCTTTAGTCTTAGTTTTAGAAGTTGGTTGAGCTTCTCATGATTCAAGTAACCCCAAACATACTCAGTGATGTTGAGGTTATGTTCTTTATTGGTCCTACAAAGGAAATCACTTTGCCTCAAACTATTCCAAATCCTGGGAGTAGCGTCACCAGGAAAGCAGCACCTCTTGGGGCAGTGGGGAGTTGAGTGCTTTGCCCAAGGCAACCTGGTATACCTAGTTATTTGTGGAGTTTAAGCCCAGCATTGGAAGACTGCTGGTTCAAACCCTGCCACTGACAAGGTACAAACCTGAATTCAAACTCTATGACTGACTTTTGACTGACTAGGCACAACAGTGGACTGGCTACCCCAGTGTCCAGACCTTTCCTACCACCAAGCTACTGGCTAGATGTCTGGACTCTGGGGTAGCCAGTCCCTTGTTGTAAGAACATCAGCAACTTTCTTTTTTTTTTGTCTGTTTTCTTTTTGCCGTAACCATTTTTTGACAGCTACATCTGCTTTTAGACACATAGCATTGATTTGGCTTCTCAAAGTGGAAACATGGACAGAATGAAACTGAGTTTTCTCCTGTCTAAGATTTAGTTGAAAGCTTCTGGTACTATTTATCTGACAGATTTGCTTGTTTACCAGGTCTTACAAAGTTCCGGTTTTCTTCATTTATTTTTCTTTGACTTTCCGTTTTCTTATGCAAGTAGATGATTTTATATCTAAACTCCTCAGAAACATTTCTGAAAAATGAATAGCTAGTATATAATGGCCAGTTAGACCAGGATAACTTTTAACAGTGTGCGTGATAATACTACCTTAAACTTGCGTTGGCCATAAGTGTCCAAAGAGCAAAGTTTAGCCATACGCTGACCTTTACCTCCCTCCACAAGAAAGTAATGAAACAATAAAAACAGCAGCATGAGGCAGTATTTTGACACTGCTTGATTTTTATCAGGAGGACCAACGCCTTTCCTAATGGAGCGGGCGGGTCAGCCCCTGAGCTGCTCTGTGCAGAGGGGGATGTCTGCAGCTGTCAGACAGGAGTGTGAAGTGCGGGGTAAGAGGTGAACCCACGGCCCGCTTGCCGAGCACCTCCAGCCTGGGGCAGGCTATCCCAGCGAGAGTACTGGGTGTTGCTGAGACCCGGGCCCCTCACTCATCTGCTCTATCTCGGCTATCTTGGACTAGCTGTGCCAAGAAAACAGCATGCCCTCCTTGGAAGTTCAAGACACGGCTTCTTCACACTGAAAGTGGCTCTGTCACTTCAAACAGCAGGCTTGGAGGGGCCACTGACATTTGGGGACTGGATCAGCCCTGCTAGGCCTCCAGCATACAGCTCTCGTTTCCTCATGCTGTAAGTGTACAGCAGACCCAGATATATGAAACCACATGAATTGCACACTGACAGACAGGAGATGCATCTCTGTTACTTGTGTACATTTGTGTGCTTAAGGAAAGTCAAGGTTTTCAGGTTTCCACAGTACATAATGTGGAGAGAAAAGATCATGTTGAAGTGATTTTACTTTGTATTCATGTTAAAGCCAGATTTGACTCCAAAACTTTACGATAGCAGAACATTTCCAGAACATGTGAAAGAACGTTCCAGGGGAAGCAGCATTACATACGTGGACTAAAGCTTTTATGCTATGAAGTTTATGTTGCGTATGCTCTATGAATGATCGTAAAATAAATTAGATGGTATAATGATAAACGGACCCCATATATCAAGGGAACCCATTATAGCAACGGGTGGTAAAACACTAGAGATGCCTTGGGACCCCCATCTGCCTTCTGGGCAGATCTCAAGAACTTGGTTTTTAGGCACTGGCATGAACAAATTCAATGCAATCATAACAATGACTACAAATATGCCACAGAGTTGGATAAAGGTGTTGAGAGTTTTGCAGGGAAGTCAAAAGATTTTGCTTCACTACCTAAGCAGGGATTCGAACTCCAGCATCCAGCATACAAGGTTGAAATGTTATCCACTTGTCCATCTAACTGCCTTGAACTTACAACCATAACAGACACCCCTGTATGACATCACTCATGCAGGATAGACACATTAACAGAACTGGGCAGTAAATAAACATAAAACTATAAAAACTTTAAAAAACCCATCTGATGATCTTAGTGTTGTAACACTTGGCAACCATTTTACGGGCTCCGCCACTGGAATCTACCCATCATAAGCATCATTCACTTCCATCATTAATTACTATCATCATGGAACAAGAAACATTTCCTAAATGTTTAATGCACAGTTCATTGTCTGTTCAGGGATCCGTGTTACTGTAAATACTGTATTCATCATGATAACGTTTTCCAGCTGCTATGCTTTGGTGTTGGTAGATAAGCTGCAACAAAGATAACAGCGATGCCTGCAGGTAGAACTGATTATGCATCTTTAAAATGCAGCTGCCCTGAAACTAAGAGCAACAAAAGAATGCATGATCAGACCAACACAAAAGGAATACATACTGGAATAGCCACTAGCGGTTCATCTGTACCTGTCTCCATAGTCAATCAATGGAATGGTCATGAAGTCAAACAATGAGTCAAAAGAGTCAGAGGAAAGGACACCCCAGCTCAAAAAAGAGACAGCGAGACAGAGAGAGAGAGAGAGAGAGAGAGAGAGAGAGATAACAATTTTCCTTTCCTCAATATTTTTTTGTTGCTAATTGGTTACATAGTTAGCTTGACAGTATATGGGCCACAAACCAATTTTCAACATTCAGCAATGAGGGGGTTAACAGCATACATGTGGATCTGTGGTTGGAACAGGAGCATAGGGGCGAGATGAAAAGCAAAGGTGAAGACATGGTGTCTTTAGTGTGCGCTCATTTTCCCCCTCCTTGTATGAACCTGATCTCTGCATATGCACAGCTGTTGTTGAGGAATTTGAACAAGAGCAGGCTGACGCGAGAGAAATCCATTATCACTGCATTTGAGAAAGCCATGGCATTAATGCCTCACCAGCAGTCCAGTGGTCTCTGCGACCACTTCTGAAAAATCAAAATGTGCTCAGTCCCTAGCATGACACCTTCACATCGCTAGCACACAGCCATCTGGAGCCAGAACAATGCTGCCAACTGCACAGAAAGAACTATTAGAGAACTATTAGCAGTGAATGGAGTTGCTGCCGTTTCTGGAAAATCAGGCCAAAGGTTGACGCACATGACACACAGGCAAATGGTCCTGGGGATAATGTGAAATGTTTATACATAAACTCTCCATTAACTGCAGAAGATTTGCAGATGAATTCGAATAGCTGTTGCATGCCTTGCTTTACGCTGTGAGGCCTCCTGTTCAGCCTCAGTTCAAAGCAGCAGTGCCATATTTTCCACACCCATGGTTCTAGAGCAGGGCCTGGAGCAGCATGGCCTCCTGGGGCCTGGCTGCGCTGGATAAGAATGGAGACACAGAGCAGCCCATCCGCAAGGAGGGAAGGAGAAGGGCTTCCAGTCAAGAAGAAAAACACAGCATGAGTCTGCATATCCAAACAAATCCAGAAACTGTGTGAATCCAAAACAAATCTCCTCTCAAGTGTCCTGAGATTGAATAGATGTGGAAGGCCAGATACATACAAAGTGGGGGAAACTGGCCTTTTGTATCACCTTCCAGATCATGTCCTGTTTGCTCACCTTTTGTCCTGTAATATAATGTATTCATATTTTCGGTAATGTTTGTTTACCAGTAACAACTTTTCAAATGTAGAGCAAAGCTAGATTTTTACAAGACCAGTGACGGCAGTATATTACTGTACCTAACAATGTTATCATTTATGAATATTATATACAGTGATAAGCCAAAACGTTCTGACCACCCACAGATGAAGAAAATAACAGATTATCTCATAACAATTGCGCATGTCAAGGTCTTGGATATATTTGACAGTAATGAACAGTCGGTTCTTGCATTTAATGTGTTGGATGCAGAAGAAGCGGCCATGAAGACCCAAGCAACTTTGATAAGGGCCAAATCATTATCGCCATATGATTGGGAGGCTTGTGAGGTGCGCTTAGTCTGTAGAGGTGAGTGCCTACCGACAGTGGTCTGAGAAGGGACTAACCATGAACTGGTGATAGGATGTTGAGTGCCCAAGCCAGAGGGGACGCTAAGAGAACCCGGTCTGGTGGGAACTGACAGAAAGGCTAATGTGACACTTAAGTTCTTAATAATGGCTACAGAAGGAACGTGTCAAATCCCACAGTGCCTCATACCCTGCTCTTGGACAGCCGCAGACAGGTCAGAATGCTCACGCTAAGCCCTGTGCAACTTCTGAAAACACATACAATAGGCATGCAAGTTTAAAACTGGACTTGGGGGCAAGAGAACAAAGTGAACCGGCCCGATGAGTGATGAGGACGGTCATGACTCCTGGGAAAGTGATGACACCGGAATGCATTGAGGAAAGAAGACCGGTATAGTGGAAGTAGTGTGATTCTCTGCATAACAATCTGCTGGGAAACTAGGCATCCATGTGGACATCAGTTTTACACATCACCAGGAGAGGACCAGGGACACCCCTCCATGGCAATGGGACTTTCCAGTGGCAGTGGCCTGTTAAAGCAAGAGCATACTTGCCATACTGCTCACCTTGGTCGGGAATAGTTTCAGGGGTACGATGAAGAGTTCTAAGTGCTGCCCTTTTCTACAAATTCTCCAGATCTGAATCTGATCGAGCATCTGTGGGATGCGCTGACAACTAACAATCTGTGTCAGCTAACCCACACAAGTACTTTTACTTAAAGGATTTGCTGCTAACGTCAGATACCACAAGGTACCTTTAGAGTCAGGTCAGAGCTGTTTTGGCAGCATGTGGAGGAACAACAGCAAATTAGGCAGGTTGTCATAGTGTTTTGGCTCATCAGTGTATATGCATACACACAGCTGCGATTTAATGCACGGGCTTACCTGGGCTTTGTTATTTATAATAAATAAATACATTTTTTTACACTACATGATTAACCAATCCAAAAGAGAAAGAATATTTTAATTGGCCGAATTGGTTAAGATGAAATTTGATCTGTTTTCTGTGAGTGCAGTGACTGTATTACGGCCAATAATATGCTATAGACCAAACTCCCCCAATTGCTCCACTGCAATCTCTGCTGTCGCTCCAGCCTTCAAGTCGTTATCTGCAGTTTTTGAATTCAAAACTCAAGCAGCGACTAAGAGATGAAACTGTGAACATTTAAAAATGAGATTTTGTCCCATATAGTCTGTTGTTTTCTAACCATCCAAAGACAAAAAACATTGTCTTTTTCCAAAGGAAATGGCGAACATTTCTCCAGTACGTTAAAGGTAGGACCTGAAACAGAAACCATTCATGCCTACCCTGACAATTATTAGTAGTTAGTGATTGACTTTGGTGATTAAGTTGCTAGTTATGACAGGGCAAGTGTGTTTGTGTTGAGCAGATGCTGCATCATAATGAAGGTGCTGCAGGGTTAGGTTTCAAACATCAGTTTTGACTAAATTAGTGCCTTTGTCACATTTTAGCATGAGTGAGGCTAAAACTGGCTTCCTATCAGTGAGTTTCTTATTCAAATTCTACCGCCCACCTTAAATAGTGCAGCAGTTAAAGGCACTAGAATATAAGCGCCAAAATGCGGCAACAATTAGGGTGGAACGGGAATTTCCAAAGACAACTTGGCAAAGAAAACTTCAGCTTGGTCTGGAAATGAGCTGAATTTCCAAACCATAATCTCTATTCATGTTGGTTCATAGAGATTATTACCAATGGTTTGGTTCTTGGTTTAAGTTCATGAAGGAACGGACAGGAGTGCAGCTAACAGTCACTAGCGGGTTTTCCCATCCACTAATTTTTTGTGAATTTTGACAATGTGCAACAATCCTAAATAGAATGAAATTTAATAAAAAAACTCAAATATCGCAGATTTGTAAGGCAAGGATGAGGTGCAAAGGTTAGGATAGCTCTCAAGCTGAAAAGCGAAAAAGTGATGGTGGAAAAGAGCTTTTCAAATAACATGACATTGATGATGACATTTCAAGCTGCAAAGTCACATGATTTACTTCATCTGCTCTTGTTGCTTGGTGTACAGCGTATCCACAATAGTGAACTGCTGTTACACTTACACCCTACGCTTCGCCCACAACCCTATACTTCACCCAAACGGCCAGCTTGTATAACGCATTGGCAATTCTCTTATCGGCTGGCACGGGTGGCGGGTGACTGGAAACAATTGAGTCTACAGATGGTCAGATCATGGTGCATAGCTTTTTGAAGGCTGCATTTGACATTCTGAAATGCCAAATCCAAAGCTCATTTGAAAAATGTCTCTGCACAATGTGCTCCCAGAACTGTGTGGTACATTTGCATTCCCAGATAAAAGGTGGGACGAGGTTAAAGTTGGCTTCGTATCTAAACTTATCTTATGTAAATCTCTGTGCCACCCGGACAGTGTCCACCTTTACAAAGCTGAAGTTAGGTTTTATTTGAATCTCTCATTCCACCTTAAATGGTTCCAGAATGTAACTGCCATGTCATTTAAGTTGGAATGATAAATTCAAAGAAGAAGCCAACATAAGCTTTGTAAAGGTAGTCCCGGGGTGGCACAGAGATATTAGCCCTCAATCCGGCTACTCACTGGCAGTGGCGGTGTGTGCACCCTTACTTAAAACAAAAGATGTTTTTGGTTTTTATGTAGACCAATAGGGCCCACCTGTAGCCCCAAGGACCACAAGCAAGTTAAAGTGCCCCTGAACACACTTATGAAAAACAGCTGTTTTAAAATGGGTGTTAAATGGTAATTTTTAAAGAGTAAAAAATCCAAACAAAACAGTTGAAATTAATTGCTTCATTTCAGTTTTAGCTATTCTTTGAAAAGCTAACAGGGTTCTCTAATAATATTCATAGTTAAGCTTTAAGCTGAAGTATTTTCTAAAGGATTTAATGACAAAACTGCCATAGGCAAAGCAATTTACTTTCCCACTGTATAGATATATATGGAATCTTTATGGAATCTGTATTTATGGAAATGTTCCATTTTTATCCATTAATTTCCATAAATAACTATGCAGCGAGCAAGTAAATTTAGACCACTGTTAGATTTGCGTTAACATTACACTGCAAATCCCCAAAGACACTGAATTTAACAGCTAGTTGAAATTAAGCTTGCTGCAGTGGTAATAAGATATTTAAGGAAATGCCTGCAGAGTTACTACATTAAAGTCTGATATATCATTTCATATGACAAAAAATCTAATGCTTTATTATTTATTTATGTTGGTACAAGTTGTGTTAAGTAAGTTTGTTACATTAGATTAAATGTTAACTAACTTTACCAATAGTTAAGTGTAAACTTACATTTACTCCTGTTCATAGATATTCATAGCTCAGCTTGCTGTAACATGTAAATAATGGGACAAAAATGAGTTAGCAGTTGTAATGGATGATCCTTTGCTCTCTTTGGTGCTTACTTTTACAGTAAATTTGGTAATAGTGTTTGTTTGCATGTAATGTTACTATTTTGTTAATACTGTGGTAGCCTTACAGTAAGGGGTTAGATACAGTACAATTTGCCTGTACTGTAAACCCTTTCCCAGAATTCAACCCAGGATGCTGTATAAAACAGAAAAATTCATTTGTCATTCTGGCTTGAACACAGCGTACAGTGCGTCATTTGCTGCATCATTTGTAAAGCTGTGATGTTAAGCACAGTTGAGTAAACTCTGGAAATGGGAGTCTTTTTAAAGAAGTGAGACAGTATAACGCAAAGTGCCTACATTCCCAGAACATCTGATTTATTTTATTTAACCAATCATAAAGCATAAACTGGCAGAAAGTCTGTATCCCAAACAAATAAATAAAGTAATTCATCAGTTAAAGCAAGAAAGACATAGAAAATCCCCTTCATGCCAAAAGCACTAACATTTACCCTCTTAGGAGCAAAAACAACATCCCAACAAAATTCCCACTCAGATGGTCATCGATATCCAATGGGCAGTTTCTTTGAGAAGGAACATGTGCTGCATTTCTGAGGCTGCAGGAGAAGCAGTTCAGATATCAAGTCCAGCCTGAGATTCCTCCCCATGCATGGCCTTCCGGGCAAGCATTGCACTTGGCTGGTCGGGGAGGACAAAGCTAGAAAAGATGAATGGAAGGACGTTGGCAAAACACACCTGCATGGCAGGCCACATGCTACTCGCGTCCAGGCCAGGTTTATTGCATTATACAAGGTCAGTCAAGTTAGAATGGCATGTACAGGTGCATAATGAACTCCTTCCTTTCCGGCTGCACCCCTGCTCATTGTGTCGTCTAGTTAAAGCAGTTCTGATACTCTTTCCATCTGGACAAACTGTGAGGCAGCAAAGTTAATGCAGCACAGCTGACATCTATATAACAAATTAAATTGTTCTACTCTACTTCCAACACGTCAGAGAGATATATTTGCATGACAAAAGCGGATAAGATTGCAGCTCTTTCTACCCATCATTCACCAGTCTGTTTTTAACACCCCACAGAGACCCATATTTTGCCATGGAGCTTGCCAACTGAGATCGAAGTACAGCAGTACTACTAAAGTGAAATCTGTTGGAGGTCTGGAGGTCTGAGCAGATGATTTCTGTGGGATGAACGTTCCTTTGATTTATGAATGTACTCCTCAAGTGCATGCAGTTCTCTGGAATTCACATCTCTTGGTTGTTGCAATTTGTTAAGACTCCTCAATTGGCCTGCAATCATCTTTGTGAGCATCACAGATGTCATGCATAGCATAACTGACCAACTGCTTTGACAGCTGGATGCATCAAACTCAGAGATTCATACTGCATGTTGCAACATTTCCTATTAAATAATATATAACATTTTATATAATCTCACAGTAATTTCAGACACCTGCAGGTGGCTATAATCGGGCCTTACACACCTGAGGGGTATGTGATGGGATTGACAGATTGAGAAGAGGTGGTACAGTGCAGTGAATGTCTCGTTCCATGTGTGGAAAATGGGTTGCAAAGCTATTGTTAAAGATGGGCAAAAAGGAGTGATTGCGTTTGGGTGTGTCAAAGACCATAGTGTGAAGGAAGTAGCTGAATTTGCAGGTGTATGGAAGCGTACGGTCATACGAGTCTACCAGCAGTGGCAAAATTCCCAGTCTACAGGAAACTCTCCTCAGAATTGAGCCAGGGAAGGCATCCACCAAATCTGACCCAACTGCGCAATTCTTTGATGCCACAGTAGGCGAGCACTGATGTTGCCTACATCCACAAACCTCTCCAGTACATGCAAAGTTGGATCACAGCAGTTATTCATGCTCACTGAGGTATTACAAGCTATTAGGGACGTTTCAGTCAAAGGTGATTATGTTTTAACACTCCTTTTAACTTCAGTGTGAATATGTGGGGACATGTGTAAGAACATTCAATTCTGGGCATCAGGAAACCAATGATTCTATGCAGTGGGAAGTATAAGGTAGGTATTAAAGTTTAACAATGTTTACATACTACATCAAGCTCTTTGTAACTTTTCAGAACCTTAAATCTTGGCATCATTTCTTACAGCATGAGTTGGATCAAACAATCATTAGCCATCAAGCACCTCATTGACCTGGCTTGTAACTCATTCATTCCTTCACATTTAGCAGACTGAAGACTCTCCACAAGGGGGTGCTATTAGTATCAGCTTTTGGTGCCTTATGAGAATGGTGTGATTCATCAATAACACAGTGTTCTTGCAATCACAAGGCTAAAACACGCGTAGCTTTTTTCATCATGTAATACTTTGCAAGAACTCATCATTAAAACTAAACTAAGGCACTACAGATAACATTCAGTGCTCATCAATGTGTTCGAAACAAATCCAACAGGATGACATTTATGGGGCTTGTTTACAACCTTTATGCATGACGAGAATTAGGGATTCTCAGTACTAGAATCTTGTAAATAGCAATCTCTTAGCAATCCCTTGACTATGTAATTCATGTTTATATAATGTCAGGTTTATATAATGAGTAAATAGTTATTAATACAAGACTTAAATAAAAGTATAGAGTTTCCTACACTGAAATATAAGGAGAAAGGCACTTTAAAATCTACAGTAACTGGCTGACACTACAGAGGGTGGGATTCGCCAAAACGTTAGCTGAGCTAGTCACTGAAGCCTGGGTCAGAGTTCTCAGCAGTACTTCATGCCAGGGAAGCTCAGTTCATAACTCTAAGAGATCTGAAACTGCAGATGGACCCCAAACTAATTAATGTGATATACTGTGGCCCAAAGCTCTGCCCCTAAGGTGAACCTTCCATGGTTAAACTTTGAATATAAAGAAGACAACTAATTCGGAGCTTAGATTACCTAAGGGACAGAGATAGGCATCTCTTCACACAATAGACTGAATGGTGAAACACTATATGCATTATTTTATTTTAGCAGCTGACTGTAATAGGGGCTATGCGGGCCTGAATGTTGGTCTGATCCTAGGCTCAGATTAGACTCGGGGTTTGATGTCTATCACTGCCTGGCTGTAAATTACTCTAGCTGTGCATAATAGAGGCCTGTGACTGCTGGGCTTGTTTGGAGGCAGGGCACACAGGGGGGTGTAGTCAGGTACAAGGCAAAAGGATTGTTTGCAAGGTACGTTTTGCGGTTCACAGCCTGGCTGGAGTGGATGATTTGTTTGTGCCTGGTTTGCGTTACCCTTTGTTAACTCTGGGTTTAGGTTACAGGGAGAGGTGAGAATGCTTTTGTAATTATGCCCCTCATACACCTCCACAGACGCACACACACAGAATTTATCATTTAGAGGAATTTATAATCTAAAATACTTCTTGGAAGGCTTACAGCAGGGTTTACGGGATGGGAGTTGATGAAATTAGTACGTAATTACGAGGTTTTATTACCAATTTCCCTGTGCATTCCTTGTGCATAGTGCGACGTAAGGGGACTGCAATAGCAAGGATTGCTGCTAGTGTCATAGATAACTTTCAATTGTTCATTAGTTTCACTTACAATACGAGCTGTGGAATCTAAGACTCAAGTTAAGTACACAGAACACCCAATTATTCTATGCCACTCAATAGGATATTGTAAAGGACGTTTTAAGCATTTGCTCGTATAATGAGTGTAATATTACTGACAGTAAATCAATATGTGGTTTCATGCAAGTCTATTCAATTCGCAAAACGTGACACCTTTACGAATACGACATCCCCGAAAAATGCATAAGAGCCATGACCTTCCTTTGAACTGTTTAAGAAGGTATGTGTGTTAGATAATCCCAGACGAAAGTGAGCATAAGGTGGGTTGAGGCCAGAATCCTATGTGGATTCCTGAGCTGGAATGCTTCAGGCAGGTGTGCTGGGTCAGAGGCTGCAAAGGATTTTTATGAAGCAATCATCTGGTCTGCACCGATTTTTTTCATCTGTGAATTTGCTCATGCAGGAGGATTGGCTTCCACAGATGGGAGTAAAGAAAAATTAATGTAGGATTCCTAATCCCTGTGATTTACAACAATTTATTCTATATATCACAGCTAGTCTAGGACAGAAACGTGCCCAAGGGAGACCCAAGTGATATACTTCGGAAAAGGAATCAGTTTTCCTCGTATTTCTTTGCAGTGCATTTTGTGGGCTAGTTTTAGCTCCTGGATAAAATGTTCTTAACTGTGGCTTGTGTAATAGAAGGGCATGCTGTAGTTATCATATGTTAAACGCTCGATATGTTTCAACAGTCTTTAATTCATTTTTCATGAATAAGTATGACATTTGGAAAACTCTGCCATGGAAAACATTGTCAATTCAAACTAGGGGAAAGACGAAGAGACAGAGCAAACGCAAGCAAATGGCTAGAATCTGCATAAAGAAGGTATGCTCAAGCCAAGCATCCAAACTGAATTATCCAAAATGCAGTAAGGACCTTGTTTTCTTTTTCAGGACATCTCCATCCCACAACCACAGCAATATCTGTAATCTCAAGGTCCACAGCTCTGACCGCAAAAAGACATACAGTGGAGCCGTCCAAAATGAACACATTTTCAAAGCATCCCAAGGAGAAATATATTCTCTGAAAACAAATGTTTAAGAAAGTAACCTTTCTTTCTTTTTTGTTCTATGTGCTCTCTCTCACTTTATTGTTCCTCCAACCCCTCTCTCTCCGTCAGTTCATGAGCTGGGTCTCAGTGGGCTCACGTGGGGCGGGTGACGCTCTGATGTCCTCATGATGGGAAGCTGAGAGCGGGTTGCATGTGAAGGGAAGTGACTCAGCCCAGTCCCAGGATTCCTGGCCACAGACACGAAAGCGTGATGTCATGCTCTTACATCTCGGAGGGTTACGAAGCATTGGCTTGTCTTTGGGAAAAGAACAGAGGTGTGGGCTGGGCCTGCTTTCTTAACCTCCTCTTGCACTTCATCCCAGTTACTCAGGTCCCATCAAAGCCACAGAGAAGCTGACCGACGTGGTATCATAGTTTCTGTTTCATAAGCCATGTCTAAGTGCGTAATTGCCTCATAAAAGAGAGCCCGAGGATGAATACCAATTTAAATAGGGAACAGAGACATTCATGCGTCATTAAAGGACGTTCTTAACAAAAGTATTTGAGTGCCATGATTCACTGTAGGAGCTGTAAGGCAATCCGTTATATGTTCACATTCTGTAGACACCTGCTCACCTCTTTCTCCCAGAATCAAGGGTATTAACAGGGGATTTTCGTGGCCCTTTGATGCAGTTACAGCCTCAGTTGTTCCAGGAAGGCTTTATACAAGGAGCACTGCTGTGCTCCAACTCATCCCAAAAGGTATTCAGTGATGCTGATGTTGATTATTAATACCTAAATGTTTTATGGATTAGAAACCACTGGTTGAACATGGCAAAGGAGTACGTCTAAACTGTTACACTCATTAAGAATGTGAAGACATGTATGCGCCTGCCATCCAAACTCAACCAGTTTCCCCCATTATAGGCCTGGTGAGGCTATTCTATTACTAGTGGTATGCAAAAGGTAACACTAAGAAATGTATACCTATATGGTTAAACCTCAAGCAGGTGTTTTCCAAAACCCGGAAAATTGTAGAAACAACATCTAGGATCAGTTCATACATTAGTAGAGATGGATCGGAGCAAAACCCAGAACATTAGCTTACACTGTAACACTATTAATTATAAAACAGTTAAACCATCATCCATCCATCCATTCATTCATCCATCTTCTTATACGACTTAATCCAACTAGGGTCGCGGTTGCAGATGCAAAAGCAGAGAAGCCCAGACAGCCCTGTCCCACGTAACTTCCTCCAGCTCATTCTGGGGGATCCCTAGCCGTTCCCAGGCCAACTTGGAGATATATTTCCTGCAGTAGATCCTGGGATGGCTTCTGGGTCTTGTCCCAGTTGACCGTGCCCAGTAAATCTCCAACAGGAGGTACCCCAGGGGCATCCGAATCAGATACCCGAACCACCTCAACTGGCTCCATTCAATGTGGGGAGTAGCGGCTCTACTTTAAGCTCCTCCCAGATGACTGAACTCCTCACCCTATCAAGTAGAGTGAGGCCCACCACCTGTGAGGAAAGCTTATTTCCACTGCTTGTATTTGTGATCTCATTCTTTCAGCCATTGCGCAAAGCTCATGACCATAGGTGAGGGTGGGGATATAGACTACCTTATGGTTCAACTCACTCTTCACCACTACAGTCTGATACAGCGACCCTATTACTGCTTCTGGCTGTCCCAGCCAGTGGCCAATCTCACAATACCTCTTACCATCACTCGTAACCAAAACCCCAAGGTACTTAAACTTCTCCACCTGGGGTAGATCTTCTCCCTTCACCCGGAGAGGGCACGCCATCCTTTTCTGGGTAAAACCATCCATCAGTATTAAACCATCGATCCATCGATCGACTACTTGTTTGAAAAGGTCAGTTTGTTGTGACTGTTGTTGCTCTTGTTGCTAGATGGTTTAGTCTATAGTTAATTAGATTTATTGTAACCTAGGCGGATGTTGGGATGTTGTGTCCTCCTGTGTTACTCCCTCCCTATGTTTTTGGTGCCTGGTGAGTTGCCCATTAAAATAAGAAAAACAGAGTATTTGCTCATACACACAATGTTTTCCATGTCTATTCTGTCTGAATGATTGTGGCTGTTACACAGTACTCAAGTAAAGCATGTTAGATATTAATGAATTAGATTAAATTAAATGTTTCAAGCTGTTGACAATTACATATATGGTAAGATTTCTTTGCTACTGTTGTGAAGCAAGTTTGTGGAAGGTGGCATGTTTTTTTTTAAGTAGAAAAAAAATAAGTGGAATTTACCATGTGGTACCACATTTGACACAAACACCAAACCACTTCCATTGTAATGCACCGAAATAAACCATGCAAAAGAGATGGCAACCCATTTTTTTTTAGTTAATTGGGTATTTAAATATTTTGTGAATCACACAACACTGCCACTTTCAATAGCCCCAGGATGAAGACGGCATGTATAGACAAAAAATGTGGAATTTACCATGTGGTACCACATTTGACACAAATACCAATCCACTACAATTTTGACCAACCAAAATGAACCATGTAAGAGATGGCAACCATTTAAAAGGCACATTTTTGAGTTCATTGGGTATTTAAATTTTGTGAATCACACAACACTGCTTCTTTCAAGAGTCCCAGGATGAGGAAGGCAGAGTATGTGTTTTGCCATGGATAATTTACATTCTGAAATAATCTCATTCAGGAATCAGAGTCAATTAGCGGCCACATCCACATATGCTTACTCGGGTAATGTGTGAAAATATGTGGCATGATGGCGGTGCAAAGTCACTCTAGACTGCTTCCACTGCTGATACATTCCGGCTTCCATGTGCAAGAGCACTTCTTTAAAGTAATGTTTCAACTGGGTTTTTTTTTTTTTTCTTTTTTCATCTGTTTTTTCATTCTTTTATGCTTCCTTGCTCCTCTTGCTCTGGTGTGTATGAATAATGTTGCCAGGCATATGTCTTTTTTAAGAGTTATAGAGCCAACTAACAACAGGCTGCCTGCGTTCCCATGTCCTCTCAGGAAGGCCACTGCTTTGCAGGAATGCATGACCTACAACACATGCCGTGACACAGAGTTCAGCTCCCCATCCTCACATTAGACAGACCTCGGCTGTGACTGCAGCGAAAGCTGGTCAGCGCTGGAGTAATGACGCCGCCTTCATTCAGTTACAAGTGGAAGAACGGACATGATGTTAGGCTCTAGTCCTGTTCCAAGGGTCATAGTCAGGCCTTGCAGACATAATGCTGTTTGATCATTACGACAGCTCTCCGGAAAACAGAGAGAAAACATTTCAGCCCAAATTAGAACCATTATCTTAATGTTTACAAGTCAAAAGTGAACAAGGATGCACAAAAGAGTTTTCTCCATGGAGCATGAGAATGATTTTACCAGGGCACATGCAACACATCTTTACCACATGAACGGACTCAGTCAGTCAACTGATGATCAGCGTCATGCTAATCAAACATCAGAGGAAGAGCCCTGCTGTATATTCATAGTTGTTTTGTTCTTCTAACTTATCCCAAACCGGCACTCGGAGTCCACCAGACGGTCCACCAGACGGTCCACAATTTTGCTCCAACCCAACTCGCAAATTCAAAACGTGGACCATTTGGGGCCGCAAGGTTCAAGTTGGGAATCACTGTGCTAAACCTTATGAACATGATCACATGAACAATGTGCATGATGCCAGATCAATAGCTCTCTCTGACACCTTAGGGTGACACCTAGTCAACTAAGGAAGATCACCTCTACTAGCTGGTCCCTGCCTCTCACCTCCTGCACTTCAACACACCACAAAGGCTATAGATAATGGTTAACAAGCACATATTTAATATGCTGAACAATACCAGGAGCTGCACTTGTCTGCAAAACTGTAATATACAAAGCGAAGAACATGAATTAAATGTGTTATAGGCTACTAAATGTCCTTGTTAAATGAAACACTTGTTACCTTGGGACTGAGTAGAGGGAAAAAAAAGAGTTACTGAAAACTGTATGTATGTACATTGAAAAATAAGCATGTGGCTAGTTATGTAACATAACTGAAAACATCTATAAATTGAGTGAATATTCTTTACTCGTTCTTTACTATACGTTACTGTGCAGTTACAGCACCTTCAGAGCTCTCGTGTGTCCATGTTTATTCATAACTGCACGCCATATTTTGTCATTGGGAACATGATCCTGCTCATTTAAAAGTTTGTGTATTGGAAAATGTCATTGAAAAACCACATCAATTCAACACACTAAAATGAACAAATGACGCTGACGAGAGTTGACAAGGTTCAATGGCGCAAGACACACCGCCCAAACTATGGCCAGCGGTCAGCCACTGATGGTCACCAACACAGCTTGGACTGTCAAGGCCCTTACAAAAATGGACTCAGCCAAATAGTAAGTGACCCCGCTCTCAAACATCTGTTTGCATAGTTACATTTAAGATCAGTGGCTTTGACATTCCTTTTAAGTCACTATGTCTGAGTGAATTGTTATGTATTCTTTCAAGACACCCTGTCCCATGTTCAGCCAGGATCCACTTTCATGTGGAACTACAAGAACCATCCCATTTTAGTGCTGCCTGAATGACTTCCATGTGTGCTGTGTATCATGAAGTAAAGTTCCAATAGATTTTTTTGGGAGGAGTTGAAACAGAAGAAAGGCCTGATGTATATGACTTTGCTTGGCTATTGCAACCCATTACCATCATTCAGGGCCATTTACTGAAAACCAGAAGACCCACATTAGCACAACAGACAAAGATGTGAGCATGTTTAAAATGAAAGTGCAGCCTTGATCAATTCCCAATGTCAATGCTTGATGTGAGTCAAAGCAACAATGGACTCAATCATTTGACTGCACTGGACTGCATCTTACATCACTGCAAAGTTCCTTGTGGGGGAGCTTGTACTCCTGTATTCCAAAATAGCTGAATTCCAGGAGATCCCTTTCGTTTTTCCCCCAAACATTTGTAGCAATTTGTTGTTTAATTGGCAACTTCTCAACTAATTCTGATCCAGTTTGATTTATGTTCAGTGTGTAAAGAATGTGGGACGTTGTATTTGAGTTGATACTTATCATTTAATATCATGAGGCAGGACCGCAACTAGTTTGTTTTCCTGCACAACAGCTTGTTGAGTTTGCAGAATCCAACATCCAAAAGATGTGTTCTGTTTTGTGGTGAGGCTTGGTTTGGAGACGATCAGGAGGTAAATTGGAATGATGGAAATGGGGACCCCTGTTCTTTCTACTTCTTCAAACTCTGAAATTCTATACGGAGTCATCACATGATATCATGAGAGTGTGATCAAATGTGCCATAGAATATATTTGTACCACATTTTAAATTGTTCTCTGATGTCTACATAGAAGGTATGTGACTGAGTTGTGAGGGTGAAAAATGCCCAGATGCGGTTTTACATGCCCATTTATGATTTGGCCCAAGAATGTAACAAGCTGTTTTATCCTTTTTAGTGACCTCATACATACAAGCAGGAAAATAAAAAGAACCGCTTTGTAAATAAGCTAGGCCTCATACTACTCATTCTACTAGCTACTCATTCTACTAGCTAATTATTTGGAGCCCACCTTACATATACCAGCTATTTACATTTGATTATGACATGAAAACAAAGTAAACTGAAGTTTGTTACTCACAATAAAACTTGCAGTTTAAGACATACTGGTTTTAACTGTGAAAAGGTGGATAAAATCACACAGCATGGCTGCTACTTACAGGTTGCTGTTGAGGTTGTGATGGTAATAAAGGTGGAACTGCTCCTCTCTTCAGTCTCTCCTGTGTCAAACGCTGAGTGAGGCCTCGATGTTGTCCAAGGTTTGAGAAACTGTCCAGAGTGCAATATGCAGATCAAACATTAACCCTGAATTAAGGTTGTCCAGAATCCTGTTACAGATGTGGGCACTGACGTTCAACATTAAATAGTGCCGCAGTTACATTCTGGCACCTGTACAAGCTGCACTATTTAAGGTGGAATGGTGGTACAGGAAACATCAGTCTAGTTTAAAGATGAACATCAACTTCCAGCCTGAACGGCACATAGGCCTAGTCCACCATTTTCTCTGTTGTCGTCAAGTGTAAATTTTAAGGGTTTAAAATATGAAAATTAAGACTAACATATCAGTTCATGATTTTGGAACTGACCCATTAAACCCACTGTATTTGAAGGAAGAGACAGTAGTGTTTAAGGTTCAAGGTATGTCAGTCTCGTGTGCCAAAGTCTCCTAATTCCACTATACCCCATGTAAATACAGTTCCATTAAATGGCAACATTAAAACTAAGAGCGTTTGTGTTATAATGAACTAAATTAATTTTACTTTGTTGCAAAATACGACCTGCCTATTTTCTAACAAAGATCAAAGTCATACTAAAGCCTAGCTAAATGAACTGTTGCTGACAATGATGTTACCCATCTGGCATCAATAACCCTTCCTGTTCTTCTGAACTATGTATGGAGCAGTTCCTCCTGGTCATAGATGTCATGCAGTATCTCTACTTCTGTTCAACACTTTCCGGCCATGTGTTTAATGCCATCCGATCTAAATTGGGAAACATTCTTCTCAAACTACTGAAAACCTCACCCTTCCTACCAAACATCACTAACCAATTTAACTCTTATGGACACAATACTAAACTTCCAACACTATTAACCAACTAGCTAGGTACAGATGTGTGTGTGTTCATTTAACAACAAAGCAGCAGGTTAAACATCATAGACGTGTGAAGCTGTGAAGCTCAATACAAACCTAATTACATGCAAAGATCTACTGTGTGAAAAATGCTTCATTTAGCTTCATCAGTTATGACTATGGCTCTGGAATTTCGGATTTAACAGGGTAAATAACAACAAACAATCTAAGCTGCTTAAAAGGGTGAGGCATAACCTACAAATGTCAGGTATTTAGTTTATGTTAAAACATCAATTAGCCCTGGAAATGATATGAGTGTGTCCTATAATCCACATGCATGTAATTCTTCTAAGAGTCAACCACAGAGTTACAGTAGCAATTCACCCAGAAGAACAGTGGAAGTAGAAGAAGAGTTACATGCCCTTCTCTATAAAACAAATAAATGCATCTAAATAAAATAATATACCATCTGTACAACTTCTCAACACAGTTCTTTTGCCCTTTGGCATGAACATAAGCAACATTGATAGCTTCATAACTCACATTTCACTTATGAATTGGTCATACTTAGATTATACTTACATTGTTTTAATTGTTTTCCCAACACCTGACTTTGATTGAAAATAGACTGCATAAGGGCTACCGAAGTCTTCTTCTTCTTTTTAATTTTTATCAGCATCAACATCACTCCCTACTGAACCCTAGTGTCTGGAGTAGGTATTACATGTAGCTCACTATTGCAACCAGAGAGAAGGTTGAGTTCCCTTTTCAACCGCTTCTTTGCTTTTGACTTAAATGATAATCATCGACAATGAGTTGTCGATTCAGACTATGACCAGCCAGGCCATTTCTTCAAGACCATAAGCTGTTGCATAGGGTCCCCAAGCCACTAGGGGGACTTGTGAGTTTTGCTCAGTGTGTTGAGGTCTGGGCACTTTTGAGCTATGGTAAAAATGAAAGTTAGCCCCTACTATGCTAGTTTAAACGATGTTACTAGAGAAACGTATAAAGAGAAAATCACAATATGTCATCGCTGTTCAAAGAAAAACAAGTATCTTCAAAATGGGAACCTTAAAGGAGAGGGCGAAAACCTACTTTTACTGTGATGTTAAAGGAACCAGACTTTTTCCAAGCTATTTGGACCCTTTCTGTTGGGCCATTCATCACGAAATTTTCACACAATGTAAACAGCAGCTGCTGTGTTCAAATGATGCATAAAAGTAATATATGCATAAAGTAAAATCAGCAAAAATGGGGGTACACGTTTTTCTTTGGACACCGATGATATATTGGACGTCCTTAGGTTATGAAGAGTGGAGAATTTTCAACTGAACAGAAAGATTTGCCGACTGTTGAGCAAGTAGATATAAGCAACTACATTCTCCTATGGACATTCTCCTTCACATCAAAACAAATGAAAGCATACAAAAGTACTGAGGCATACAGCTTCTTTCTTAGCGGTTGGGTTGACCTCGGTACGAAGGTGCTCCACAATGACTGCTGTTTGGTTTTCTTTTATTGTCCTGTGGATTAACAAACATTCACTGCCGCGGTGCCTCTCGACATTAATGTTCTGGTTGTTTACTTAACCTGGGTTAACCACTCACAAAGCTCTGGTTAAATGCCCCTAAAGACACAAATCATTACTAATCAAGGTGGAGAAGTCACTGCAGCTCAGGTTAAGTGATTTACGTTCGCCTGTCTTTTGTGTAACTGTTAACTCTGATTTGCTGTTGCTTTTTGCTAAATCTAATATAAGGGCGCACCCACAGATGAACTGTGCTAAATACCGTGCTCCACTCCTCCTGACCGCATGAAGCTGCCAGTGATTTTTTTTAGTCAGTTTGCTGCATTTTTCCCCTCATGAAAAATAAGAGCTCCTGTACTTGTTAAGAGCTCCTTTCAGTCATATCAACTTGAGCAACCATAAACAACGTAAACCACAAGCATTTTGTGATAGTTCTTCCTAGGTTGAACATCGTGTCCTGCCTCCATCTGCAGTTTGCGCCACACCAAACCAACATTATATACAAGCAACCAATTGAAGACACGTTGTTATTTGTAGCCACTAATCAGTGGTGGACGAGGTATACTAACCACGTACTTGAGTTAAAGTAAAGATACCCAAGAAAATTCCTCCAATGAAAGTAGAAGTTCCTCCCTTTAGACCTCCACTTGAGTAAACATACTAAAGTATTTACCTCCAAATGTACTTCAGTATGGAGAGTAAAAGTAGCATGATTTATTATGGCTCTCATTTCGTATTATCTTAATCAGTTCATTTTAGGTGAAGAGACTCTGAGGTCTATTCAAATGATCATAAGCACTAAACACTGAAGGAGAACAAGTTCCATTAGCTAGAACTATAAAATAACTTTTTGCAAACAAGCGAAGTTGTGGTTTAAGACTTATTTGAAACTTAGTTACAAGTTTAAATTTAATAATAAAAACTTTAAACAGGATCACAAATGTTCATAAACATGTTTTATAAACAAATGTTCATAAACATGTTCATAAACAGTTCATCATTCTGTTCATAAACATAAACTAGCCAAAGTCAATTAATTATAAAAGGAAATAGTGTTTGTATAAATTCAGAAAAAATATATTGTGGTCTGTTTACCCACAAAGTCAGGAACAATATGTTTTATCTGTTCACTAACCCCATCATGCTTTACCTACCTTCCTCCAGGTGGTCCTTGAAATGGCCTGAAATGGACATTTCCACGGATGCTGAGAATCCATGAATAAGCTTGTTTCGTTTTTTAACATGTTACGTTTTCACGTGCACATAAGCCAAAAGGAACAACACATTTCACATAATGTAGTGGAGTAAGAAGTAAGATATTTGACTTTGAAATGTAGTGGAGGTAAAGTAAAAAGTCATCTGAAATAGAAACGCTTCAGTAAAGTACAGATGCACAAAAAAACTACTTGAGTAAAGTAACAAATTACACTTACTTTGTTACTGTCCACCTCTCCCACTAATTAGCTAGCTGTGCCCCTTAGCATAGGTGTTGATTTTGAACACTAAGTGTTTTTTGCATGTTGACAGTAATAATAATAAGATAATCATTCCCTATTTTTAAATATTCTTTATTAGCAAAGAAATGTTTGAGATCAGCCCTGATGACTGGGTCACATGACTTTTCTACCTGGTTCAGCATGTCCTTGCCCTTAAACACAGACACCAGACTCAGTTTCATTGCCCACAATTCCATCGTATCCCTGCTTTTTATTATGCCATTTAGCTCTGACCAGAGTGACTTACAGGCACCATTTGCAGGAACAGGCCCCGTGGAGCAGTATGGGGTCAGATGCCTTGCTCAAGGGCACACTGAAAGCAGCAGGATGTTATCAGCTGCGATCAAACTCAGTATCTTGGTCCGTGGCCAAGTTTCTCTGGCCGCTGGACTACCATCACCCCACTTGCACTGATTAAAGAGAGTTCTGACGATAGCAAGGACACAAGCAAAGGCTTCACATTTCCCTATGACTTAGCACAAAAGGCCTCAGGACACTGGTTATTGCTGGTGTACTGTTGCTCACTGCAGTCACTCAAACTGCAACAGTGCTGTCTCGGATGAACCACAGGAGAAAAAAAGGAAAGTGGAGCACAGTTAATCTTCTGGCTTCTGGTTGGTTATTTTTTTTGTTGTTGTTGTTTTTTGCAGGAGAAACAGGATTCAGTGGTGAGGTGAAGTGTGAATATTGGAGGTTTTTGCAGCTGCAGCTGCAGAACAGCTTGCAAAAGGTTTCGTGCTGTCAATGACATTGCCCAGCATGCTGAAATGCCTGGAAATTGTGCTTCAGGGGTACTGTAATGTTAAAACTGGGATAATCAATAAATCAAATAAACAAACAAACAAACAAACAAACAAACAAATAAATAAATAAATGGAGCACTAAAATCATACACTGTATTTAATTAGTTGGGGGAAACTGCAGTTAGCCAAATAGCTAATAGCTGTTTCAGCTTAGCCCCTTAACTGTCAAAATCCACCATTACATTAAGGTTTACATTCTTTGCTCTTCAGGCTAAGCTTCCCTTGTTTTGGGTTCCCTTTTCAGCTGTCAGTGTGTCTAAAATGCCTTTACACTTTATTTCATGAAACATAATGACGTCTTTAAAAGTGATTTAATGAACATGTTGATTGGGGAACCACAGTGCAGATAAAGTTTACTACAACTAGATTTTTTCACACCCAGACACACACACAGTCCTTTTTTGTGAATTGTGGAGATTTTACATAGACTTTCATTAATTTGCTGGGAACTTACCCAAAGGTTAATCAGAACTACTTAGCCTTGCCTAACCCCAACCTTAACCCTAACCTTAACCTTACCCTCACCTTGCAATTTAATTATCAACATTACAGGGACCAGTTTGTAATCCCCACAGCATGAATACATGAACAGGTTTTGGTCCCTACCTACAAACACACACTGTCCGCGAGAACTGAATAGTTCATGGCAGGAAGTGAAATCTAGACAAATCAGGGGAAGTGCAAAACTCATATAAGGGTGCTGCCCAGGACAGAGCCTGCATTGCTCTCTGCATAGTTCAATCTGCTGCCACCAAATAAGAGGTTGCTAAATTGAGGTTTGCAGTCCATCAAGAACATGACCATGATTTACAAGATGTTAGAGAAACAGAAGAAGAAGCAACTGAAATCAGTTCAGAGCATGAGGAATTATCCTCTGATGAGGAAACTAATGTACAGCAAAATGCAGAAAAAAAATAGCAAATAGCAAAACTCTTATCCTGCTCTAAAACTTTTTTCCGTTTCAGAGAAAAAATGAAATATACTCAGATTGACCCCAGTGCCCACAAAATAAATACTCTTTTGGTTTCATTTTGTATCATAACATAAACAAATGTATAAATAATGTGATGTCATCAACACAACAGGATTAGTTGTATATGGGGAGGTGCAGTAATGTAATTTTACTACAGAACTTCTGTAAAATGCATAAGCGATTAGCACAGGATAATAAATCTCAGCATAAATGACTGAGATGGGAGTTGCTACTTGATTTACACACTGCCATCACCTCCAAAACAACATAGGCCCACCAACCAAAAACATCCAACTAACAGTGTTCTGTGGGCAGTATCCTGTGACCATCGATAAAGTAGAATCTAATAGCCCACTTATATTGATAATACCTTTTTTTTGTTTGGAAGTTGGAACATTAGCACCTACATGTTCATAACACGTGTGCAGGCTATAGGGATTGTAAAGCTGCCAGAAGTGTTGCACCTCTGAGGAGGCCTTTGGTGCAACGTCTTCTGGATGTGAGTGACCAGAGGTATCTGTGCCATGCATGATGAAACTAAATGCCTCCTCAAGCACCTCTGTACTTGATAGAAAAACACAAAACAATAATTTTCCACAGGATATTTTGGAATATTGACCTACATGTCAGTTCCCACTGGATTAGTATAACCTGAGATTGGTTTTGTGGTCTGTTTTTCAGAAAGTAAAAGGCGCTGGTGTCTTTACTGATGCAGGAGCGTGCAGTTGGTAAAAATGACTGATATGGGGCATTCGGTAGGGACTAAAATCACTGAGAGGCTCCGGTAATAATTACATTACGCCACCTCCCCATATAAAACTAATCCCATCTGAATAGGGCTGTAGACGTTGTAGAATTTGGTTGCATTTTCTGATTTTCAGAGAGTAAGTACTGCCAAACACATTCAGTAACATTGAGATCTGGGCTCTGGAGGGGTCAAGCCATTGTTCTGAGAACAGCTGCCGCTTCTTTGTTTGATTTGCAAATTGATAGCGTTGCGTTGTCTTCTCACAGTGGAGGGATGAAGAGAAACAGCTGTAGCTTTTTTTTTCAGATCTGAAGCAGGAGTGTAGCTTGATGTTCTCCTCTTTCTTCCAGTACTGTTTATCTGATGGCGACAGCTTTGGTGGTCTACCAGGTCTTGCACTATTTTTAGCAGTTCCAGTTTCTCTGTATCTCCCAGTTTAGTTTTGCAATGTTTTTTTTTTTGTTACTTATTTTCCTTTCACTTTCCTCTTCCTTGTGTGAGTGGATTATTGTATATGTAATAGTAATTGCAATTACTAAATAATAACCCATGGGATGTAATAAGCCTGGAAATTTAAAAGGTTACACTACAAGGTTGAACTTTTTTTCTCCTGCACTTGTAATGGGTTCGGCTGGTTCTAACTCACACTGAATGCCACAAGGCTGTTGGAGAATCATCATAACCATGTGTGCATGACTCCTGCAAGTTGTGTAAATCCCCAATCTTTCAAAATCTGAAAGTGTTCCAGATGACTGATGATTCAGTTCAGTTGTTCTTCATTAGAACCCGAGCAGGGACCGTTTCACCTCCATAAAAAATCATTAAAAATTCAATAAACTTTGACAGAGAAATAGCAAGACCAGTGGTCAGCGAGACAGTCTGTGGTAAACTGCGTGCTTGTAGGCATGCACTCTCTGGACGAAACTTTACCCGCCTACACAGCGTCTCAGCAAATGCCTCGCTCGGATAGTATTCAGAGAATGATTTTTTCCCTGTTTTCTTGTCTTCCGCATAATGAAGATGTGACCTGAGAGAAAGACTCCCTGAAATTGAGAGCAGAATGTAGTCACCATGGTAACCTGTTCTTCCTCAATTAGCCTTTGGAGAGGCCCTGGGCAGATCCACTCCAGTCGTATGCTTGTCCTTCACTCACTCTAAAGCGAAAGAAAGAAGACTTTACTTGAATGAAGTTGCTTGGCCTACTTAAGTGAGTCTTCAGGGACAGAGTTGGACATGCACAGAAAACCCAATTAGCCTCTCTGTGGACTTTTGAAACCGATCACGTGATCTCAGAGCTCTTAGTAGCACTCAAAGGAACAGGCCCTGTTACTCAGCTGCACAAGGCTGTCTAATTCTGTACAGTTCTGCTGGTGAAGGCTTGTAACTTACCCCACAAGCAAAAGAGCAAACCGAATTCACCATCTGTTGTCTTCTCCTATCCTGAGCTAAGGCAAAGCAGATACATCGTTTGAAGTATATAGACCTAATATACAGTAAGCCAAAGACTAACCGTTATTTCTTTCATTCCAAATCAAGTCTCACAAAACTAAATACATTATTTCATCGCTGTCCAATGAAAAACACGAACCTCTATTTTTGTTGATTTTTACTTTTATGCATCATTTGGCATCCCAGGGCAGGTACTGAAAGCTTGTGCCAACAAGCTGGCCTCCATCTTTGCAGACATCTTCAACCTTTCCCTGGCACAGTTTACTGTTCCTGTCTGCTTTAAAGCCGCAACCATTATCCCAATCCCAAACAAATCCATCATCACATGCATGAACGACTACCGTCCCATCGCTCTCACACCTGTAGTGATGAAGTGCTTCGAGAGACTAATTCTGTCTCATATAAAGAGGAACCTTCTCAGCACCCTGGACCCACATCAGTTCGCCTACAGATCTACTGATGATGCGGTCTCCCTGGCAATCCACACTGCACTCAACCACCTGGACAGCAGCAACTCATATGTAAGGATGCTGTTTATCGATTTCAGCTCTGCCTTCAACACAATCATCCCCTCCAGACTCGTCCACAAGCTAAACACACTTGGAATAAGCAACACATTGTACAGCTGGATCATGGACTTCCTCACCTGCAGACCACAGTGTGTTAGGATGGTGAACACACCTCACCCTCCCTCACACTCAGCACAGGATGTCCCCAAGGCATTGTTCTCTCCCCATTGTTGTACACTCTGTACACCCACGACTGCATCGCAACCCACCGTTCCAACACCATCATCAAGTTTGATGACAACAATAATCGGCAACATCACCAAAGATGATGACAGAGACGATTAAAGAATGCACAAACCACTGTACATCGGGGTCACATTGGTGGAAAGAGTGAGCAGCTTCAAGTTCCTTAGTGCCCACTTAGCCGAGGATCTTACTTGGACGCTTAACACCTCACACATTGTCAGGAAGGCCCAACAATGCCTCCACTTTCTACGAAGGCTGAGAAGAGTCAACCTGCCACAGCAGCTCCTCTGCATCTTCTATAGATCCATTGTGGAGAGCATCCTGACAAGTTGCATCATTGTGTGGTATGGCAGCGCCAATGCTGCTGAGCGCAAGGCCCTGCAGAGGGTGGTAAAGATTGCACAGCACATCACTGCAGCTGCACTCCCACCCATACAGGACATCTACGACAAGAGATGTCTGAGGAAAGCAGTCAACATATCCTCAGACCCCACACACCCCAGTCATCCCCTGTTCCAACCTCTGCCATCCGGAAAGAGGTACTGAAAAACATCCGAACCAGAACCACCAGGTTCAGGAACAGCTTTTGTCCTAGAGCTGTCAAACTGGTCACACCGGCAGCGCCTACCAGAACATGACTACAACACTAAAGACTGTTACTGATTTCTAGCCTGGATCAGCCGAGCACACACACCCACAGGACTGTTGCACTGCACTTTAACTTTTACCTGTATACTTGAACATCTCAACTGTGTATTTATTTATTTATCTATATTATTTATCTACATACTGGACATCTGTACTGTAAGCTGTTTAGCTGTTCACCTGAACACTGAGCTGCTATTCTCCTACCTGCACTCTACACTTTATATGTGCACTAGTACTCTACATGCTGACATACAGATACTGCTCTTACACTTTGCACATGTCCTGCTGTACTCTTTACGCACATTGTGTTTGTCTTTGCACTACGCTATTTATATATACATATATTCTTATAACTGCACTGGACTGACTGTGTTTTGTTATACTGTACAACCCTGTATTGGTATAATGACAATAAAATTGAATTGAATTGAATTGAATTGACACAGCAGCTGCTGTTTACACGGTGTGGAAATGTCCTGATGAATGGACCAACAGAAATGGCCCAAAATTGCTTGGGAAAAGTTTGGTTCCATTGATTTCCATTAAAATAAATTTAGGTTTTTGCCATTTTTGACATACTTGTTTATCTTTAGACAGCGAACAATATTTTTGTCAGTATTTAGTGTTTCCCTTCCTTATATCTTCAATTCTTCCATTCGGGAGACTTGCTTTAGATTTTTGTAATGCTATGCCTTACACTCCTGCAAAGTCCGGTCTTAGAAGTTGCATTTTCTAGGTCTCTCGATACACGTAATATCAAATATATTTAATGGCGCGGTTCCAACCACAATATCCTGCAGTGTGGGAGTAAATTTCAATGCCATGCACGGGATCAGGCAATTAACCAATCCAGTGTGTGCAGAAACAGAACAAACTATATTTACATGTACAAAAATTATGCAAACGAATAAATACTAATATATAAAATGATCATAATCACACAAAAATTAGCATGCATAATTAACTGTAATTAACTGTATAATTAGCTGTATTTTCTGTGAAATACTATGGCAGAGCTCTCATATACTATGTGCCTGTAAAGGCGAGCCTGCTCAGCAAATCTTCCTTAATAGCCATTCAAGTGCTGCAAGCATCATTTTTGGCACAAGGGTTATAATGCATCTTTACACTATAATAAACGATTATAAAACATCTTTACACGATCAGTCGAGCTCAGTCTGACAGTTTGTGATTGCTTCTGCGTGTCATTTACCTTTGTATGGGGTTACGGGCGGGAGCAGGCTGAAACATCTACATTGCAGTGAGTGAGTACAGGACAAACATTGTTGAATTTTTGTGGGAGTGGCCAGTAGCGGGACAAATTCTAGTGGGACCAGGCAGGACCGGGATTACAAAAAATCATTCCCACTCAGATCTTTGGTTTGGTCTCCTCGGGGGTCAGTCCATTGTTCTGAGAACACCAGCAGCTTCTTTGTGGCCTCGGTTCGGTTTGTGTCAGTAACGGCCTCTTGATAGCTATGGATCCCTTTAGAACATTAGCGTCAAGTTGTCTTCTCACAGTGGATGGAGGAACAGAAACTGTACTGTACTCACAACCTAACAGTTAAAGTGTCTGCCTCTGATTAACAAAATATTGGCAGCAAAGTATTGGGTTAGAGTTTTGATTAAACACTCACGTCTGAAGACATGCAAGAGAAATGCACTGTCAGTCTCTTGAAAGTCCAGAGCCACTGTTCCTATTAAAACCAGAAACCGAGTTTGTGCAGATATCAGCATGGGTTTAACTGGAGAGGTACTGTCTGAGCTCATAGGATGGCACTTAACTTCACATGCTCTCAGTTTTACATAACCAAGAATTTCATGATGTCTCATAACTTCAGCAAACTTTCATTTACTGTTAAAGAGTTGGAACACTGTGATAGCAGGCAGATGAT
Source organism: Semaprochilodus insignis (assembly GCA_034552555.1). NCBI lineage: Eukaryota > Metazoa > Chordata > Actinopteri > Characiformes > Prochilodontidae > Semaprochilodus > Semaprochilodus insignis. Next base: position 29,407,892 of record CM067480.1, on the reverse strand, counting down.
GCCAAGAGCACCAAGACCATGAATGCACCATAAACGGATTGCTAAAGTTACCCCATAAATAGAAAACTAGCTAAGAATAGTCACTCCCTACAATTAAAAAGGTTCAGGTTAACCATCTTAAATTGTTAATTAACTTCTCACTTAGCATGTCATTCTATATTGATTATGGAGTTAACGAACCGCTGAAACATGAACACGCAAACACACCCATAACCTTCTTCCCTTACACACACACACATGCACAGAGAGAGACAATTAACATCCAGCTAGACGTGCGTCTTTTATGAGGGAGTTCGTAAATAGATACAAATTACTCAGCGCTCTGCGCTTAATTAAGTCCACACGTAATGAAGCCATATTCTCTAGAACTAGTCTTCTAGTTCAGGTCGTGTGAGGAGCGTTTCCTTGTGTTTGGCTCTGAAAGCTGGGATCATAAACAGGCTAAAGTTTAAAGCAGTCATCTGCCGCCGAGCTGCCCGAGCCGCAGCGGCGCTGAAGCCTGGGAATGGCGCTGACCGGCCTGAGGTGCAGACCGCAGTGGGAAGAGCTCGTGGTGTGTGTGTTTGGCTGAGTCAGACTTTGAGCCCACAGACGCAGAGTTACAAGCCCAGGTGCGGCCCATTAGCTCCCATCTGGAGGCCATAACGCCATACCCTCCCAGCAGCTCACAAGCAGGGCCTAAAGATGCAGCACCTAAATTAGCACTGGGGCTTTAGCCTTCAGCCACTCACTGTCCCTGACAGCCAGCAAGTACTCTCCTCTGTCAATGCTTCTCATGTCTATTTCGTTCCTCCTTTCAAGCAGTTTTGCGTATCGTATGCTCGAGATATTTGTTTCAGGCGTAGGGATTTTGACTCTTGACCTGTATCTGCTAATAATGTGGTGCTGAAAGCAAGCAAGTTCTTCTCCAGCTTCTCTTCAGCTTCTCTCGGGCGGATTAAAGAGAGTACGTGTGGACGTGATGATGGCTCCTGGAATCACATGAGTGCGGGCGTAATGTTCTGAGGATTGTTCCACTTTCCTCGTGATTTGTGCCACCCACATGCATACTACTACTGGCTACCAGTCCCGGTCTGTTTTTTCTGGGCTTGATCTCAGTGGTTGCCTGGCATGGCCAGGGCCAAAAGCAGAGATCAGAGAGCAATAATAAAGTCTGGAGTCGGCCAGTTGACGAGAAAAGGCCATTAGCCTTTTCATGCTGAGGCTGTCTGCTGGCATTTGAAACAGCGCTGGTTTACTTTTCACAAACACTGACAGAAAACGGCTCAATGTTCCAGCAGCTCATGAGAGGAACACGACGTGCATTGGTTATTTATCATTATAAGACATGAGTTGTTCCCTTCCAAGCCCATTGTACAACCTAACTGTTTTTGGGTCAGCCTTTTTTTTTCCTTGAAGAAGCCTTGTATTTTTACACACATTGACAGCCCCCCAGGCTAAAAATAGAAGCAAGGTGAAGTTCATGCTTATGGGAAGCTGTTGCATGGGTTGAAGTGAAACCTAACCAGACATAAACAGGCCCAGTAAGTGCTATCAGATTTCCAACTTGTATTGTTCCTTAAGCCACCTCTGATACAAGACCCACATGCGGCCCCCCCACCACACCTCCCCGCATCCATGCCGTGAATAAGTGTCATTCTGTTCAGACATCGCTCTGTTTTTTCAGGTATGTGCGTCTGAGTTATGATCCCAGTCTAGACAAGGGGAGCGAGGTGGAAATTCTTCAAACTCTCCCGACTGAGAAAAAAAAAAAGAGACGCCCAGTCACCCCTGAGCCGCAGTCATTTTGGAATTAGCCGTAATATCCTCCTAGGTTAAACACCCAAGCTCCACGGAACACATTCCACCAAAACTGGCTCAATAACTCCGGTGTGTGTCGAGCTTTTCACTGGCAGCAAAGCAAATACAACAGATATCATCACCTGGGGAGACTGATACAGTCAGGGGAGGCGTTCAATAGAGCCCATGTTGACACTGAGAGATACAATAAATGCTGGGCAAAACATGCGGACGGATACAGAGAGGTTGCCGAGTGATGGCACAGCCTGGACTTGTTTGTATCCGCTGTTGATATGTGTGAGATTGATTTTGTAAAGGCTGTTATCTCGGGGATCTTGTGGACACAGGAGCGTGAATGCTTAGATTGAGTGGTGCGCGGTGTGAATATGATTGTGTTATTATGCCTGCAGAATCACCCACAGACATGCTCGCTGAGCCGGCTGAATAGCACACAGATGAAGACGGTGGCAGCCTTTTGTTGCCTGGAGACCACAAACACACTGACAAGTGAAACTCAACAGCTGGATCTTGCCATGGGAAAACAGGGACTGATTTCATGAGCCTGATAAGTTCCAGAGCACGACTGCCCCGCACAACTGCCATAATATTCAACCTCACATGCCTCAGCAGTCTATTTTGGAAGGTTTGGGTTTGCCCTTGGTCAGGGTCGGCAAGTCGAAGGATGTTGCATAACTCAGTGCGGGTGTTTTATATTCTGGCAGCTCAATGTGGCTAATAAATAGGTCCATCATTTAAGAGCAAAATATGCAAAGTGCCATATAACGCTGGTTTGATTTCGCATTGTCTAGAGGGCTGGTGTTTTTCTTCAGTCCCCTTTTAAAAGAGCGACAGAAAAAGTCTTTCATGTATGCCACACCTTGTTAAATTCTCCAGAACCAGTCTTTTAAAAGCAGACTTCTACTCCATGCATGACTTAAGCTCTAATTTATGGGAGCAGTAGCATTTGAGTGCTAGCCCGTGTCAACCCCGTTGGCGCTGGTGGCTGATGGTGCAGGAGCCGAAGGCAGGCACGAGTGTGGCGCGAATAGGGAGTTGTGGTGAGTGTACACACACACACGCATTCCGTCACAGGGGTTACACTGACACTTAAGTGCAGCAGCCACATGCTTGATTTGCTGGGGAATAATGATACAGTAGCGCAGGGCACAGCCTGCCTGCCAGCCAGTCAACAACAACAACAAGAAAAGAAAAAAAAAAACACTGCAATATATATAAATATCAGAGGGGGCAAAGAAACGCACGTTATGCCAGCACGTCTATATGTGCTCGCAAGCTGTAAATAGGCTTCAGCGTTAACCTAAAAGTATAGGCTGTATTTAAGTGTGGAGAAGACGAATGAGAGAGCAGCGATGGTCTCATTGGGATTTAGCTGGGGGCATCATTTTCACATTTTCACTGGAGACAAGCTGATGTCTCTGTCTGGATCATTTCAGCATCAAATCCTGAGGCTCTGATGGGAGTGAATGGCATACTGAGGGAAACATAACTCCAGATTCAATGCAGAGAGTTTTGAAGAATCAAAGTAGTATTAAATTCAAATCAAATCAAATCACATGTATTGTCATATCACATTTACACAGGTGTGGAGGTGAGTGAAAATCTTAGGTGTGTAGTCCCCTACAAAATATATACATTGGACAATAAATATACACAGTACTAACAGTCTATCTATCTATCATTTGTTGCTGTCCAAAGAAAAGCAAGTATCTCCAAAATGGTTTTTGCCTTCTCTCTTTACAGGGAGGGCAAAAACCTCATTTGATTCTAATGCAAGTCAATGGAACCAGACTTTTTTTCCAAGCAATTTTGGGCCATTTCTGTTGGTCCATTCATCATGACATTTTCACATAGCCACTGTGTTCAAACGATGCATAAAAGTAAAAATCAACAAAAACGAAGATACATGTTTTTCTACGGACATATTTATATGAATAAAAGGTAAACAGGATGTCAATCTACATGTGCAGGTATAGACATGCTACATGTAAAGTGCACAGTGATGGTGAGAGTAAGGGTGTCCATTGAGATCATGATGATGATTCAGGTGAGATGTGTAGTGACAGTCCCACTGACTGATACATCGGTGCTACTGGCTGCCTAATGGTGTAGGGAAAGAAACTCGGAAGCTGGCTGGTTAACATCTTGGAACTGGTGGTTAACCACCTTGATAAACTATGCTGTCATCTCAAAATACAAATAGCTCCCTGCATGATTCCATATTCTTCAAGACAACGTTAAGACACCTTTATATTGTGGAAAGTCATACATAGGGTGCCCAAAAATGCTACCACACAACCCCAGAATAGCCGCAGGACCTCAGGCGCTCAGAGAAAAGGGTGAAAGCAGCCTCAGGGGTCATTGTGTCAGCAGAATGTACCATCTCCCTTCCTGTCCCAGGCCAGGATGAGAGAGTACTTTTCCAGTGAGTTTAGACCTGGCCATCCTCCACAGGAGCTACACACCACTGATTAGGGAAACCACATACTCGGTGACAAACTCTGCAGCTGTCATATTTTGGTTATGGTAAAATCTATCTTTAGCTCTGTTTGTTAGAATGAAGACAAATGTGCTGAAGTGCTGCTTATTTTTGCTTTCTCCCTCACTCGCCCCTCTCACGGCTACTGATCTTGATGGAACATAGTTTAACACTTGTGTAAGGTCATAGCACGGTATTCCAGTAAGAGGAGAGCGGAGAGGATAGTTTCAGCAGACCGGAGAAGCGGCTGGAGAAACTGGAGATTATTAAGATTCCATACACCGGGAAGGAGCATGGGACGGGTGCTCCATTTAGCTGTAATATAATTGTAATAATTAGCCCACTGACCCACATTTTCATGAAGTTAATATAAAATTCTAATCTTAAATTAGCCTCCTACGTTTTTTTTTTTCTTTGCTTATTTTTTCTTTCAAGCACAGGCAAGACAGCCCTTCACAGTTTCCCGTGACATTAGGGAATCCAGTATTCGTCTTGTTGCTATGTAATTATATATTGAACTCCATCACATGGTAACATGAACTGAACTCTTAACTGCTGGGTCATGTAAAACAACATCTTTAGAGCAATTATGGGCAATTTCAATTCAGTCCAACCCTCTCTGTAGGACGTTTGCATGCATATTTTTATGTTCTAATATGCACATGCATAAAGCCGGATAAAATTACACTGCCAATAGGGATACTCCATTGATAACCACCTTCAGTGTATAACTAACAGCGGGGAATGTTGAAGTGCTTGTAGCCCTTCAGAGAAGGCCTAACTGTTTCTGCAAACGAGGAAATACATGTCTGTCATTTAGTTCATTCCTACTTAATATTGTAGCTTCCTGCTACTGGCTGTTTTGGCTGCAGATGCGTAGGAGGCAAGGCCATGCGAAGCAGTGAGTGAGGAGGACCACCAGTAGCACTGTGGCAGCAGTAAGAAAGACTTAGAAAGTGTGTATAGTTGGGACTGATAGCTTAAAGATGTGTAGATACCTTGCTCATGTCATTCTGTGCTGGACTGTTGGGCTGTTCATTGGAGTAAACATGCAGTGTTCATGCATGAAATGTGTTGTTATTCATGATCTGCCTTCTATCCTGTCTGTTCGGCACCACTGAGCGGTGGTATCCACTGCTGGTATGCTAAATAGCTCTATCTTAAAGTGCTATGTTTCCTGTGTCTTCTTACTCAACGCCAATTCTATTTAAGGAGTTCTATAAAATGTGAGGTATAAAATATATTAATGTCTGTTACAAGCTTGCCTTTAAATACATGGAATGTCATTTACAACCTTAAAACGTCCACATTCAATCTAGAATAGCCAAAATATGTTCATGTGCACTGGGGTTAGCTTTGCCCTAACAAATTATTATCACAGAGGTGTTTTTTCCAGTGTACTTAGTTAGAAATACCCAAGATGAACTATTCATGCAGTAAAAGCAGAATTCCTCCCTTTAGACCTCCACTTGAGTAAAAGTTAAAGTATTTGCCTTCAAATGTACTTAAGTATGGAGAGTAAAAGTAGCATGATTTATTATGGCTCTAATGTTCTATTATGAAGAGACTCTAGTGTCTCTCAGTCCACCAGTCTTGTAATAGAAGGTCATTCAAATGATCATGAGCACAAAACACTGCAGGAGAACAGTTTCCATTAGCTAGAACCAAGCTCTGTCCAACAGGTCAAAACAAGCTCAAAACACAGTGACCGCTGTACCCTGATTGGTGGGCTCACTTCACGCTTCTCTTGTTTTGACATGTTACATTTTTACGCACACCTATGCCAAAAGGAAGGACAGATTTGGCCATAATGTAGTGGAGTAAAAAGTTAAAGTCCCCCAGAATGGAAATACTACAGTAAAGATACACCAAACAACTATTTAAGTACAGTAAACAATTACATTTACTTCCTTAATGTCCACCACACATTTTTCTCTCGCCTTCTTTGACCGTTATGGCACAAAATAAAGGTCTAGCTCTAATAATCATGGTTCACCCCTGATGAGCAGTCTTAATTTGTGCATGGAAATCTGTCAGTGTTCGCAGAATCATGCATATGCATATTCAAAAGGGTTATGTCAGATTAATAAATTCTGGCACAGTCCAGGAACATCTGATATTTTACAGGCAGGGTTTCCACGAAAACTGATTTACTGTCAACTTAAGACAAATGCAGCTTTCTGGGAAAGACCTTCAAAATCACAGAGGAATAAGGACAACTGCGTAGAAAGTACTGAGAGAAACAATCGTAAATCTTGCTAGTGACATTTTAACATTACATAAACAGCACGCAAAGACATGACCCCTCTTTCCGAGCATTTCCGTATATCTTTGTATACATCTTTAAAATTGTTGTCTTAAACATGTTTCACATGCTACTTGCTATTCACGTGAGGTTATGTCCTTACGTATTCTAAAAACATTGCAATCCTTATGGTTCCACTGCATATGTTCTGACTGGGCCATACATTCCATTACCCTTGGCCTGAGTTAATGAATAAACAGATGAATAATGAATGAATAATCTATGGACAGAGAGCTTTCCTGGAAGGCAGATGAGGGGTGACAGGCGCTTCATAGCTGCTCTGGTCTAGCAGGAGCACGGCCAATAAAAAATGCAGCCATGGCAAACACTGCGGTATTAAATCAATTCCAGTGAAGCTAGAATGCATTTATTTAATAAAGAGGGCTCATGGTACATTAGAGTGATTGTATGCAAGGCACATAAATCATCTACTGTAGCCTTTTGTAGCTCATAACCTATTTCGGGGGCTATGACATCATAGAAGCTTAGGTTCGTTAGACATACTGTAAGCAGTAAACTAAAAGCGGTAAAATGGCACTTAAGCCAGTCACTTGTAATACAAATCTTCATTCTGTTCCAAACAAGCACCAAACCCGAAACGCAACACCGCAGAAAGATGGCTTGAATAGACTCGGACGAAGCATAGTTTAAGGAAAAGCATGCGGGAGATGCAACAGTAAGGAAGCAAAATCTCAAGTTGATGATCACTCGGTATAGTAGACTTGACATCGCTCGGCCCTGAGGACACTTAGGGCACCATGACTGACTCGCAAGGAAAATCTGTTATGCATTTTCCCAGACAACAGCTGCCTCTTTTGGTCTGAACCTCCAACCCTCGCTGAAGTGCCATTACATCCCGGGTCTTGTTTCCTCACTGAGTCTCCTGATAGCGTCCTTGCATGACCACTGATCACACTAATGATGGGCTTGTCGTAGGAAATGGCAGGCTGGTCTGGTCTTTGTATCACACTGTGCAGAGCTTCATGATTAGAGAGCAGCATCCTGAGAGGATCAGGCAATCTTAAGAGGATTTGTCTGGTATGTCTGCTTTATTGATGGAAATATACTATACTAGGCCTTACAGATCACGGACCTCTTATGAGGAGATGCGTCCCAAGCCCCCCGAGTGCAGCCAAGAACAGCAAGGTTTTATATAAAGCATGCTGAATGTCTCGGACAGATTTGCAGAGCGTTTTAAAAAGAACCCCAGGTTCCTTTAGGCCTACAGATCAAAGTATGTTTTAAGATTTTCCCCTTTGAAAATTCAGTAGCAGGAACAAAGCCCCATGGGACATCCTTGAAAGGACAGGTAAGATTGGGGCCCACTGTGTACAGAATGCTAAGAGTAAAACTGATGAACAGGGTGTTGTGAGCACATAAACACCAAGCCTGTATACCTAACTGGAGAGCACATGGAGACACCAGTCCGGAATCTAACCAGTTCCACATGCTTTAGAACTCTGTAGTTTTATTGGAATATGGAACAGATCGCTGCCACTTGCTGTTTTCCCACCAAGTGTTGAAGGTTCACTCCTAAGCTCACAGTGCCAAATTTAGTCGTAAACAGAAGTCAACATAGCTCAAAGTCCATCAGTATTTCATCTTGAAAAAAGCAGTCGATTTCAGACTACAAAGACCTCAAATGCATCCTGAGTGGAAATGCATCATGAATTTGCTCTTAAAAAGGTAGCAAATGCAAAGCTCCATGGTCTAATGAGATTTCCATCTCGTCCTCTGAGCTGCAAATCACTTTGACTGTTTGCTCCATACTCATTCTTACATTTGAATATCAGATTGCTGACCTCCCATATATATTTTATGATGTTTTGGATATTTGAGATGGAAATTTTCACTCAAATGTTACGCTGCTGCATGTGCAGAGAGAATTACAGCTGTTTTGTTAGTCACCTCACCAAACTGCACGCATGCTTACAGCTCCTACAACTCTATCACGGGTGAATGGCTGCTTATCTGTTTATGATGAGAGGGTATGTAGAATATATGCAGAATAACACACCGTTGTTTAGTGTATGGAATGTTATATGTTATTGCAAGGCTGTAGGATTGACTTGGAAACTGTAGGGGGCTATTTAACGTTGGGGGTCTGGGGTTTGGCATGAACATCTTGGCATGAATGTTATGCTGTACATTAATCACTGCACCAGTTTATGGCAAAATAAACAAAGTACATAGTTCTTAACTTAAAATCTTAACTTGTGTTTATCAATGAACGCTAGTCACCTGGAGCACACATTAGCCTACTCTGCTACTCAGGTTTGATGTTCATGGCATTCCAACATAACTAAGACTGATTATTTGCAACCAGCTCAGCATTCCCTATTTGCTGTACTCCGTTTCTGTGCTTATGTTTATGTTGTGGTACTAAAAATACTGAAGTTGGTTGGTCTGCATGTTGTTCTGATTGTTGTTTCTGGTCAAAGACAAAGAGCCAAAAATACTCTCTGGAGTCTGGAGTAAAAATCCTGTATTCACAATGCAAGTGCAAAAATACAGCAAGCTGTGGACAGAGATAAGTCTCATTTCATTCGTTTAACTGATGATGATAAATTTAAAGTGATATGGGCAATATTTACTGAGCTACACATACAGAAGTAATGTCTCTCAGTATGGCATCGGGCCATCATGTTTGCTAACACAACATGCCAGACGTCTCGGCATGGAGTTGCTGCCCTGTGATAATCCATCCCATTCAGCTTGAACATTCTCACACAGTTCCTGCAGATTTTGTGGAATGGCATGACACCATTGCAGTCCTTGGCGACACTGACATAGTGTTAAGGGCAGTCGTCGTAACGGTCTGCGTCCATGTAGCCCGGCGTCATGCAGCCATCTGCCAATGGTGGTGGCACTAACAGGAAAACTCGTGGATGGCATCCCTGCTCACTAAATGCTCACAATCATTGCTGTTAGGTCAGTCAGATACAGCGATAAGGCCTGTCCTTATCCCCCATTTCATTCATTTTATTCCTGTCAGTTGATTCCTTCTGGGTGCAGCCATTTTTTTTTTACAGAGTGTATCTCAAACTTCTGCCTTACAGCTGATTGGGGCTCATGAGTCATGCACTGTTGTAATTATGAATTCTCGATAGAACATATCGTTCGGTGTAAGGTGTAGAGAACAGCTTCTCTGTGGAATGCTGATGCTGGATGTGCTCTACCTACCAGTCCCCCAAATGAAACACATTGTCTCATCATTGCAAGATGCCAAACAGTTTGAACCAAGCCAGAGGTGGCTAAGCTTAGCATGGCACATTGCTAACTTGCTGACAGCTTACAGGTTAAGCTTTCCAGGTGCAACCTGAACTTGTGAAACTTGGTTCTGCATTACATTGGTTCTGTATTACTTCACATATAAGCTATTGCATATTCTTCGTATGACTGCATGCACCTAAATGTAATGTCTGTACAGTTTGGGACGAATATGCGTACCATTACAACCCTAGTGCCAGCAGTAAAACTTGGTGGAGGAGGGATAGTCTGGGGCTGAGGTTTTTCAGGATTTGGGCCCCTTAGTTCCAGTGAAGGATGATGTTAATGCTACAGCATTACAGCAGCACTTTTTGGAAAATGATATGCTTCCAAGTTTATGGCAACAGTTCAGAGAAGGCCCTGTTCCATAAAGTGAGCTCCATAAAGACATAGTTTGATGAGTTTGGTGTGGAGTAACTGTGTGGCCTACACAGAGCCCTGATTTCAACCACACTGAACACCTTTAGGATAAACTGGGAAACTGATTGCGAGTCGTCCTATGTCAATGGCTGACCTCACAATTGACCTCACAAAAAACGCTAATACCCACATACACAATATTAATGCCATTGTTTTGAAACAGGATGTACAGCAAGCTCATATAGGCATAATGATCAGGCGTTCACATACTCTTGGCCATATAGCATATTGTTGGTGGTAAATAATGCTGGTAAATATCATTGCACTACATTTCTGTTTCTCTGCACCTAGAAATCAGACTCACATTTGAATCTAGCTATCCAAAGCAGGGGGAAGAGAAAAGCGATTGCTATGATTGCCTTGACCTGTGCTTGACCTGTAACCCGTGCGCTGAGAATTCAATCGCAGGGACTCTGTGTCCTTTTCATCTCCTCTGTGTGTAATTTGCCAATTCCTCACACGTGGAAAAACAGGCTGACTCGTCCGGCTCGGCTGCCTGTGCTCTCGGACAGGAAAGCTCAGAGGTGGCTGCAGTATAGCTGGAGACAGTGAGGTGCAGGGCAGCTCAGAGTGGGCCAGTAGTAGAACTCCCCTAAGCATTAGACAATGAGCCCAGACCACACACACAAGAAAAAAGCCCTCCATAGAAAAAAACACCATTTTGCATCGTTCACAGTCTGCCATGAAGCCCGAACGCTTGCCTCCATTCCCTTCCAAAACTAACACACCTAAGTGTGAGGACCCACATTTAAATTCCTCACTCTCATAACCACATAATTATAATAATAGTATGAATGCATCACTCTCAAAACCACATAATTATAATAATAATATGAACATATAGAAGTAATTGAGCAGTTACCAAGTCTAAAGATTAATAACAGGATAATAAACTTGCAGTTTAAGGGGCTACACAAGCAAACCTCAATGTCTCCTTCAATGTCCCCTCGAAATCTCATTCTGACCTCATTTAGAGAGGACGCATCCCAGCAGATGATAGAAAGTATTTTGTTGTTGAAATTTGAACACTTCGGTCAGAACTTGACTTTGATGAATTAGAAGCGAGTGGGAGATTTTTCTGAGCTGTGTGACTGAAGAGAGTGGGGTGGGGTGGAGTTAGTGGGGGTGTTATGGCACACTGGCAAGGCAAGGTTCCAAGTAGTAGAGTGAAAGAGCACATGAGGGAGGGAGGAAGGGAGGTTGGAAAAGGGCAGTGGAGAGTGAGAATGGGAGACACACATGAGTGTTCTTTTTATCCTCACATTGGTGAAGCAGGCCCGAAGCGTGGCCCGCAATCAGAATCCTAAACGTATGAGGATAATGGCTCAGCAAATCGTTCCCAGGCACTCCTGCTCGGTTTGGGGAAGACAGGGATCCGAGGGAGTAAATAATCGGATTTCGCCTCCTTTATCTCGCTGACGCGGAGTGCAGACGAGGCCCTTTGAAAGGCCGTGTCTTCCTGTCATGACCCTTTGTATGTCCTCTGCATCCTGCAGACCGCATCCCGTTTTCCAAAGCCCTTGCTGGCCAAGGCTCAAATAAACCCGGCGATGATGCAATCCCTTGTTTTTTTGGTTCTCTTAATGTTTTCTTTTTTTTTTTATCAAGGACCAGCTTCTCCTTTAAATAGCCCACTGAGCCTGAATGGTGCAGCAGAGTTCAAGCAGAAGTTCACAGAAAGTACAGCATGTGTTAAAGCTTAACTTCCTAGCAGAGCAGCAACGATGGAGAAAGATCAAGAAAAAAAAAAAAAAAAAAAACAAGCGTTTTGGAGATTTCGACTGCCCCTGCCCCTAAATTTGCTCTCGGACATGTGAAGAATAACTATGGACACGTAACAGAAACCCTTATTCCGTGGTGTTTTGTCTCCCGTGTCATTTGGTGGGAGTCTTTGCCAGGCTTCCCTACAAAGACAAATTGTGTATGTGGAATGTTCTGGAGAGCATCCTAAAATGCTCTCATTGTTCAGTGTTCTCTGTGTTGACATGCATTGGGATATTTAGTGGCATACTTGATTCATTGCCCTGAGTGAATGCAGGAATAGCCCCTTATTCAGGTTGTTGCACCTGCACGTTTAGCTACTCAAGGTACAACTTGTGCTGCTCTTTGGGCAGTTACTGGAGAGCTTGTGCACAAACTGGGGCAGTCGTGGGCTGGAGTTGGGGCAGAGTTGTTTGGCTGGAGGTTAGGGAACCAGCTTTGTGACCGGAGGGTCGCTGGTTCGGTTCCCTGAACCGACAGTAACGACTGAAGTGCCCTTGATCAAGGCACCTAACCCCTAACTACTCCCCGTGCACCGTGGATAGGGCTGCCACTGCTCCGAGCAAGTGTGCTCGCTGCCCCCTAGTGTGTGTGTGTTCACTAGAGTGTGTATATGTGTGTGTTTCACTTCACGGATGGGCTAAATGTGGAAGACAAATTCCTCTGTGTACAAAAACACAAATGGCAGAAACTGGCTCAAAATCTCTCTACTCAGAGAATGATTGGCCTCACCTAAATAAACTGTGCCTCAAGTCAAAGTGCAAAGAAACTGTGGACCTATCCTAGCTGGAGTCGCTCGCATGCTGTTAGGACAATGTGCGAGCTATATTTATTGGAGAGTTTCCAGACATCAAGGTCATTATCCACAGCATGGTTAAGGGAACAGCCAGATTCCACCCGGGCATATATGTAATCAAAGGAAAACACACAGCCAAGGGCAATAATATGGAAAGCAGCAAGGAAGACTAGGAACCATGCTGACCAAAGAACACTAGGAAACAATAAACATGACTAGGAATTGCAGCATAAGCATACATACAAGACTTCCCATTGAACTTCACAGGGAACCAACACAACACAATAAATCTAGAACTAGGTGACACTAAAGAGTGCATACAAGACGTATGTGACAACAATAACTAACTAAGTATGTGGCAGAGCCAGGATGAGGGACTCTATGTCAGTTGCAAGCATTGCAAATGTCCTTTGAAGGTGCTCAAAGACCAAGCTTGCTTTTGTCGAGCCAGATCTGTACAAGTGATGAGATGGATACTGGGTCCAGTTTTTCCAGATAATTCCAGCTGCACAGCAACTGCACAAGAGGCAACTACTTAGATCATTAAAGCAGATGATGATCTTTGAACACTCTCAAAGTTCAATATTCAGAACACGTTCATTGTTTCTCCCCCACCGTCTTTCTCTCTTTCTGTGTTGCTCAGCAAAGACCAGTATGCAAATTGAGAGGAATGCTGGTCACTTTTATTAGGCCGTATAATCTGTGCTTTTTGGCCTTTACAGTTGCATTAAACTATTCCATTACACTTTATAGCCCCCATAAAGGTGTGACCTTCAGTGGGTAACTATCACAAATATTTAAAAAGTTGTTTTCACCCTTGATTACTCAGGAATTCACTAATTCCTGGAACAGTCTCCAGCTTGTGAGTGTATGACTCAAAAAAAGTGCATAGAGCAGTTCTGGAAGGTTATGTGGAGGGTTGCGTGCCACCAGTCCTGTGCCAAGTGCCAACTGATAGCGTGAAATCAGCTTTAATACTTGTCCTGACCTCAATCTCTGACTGCTAGGATTCTCCTCTCGTAGTCACTCAGTCAAGCGTCAAGCGCCCTTACCCTGCACTTTCTCACACAGCTGCCGCTGGCTAGGATTTCGGTGCCCTGCAGCTTCCAGCTCTACACACCCCTGCTCCCACCAGCTTTCCACCACAGCTGTGTTTCTCCCCTCACGTGGCCATCGGTATTAATACACGCACACTCATTCACAGCACTTCTGCACTTTGTCATGTTTTTGGACTATATATGCATGTATTGATGTGTTTACACTATAGCACTGATGTGTTTACACTATTTATGTATGTAATGCACTGATGTGTTTACAATATATATGTGTGCATTGCACTGATGTGTTTACACTATATATGTGTGTATTGCACTGATGTGTTTACACTATATATGTGTGTATTGCACTGATGTGTTTACAATATATATGTATGTATTGCACTAATGTGTTTACACTATATATGTGTGTATTGCACTGATGTGTTTACACTATATATGCATGTATTGCCTGTGTATAATATGAGCATTACTGCACAAACATCATGACCCCTCTTAATTTGTTTAATTGCCAGGCAAAATTACCATTCACATTCAATGTTTATGCATATTTCTTAGGAGATTAGATATAAGATTATCCACTTTAAAATTGATTTGAAGATATAGTGGAGATTGGATCCCCAACAGCCATACTAAACCCGGTAGACCACCAAAACTGTCACCCCGATAAACAGTAACAGAACATTACATCTCTGATCCTTTGACTGCACTAAAACTCAAACTGGCTCACTGAGCTTTTAGATAAGGGAGCATCCCACACATGCATTATGCAATGCACTTTTTGGGTCAGCAGATCCATTTGGGTCTGCTTAACTGGCTTTTAATTTCTGACTCCCACAATTCCGTATCAGTTTCATAACTTTAATTGAGCTTAAACATTGTTTGACGCACTATGTTCCCAGCTTTATTACTAATGCTAATGCTTAATATTCAGCAATTACATGGTCTACAATGCAAACTGGCCCTTCATTCCCAATCAAATTATTAATAAGTGTAAGTCATGCCCTTTTCAGGAGAGGACATTAGATGAACCACTTGCATAAAGAAGGAAAAAGTGAAAAGTGAAAGCATTTTCCAAAACTGGAGGTCAAGAGAGAAATAGAGAAAATGGAACTCAGAACAACCTTGCAAGACTTGATAGACCACCAAAACTTTCACTATCAGATGCAAAGTCCTTAAAGCTTTCATCTTTGAGAGAGAGGAGAAAATCAAGCTCCACTCTTGCTTCAGATCTGAGGAAATTCACAGGTTTTTCTGTCTATCCTTCCACTGTGAGAAGACAACTAAACCCTCAACACCACTGAACATGGTAAGGATTATTTGTACCATGTGAAGCAGAAAATGCAACAACCTCAAAGACCGAACTTCAGAGAAAGATATCTCTGTACATTTCTTTAAAAAGCTGGAAACAAGTACAATCAGTCAAATCAAGTCAAGATAAATCTATCCATCTGCACACCTATACATACAGGGCCCTCTTTCAGCATCTTCAACCTAAGACCAACTCATCTTCTAAACATGATGATACAAATAAAGATCTCAGACTCCAGATCCGTCCATACATCCATCCATCTCCATACATATACATGCAGGTCCCTCTTTAAGTATCTTCGATCAAAGCTGGAAACAAGTCCAATTAGCCAAATTAAATCTCTGTGTGTCTGCATACATATACATACAAGGTCCTCTCTCAGCATCTTTAATTTAAGACCAACTCTTATTCTAAACATGACGATACAAATAAAGATGTCAGACTTCAGATCCATCCATCCATCCATCTACATACAAACCCCTTTTAAAGCATCTTCAAAAAAAAAAATGGAAACAAGTCCAATCAGTCTAATCAAGTCAAGATAAATCAACATATCTATCTATCTATCTATCTATCTATCTATCTATCTATCTATCTATCTATCTATCTATCTATCATTCTTTCTATCTATCTATCTATCTATCTATCTGCATACATATACATACAGGCCCCTCTTTCAGCATCTTCAATCTAAGACCAGCTCTTCTTCTTCTGAAGATCTCAGACTCTAGATCAGCATTCAAACTTTAAGAAATTGGAACAATTTGACCAAATGCTTGTAAAAGCCTCCTCATGCCACTGCCTAATAATACTGTCTCCACTTTAGCATCTTCCCCAATGTAAAAGGACAGCCATTTACATTACTGTCATAAATATAGTAATCAAATTGACAGTGTAATGATATTTGGTGGTGCACACATCGTCTGCATAGGCCAAAATACGCGACTGAAGTGCATCTAAAGACCTCTCTGCTAAGATCTTATTTCATGACCTCTGTCTGGAATTTTACATTAGGGAGCAACAGTGAGGCGCAGGCAAACTCCTGGAGTTCTCAGGTTCCTGGCGCAGATGGAATTCTGAAGTATCTGTAAAAATTTAATTTGTCAATTTCCAATTTTTCCCATAGGGAACGGAAAACAGCTCTAGGTATATAACTTCACGCAGTCGTGTTTCTTATTAAAGAAGAGACGAAAAGCCAAGCGCGAAGCAAGCATATGATCCAAATAAACTCCAAAGCTGGTTCCAAGATCATATCCAATGTCTTCTGGCAGAGGGTAAGAAATAAAAAAAAGACTTAACTATTGTCTAGTGTCTGATTCACATGTCCCGTCAAAACAGGGCAGGGGCTCTGTGTGAAAAAGCAGAAGAAAGAGAGGTCAGGAGGCTTACAGCGGTGAACAGGACATGACACCCAGCTCTGATTGTAGCCCAGACACTCGCAACGTGAGAGGTGCTAAACAAACAGCAGAAGCACAATACAGGAAGCGATGACTTGTTGCAGCCAGCCTGTGAATCAACTACCACTCCAGCCTGAATGTATTAGTGCATCCCATAGTGGGATGTAGACACCCCTGGGTTTTCCCCACTCAGTTTAGCCGACAAGACTCTCATTTTTAGTTATTGCACGTCAACTAACTATAACACTACAGCTGTAAATGATAATCTTTTTACTGCTTTACTGGAAGTGTGGGAAGAAATTCACCTAAAAATCACATCATGGTACAGCGCGAGGGTCGTTTCCATCTGAATACATTTCCGTGCGTAATTTCACCTGGATGCTGTGCTGCAGGCTTTTCATCGCTAACTCAAAGGTTGATACACTTCTCAAGAAAAGGAATCAATGCGTTTTCAGGTGTCATTTGTTTGACTGGTAGCTCGAACGTCATGCTCCCTCTGTGCTGGCGTGTAATTGTGTAAATAGTAATCAGTCACAGATTGTTTTCTCATTCAATCGCAGTCATTACTCACTCCTGACTGCAGGAAGAGCGGGAATCCCACCTGTAAGGGCCTTTTACAGTAACAGGAGGGGAATACCGCCACCCTCCTCCTACCCTGTGGCCCGCAGATCAAATAGGCAGCACATGGCAGGAAGCCGGCGCAGGGCGGGACGCAGGGCGCGGTGTATGTGCATATGTGCCGAGGAGGACGATCAAAGGCCAACATCTCTCATCGAATGAGTGCTAGGTGGTCTGCTAACGACTAGACAAGCAAGTTTAGTTTAATCTCCAATCCATTTGAGGGTGCCCTTTTTTACTGCTGCTCAATCCACCTTGGGCTCTCGGCCTCTGATCTGGCGGAGGGGCCAGGCTTCGGACGGCCGGGGAAGCTTAGCCTCAGTGGTGCCTGATGTCAGGGTTTCCTACTGCAACCCCGTCATCACACTGGAGGATCGTGACCCACTGTTGGAAACGGATATCAAAACACAGCACAACCTATCATCTTCGCATGAGCCCTAATAGGAGTATTCGAAGGGGTGTTTCCAATAACAAAGCCGCAGCACTGCACAACCACATGGGTTCAATGCTAGGTCGTAGGCGTACGCGAAACGCAGTCGGCGGAGCTCTGCAGGCTTCACTGCTCCATGAGAAAGAGAAGAAAGAGAGAGACAGAGTGACAGGAAAGATTCCCCTCAGACCACAGACTCTTGGATACTGTCTCTCTCTTTCTTTCTTATCTGCGAAGTATATTAAAAAAGCTTTATGCTTTTAAGAGGCCGGGGACGCATATTACTGAAATTATAAAATGCACATGATTACCAAAGTGAGTGACCACTGCCAAAAGCACTGTTTTTATGACTGAGCTAAATTCATGCCCAGAGCTAAGTCATGAGTATACGCAAAATGCATTTAGGCCGTGCAGGCTTCCATCTTTCCCTGAAAAAAATGGAAGTGAAAGACAGAGAAAGAGAAGAAAGAGAGAAAGAGATTCTGGGTCCCGAGTTAGAGTGGGGTTAAAAAATTTTGATTTTATTCACTTTGAACAAAAAAATCAGGGTTTTAGTCCATGTGCAAGTGCATGTTGTCAAGTCAAAAAAGGACTTACTAAATATAAAGAAGTTCTAAAATTCATGTAAGTACGCTCATCATCAAAAGAATAGTTGTGCCCAGAAGGACCCAGCCAACAGGAGACATGCAAAGGATTTAGGTTTCATACTTGGCCGTGCATGTGACGTAAGCAAGGACGGACCTTATCGCTGTACCAGACTGAACCAACAGCCATGTCTGTGCACATTCAGCGAGCAGTGATGCCATCCGTGAGTCATCCTGTTAGGGCCAGCACCATTGGCAGACGGCTACACAACGCAGGAATACATGCATGTAGACCGTTACAATGACTGCCCTTAACACCACGTCAGTGTCACCAAAGACTGCAATGGTGTCATGCCAGACTGTCATGGAGTGACTCAGAATGGTAGCGGGTCATCTTCAGTGACAAGTCCCACTTTTGTCTCGGTGGAGACGACCAACGAATCAGTGTGTGGAGGCACCGTGCTCAGCACCAAGATGAATGGTTTGTTGTCACTCATCACATTATACCACGCAAGGCCTGGTATCACTTCACCTCCACACCTACTGCAAAATCTGCAGGAACTGTGTGATAATATTCAAGCTGCATGGGTTGGATTATCACAGGACACCATTAGGAACGTCTGAGACGTCTGCATGTTGGGTTAGCAAACTTGGCAACCCGACACCATACTGAGAGACGCTACTTCTGTATGTGTAGCTCAATAAATACTGCCCATATCAGTCCAAATTTATCATAATTTATTGTTCCTGGTAACCTTTATCTTCCCTCCCAGTAAAATTGCAGTCTGACACTTCCTTACAGGTGCAACCATTCTTTTGATCATGAGTGTATG
The DNA here is from genome assembly GCA_034552555.1 of Semaprochilodus insignis. NCBI lineage: Eukaryota > Metazoa > Chordata > Actinopteri > Characiformes > Prochilodontidae > Semaprochilodus > Semaprochilodus insignis. Next base: position 29,388,835 of record CM067480.1, on the reverse strand, counting down.
TGTCCAGCTCAGGTCAGGTTCAAATTTCTTATTCAGGTTCTTACAAGACCACTTCCCACTTTGAACAGATTTTAATTTGTATTTCCGTTTGCCCACCCTGCTAAATTTCCACATTACTTTATTTGTCACTAATTTCAGTTTACCTAGCTTACCTTTATAATATGGCACTAAGGTACAGTGAATTAAATCAAAGTATCAAAATACTAAATATGTATATATCATATGCTCAATTTGCTCTATGTAATATGTTCTATGTGCAGAAATAAGGTTTTAATACTGAACAGGTGAAGATGAACAGCTTACTATATCAGCAATGCACAGATGTGATTGGCATGTTTACCCAGATTAAATATATCTGAAAAGCTGTTTAAAGCATTTAGTTGATAAGTTTGTTAAAGCAAACTTTGTTGGTCAGCTGATTATTTTGTCATAGCATATTATTTTAGATGTTTTATTTGTCCACGCTGTAATGATGGTAATGGATACTGTCCTGTCAGGTTTTATTCAGCACTTTAAATTTTGATAATCCAGTTGTGGACAGAATGTGAAAGAGATGTGCGGGGGCTATTAAATCCATGCCATCTGCAGATGGGCACAGACCATGGGAGAACCACAGGCATTACATCATCGGGTGTAGAGTTTCCCCATCCAGTGCCTTACTGCAAAACAAGCTGATTATACTGTACGTGCGGGCCTCTGTCTCTCTGCCCCCAGGGACGAGATAGAGGACGACTGTTCATGTCGCTCAAGTGGGTTGCACCTCTGGCACTGGTGTCCGAGTGCAGGCAGAGCCTGGGGGAAGAGGGTAAATGAATGCCGGCGAGTGTTGTGGAGCTCGCCCTGAAAGAGATCGCTTCCAATCACGTCCTGCATCACACCCGCGCGGCTCCTGGAACTGGGCTGGAGGTGAAATTAAATGGCCAGTGTCATAAAGCCTCTGAACAATGGAGGTATTCACCAACTGGGGTTTCCATCGAGTGAACGCAAACACGATACTTCTGATTCAGCACTTTGCGCTCAATGTGGTCCATTCTTACTCCTCTCCCCCTGCGGCCGCCTGCTCAAGTAAATCACCTAGCATCACTCTCAAACACTTCCAGTGTGCGCCCCTCTAAGAATGACTCTAAGACTTAAAGATTTAACACATAGATTCGAAAACTATATTAGATTTCAGCCATTTAGCCAGGCCTGTTTCTCTGAATGGACTCCTAACACCACGTATCACTGCACAGGAGCAAATGCCACACTCTGTTTGCTCAAGAAACATGCTTTTGGTTAAAGGGGGCAAGAGCTTCTCACTGGTTTTGGTTGAGCTTGTTAGCGCTTGAATAAATGTTTAAGTTTCAGCTAGAGACCTCTATCACCTGATACTGCTCTCCCATGCTGTGGAGGTTCTCCTTGCCCTCTGAAAATCAGTCAACTGAAAGAGTGATGGAAACAGCAATACATCATACTGTGTCAGAAGCAAGCATCGTATTAGTGTGAGATTGAGGTAACGCCTCATCTCTGAACGTACTGTGACCTTTTCTAGACAAACTAAATACTGGTATCTGTCTGAACCGTTCTGATGGCTGGCACAGCACCAAATCAGAGTCCTGAGGTAGCTGACAAGTTCATCTGAAAACGTTTTTTTTTTTTCTTTCTACCAAATGCTTTGTGAAAAGGTCACGATTGTTTAAGGAAAGATTGGAGTTTCAGGCAGGTCTGAACAGCAGAAAGGCCACAGTGCAGATGATGGAAGAAGAATAATGACCAGTTTATTCAAATTCAGCCATTCAGAGCTCCTCTAAACATTTCAGTAGTTATAGTTATGTAATACTTGATGGGGTCATTGTTACGGTCGCAGAGTATGCTAAAAATGTGGCCTGGCAAAACGATTCTGAACTGAGATACGACCTTTTGACAGAGTAGTCAACATTACAGAAAGCTGAGCATTCTGAAAACATCCATTACTGATCGTCTTAAATAGAGAACACTTGCTTTTCTGGGCAAGTGCAGTATAATCCCCATCTCCGCTTTTTTATTAATAATGATTTTCTTTTTTCTTATTTACACAAGAGAGTTGAGAAAATGGGGAAACATCTGCAAGATGCAATGTGTTTAGGTCTCTGAGCAGATGTCTTTTCTGGTGCAGACTGACATTTGGACGTCTACCTGGAGAGATATTGTTTTCCTTCCAGTCCTCTGATGACAAAGAGAAAACCCTGATTTCCACGTTCCCTGTTGTGTCCTGGGGCAAGTCTCCCAGCTTTTTAGATCTTGCAGATCTAAAAGCTATATCACATTTACTGATCAAGGTCAGTGATGGAATGAAACACAATAACACTAATAGACTGACATTTGCGTGGGTGAACATAACCGACAGGGGAGAGACAAAGCCAAAACCAAAGGAGCAATCCAAAGTCCAAAACCAAAAAGAAACAAACCAAACCAGCAATGGGAATAAACGCTATGTATGCAAACAAGCTGAGAATACCTTGCAAAGGTTGAAGACAAAGGAGCATATACACAGACATGTAATGAGCATCTATCTATCTATCTATCTATCTATCTATCTATCTATCTATATATAATTCTTTCTGCAAAATTGAAACCACTAAAGTTCTAATGACCTTTTATTATGTATTTTTTCCTTTGTCTTTTCCTTCGCTGTATTCTTTCTTTCTTATTTTCTATCTTACTTTCTTACTTTCTTTCTTTTCTTTTATCTTCCTGTCTTTAGCAGTCACTGACACACAAGAGGTGGGTTGCTTTATCATATAGGACAGTGGGTCTATGATGTCTCTGTTTTCCTTTAGAGAACTGCTGACCTGCAATTTTTTGATTGCCTGTCAATTTATGATAAAGACATTTCAAATGACCAGTGGAGACTGATCCAATGCCGCCTTTCTCTTTGAGGAGCAGAACGCAATTATATGCACACAGGCATTCCTCCATCCCATCCTCCATGACCAATAACTTACGGATCTAGTTTGTGAGGGAAATAAAGCTTTGGTCCTTTCACTCTGTGTCCACAAATAACTTGGAAGCGGGATGTATTTCAAACTAAACATATCCATAAAGAGATTTGCCTCTTTTGCAGAAACCTCTTGAAGCGTCTGGGGAAAGTCCATGTCCATAGCCAGCTGACAGTGATTGACTTCTTGTTATAATCCTCCAAGTTCTAAAAGAGGAACTGAAAAACATACAATTCCCATTTCTGGACCAGATCTTTAGTTCAAGCGTCCCTAGAAAAGGCCCTGAATGTCCCACAATTTGAAAAACAGAAGCTGAAGTAAACGAGCACTAGAGATTGTCAGTTGGACACACGAACCTAGAGATTTGCAGTGCGTGCTGGTAGGCTCAAGCCAAGAAGGCCTGCGTCTGAACCCCACAATTATACCCCAGAACACATGGGAATATGCTGCTGCTTTTTCTCTCAGAGATACTCACTGTTTGTTTAGACATTTATGATCAATTTGTCAAGCAGTCGCATAATCAAAAGTCAATTTGAAAAACTCTAATTATGAGTGCTTCTTTTACTTGAACCTAATGTTTGTCCTTGCAAGTTCCCAGTTTTGGCACAGGTCTCCGCTATTGCTTGATAACAAGTAATGTGGTGGGCTCATGCAATAGCGAAGGACAGCTGAACATGTGCTAACGGTCAGATTCCATATGCAGATTTTACACATGCCCACAATTGGATAGCATTGTTCTGAACTGCCAGACAGAGAGCGGGACTAAGCCATCCTTCCCACCCAATATGATTATGGCCAATTGTGCTTTCGCGGACTTCAGACCACAAGAAGTGCTGGTTTTGATGCCAAACAGTTTGTGGATTGTCAAGTTGTGTAAATAGAAAAAGATACCTTATGATGCACAAATTTAGCTTATTCCACAAGGTTCTGCCAACTGGCTTGAGCAGGAACCCACACTGACTCAAGAAATAATGCCAGTATTCTGATTTTCAAACAAATCTAAGGGCTATGCAGTGTTCAAGGCCTGGTTCACCAAATAAGCTCAAAATTATTTCGAGAAAAGAATATGTCAAGCGATTCTCCCTTTTCAGTGATACCCCAGTTGGTGTAACATAATCCAGAGCAGCACGCAAGTTGCTCAGTTTCATCACAGTTAGCTGATAGCTTTGATGGTTGAACTCTGCACCTGTCACGTTCTGAGTCTGACCTTTGACCTGACCCCTGACTCCAAGGCCAACACACTGAGAATCTTGATATCGTCTTGAAACAATGTTCACCTAAATTGCAACACAGTTCTGCTTTGTCCATTGGAATGGACATGCAGCCCTAAATGTGGTTTTCAACTATTTGGCTCAGCTATAAAAGCTGTTATTAACTGCTGTTACCTCACCACAACCTCCCAGTAAAACTGATAGAACAATTAAACAAAATTGATCTTGGTTTAGATCCACATCCTTGAAATGAAAAGGCTGTCTCCCTCTCTCTCTCTCTCTCTCTCTCTCTCTCTCTCTCTCTCTCTCTCTCCTTCTCCTTTTTCCATATAAATTGTTTGTGGAATGTACGTGAAACGAGTTGGCAGTATTACCCTGAGCAAGCATTCCTGACTAAGCTTTGGATATGATAGCTCTAAATCCACTTCCAAAATCTCCCAGACTAAAGGGCCATTTACCGTAAGGAGTGCCACATATCTATCCAACCAAACCTGCCCACTTCCAGAGCTTGTAAATGTCAGGTTAATCCATTTCCTGTTACTGCTCTCTTTTACAGGGGTTATTAAAATATTATTAGGCCTCTCTACAAAATAAACTCAAGAAAAAAAAATTAAATCTTTTCCTCTAGGGGTCATCCGCATTTACCATGCTGCGTTAAAAGTATATAAAACATCTCTGCTTAATGAAAAACTGGAGACGTCCGAGAAGCGGAATGAAGGGCATGGATTTTATCATCTTCATATTACTCAAAAGGTTAAAGTAAAAGACTGAATTTGATACATTTGTCAAAATTAAGATTCTTGGTTTGCTATAGTTGATATAGAACCTGTATATGAAGGTTCTTTCAGTTTTTCTCATTCTCAGTTACCAGAATGGTTCTTTACCATCCTTTATCCATCGGAAGGTTATTAAGGGAACCAAAATTGGTTTATCCTATGACATCGCTCCAAAGAACCATGTAGGCACATTTCATTTCAAGAGTGTTGTACCTATTATCATAAATTGCACATAATAGCATATTAGAATGCAGGTAAAACATATTAATATATTTAACATGAAATTTATTATCTATCACGTGATAGTCAATGTATTTCTAGTCTTGTACCACATGTGTGTACAAAAATGTAAAGTCTGTCTCAGTCTTTCTCTCTCTCAATTTAATTTCAATGTAAAACACTTTATTGGCATGTCAATGTCTTATGTTTTTTTCCTAAATATGTTCTTGAAAAAGGTCCTAAGAAAAAGTCTATATCTGGTTCATGATGTGTTCTTAAAGCAGTGTTTTTCCCATCTTTGTGTTCTCGAGTGTGGGTAGATTCTGTTCTTACCTAAAAACAATCTCAAATAAGAAAAGACTGATGAATTAATGAACATACAACTAACTCAAAAGCAAATTTAGAATTAATGCTGTGATAATGGCCATAGTGAAATAATAATGATAATAACAATACTAACACATGAAAAATGTAATTGAATGAAATAAGACCACATATATTAAATACTATAAATGATAATAGACAACATATATAGGGGGTCTCTAAAGTAAATAAACACCCATTTCAAATGAAAACAGGATGACAGACGGTGATTCAATTTTAGATATAACCTATGGGGAAAGGGGGAAACCAGTTAGCACATGTCATCAACATGGCAGCCATCTTGAATGCCACCATTGTGGATTCAACTTCAGTTGAAAAGATAGGTGTGTGACACATCAAACTGGTAGAGAATTTCATCAGAAAAACAGTGCTGCGCTTCATGTCAACATGTCAACAGCTAAAACAGTTTGTTTTTCAATGTCCCAAGCAGAACATGAAGAGATTGTCCTCATTTATGTTGAAAGAAACACGTGTTATCGCAAAAGATTTCAACCAACGCCACCCCAACAGACCTCCTATCACCCACAGAACAGTTGTCAAGATTCATGCCAAATTCCAACCAGTTCATGCCAAATTCCAACCAGTTCTGTCACCAATAAACCAAAAGCTGGATGACCGAGAAGTGCTACGGTTGCATTGCCTCAATTCAGCCCATTTTGTCCATTTATAAATGGCACCCTACAAATTCAGACTGGAAAATTCCAGCTGGAACACCCGACTGAGGACAAGCGAGACCAAAGGACAGAATTTGCGCAATGGCTAACACAGCATCTTTAGATAGACCCTCATTTTTCCTATCAGGTACTGTTCAGTGATGAAGCAAATTTCTTCATGAATCTTGAGGTCAACAAACAGAATCACCAATACTGGTCAGACGCAAACGCTCACTGGACTGATCCATCACCTAAAGTCATGGATATGGTGTGGTGTATCTGGTTACCGAATTGGATGACCTTTCTTTAATGATGGAACATTAAGTGCAGACTGTTACACAAGATTGTTGTGATTGCTGTCAGAGAATGGAACATTTCCTGAATTCTTAAACAAGATGGCACCCCATCTCATTACAAATGCATTGTGAGAGATGTGCAGTTTCCCCAAAACTGGAGTGGTCGTAGGGGTCTAAACGAGCAGTCACCATGTTCTCCTGATTTAACCCCTTTGGATTTCTATCTGTGGGGTCATGTCAAGGCTCTTGTTCACTCTGTGAAGATACAGAATGTTGTTTATCTTAGACAGAATTCATGATGCTTGTGTAGCACTCAGCCAGATGTTTTGGTGAAAGTTCATCAGGAATGGGAGAAAAGGATAGTCTTAACACTCACACACGGTGGACAGCATATCAAACATATTCTGTAGTTTTTATGGTCAATTTTCTGGTTTCACATACTGTTTTAACATAGGAACAAATATAGTTATGTTGACATGAAGCACAGCACTGTTTTTCTGGTGAAAGTCTCTACTAGTTTGATGTGTCACACACCTATCTTCCCATCTGAAAAACTGAAGGTGAATCCAAGACGGTGGCTTTCAAGATGGCCGCCATATTGGTGACATGGCCTAATAGGTTTTTCCCTTCCCCCACAGCTTGTGTCTAAATTTGGATCACCAGCTGCCAAACCATTTTCGTTTTATATGGGTGTTTTCTTACTCGAGACACCCTGTATTTAACCTATTACAGTGGTAGCGGGACAGTGGAGTCGGGGTGTGGAGCGTGTTACTCAAGTAGTGACATGGAGGTGCTATGTTCCCTTAACCAAGAAAAATGAGCTGGGGTGAAACATATGACATGTCATCATTATTTTGTATTATTCAGGGTATTCGGGGCCATAGCCCCAGAAGCCCTGGCCAGGTGATGCACCAGTGTTCAAATATGCACTGGACATGAAGTCACTTTAAAACTGCAGCATTCAAAGCAATGATGTTTACTCAAATGTTGCTGCATCTGGGTTTTAAACCAAACCGTCTATCATTCACACCTGTTCGTCTAGTTTTCTGCTCATTGCTTGCATTGTCTCCTGTAAATGTACATGCACAGACTGTCTTGTGCAGCATTCGCAGTTGATGGCATGGCCAGTCGATGCTCAGTTCAGGAAAACAAACTTTTTAAGCTAAATAAAATTGCATTTGCCCATTTCAAATGTGTACAGGTCCTATGTATAACTACCTGCATTTTCATTTGAGTTATCCTTTCATTTGGTTATCCTTTCATTTGGCTAACTTAAATATTTTTTGCAGAAGTTGGAATTGCTAACAAGTCAGGGTGGCAGATTTAGTCAGATTTATTATTTATTATTATTATTATTACTTATTTTAAAGACTAGGAATAATTTAGTCAGTAAGCCAGTTCAAATTTAGGTAACTTTAGCTAGATTCAGGTAACCTAGCACCGGCTAGCTAGCTCAGCGACCTTAACAAATATTTTAATGACTTGTTTTTGTTAATGGTGACTTTAGGTTTGTCTTTATTAGTATCTTTCTCATTCTGAAGTTGCTAGCATTCAATGTTAATAAAGATAGTGTGACTTGTTCGTGCCAGTTTCATTTTGCTGCCAATAAATCCGGTTTATACAGACACTGCTGTGAGGTACGCTTACAGTTTCCATGTATGTTTAAATCGAAAAAAATTTAGTTCAGAAATATAAATGCTTAGTTTTACATGGAGAGATGGGGGTTTGTAATTATTATCAGCTTTTCTATGTGATTTCGGTTTAAGTTTGTTTACACACCCCCAGGCAGTTATTTTCAGGTATGCAAATACAATCTTCCATCTTCTTCAAGGAGAACAGATCAAAATAGTCATATTACAACAAACAAACAGACAAACAAATAAACAAATAAATAAATAAATGAGATCACTGGTAAAATCTGACAAAAACATAAATGGTATATACTGTAGAAGTACTTCCCAATCTCGCTCTTGGGAGACACCCTGCCCTGGACATTTTAGTGTTAGCTCTGCTTCAAATGCACTCCAACTAATCTGCTAATTAACAAACCTCAGTTGAAGTGTAGGTGTTTTGTGCAGAACTGGGGTCCTCCAGGACTAGGGTTGGGGACCACTAGTTTATAATGTTTGGTTCTCTGGATTTCTTCCTCTTGCTCTGAGGTAGTTTTTCCTTGCCACTGTCGCCCTTGCTTGCTCACTGGGGGCTTGGACCCGGATTCTCCGTAAAGCTGCTTTGTGACAACATCTGTTGTAAAAGGCGCTATTTAAATAAACTTAACTTAACTTGACTATGAAAATGGGATCACATGGTGGCCATACTACCAAATGGGAACACATGGTGGCCATACTACCAAAAGAAGGAATGGCATATGTGTGATTTATTCATATTAAATAACCCAGAGCCAGATTTAGAAGTAAACGTAAACTGTTACCTCTTCTTCTAGCATCACATCTTTACTGTCATAATAATTAAATTAATAGGACAGTAAAAATGTGAGGCTAGAAGAAGATATACCATTCCTTCTTTTGCACAGTCCTATCAATGCTTGACATTAAGCTTTTTCAAGGACTGTGTAAGACAAACTCTTCTAGTGGGAATAAATTCTTATTCCTTGTTAAACTCGTATGTGTCTGCATTAAGTCTCGGATTCACTTATTTAAGAGTTCCATTTTTTAGAAATTTTAAAACCGTTGTGACAGATTAACCTTGGCCGCTGCTACTGAAGCAAAGCCCTCAGGTCTGATGGAGATATATAAAGTATTTTGTAACACGTCACTGTAACTGTTTCACATGCCCCAATAGGTTACCCTGCTGAAAAACATACATGTTAAAGGTATCCAGAAGTGTTCACTCCTCTCAGAGCATATTCGTTTTATAATGTTTAACTTGCAAATTTAGTTGTCTCATCATCTACTCATACAACACAAAGTTTCACGCAAACGGACAAGCATTTGTGTGAAGCTCTACCTAAGAAGTGAAACATTTCTTTGATTTTTAATTACCTTAATCTAGTAAAGAGTCCTATTTACTTTAATGTGTCTTACAAATTGACTATCCTGATTGTAAATATATATGAATTCTGTTCTTTTAAAGATGTAAAGACCTGCCAGGAACTTTAATTTGCCATTAAAAATGGTCTTAATTCTGAAAATGAGTAGAACCACCAGGTCCAAAAGGAAAATGCAGCTCAAGTTAGCAGTTTTGAAAGAGTGATTGTAAGCTCTCCAGACAAAACATAAGTCACCCTGCGTGTTTAGGGTGGTAGTAAGGTTCAGGTTTCTGCAGATGGCATTGCATCAGGACGATGGGGTTATAAATACCTGCGGGTGTGAGTGACAGGATTCATAGATTGAGAAGAGGTATAGCAGTGCAGTGAATGTCTCGTTCCATGTGTAGAAAATGGCTCCAAAGCAGATGTTAATGACTGGCTAAAAGGAGTGACTGCATTTGACTGCATTTGGGCGTGCCAAAGGCCATAGTGTGAAGGAAGTAGCTGAATATGCAGGCGTATGGAAGCACACGGTCATACGGGCCTACCAGCACTGGCTATCCAGTCTATAGGAAATTCCCCTCAGTACCAGGGAAGGCATCCACGAAATCTGGCCCAACTGCACAATTGTTTTATGCAAGAGTAGCTGAACATTAATATGGCCAACATCCAGAAACTTGTCCAAAGCATGTCAAATCCAATTGCAGCTATTATCCATGCTTGTGGAGGTATTACACGCTATTAGGTACATTTGACACAGGTGACTAAATTTTTGTTCAGTGAGCTTATGTCCTATGAGAGGTCAGTGGGGTTGGTTGTTTATTGAAGTCTTTGTTTCTCTTCTGTGACCAGAAAACATTCTGACACAGAATCTGAAAATAAGGATGCCATTCCACCAGCTCTCAAGGTCCACCAGCACCTTGTATCCCACCAGTTCCTCAGCATTCTCAAGGTCCATAAACTCTTCAGTGTCCACCTGCACCTCATACGTCACCAGATCCTCGAGGTCCTCCAGGAAGTTGGAATGGGCAGAAATTGATGCTGTTATGTGGTTGAAATATCATTTAGAATAAGAACCGGAAGAACCCACTGAACTCTCCACCAATGGTACTAGCTAATGAAGGTATGCCACACCACCATTCTCACGTTCAGCATGATATTGTGTTTACAGCTTAACATGTGGTTGGTGGTGCTGATTAAAATGGGCAAAATGTGTACTTAATGAAGTGGCTGCAGAGTTTGTATGTATTAGAAATGTTTATCTATGGCATTTGACAACATACCAACAATATACCAACAGTGAAAAGCACTGACAGTATAACAGATGCAGCTGTTATAACTGATGCAGCTATAATAATTGAAAGTGCATGTTTTTCCACTTTCTCTTTTTCAGCTGTAGAAAGAGACAGTTTAATAGTCCCAAAAAAGACAGCAGCAGGAAATTATACTTCAGATTCAAAAACTGTGGGAGACAGTCTTCTGGTGCCCAGGCAATCCCAGATATGACAAAATTTCCTCTTGCGGACATTACAGCACTTGAAATAACTTAGAGAGAGAGAGTTGCGGTTCAATACAGACTACAAAAGATGGCAAACACTGTTGTACCTGTGAACTCTACATCTTATACTGTAAATGCTTCACTGAATGCTGATCAATATACACATGACTTACTGATCAATATGCACATGACTGTGCCCTGCACAATTTCAACCACTCCAGTAGCTCAATACATCTGGTTGATTGGTTAATTATCAATCCTTGCACATACTAGTAACACAAATATTATTACTTTTATTATTTTTTGTTTTTTCATTATTTACAAGTTAGTAGTAATGGGCAACGTACTAGTTTACATGCAACATGCAAATTACCTTACCAGCAATGGTTTTCCTTGAGGAAGTACAAATAAATACACAATGGCATGACGTATACCAACACTCTTAATTATACTATGGTTTAATTTTTTGCCCACTAAAACAATTTTTAAGTGTTTTATAAGTTTGTATTAGGGCCAAACCAATATGACAAAACTGTGACCAATACTGAGTTCAGGGGGCTAAAGTCTCAACTATCACACTTCTTAAACTCAGTTTATCATGTGAATGTGATAACCAGAGTTCCCAACCAAGCCTGTATTGCTGTATCATATTTAAACAGAAAGTTCTTCATACTGAGGTTCCCAGTGGCACTGTCTCAGGTTTTGACCTATCATCAAGGGATTAGCCCTAATTTTTATTTATACATAAGTGTTTCTAAATAAGACACAAGGCACATTTTGAAAAAATGCATAATGCATACTTGGATTTATTGCATATTTATGCATAATTATTATAATTATTATAATACCTAAAACTCGCATGTTTGTTGCCATTTTTTTCTGTTTTATAATCTTGTTGTTGGTTCTAAATGATGTAATCAGTTCACATTTTGTGCTTTTTTAAAAAAGTAACAGTTTGTCATATTTAGGCTGCATTTTTATATATTGTTATAGTATTCAGAAAGAATGCATTTATACATGATGAAGAATGTACATATGAGAGAGAAATATATTTATACATTCTTATTGGTGATATTGGTAATTTAAGCAGTAAACGTGGTTGCATATTCAGAGGATATCTTATATCAAGACTTTAATCAGGCTGTTAGTTGATTGACATATTATACTGTTATATATAACAGCTGATTTCTGGGAATGTTATTGAGACATGGTAGAATCACTTCAAATTTCGGTTCACTTATGGCCTACAGTCAGCTACCTCCTGGTTCACTTTTGGCTCCCTGCATGTGGGCCACTTTGGGCACAGCAAGTAATTTGATTATGAACCAGATCCGGCAGCCAGACTTGGACCAGAAAACCTGATGGAATCATGCCGGACCTGGGCCAGAAACTTGTGTGTTCATCAATGCATTTGTTTATCTGTCCATCCGCCTGCACATCTGTTTGTCTGTTTCTTCACACATCGCTTCGTCCTTCATGCAGGCCACACCACTCAGTGGAACTCTCCAGAATGCTCCTCAAACCAGTTCTGGACACCTTGGACCCGATGGCACAGTGCATTATCCTGCTGGATTATCCCCTCACTGTGGGGGTACATGAAGTCCATAAAACGTAACAGGTACTGGTCAATTACATGTTTTGGCAGATCAGTGGACCCAACCCATGGCATGACAACAAACCCCACACCAGCATGGAACCGCCACCAGCTAGCAAGTGCCTTGTTGAGAACTGGGGTCCATGGCTTCATGGGGTCTAACCCACACATGAACTCAGTCCTCAGGCCGAAACAATTGGTACTGTGATTCTTCGGACCATGCCACATGTTGCCAGTCTTCTAGGGTCCAATTAGAAACCTCACAAGCCCAGGTGAGGCACTGTGTCTTGTGTTGTGGTATTAACAAAGGCACTCTGCTGGGTTTCTGCTCCCTTATGCCACAGAAGCTAGCACTGGGCTTCGGGATATGCTTTTGGGGCTTCCTGAATGTGAATGCAATTTCTGCCATAGTTGCTTCTAGCCAGACACCGCCGGTCACAATCATTAAGCACCCGTGGGTGGCCACTGCGCTGTCCACTGTTGTTGGAAATGCTTTCTATGACATATTAGAGGAATTATAGGAATGTTAAATGCCCACACAACTTCACAAATGGAATATCCCATTCATCTGGTACTCACTATCATGCCTTGTTTGAACTCCAAAAACGTTGCCTTGCCATTAAAATGCTGGCCAGTGTTCAACCTCACTCACAGGATAACACCTCACAGCTTATACAGGTGTGGGTGTTCTCAAGCTGTCCCTTGAAGTAACACCACTTCATAATTAACTTACATACTGCCATCCCATGACTATCGGAATACACCAAATAACACAGCAGCATTTTCTTAAAATTTGGGCAGTCAATAAGCCACAAATGAACAATCTGTCAAATGGGCAAGTAGCAGCATGGATTGCAGGACATTTTACTGTAGAATGTAGAAAATAAAAACAACAAACATAATTTAATAAAGTACAAATGCTTAAAAAGTACATATTCTACATATTCCTTGTGTTTATTTATTTTATTTTTTCCTGTGAATGAAACTTAACCAGGCTTGTTTTGCTACTGCCTTTTTCAGACTGATGTAAGTAGCTCTGTTCTGCATAGCTGACCTGCATTTTGTCTGGGCTGAAACACTCCTTATAACTTCGATGTGAGTGGGCGGGGCTAAACTGCTGTAGGCAGAAATCCTGTTATATGTGAAAGTGCTGGTTTTCATGACATCAGAAAAACTATTAATTCAACACAGTTTTTGCGGCATACTTTCCATGTATGGATTGCATGAACACGGAGTCAGTTTTATGTTATGAAACTTCAACAGTGTTTATATACTGCATCCAACTCTTTGTTATATCAATAAAGTGACAGGAATGACATTTTCCATTACATGGCCCAGCACAAGTAAGTACATAATGCAATAAAGAAGCAAATTAGAACTTGACACTACGGTCTAACTTTCGTGTGGCCCTGTTGGACTGAGTGCAGTCTGGCTGAAAACCTGGTTCTTTTTAATCTTTGGCCTTTAATACGTATACTCAGTGTGGCTACATTGTTTTGAGTCACATTTAGGATGATTGGTCTTACTTTGTGGTCTAGCTTTAATCATGAGAGGTGGGCTTGGTGTGCGCTTATGTCAGCCAAAGTGAAGTGCACGATCAGCTCTGCTAGTGATGGGAGCAAAGTGGGAGGTAAAGTGCACGTGGCTGCTCTCGCAGTTGCCGAATATTGTGATTCATCATCCACACCAAGTCTTGCTCGCTCTCTTTACACCCAAGGAGGTTTGTCTTCTCATTTAGAGAACGGCTCATTAGCCCGGGGACTTCGGCAACGTTTACGCCTACTCTGGAAAATCCGGGCTGTCCCGAGTCCCTTTGCATAATGCACATATGTAATATGTAATTTTCCCCCACTGAGAAAGCTGAAAGCTGAATTGGTCATAGCGATGCAGATTGTCATGCGTATCCCTTTCAGCCAGACTTCCACAGGGAAAGCCATGCAATGTGCACCCATCGGATGTACTATTGCCATTAGACAGTATGGTCGTGTTTCTGGTATTTATTTCTCTACACAGGTGCGTTTGGGTTAAATTACGCTACAGCTGTCCAGCTGAGAAAACATGGACGGGAGCGAGTGGTCATTTAGTGCAACGAGCTGGTCTGATTACTTACTCGCTCTGCACCTGGGGCCTGAATCTGCTGTGTGACTCAGGCCAAAGCCTCATGTGGCCACGCTGTGATTTAAGCTTTGTCAACAGAGGGAGTAGTGCTCTTAGGAAACCAGCAGAATGTTCAAAGATGGATTCTCTTGCTGCTGAGGTCAGGGGTTATCTTGTCTTCTTTTTCTTCCCCAAGCAATCTACTCATCTAGGCATGGCTTACAATTGGTAGGATCATTGTAAACGTTTATGCCAGCACTTCACTCAAACAGTATGGCATCAACAGCGATTTCACGGGTGCCAAAGCTATAGCGAGCGTTAGCATGTGGTGCAATGAATGACGGCTTGGAAAGGGAGCAATTATGTAGGTCATAAGTGTCAACTTTGGTTTGTGCTGAGCACATGAACTCCAACAACAGCTGATGAACTCATCCATGTCAGGAGACTTCAGCGCACTCCGAGGAGCTATGATTCACACAGAGTGTGCTTACTGAACCCCAGGAGAGAGAAATCACAACAAAAACTCCAGGACAATGCCTTCAGTCATCAAGTAAATAACCTGTTGAAGACATCTCTCCGCCCAGTGAACTTACTGAACCATCCTGGAGCACACTAAACAAACATAGCCAGGGTTGCAGCACAAACGTCTGGAGGCACCATCACGGGCACGGAGGGAGAAAAAAGAAAGAAAAAGTTAAGAGCTCTGCAAAGATCTCCATGTTTGCAGTCACAAATTAGCCCATAGCTGCATGTCAATCAGTGCTTGGAGTCAAAAAAGTGACAGATGGTAATGACCTTCACTCATCTACAAGAGCTAAAGTGATTACTTGGTGACCTTGCACCTAGCCAATGAAATTACTCATATTAATTCAAATGAAATATTATTGTTATTATTTTTGTTATTAAGACCTACAAGTTATTTATTTTTCAGCATCCGGAAAATCATCAGCATCAGTCTTTTGCAGTATTTCCACCCTTTACCTTTATTACAGTTTTTATTTCAGTACTTTTATTTCAGACTTGCTTTCAGTTTCTCAAAGGACTTTGCAGTCTTAGAAGTTCAGTCTTAGAAGTTGGTTGTATTTTCAAGGACTTTCAACGCATTTGAAACACATTGAATGACGATGAGCAAATAAATGATGACCAATTTATTTGATTAGCATATTTTCATGCTTTGTCAATGTGTGCTTTCCTTAGCTTCTTAGCAGCTACAAATCAGAATTTAGAACCATTGGCAAAGGAATTAGACCACTGCATTTAACCCATCCATGCAGTGAAACAACCCTGCCCCCCACACACACATTAGTAAACACAAAATTGGAGGCAATGAGAAACCCTTGCCTGGAGTCGTAGGCAGCCCTATCCATGGCACCTGTCTCCCTTACCCCCAGCCCGCAACTGCCCCATACCTGTAGTGTTGAGTTGCCTACTTGTAGTTGAAGGATGAATAGAAACTTCTGGTCTACCAGGTCTTGCGTGGTTGTTGTGAATCCCATTTTCTCTTTTATTCTTATACTTTGATTTCTGTTAGACTGTCCTCTTACTTATACAAGTAGTTTTTCTTTTATCTAAATACAAATATTTTCTCCTGAAAAATGGACAACTTGCAATTAATGTGATGGGAAATGAACAGCCAATTGTCATTGTAGTTTATGTGGTTACCGAGTAGTAAGTATTACAATATGACAAATTTTAGAACATAATAGGTCAAACAATGTTTATACACAATTAAAGTTAAGAAACTAAGTTTCTGTGGGAGTCAGAAATTAAAGGCCAGTTAAGCAAAACCCAAATGGATCCCGGTGAGATTTCTGGTGAAAGTGCATTGCATAATGCAATGTGTGGGATGCTCAATTATCTAGAAGCTCTGTGAGCCAGAGAGTTTTAGTGCACAAAAGGTCAGTGCCTGATCATTATAACAAATTTAGCTCAAAATATCTAAGAGATGACAGCTGTTACTGTTCTCCGTGAGAGAGATGATGCTTTTGCTGAAACTTTAGCCTGGAACATAGTGTAGAGGAACAGCATGCAAAGACGAAACAGAAAAGTCAAACAAAGGTCAGAAAGATCTAAAGTAACACTATTGTGTCACAATTCTTACATTGCATGTTTTGCTATTTAAGAAAACCTTGTAAATGCATTTTCAGGTGCCTGTTACATGCATATTTGCACATATGCATGTAATATTTATTATGGCTGCATATTTATTATCATTCATAATTGCATATTTATTATAATTCACAACTGCATATTTATTATAATTCACAATTGCATATTTATTATAATATTGGCAGTATTTGACAGTAGCTTTGTACCTAAAGAGGTGATAGTGAGTCACTATATCGCTGAAGCAGTCCAACATAAGCAGATGAAGAAGCAGCACTGCTGCCCTGATGGCATATTCTGACCTCTTGTCAATCATGTTGAAGGTGCTGCTCCCGATTAGATCATTTAAGAACAGGTAGCCAATGAAAGGAACAGAACATTTACATAGTATGCTACACATGTATGGGCTAATTAAGCTCTCTTTTTAATCAAACGTGCCCTGTCTCGTAACACCACTTTGTACCTCAGAGGCGATACTAAGGCACTGTAGCATCAAGTTGAATTAATCCAACATGAGAGGATAAAGAAGCAGCGCTTCTCTGATGGTGTATTCTGATTTCTGTCAGTCATGTTGAAGGTACTGCTCCTGATTAGATGACTTAAGAACAGGTAGCTGATGAAAGGAACAGTAAATGTGGCTGAGAACACTAACTGAAGCTCTTGTCAAGTGCTAATAATGACGACCACTGCTGCCCACTCACATCAAGAAACCATGTTCGACAGCAAACAAAAGTGATACGAATAGAAGCAAAACAAGAGTTGATATCGATTGGCGTTGCTTTCCACTGCTGGAGACACTTTTGGTGAGTAAAGGGATGAAGTTGGATGCTGAACTACCATGTTTCCTCTAGACTGGAGTGAGGAGGGAGGAGGAAGTACTGTGCATTTTCTGGTTACATGCTATCCAATGTTGTTTGGAGTATGAATTCAACAGGTTGTGTCATCTTTTTTTATTCCCTTAAGTTTAGTTTATCAGAAGGTGACAATTTTAGTCTATTAGCTCCTGGTTGGTTGTTGGGAGTCTCATTTTCTCTCATTTTCGCTATTATCATTTAAAAACCATCTAATATTATTTTTGAAACACCTGCCTTTTCACTTATTGTGCAAGTGGATTATGTTACATTTGATCTTCTGAAAGATATCTCCTGAACAAGTCCAGTTTAACAGGGCTAATTAAGCTCTCTTCTTAATCAAACATGTTTTAGGCCTTGGCAAAATCCACGATATGATACCACAATGTCATATATCACAACATCGATAATATTGTCATATTGACCTCTAAAGCATTCAGTAGGTACTATGAGTAAGCTAATAAGCTAATTTGTAACATGAGCTAATATGTACCATAGTTACGAGTGAGGAATGTGGGCCCACATCAGCACGTTTAGAGCTGAAGTGGTTAAGAAGGTTTTGACTTTTCCTATGAAGTCACAAAGTTTCAGACATACAGGTCTTGCAACGGTTTGTTGGAGGGCAAAAGCGCCTAGACTTCAGGCCTCCATAAATTCTGCCGGCTTGCGTGTCAGCTGTGGTTTCTGGCTCCTGGCACGCAAGGCAGTATTGTTTTTGTGGGCACGCAGCTCCTACAGGTAGGGCGGCACGCAGCCCCGCGCAGGGATGACGAGAGTGGGCACGGGGCCAAGCACCGGCTGCCTTTCCATGAGAGTCCCTCTCAGGCAGATAGAGCGCTGAACTTCGTGACTGACAAGTGCAACAATGCGCACACAGCAGCACCTCCAGGCATGAGGAGTAATGTTTAATCTCCAAACACGCACACTCACTTTTCTCAAACACACACACACACACACACACATACGGTCTCTCTCCTTTTCCCTCTGCTTTCAAGTGCATACACTCGCTTGTAGTCTCTCTCTCTCTCTCTCTCTCTCTCTCTCTCTCTCTCTCTCTCTTTTTCTTCATTTTACAAATGTGAGTTCAGACACACAAACATAGACATGACCTAGGGTGCTGTGCAAAAGTCAGAGACCACCATTTATTTATTTAACTCCTAGTCAAAACACCCATTAAGTACAAATGAATCATTTGTCAGCTTGAAAAAAGATATACTACACGTGCATAAAAACACCAACAGCTAAACAGAATTTCAGAATTTCTTGGTATTTAGTGGACTTTCATTCCTTTCAGGAGATTTGCTTTCAGTTTTTTCAAAGAAATTTGCATTTTGTTTCACACCTTCAAACTTCAGTCTTAAAAGTTGGTTGCAATTAGTTTATCAGATGGTGACTGTTTTTTATGGTCTTCTAGTTCTTGGAAGGTTGTAGGGAGTCTCACTGTCTCTATAACCTTTAATCATTTCTGAAAACTGCTTTTTCACTAATTTTGACTTTCCCTTTTCTTTTGCAGGTGGATTATCTTACATTTGATTTCAAGAGATTTCCTGAACAATCAATAACTTGTACTTAATGACCATTTTTACTGGAAACTAATTCAGTGGTAGGTGGTCTCTGACTTTTGCATCTTTGCTGGATTGGAGCTACTGCCCAAACTGTGTGGTCTAATGAGGAGCTACTGCCAATCCTGTGCGCTCTGATGCCGCTGCTTCATCTGCTTCAGCTGGGTGCCACTGCCTTACCTGCATTGCTGACCAGTTCGTCTACCATGTAGCTTCCTTTGCCTCAAAAAACACTGAGCACTTCTCCTATTCTTTCTAATAGACTGTCATTGTAGTCTTCTATCTAACAGTTACTAACAGTTCTTATACAATATTGCCTTTAATTGTAAACTCTGATCCTTTTTGTGTCCTGAAGAAGATGGGTTTCCCTTTTGAGTCTTGGTTCCTCTCGAGGGTTCTTCCTCTCACTTTGAGGGCGTTTTTCCTTGACACACTCATTTTTGGCTTGCTCACTTGGTGCTTGGACCCAAATTCTCTGTAGAGCTGCTTTGTGACAACATCTGTTATGAGATAACAGTTAGATTTAACATATTCAGTAAACCTGAAGTTTTGAAAGAGCCAGTTTACTCCTTGTTATCTGTCAAGTCACATTA
This sequence comes from Semaprochilodus insignis, assembly GCA_034552555.1. NCBI lineage: Eukaryota > Metazoa > Chordata > Actinopteri > Characiformes > Prochilodontidae > Semaprochilodus > Semaprochilodus insignis. The sequence continues at coordinate 29,369,049 of CM067480.1, read as the reverse complement.
TAAGTCAAATTGTCTCTCTCTCTCTCTTTCTCTCTCTCTCTTTCTCTCTCAGGTGCATGGTTAACTCATGGAACAGTCATGGATCCAACTCTAACACACAAGGGGAGGAACTACATGCCAGTCTTGACAGTTTCATCATCCTTGCCCTTCGGAGAAAAGATTTACATTCTGATAGTCATTTGGAGCCGATTACCACCATTCATTTACACACTCCTTCTCACGTGTCCGGCACCAGATCTTCTGTTTGCCTCAGGGGCTTCTCTTCAGCTCCTTACAGGCTTTACTCACTGTAGTCTAATTTGCAGTCTTAACAGACCATGTTTATTTTGTACATTTTTGAGGACGTATGATGCTGCACAATTAATGGCAGTAAATCAGATGTGCATAAATCAAACAAACTGTTTCAATAATGTGAGCCCTATCCAGTTTAAAGGGTGCAGTTCAAATTCATAAATCTGGCTAAAAAGGCTGTTGCTTTTAGTTTCCAACTACAACATGTACAGATATAAAATACAAACGCCTGCATTCCATGTGCATTTTAATACACCGTCTATTGACTTTTAATGCATGCTTTCACTGCGTCTCAGGTTCCTTGCGGTTGGGTAAATGCTACGCTCAGACCTAACATATGGCCAGCTGCATACTTTTGTTTTGCTTTCACTGTGGCAGGCGACAGGAATAGAGAGAGGGGGGCACCATACACATAAAGCCTTGCTCTGTGAAATTCATGTCTCTTTGTCTTCAATGGCACCAAGAAGTAAGTGGTAATTAGAGAGGCTGTGCCTGGTCAGGAGTGGGGCTTTGGTCAGCAGCCCACGCAGCATGTCCATCTCTGGAGAGACCATTAACACCTCCGCAGCTTAGCAGAGCGTGGGGAGGAGACACATAGCTGAGCCTTCACATTGTTCTCATTCACACTTCATGATTCAAGGTGACACACCACTCGTTTCTTGGGAGTGTTCTGAGAGAGAGACACTGAGAGAGAAAGAGTGAGGGAGAGCATTAGGGATTATTGGGGCTGCCAAAAATTCTGCTCCTTGAGAGCCGGAGTCCACCACAGTTTGGTGATTTCCCTGCTCCAATGCACCTACTAAACCTGCTAATGAACTGATGAGTTGAATCAGGTGTGGACTAAAGCCCTCCAGGACCCTAGTTGGGCAGTCATGGTAAAAAGAAAGAGAAGCACACAGAGGTGCGGGTGGTAAAACCTGGCTGTGAAAACTCCCCAGTCCAGCACTAGGCCCTAATGTTATTCTAGCCGCACCCAATTTACTGAGCCCTTTATTTAAAACACTCCATTTCACAGTCTGGTGACCAGATAAACCATCCTCTAAAGTATAAGCTATCATTTATGAGACCATCCATAGAAACCTGAGCAGCCAAAATGCGTCAAATCCCAAAATCCCCCACAGGCTAAAAATAACTACAGTGCCAAAGATAGAACTGTGGCAATGGCGATACAGTAGTAGCATGACTAAATGGTTCTGAGAGGTTCATTAAATACTCAAGTGAGTAGAAGATTACAAGATCAGCATGATTTACGTCACCCGTGGCGCTGGCAAATAAGGAAACTTAGATCACGTTGCAGTAAGATGACTCTGCACTAACTGCTTTGCATTACACTTGATGTTATCCGGCAATACCATTTGCAGGAATCGCCTACACTGATAAGTGGGATTTCCCGGTTTACTATTGCAAATCAGTTAGTCAGACAGCCATTGCTGGCTCAAGCCAATCTTGATATGAATGAGTGGCGTCATCCCAACGATCTCACCTGGAACAGCACATACATCTGCATAATATACCAATAATATAAAATATTAATTGCTCACACTTCAGTTTGATGGCCCCGTATAGATATATCTACAGATCCTCAATCTATCTGGTGAAATCAAAATCTTTAGGATTACAGTTAGGTTTAGAGATTTAGAGTTGTTTTCAATAGAGAAAAATTCCGAAAAACAGTAAATGCAACCAAAATCACGCAAAACATTAGTCACATATGTGAGAACACACAAAGCTTCATCATAGTCATCATAGTGGAGCACTCTATCATCACTGTGTAAACACAGGTACAATAAGCGCTCAGTATCTGCACCAAACCTGACAACAGCGTTGATGACAGTGACCGCATTTATATACACTTATAATCAGATCATAATGGGGTTTCTGCAATTATCTGATTATTCAAAGGTAGACAGCTTACTCTTCTTCCATTGGATAAAGGCCAAGAAATTTGATTTGGAAATCTAATAAAGAAAGCTGGATTTTAGCTCAGTAATCAGTGCATGTAGACTGTTACTCTGATTTCTTTCTGTGTTTTCAGTTGTACAAAAACAGACCATATTATGGTAAATAAGCAAACAGTGTGTAACACAGCAACCATGATAAAAACACTTTTGGAGCAACCCTCAAACCAACAACATGCTTGACAGAATGAAACATGTAAATATTCTTCATCTTCTATACTGTGTATATTCGTATTTTCTGCAAAAGTGACTCGTTGTAAAAAAAAATAAAAAAAAAAAAATAAAAAAAAAAATATATATATATATATATATATATATATATATATATATATATATATATATATATATATATATATATATATAATGTTTCNACTGCAGAAGTAGCCTGATAGAGTTTTGTTATACTGTACAACCCTATATTTGTATAATGAAAATAAGGTTGAATTGAATTGAATTGAAGATGGTTTTCCTTGTTAAAAAGTCTGAGACCATCCATCTTTCATTTATTTCATTTCCAGTCAAAACTTCCATTAAGTACTAGTTATTCATTTTGCAGGAGATATTTGTACTGAGTTGATGTAAGATAATCAACTTGCATAAGGAAGGAGAAACAAGAAGGAAAATAAATGAAAAACTGTCACAATTTTAAGAAAGAGGAGAAAATCAGGCTCCACTCTTACTTCAGATCTGAAAGATTCTGTCCACCCTTCCTTAAGTTATGAGAACATAACTCAGTGCTATAAGCCTGGAAGGATGTATAGCTGTCAAGAAGCTATTAGTAATAAAACACAAATAGAAATAATAGTAAAATCGGGACTAGAAACCTGAGATATGGATTAAGACATTATGGACTGATGAGTGTACATTTTTGGGATTAATTGAGAGTCATAAGAATCAGATAATCAAACCAACCTCTAAGACCGAACTCTGGCGATGTGGAGAAATAGCTTAATAGTTGCTTTTGTGTCATTTTCCATTAAAGCCCCAGGAAGCCTAAATCTATGGGGTTTTTTTTGTTCAAATTAGGTATCAAAGTATCAACACATACTTTGAGTTATGGACACAGAGGCATCATCTACAACATGACCAGCATTTATTGCAGCTTCAGTCATTTCACTCACTGTTTTATCATATTTCTGCTTTGTTTATTCCATTTAAACTTTGCTGGATGTTTAAAACGACACCCGTTTCTAGGATTATTCATTCATTCATTCCTTCATCTTCTAAGCCGTTTATCCTCCTGCCTCAGTAGAGGGGTGCTGGAGCATATCCCGACGCTCATCTGGTACAAGGCAGGAAACACCCTTGACAGATCACCAATTCATCACAGGGCAGACACACAGACATACACATTCACACACACCTACCCACACTAAGGGCCAATTTAGTATCTCCAATTTGATACAGGGGCCACGGGAGAGCATGCATACTCCACACAGAATTGAACCCAGGCCCGTCTTGCTGTGAGGGGACAATGCTACCAACTGTGCCACCCGGTTCAGTATTATACCAAATAAAATCAACATCTTATACATTTTATAATATGTTCCCAATACGACAATGAAAAATGAATAAATGAATGGAGTATAAACCAGTCAAAATGTCCATTTGCTCCTGGAGGCCTCTTCTTTTCACATTTTAACAGATTCCCTGTTTTAACACACCGCCTGCAATTCTGAAAGGATTCGTTAATGAGCTGATGAGTTGAATCAGCTGTGTTGGCATCAGGGAAAGCCCTAAAATGTACAGGGCAGGGTGCCTCCAGGACGAGGGTGCCCTCAGGACCAGGGTTGAGAAGCACTGATATAAACAAACCAAAAGGCGGTCTCTGGTTTCAGCACATTACTGTACGTTTGGTATATGCAAAATAAAAGTAAGGCTTTCCTAGTATCTTATTTGCTCCTTAGCCGTAGAATGAGACGTTATGAATGATCATTCATAGGTTGTCTGTGAAGCATTTGTGAAACAGCATGAACAACAAGGGCCATTGGCGAAAGCAAGCATAACAGCGAAACATCAAGAGCATTCCCAGAACAGAGGATACCTCAGACAGAACAATGATCTACGTGCCTTTCCTCACCCTCCACCTGTCCCAGAGCCATCTTTGCTACAGGGTATTAATAGAAATGCCTGCGGTATATGGGTTATTTCTTCTCCTCATGCCGTCATGCAGAACCACTTTCCTGCCTTAGAGCATACCTGCACTATCAGAGCTGCTAATAGTCTGGTGTACATCTGCTTTGGCAAGAGAGAATGAAAGATATTGTTTCTCTCTTTCCCTCCCTCCCTGCTTTTTGTCTTCTCCCATGTTATCTTTCTCTCTCTCTCCCTCTCTCTCCTATACACACACACACACCGCAATATCTCTCACTATCTCTCCTCTATTGAAGCAGCTTCAGAGGGACTGGAATTGCTGCACGCTTAGTCATCTCGAGAGTTAAAAGTAGAGCCTGCATGTTGAGCAGGATAAGCACTCATCTGCTGGTATCATTATTTGCGTAACGGCCTCATCTAGCCGTGATCTTTTATGGCGTCCTAAAAAATGGTCAGCGAGAAAAGCCACGGTTCCCTGCTGCTCCATCACAGCCCATATCAGCAGCTGTGCAAGAGAGCCACTATAGTTAACTCTGAGTGTGCGCTGGCAATGGAAAAACAGTGAACGCTGATGTAACTGCTCTGCGGTGTTTCCAGCACCTTGCTCTTCTAGCGCTGAGAAGGCCCCTGGCAGCCGCTCACTCTTTTTCACCAGGCATATTTTGAGTAAGTGGGAAATGCACAGAGTTGTCAGTAATATGCATAGACGTTTCCCTGCAGATGCTTTATTGTGACGTGGAAGCACTTGAGTGCTGCACTTTACCAGCAGCAGCGTGTGTGTTCTTCTCAGCTTTGTTTTGGCCGGACTCAGCCACGTTGTTGCCATTACATGGTTATTACTCTAAGTTACAAGGCTGGAGTAAACTGCCTCCTTTTTGATGCAGTAAGATCATAACTGTAGAACGTCTGACAGGTCCACCTCAATCTGCCAGGTGAAACGCTTTTATGTCAACCTACGGTGGCACCAAAGCAAATAGGCTTGCATCCAAATGAGATTCGAGGCTATTTAAAGCTGTTTTAAAATGCTTGAGTGAGAACGGCACTGGCTACGGACTAGAATTCGTGTTCGTTTATGTAGTGGGCAGTCCAAGGAGTCACTTCTGAGAGCTGTGCAAGTTACTGCTAATGGTGAAATGAACACTTGTACAGTACAAAAGGCAAAAATTCCAGTTTCCTGAAGTGGTCCAAGAAAACCTTTTGGTATTAATTATTTCAGTTTAAGATTCACTGAAGATTCAAGCATGTGAATCCATCATTATGGCAGTTTAAAGGACCCCAAATTGTCAATTTTCTGCGTAACCCCTTATAATACTATGCTTATTTATTCAATAACTTCACAGGCTGCAATAAAAACTGACTGACATAATTCCTCTTTTGATTTTATGTACCCAAAAAGGATATAAGGACATTAGGCAACCAGTAGCATAATACAAAACAGTTAAATGCACACAATAAAGATCTTAATTCATGTTTAACATTTAACCTATATATGGAGACTGTTCATGCAGTATATAAACGAATCCATAGTGCAGAAATGAATGTGCAAAGAAGGTTGCTGATGGCTTTATATATCAAACTGCTAATTTGGCTAACAATAGGTGTAGTTAAATGTGTTGCATGCAACTTTGTTTTTTCTCCATGGAAATGATGTCACATGGAACTTACAACATGCCACTTGTTGTGTGAAAATATACAACCAATCTAGAAGAACCAATGACTCAAAGGTTTCAGTATAAGTATAGGAAAGGGTCCAGCACTTATCCAAAACAATTAAGAGTGCTGTTTCTGTTAGTTATGGGACATAAGCAAGCTTTTCAGTAAGTGGTATCTACATACAGGCCTTCTTTTCCAGTCCTTGACTTTCATTTTTCTTTCCCAGTCTCTTCTCCAGCTAATTCCCTTTATGAGTTTGCCTTTGAGGCTTTAAATTTTAAAAAACGTCTCTAAACACATTGCTTTTGATTTAGCTGTGTCATTTACACTAACAAAATCGATTAGCATTGTAATGTATGACACTAATGGCTCCCCCTGCAGAAAAGGATATCACTGACCTCACTGCAGAGTGTTGAGGCCATCGCTTATCCATGCCGGCCATTGTTCTAAGAGCACAATAAAATACAGCCAGTCTCTTTCACTATCAATTTCACTGCTTAGAAACCTCCCTCCAAATGGCTGTAGTGTGCATGGAGGTTTTACACATGACAGCTGTTATCAGTCAAGCAGTGGGACAGTAATGAACCACTGCCTTGGGGAAAGTGTGCGCATCTGTGTGCACGTGTGTGAGAAAAAGAGAACACTGTGTGTGAGAGAGAAAGGTGGAGGGGGGGGGGTGGGCTTTGGAAGTGCAGTACCGGTGACTGAAATGGTGACTGAAAGATTGGGTATTACACATTAAGTGACTTCACACACTACCCAGATTATAGCTGAACCAGATGCACATACTTCAGAGAAGTCCTAATGGATTCCAGTCTCAGTTTAGTTATGCTTTGTTTAATATAATATTCATGCTTGTATTTATACTATGCAAGTATTGTAGTACTGCTCTCATTCCATTGTTTTTAACAAGAGGGTTAAGAACTTGAAATGCCCAAAGCATTTACGGCTATTATGGATTTTTAGCTGACGCCCTTATCCAGAGTGACTTACAAGGCTAAACGTATTACAGGCAGGCCAATTTAGTGTTAGGAGTCTTGCCGAAGGACTCTTATTGGTGTAACACAGCATAGTCACCCAGACCAGGAATCAAACCCTAGTTTCCCACACGGGATGGCAGGTAGTTGTGTTATTCGCCGCTTCACACACACCACAATGCCTCAATGTGACTGTAAAATCAGAATATCTTTTCTCTCTAGGTAGTTACGACCAAACAAGTTGATGATAAACTATTAACATAATTTGGAAGCAACAGTGGACTCAACCGATCATGCCTTGGTTCCAATGGGTAGGACCACTTTTGTAACAGAAAACATCAATGTAGTCCTTCTACAAGTTTTAGATACACCACTAACTGGATATAAGACTGGTAGCCTAAGCAGGGTTCTTTACTGAAGCAGTCACGGTAAAACTGCTAAATACATTATGAAATATATTCTCCATAAAGTTTACCGGACAAAGTTAAAATACGGGATGGGGGGTGTGGGACATTAGCGTTATTCTAAAGGTGTTTTATCCCATTTTATGTAGTTTCAGTTTCTCATTTCTTGATATTGTCATGTTGACATACAGTATGACACAAGGGGGTGTTGTGATTCTGCTGCAAGAGGTACTATTTTATTGACACACCAGCAGAAAAGGTACATACAGAGGCACATACAGTACACAGTCCCAGGCAGCACAAATGCTCAGGGACAAAAGCAGCAATAGCAGTGCTCCAACTGTTCTTCCGCTTTCTTCGCTGCCCACCACTGGTGTGTATGCATGCCTATCACCACTGGTGACTGACCTGAGGGACGATGGTTGCCTTTCAGGCATCTGATGAGATATCGGCGAGCCTGTGATAGCAAGTGCAATGAGCTGTCCACACTGCACTCAACTCACGGTAATGCATCAAGAGCTTCTAGACACCAGCGCCAGCCAGTAGTGGGTTGCTACAATATTTATGACCTGAACTCAAGCGCTAGCTCTTAAAGACATTCACTGACCAGCATACAAATAACAAACACTTCAACAATTTGACTGGCCTGAAAACAAGAGCGAGAGGCAAGAACACAGAGTCTCTACTATTCACAGGTTTTTTTCTGTACCAGCCATTGACTTCAACTGACCCGAAACCTGCAGGATCGTTAAGCATGAATCCATTAATTGCGGCTATAATCCAAGTAGAACTCCTGTACTGTAAACGTGGGGTTTAAGAGATTCTGTGACGTGTATTGAGAGAAAAAAGAACAGAGATATGGATGTTTGGGCAGACAAGTGTGAGAACAAGAGGCCCACATATAGCATAGCATTCAACAATATGATCTAAAAAGTCTTAACATTAAGAATCACTGCTTTCAGGGCATCCCATGCAGTGTAATAACCATTCATGCCAAGCAACAAACTGCAGGGGAGAAGCATTTGTCTTTCTTTTGCCTGTTCTGAAATGCCCCTCATCCTTGGAGCTGCTTGTGCACTGTAATTAAGCATCAGAAGTGCCTACAGTGCTCGCCACCCACGAAAGACAGAAAATGACGCAGCGTAATTGCAAGCTGTGCGTGTTCAAACGGAAACGGCAGTGCTCTAGGTCTGGGCTTCTCTCCACACACTGGGCTCAGTCCCCTCCTCCCTGGCATGAAAACACTGATGGCAGAGAACTGGGTAACAAAACAGATGGCCATTACCAGAGGTGGGTAGAGGAGCCCTAGTCAAGCAAAAGCATGGTTGCCTCAGTGAAATAATGACAAGTAAAAGTAGCCCAGCAAAATAAACAAATAAATAAATATTAATTCATCTTCTAAGCCACTGATCCTTCTGGGTCACGGGGGTGCTGGAGCTTATTCCATCACTCATTAGGCAGAAGGCAGGAAACACCCTGGACAGGCTAGAAAAATCCATCACAGGCCATAGAAACAGACATACACACACTCACACCTAGGGGGCAATTCAGCGTCTCCTGCATGTTTTTGGACTGTTGGAGGAAACCAGAGCAAAGCCACGCAGACACAGGTAGAACATACAAGCTCCACAAAGGAAAGGAACCCGGAAGGCCCCAGCCAGGAATCAAACCCAGACCTTTCTTGCTGTGAAGTGACCACCTACCCACTGTACCTCTGTGCCACCCCATGAACGAATGAATGAGTGAATGAATGAATGAATGAATGAATGAATGAGTGAGTGAGTGAGTGAGTGAGTGAGTGAGTGAGTGAGTGAGTGAGTGAATGAATGAACAAATGTATGAATGAATGAATGAATGAATGAATGAATGAATGAATGAGAGAGAGAGAGAGAGAGAGAGAGAGAGAGAGAGAGAGAGAGAGAAAGTCAGCTTAGAAAACTCTTCCAATACTGAGTTCTCTGTAGAACTGCAGTTCATGCAGCATCTATCAGTATAGGACGTAAAGTTCTCTTTGTGACCATTTTGGTCTACAATAACATAGCACTTGTTTTACTACGTGATTTGCAAAAGCAAAGAACAGAGAAAAATCAAATAAAACACAGAAAGAGAATCGATAGCTTAATGTGAAGTGTCACAGAGTAACATGAACATCACCTCACAAATATTCTTCTTTAAAAACTAAAAATATTATGATTTAGCTGTATTGTCTTTTGGAACCTTTTATGAATGCTTAGTCAATGTACGTTTACTCAATACATTCAGAGAAGCATTAATCCAGTGTAAGTTTTGTATGTATACCACCATTCCGAAAGTAAAAATCACTTATAATATTTGTTTCTCAATAATAACTTATTAATAATAAGTTACTTTCAGTAAGTAAGTTCAAGCCAACAGTTTATCTTGCAATTATATAAACTAGACACCAAATACACACTCACTAATCACTTTATTAGAAAGACCTCCTCATATCTGCTTATTCAACATTTTATCAGCTCCACTTACCATATAGGTGAACTTTGCAGTTCTACAATTACAGACCACAGTTCATCTGATTCCCAGCGTAGGTATTATTTATGTGGTGGATCATTCTGAGCACTGTAGTGAAAATAACACGGTGGTGGCTGACGTGTGTTGTGCTGGTACAAGTGAATGAGACACAGCAGTACAGCTATCATTTGTAAACGATGTGTTCACTCACTGTTCACTGTATTAGACAGTCCTATCTTGTTGGTCCATGTAATGACAGCTCATCTGTGAGAGTGAGAGTTGCTTGTATACACAGCAGCGTTGCAGCGTCTGGTCCAGTAAAAGTAAATATCATTAAATAATGAATAGTAATGATTTACTTATGGTAGTTTCTTGACATTAACAAGGACAACAACTGCATTTTAAAAATGAGGATATTAATTTTATTATAACTTCATTCTCAATGCTACACAGCTTATGAAATCAGTATCAGCCCTGTCCATCATTGAAAATAAAATTTCTAGTATAAAATAGCAAATACTTCAGAATATTAGCATCACACTAGTGTGTGTGTGTGTGCGTGTGTGCGTGTGTGTGTGTGTGTGTGTGTATATATATATATATTACTGCAACAAAAATCTGCTACTACCCACTTCTGGCTGCTGCAACTCTATCACTATAATTACACACAGAGAGGGAGAGAGATTTAACAGTAGGTCTTCTACAGGCCATGGCTGTCCCATGCTGTTCCAGGGCATGCCGTTCCAAGTCTACTCCTTGATTCAGTAGTGCCTTTTGCCTCCTGAGGCTGGGAACAATAAACAGCACTCAAGCTACTGAGAGCAAAACAGTCACAGAAAGAACACGAGAGAAAAAAAATGCTGACCTTTCCCCCTGCCTGTGTTTCTTATCGTCCCCATTTAAAAGTCCAAAACTAGTGTGTGAATGTGTGCGCTTTGGAGAGGGAGCGTTTACCGCGAGGCCGGGATATTGAGAGCCTTGTGGGATGATGTGGAGACTTGCTGAGCAAAGCAGAGAGATTGAAATCTCAGATCACAGCAGCCATACTTGTCATCTACGTCCCCAGTAGAGCGTGGAGCGCTGTGACAGAAATAACAGTTCAGTCGGCCCCCTAATCTCACCCAGGCAGATAGCGTGTGGGCAATTAGCAAGCTGCTGTTCACAAGATAGACTTAAAACCCGCCGCATATACCCGGCTGATAGCTTTCAATGCGATGACCAAGATTTCCCAACCCAATTTGTCAGCGCAGTTTAGTAGAGGGGGCTGGAGAAGCAGGCCAATCAAAACAGAGTTAATGCATTTTGCAAGCCCAAAGTAGAGTAGGCATGCACCAGGCCACTTCCTAGAGGCTGCGCTCATCAAACTCACCGCCAATTGGGGTCTGTTGACACCGGTCACCAGGCAACAATCTTTTATCTCAATCACTGCTAGCCCAACAAGCGAATAGGCCATTTAAAGTGTGACTGACCTCACCTTTTGAGGTAAACAAAGACTTGGAGAACTACAGCCCACATAAACACCCAGCAAACAAAACACCCGGGTCAACCGATCAGGCAGCAGCGGCCCGAGAGCTCACTGTGGTTTTTGGCCCAGGACACTGCAAGGTTCTAAATATTTACCATCCCTTCTTAAAGTTTACATGAGCATTTTTATAACTGATTTAGCATAGGGCAAATGATGATTTGGTACGCAGGTGTATTCTTGACAGGTAACTGTACACTGTCCATGAAAGGATATCTAGGATATGTAGGAGGATATCTAGGTATTCAAAATGTTTTGACCACAAGTAAGCATGTTTTTATTAGCTTGCAGTAACTCATATTAAACAGTTATCATGTTCTCTTTGAGTAAACCAATAGTGCACATGTAAATATTTGCGACAACATTTGTGACGGCGCTACTGTGGAAGTAATGCCAAAGCTGACTCATTTTTATCACTCAGTTGTGATGTCAGCACTCCACACTATAAACCACCTTTTGGGCAACAGGTTTCAATATGTGCTTTTAACAATAGCTTGGAAAGAATGTAAAAATAGTTATGTAGACACTGTAAAGCCTTGTGCAGCAGTCAACACAGAGTTAACAGTTAACAGAACATTTGCATGTAAGAGAGAAAATCAAACCTTGCTTCCAAACGAAAGTACTGGCACTTACTGTGACCATGGCTTCTTCAAGTTCACAGTGTTCCTGGATCAATATCCTCTTGCTGTTACTGAAACAATATTCCTTTTTTACCAGTCATTGCCATCTGATGTTGGCACTGTGTGTCAGCTGCTCCTCCCTGGGCCAAACTCTCTCCAAAAGGCACCAGTAGGCTTCAGACTTATAAAATTAAGCAGGTACACTTGCATATACACTCAAGTAAGCAGGTACACTTGCATATACACTCATGTAAGCAGGTACACTTGCATATACACTCAAGAAACAGACACAGACGGACTATAGTCTGTAATTGTATAACTACAAAGTGAACCTATATAGTAAGTACCTAATATGTATATTTAGCTGCATAACTGCATTGCCTATATATATATATATATATATATATATATATATATATATATATATATATATATATATATATATGATTTGTCGTTAATATGCCTTTATTGCCATGCTGATCCTTAATAAATAGATATTAATTCAGAGATGTCATTGCTATGCTGTTTCTGGATAGTTTTGCTGATGTTGATGCTGATGTTTGCTGATGTCATTCTCATTATGATCCTGGATGGACTGGTATAACAGGTCATCCAGAATCACACCAAGGATTCCTGAATCTTTAGACAAAACCACAAAGGAATTGTTAAATAAGATGGCAAGATCATGGTAAGGATATGTAGTTCCAAGGATTAACAGCACCTCAGTCTTCCTAGGATTGAGCTTCAGGTGGTGAGATGTCAGTCAGACATGCCAAGATGTAAGCGCAAACCTGAGTATCAGAGGGTGGAAAGGAAAGCATTAGTTAATTGTCAGCATAACAGTGGAAAGAGAAAGCCATGAGAGGTAATTGATGATTATTGATAATATTGATTCAGGGACTTCATCGGATGCAGATTCTAGATACATTTGTTAATGATAATGCAAGGTCACCACCACCATGTTGATCCTGGATAGATAAATGTTGATTCAGGACAAAATGCAGATCCTCTGTATATTAATATTGATTTAGAGACATAATTGGCATGGTGATCCCAGATATAATAATGTCGATTCAGGGACATTACTGCCATGCTAAATATATTTAATGTTTCATTGAATTCAACAACTGAACAAATGCTTACATTTACTAATTAGATGTTGAAACCAGCTGTCATTTGGAGAATTATCAAGGTTCTGAGGAAGGAGTACAGCTGATGACATTAGACTGATGACAAACACACTAATGGCATCAGATGGCAGTGAGTGGTTAAAGGAATGTTGTCTCATAAATAGCAAAGGGATATCCAGGAACATGTCTTACTAGAAGAAATCACATTTACCAGCTTACCGACTGTCAAAATCTTTAATGATGATTCAGAACAACTGAAAAACATATGTTCACTATACATATCACCATATCCGTGTATTGGAGTTCACTGCAGAGTTATATGTGTGTGGACGTGTGGAGAGACAAATGTATTAATAACAATATCTCACATGCTTGGATAATGTCCAGGTATAGCCACCCATCTGCATTCTCATCGTAGCTGTTGTTTTTACAGTGGTGAGAAAGTGACTTTTACTCCTGCAGCCTAAAGAGGATTACACAGGTAAACACACATTGAAACGAACATGCATGCATGCACGTATACACATACACACACACAGTGCAAACCACAGAAGGTCAGTGTTCATAAGCTCAGCCTGGTGCCTTGAGGTTCAAACAGAGCTCCTGCATCACATGTGTGCTTCAAAGACTCCTCCTCCACACATACACACACCCACTATTTATTATGATATGGTTTGGCAAGAGCTCTGCCCTTAATTTGATGGGCAAGGTGTGTCCCAGATTTGCAGTGAGCCTTAACTATTGTGCTATTTACCTCTATGACCTTTAGCAATTAAGTGCTGGGTCTATTCTCCAAAGGTCCGCCCGGAGAAAGTTCTTTTAGCATGCAAGTAGCTGCATGTGATTGTTATGCACCATTGACTACATGTCATCTGAAGCATGATGTATGGAGTAGGGTTGCCATTTGTCTAGCATTTCAATGGGTTGGCCATGATTTTGGTTACCTCTCCAGCAAGGGAAAAAAAAAAAAACAATGTCCAAGAATCCAAGCATTGTCTTATCACTGCTGCCAGAGCAAAGCCTTGTATCTTCCAAATTATAGCTGTATAAAAGAAGGAAAAAGTTTACTTTAGTTTTAATGTATGTCAATGGAACCAGACTTTTTTCCAAGTCATTCTGGGTTATTTCTTTTGGTCTATGTGGTAAGTAGAGCTGATAAAATGGATAAAGAGTGTAGATACATTGAGGTAGTCACAATTTTATGCCTGATCGGTGTATACATTTATACAAAGAGCCTTTTGTAATTCTAACAAATCTTAGCAAACTAGCTAGCTAGGGACCATGCAAGTTAGTCTAATGAGGTAAGCATGTTAATAGGTAAACAACAGCAATGTTAATCCAAAGTCATCATTATAACAGCTCCTCCTACTTGAATGGCCTTCAGATATTATATCACAGCCATATTTGCCAGGTTGATCCTGGATAGATTTGCTAAGACTGATTCTGAGACATTATCGCCATGGTGATCCTGGATAGATTAATGTTGATTCAGGGACATCATTGCTATGCTGATCCTGCACAGATCTACTGATGCATATTTACTGATGAAATTTTCAAATTTTGTCAAAAACTGACAGATGCCAGATGGTGATACAAGGTTTTGTTCCAACAGCAGCGATATGTTAGCACTTTATATTTTGGGAATTGTAAACTACTTTCTTCTATCTAGTAAAGCCATGTGTACACAAAGAATGGCTCGATTAGTTCAAATTACCCTTAAAATGTGGACAACTGTTTGGGAAAGGTGCACCGCTGGTGATACATTTAGGCATTAGGTAAAACCTCAGCATGATAAGAAGATTGTGTGCCCAGGACTTTTATAGGACTGAGGTGGCAATACTAGTAGGGAGACAGGCTACATAAACAACGTCAGATCACAGATTCTGTGGTACTTTTCGCACGTGTTTTAATAAACTGGTGACACGTCATGATTTCGGATTGTTTTTTATTTACTGGAACTGACCAAAATAATGTGTTTGAAATACAGATATAAACACTGGAAACGCTGGAAGCCAACTGTAGGAGCATCCATGTTTTATTTACACTGAATCACTGTATTCTGGATGCTGTCACAGAAATGTTATACAGAGATTATGCGGCGAGATGGTTACTTTATTCTATCCCATCCCATATATCTACTGAGACAGAATTAACATCGTCATTGTGGGGGGGTTGGCTGCTGTGTGCTGCGTATCTGTGAGTCATCAAATATCAACAGCACCAATGAGGCAAGCTTGTTTTAAACCTGAAACACTTGGCACGCCTGACTAGGTGAAACATTTCTGCTATGCTTATTTTATGCTGAGTAATATGAGAGAAAACGATGCAGGATTGTATTTTGTATATGCTTCAGAAATCCACTCAAGCCATAAATGCGTCCTTCGCGCGTGCACAGCCAGTAAGGCTTCAGAACTAAACAAAACTGAACTACCTCTGAACTCACTGTTGTAAATATACTTCAAAAGTATATTCAAAAGTATATTTACAGTGTATGTCTCAGCACTTTGTGCAGGCAACCAATCACACTCGGGAAAAAAAAGCAGCAGATGGACTTTATTGAACAAGTAGAACTAAAACTTATTATAGCATCAGCATTCAAACTGAAGATTTCAGTGTTCAAATCCAGCTGGTGGGCCAACCATGCTATCTATGGCCAGGCCAGTGCAAATGGGACCAATGGGACAGTATTCATGGAAGGGTTAAGCAAAAGGTCAGCTAATGACTATCTCTGCTTGTCATCTTTCAAAACATATTTCTCAGCTTGAGAGCTGCAAGCATACAAATGAAAGTGTGGATGATAAAGCATGCTAAAATGATCACACATAGGTTGATGATGAATGCACACCATGTCACTGGGTACACAGCCAAGTTCAAATATTATGAAAATGTTTTCTAAGCTAAACAAATAAGGCCTAATCCCCAGTGCTGGGTTTGGATGCAGGTACAGCACGGTCATTAATCACTTGCTGACAAAGCACAAGACACACACAGACGTGCGCACACTCATGCTACTTTTGCTATCTATATGGTTTTGGCACCACTATCTAGGACTGTATAAACATTTCAGAGAAACAAGATGTCAAACATTTCTGTAAATTTCAATTACAAATGCAATAGGTTGTTGGACGCTGGCCTTCCTTCAACTTAACTCGTGAAAAAACTAGTCTAGACTTGGCATGCATGGCCGTGTAAAAGGTGCTGGCATAGACATAACAGTTCAAATGGGACGTCTGCTCAGGGCTCATATGAGACAGATCACTACTTCTTTCCACACTTGTAAACTGCAGCCAGTTAACAGCGCTCTATTAAAACACTGGTGCCCTATGTGTCATTTTACAATAAGCTGGTATAACTGCCCTTGCAGATGGCTCTAGGTGTGAGAGACATACTGTGTTCTTGTTCCTGATTCCAATGTCAAATGTTCTAACCAGGGACTCAAATCATGTAACTTGGACATGGGTCAGTCACGATTATAAAGACTTGAGACTCGACTTGACAGAATCAGAAAACACTTGGCATTACAGCCACTTGACATTAACTTGAACACCAATGAACTGGACTTAGACTTAAACTTGAATCGTATGGTGGAAAAACACTTGAGAACCAAAGAAATGTGGGGAAGCATCTTGCTGCACTCTACACAGTTGGTTGCTTTTCATGGAAGTGGGATTGTTTATAAGTGTAGTCATGCCAGAACTGCAATGAATGCATACTTCCTCAATTACTATAGTTAAACTTTGCTTATTTTATCTGGGATGACAAGACAAGACTGACAATTTGAGTTTGTCTCCAAATAAATCAAATGAGCGTCAGTAAGCTTTCAACTCCCATCTTCCTTTCTTCATTAACTGTCATGTTCTATAGCACTTCAAAAATGTATTTTCAGTTGTAAAGCACCATATGAATTAAATTTAATGTTAATTTAATATACTATCAAAACACTAGTAATATGCCATCACTAATACACTATACACCATATGTTTAGGACTTGAGACTTGATGTGAGACTTGCCTGTCTCAATTTGTGATTTGACTTGAAACTTGCCTGTAATACCTTGGGACTCAGTTGTCAGGCCTTAAGTGCAACTGTCAGGCCTTAACTGCAGCTCAGTACAGCTGGTTTGAAATTGCATGTAAGTTTTGACCTCTCTTGCCTGCACATAACAGGCTGAAGAATATTTTGTAAATGTAGAAAACTTGGTGTAGCTGGTGTCTTCTGAGGATGTGAATGAAGTATCTACTATTGTCATTATAAACTCACAGGACAAAAAAAATTGTCACCTTGTGTGTTTAAGGTGGTAGTAACTTCAGGCTTGTGCAGATGGCATTGCACAAGGAAGATGGGGATGTGCGTCAGATTGAGAAGAGGTGGTACAGTGCAGTGAATGTCTTGTTCAATGTGTGGAAAATGGGTCCAAAGCAGATGTTAATGATTGGCTAAAAGGAGTGATTGTATTTGGGTGTGCCAAAGGCCATAGTGTGAAGGAAGTAGCTGAATTCGCAGGTGTATGGAAGTGTACTGTCATATGGGTCTACCAGCAGTGGCTAAAATCCCAGTCTACAGGAAATTCTCCTCAGAATTGTGCCAGGGAAGGCATCCACCAAATCTGGCCCAACTATGCAATTCTTTGAAGCAAGAGTGGCTGAACACTGATGTGGCCTACATCGTACTTGTGAAGTTAGTATGCTATTAGGTACATTTTTTGTATGGTGAGCTTATCTTCATCAGCATAATGCTGATTTTGTATTTGAGCCATGCACATTTTGCAAACCAAATTTTTTGAGTTTGTGCATTTGATGTTAATATGTAAAGATGTGTTATTCATCTCCTAAGCTACTTATTCTTCTAGGTCGTTGGGGGTGCTAAAGCCTATCCCAGTGCTCACTGGGCAGAAGCCAGGAAACGCCCTGTACAGGCTGCCAGTCCACCCCAGGGCAGACATACATATTCCCATCTATATTTCCATTCCAATCCATATTCCCATTTAGCATCTCCAGTTCACCTGACTGCATGTCTTTTACTGCAAAGTCCAAAAATATGCAGTCAAATGAACTGGAGATGCTAAATTGCCCCTATAGGTGGGAATATCTATGTCTGCCCTATGATGGGAAGAAAACGGAGCACCCAGAGGTAACTCACGCAGACATGGGGAGAAAATGCTAACTCCACAGAATGGGACCCTAGGCACCCGTGCCGGGAATCGAGCCCAGGCCCTTCTTGCCGTGAGGTGCCAGCACTACCCCCTGCACCACTGTGCTACCTCTAAAAAATGTAAATAAATTTAACATAATAAACACCACATAGTACAGGTATAAGTTGCTGCTCCTACACCCAGAGCACCCCAAGCGTTTAGTGTATGGGGTACAAGAGCATTGAAATCGTATATATTTATGCTTAATTTCTCATATAGATTCATCAGGGAGAGAAATATTTACAGATTTTAATCACTGTGCTTCATCCTTCATTTTGAAATTCCATAAATAAGGACAGCAAGTCCTCGGCAGTGTCGAAGCGAGTTTGTCATTCTGATAAATGATCACACAAGCGTTCATAAATACTGCAGAGGAGCAGCACAGTTAGGAAACACTGCTATTGGGAAAGCCGCCCAGGATCCACTTAAAAGTTTCACAGATTTATGCGCATGTCATTTGGATGAGTACAGAAATGAAGAGTAGAGCAGGATGAAAGAAGCAGCAAAGTTGGCTGCTAGGAGCATTAAATGACCCCATGCTTGCATTCGTGCATTCATTGCTGTGCTAGTTTGCTTACCCTCACTTTCTTTTTCTCCATCTCTCCTCGAGGACGGATAGCTTGAAAGCTTCTGGACATTTATGGAGAGCTATGCAACTGTCCACCCATCATTCGCTAACCGCATACCTGCACATGTTCTCTCTCCTCTGCTGTTTGGCAGTCATGCGCTGCACTGACACTCTTATAGATATAGTAGATATAATACAATCTCCTTAATAAACTGAAGAAAAAAGGAGTCAGATCATTATAAGCAGAGCCTTCAAAGGGCCCAAGCTCAAAGGACCCAAAGAAAAACTGAATTCCTTATTGTTGCAAAAAGTAAAATTACTGAATGTACCATAACATAGCTAAACCAGCTGTGAATACGGTGTAGTTGCTATGTCAAAACCATGTACATGACTGTCCTTTCACAGTCTACAGTAGTTTAGCCTACCCATTCGCACCGCAGCGATATGTAGTGTTGTTACTGCAGCTAATCTACTGCAGAGCTATTGGAGCAGTAATTAATGGGGCAAACGTGTTGTTCCCTGCTGTCAAAAGTAAATGTACTCATACAGCCTTCCAAATGATCCAGACATCTGTAAGGAGTGGTAGTTCTGTTTATTATTTCAGGGTGAACTTAACGGTTTGTTCTGCACATTTCAGTCTGGACTAAATAATACAGGACAGCCAATTAGAACAGAGGCCTTTTACATGTATCAATCCTAAAGGCACCATAAGGAGAACAGTCTAATTCTAAGAGATAAAGAAAACCTGGAAATATAAAAAACCTGGGCCTTTAAAAATCAATTATGGCTGCTTTTGGTACACAAACCCACATAAATGCTATAAGAGGTCTTCAGGGGAAAAAAAGTACAAAAAGAATGTGGAATATAGGCCCTTGCAGTCTTAGCAAATGTTATTTGTAGTCCTAATGGGTTCTATCTGACCTCACAGAGTTATCCTTGGAGCCATATAGGGTACATACCACTTAAAAAAAGTTATGAAAACATTTTAAGACATGTTTTCTGCAAACCGTAAAAAGATTTTTACGTGGCTCTTCATCTTGGAATGCTCAGGACCATTTTTTATTTATTTAAGCCCCAAACATTGAGAACAAGTTATCCATTTTTCAGGGTCAGAAAAAAACAGAAAACATATTTAACAGAAAATTTCACAGATGCCTCAACGACTAAATATAATAAAAATAGATGTGTCACTATTTAGTGTGTCTACCCTTCGCCTTCATTACAGCTTCCATTCTTTTTAAGTGACCTGCTTTCCGTTTTTCCTAAGAAGTCTGCAGGGATATTCTTCCTCACCTCCAAAGATCCGTCTTAGAAGTTGCTTTACATGATCCGAGTAATCCCAAACGCACTGTGATGTTGGGGTCTGGACTCTGGGGTAATCAGTACATTGTTCAGAGAACACCAGCAGCTTCTTTGTTTGATGCTTTGTTGTCTATGTTCTTTTCTCAGTGGGGAGCTTCTTGAGAGCTACACTTCCTTTCAGACTGACAGCATTGGGTCATTTTCACATGGTGAAAGGATGGACAGAATCACCTGTGGATGTTTTATAGATCTCCTAAGAATCTGATGGCAGCAGTTTTGGTGGTCTATTCAATCTTTTCCCAGTTTCTGTCTAACAGTTATCGGTTATTCCATTCAATATTGCATATGATTATAAATTCTTGTCTTGTATTGCTATCTGGTGTTGACCCAAAGAGGATGGGTTCCCTTCTCTTTATCTCTTCATATGTTTTCCAGTTTTGTAAACTCCTGTTTTTTACGCCCCCCCCCCCCTTTACCGTATGCAAGTGGATTCTCTTATGTCCAATGTCTTGAGAAAAACAAAAATGTAAAAAATGTAGAACTTAATATTTCTTAGTGGCAGTTTTGAATGGAAATCAAGTTAATGAAGAGTGGTCTATGATCTTTTCCCAGTACTGTATACTGTACCACACTTGGCACAGAAATATTATCATCCAACACTGCCGGGCAGCCACGTCAGAGACGTCTCCTGTTACACGGAGCATTTCATCTGGTGATACAGGATTTTTCCTCTGTTGCACGTTTGCCTCAGTTAATTGAAGCAGCAAGGAACAAGGCCTCTTCCCACTTAGCTCGCTCTTGTCACTCTAAATTTAGAAACGAGATGATTCACACAGTTGCTGGTAATTTGGAGGGGGAAAAATGGCAGCGCACAGGGTTGCGAGAAGTTAGACAGATAAACCATAATGGGATGCTAAAGTGTTGTCAGCCATTAAATGCGGTTATGAGAGCAACCCCGTGGACTTCCAGGAATCCGACTCTGTGGTGTGAAGCAGAGTTCAAGCCCGAAGGACGGTGTCAGAGAGCACAAGGCAACCCCGCACTGATCTGCACGCACATCCTCAATCCCGATCACATTTCTGGCTCCAACTCACCCCCACCCCCAAACTACAATTCCACAAATGAAACCCAAGTGTTCCCGAAGTGCGTGCAGATCCGTGTGAGAATGAGTGATCTCTCTGATGGGTGAATAGAAGGTGATGGTGCCTTGTGGCTGACCCTGCAGTGCCCTGCAGTCCCAACGCGTGGCTTCTCCCACACCTCTCCTGGGCTGGCGCTAGCACTGGGAAAATAACTGCAATTAGGGAGCTGTTAAGGAGCCAAGAGTGCACGTCGTGACACATTACACAACGCCAAGGAGCACTGCAGGCAACGAGGAGCAGAGATATGGCCAATTGTCAAACAACAAAGGCATTCGTCTAAGCTTCGACTGTGTCATTATACCTCTAAACGCAACGTTGTCACGAACCACTGTATAATTACCTAGTCTAATTATTGCTAACTGTAACACGATTCTGTGATCCCTGTTGCTTCTACAGACAGACAAGTCAAACCTGAAAGCAGAGACGGGCTTCTTGGAATATAAACTGAAGTCACAAATGTCAAGAAGGTCTCTCTCTCTCTCCCTCTCTCTCTCATACCCAAAGGGCTTATTCAGTAAATCTGGCAAACTGTGTTTACCCTTGCACAGAACGTTTTGTCATTTTGAGGGACACTGCTGTCCAAAAGCAATTTCTCTTCTAGAGGACCTCCATAAACACTGCCACCACAAATATCATAAAACGCTTGAGATAGAAGCTCCTATTGTGCTGTGAGAGCATGACAAACAGGGAGCAGGAGATAAGAAGCGCATAAAAAAAGGAGGGGGGGCGACTGAAGGCCGTTTCACTTTTGCGTTTTCTAAAGTAATATTTACGAGGATGAAATAAATCCATTAATTATCCTCCGCTGCTGTGGGGGAGAGGACTTTGTCAGGCATGTGGAGCTCGTTTCAGCAAACCCTCGCTCGGAAAGAGCTGTAATTTCAACATGTGATTTGCATCAAGTGGTCTTCAACCACAAATAGTGATTACATTTCATTGTTGTGTCAATCTGAGCTGAACCTGATCCAGTTGCGGGCTGCAGAGTTAACAAACATGACTGCTACACTAACTTACAAAGTGTGGTATTCCGCTGTTCCTGAGAAGAGTGCAGTGAATGTCCGGAGAGAAGGAGCCACACCACAGTGGTCTCTCTCTCTCTCCCTTTCTCTCTCTCGCGCTCTCTGATTCCCATGTGAAGGAAGAACGTCACTTGAGGTCAGGGTACGATTATGATGATTACAGCAATAGGATGAGCATGGATTGCCATTTGGGTACTGTGTGTTTCGCTGGTCCTAATGGGGCTACTGGGGAAAGCCCACAGTGAACCAACCATCAGAGAGAGGAGGAGAAAGAATCTAAAAGCCTCCTGGGCCAAGGGTAAGCCCAAAAGCTTGGCAACAACATCCTTTGATTGTGCTGTCCAACCTTGGATGAGCCCAGCCAGATCACTCCCACTGACGAAGGCCATTGTCTCATGCAGAGCCTCTAATCAAAGCAATGTGGAGGCTGAAAACATACACACATGCAGGGTCTAGGCTTAGCCTGAAGAAACCATTGATGGGATCATCCCAGATGACCAAGCTTGCTATCCAGTAATTCTTACGGTCCTGCTGTAAATTTTTTTACCCCTCGCCACCAATTTGTTCATGATGCTAAGACAACGTGCTAGGTGTTTTGTGAAGGATAGCAAGGCTTATAGAAAGCGCAGGCCTCTGATAAGAAGCAGAGGGAGGGAAACAGCAGGGATTTGTCTTTGGTGTCAGCGATTTGGGCCTCTTTGGAGTTCACCTGAACTTCAAGACTTCAGTGAGTGCTTTTACGGAGAAACTCCTCAGTCTTATCAGATGTTTGAATCAGCTATGGATATGTGAGTCACGGACCATGGCTCCCTGGATAATCTGTTTTACTACTGTCCTCTTTCACTGTTGCAGCTGGTGGAAAACCTCCTTTTTTATTGTGCATTATATTTTACCGACACTGCATTAGCATGGATCTTGATTTACCCCACTCAAGGTCGAGACTCTTTTTCTATCCTTTTTTCACATTTTACTCGTTTACTTTCTTTTTTAGCTTGTTTCTTTACTTACATGAATATACTTGATGATTTGAAAAGTTGGCCAACACAAAGCTACTTCATGCTTTCTACACCAATACATTCTGACACAACGGTATACCCACGACTCACAGAAAGGCGACCTATTATACTTTTCTGGTTCTGCATTTTCTTTAATGTGTCATGTAGCATTTCGTGCATGGAAATGGTTTGCAAAGATATAAAGCCCAGTGTAGGTGAGCAGACCAATCAGAGCACACCGGGGACATTGGCAGGCGGGGCTTAAAGACTCAGGGGCACTAAAAGAGACAGAAGGTGAATACAGATGTAGAATATGATAGGAAATACTGTGTTTCGGAAAAATTGAAGCATATAAATCTAATATATCTATTGTACATCTTAAACAGAGTCTAATAAAAACATGTAGGGTAACATTAGATGATGGTGGATGGAGTGGCATTCCTTGAGAGCAACTCATTTGAGACGTAACGCTAGCAAGTACACAAGCAATGTTGTGTTTTAGAAACGTTCTGAGAATATGCAATCCAATGTTCTGTTAATGTTTTCTACAGGAAGTTTTCTTTTGGTTCCCAGAATGTTCCTTCTTAAGGTAGGAGAACGTTCTCTAAAAACATTCTCATGGTCATCTCAGGTCATTTCAAGTCACATCTATAAAACGTTTCAAGGAATGTTGTGCTGAGAATTAATTCTTCTTTTGTTATCATGTAATATAATCTGTGGCCCTGATAACATCCTCAAAACATCCTCCGAATGTTGCAGTGAAAACATTATGTCTTAGCTCATTTAAACTTATTCGCACATTATCAGAAATTATGAACATCTTTAAAATGTTTGTTGAACATCAGACTAAAAGATTTTCTTTAAAACTTTATTAGATCTTGTAGGTACCGTTAGCCAAAGTTCTAGGAGCGTTCCCTGCTAGTGGGTTACAGTCTTCTTAATTATAATTCCTTGAAAGTAGTTTCTGTGGGGGTGGGTAGGGATGTGGGGGCCTAAGTTGATGTGGATTGTTGATGCCACAAGTCTGAGCAGCAGACATGAAAAGCCTGGGAGCTGATGGCGTTGAGATCGACATAGTGCAAGTCAGGGCACAGTGACCTCTATTTCAAAGAAATACAGAATGTAAGTGACGGCAGGGCTGCTTGTTTGGCACTAGGATTTGTAGCACTGTGCTACAGCAGCTCTAATAGGATATAATTAGCAAACATACAACTACACAAAAAACGACTGCGATGGCAACAAGTGAGGCTTTAGTGGAAAGTCCATTCTCATTGATAGTAATATCCCACTTCTCAAAGACAGAATTTTTCGCTCACTCTTTTTTTTTCACTAAGCGCAGCCGGCTTAATATTTACTAAACACTGGAGATGAACGTACAGTTCCTGCTTTAAAAAAAAAGAAGAGGAGAAAAAGAGGGATTGCTTCATAGGTAATTAAGATTAAGTACTTTTCATCATGAAACCAGAGAGGGCATCAAACACAATGCTGGGTTGCTCATGCCCTGAGGTCATGAAGATCAGGGTGGCTTTTTATTTCCAGTAACCCCTGCAGGCTGTGAGCTCTAATGAGCTCTCTAATCTTGGAATCAAACTCTGCCACGGGGTGAAGGCTGCTCTTGATGTAACAACTCACACATATAGTACAGCGGCTCGGCTCCCCACGTGATTGATTGTTGCCTTCCGTTGTTGTTCTGCAGAGCTTCACCGCATGCTGATATTTCGACAGGTGGAGCTAGCACTCATGGAGAATTCCAATAGATTAAGTAGATATCTGCTGTCATGTAGATGTAAAGCATGAAGTAATTTCTCAAAACTAATAAAACCCTGATTTTATTACCATTTTAGTTTCCCTATTATTCATGATAGAAAAGATAGAAAAGTGCTCTTGCTTAATAAGTTGGATGTGCATCAAACTCCACCAGTCAAACACACAAACAGATATAAGTTTGTTTGCCTACCCTGTTGGGATGTGGGGTCATGTCTGTTTTGCTTATGTAAACAACACAACTAGCTAATTTAGTATTTTATCAGTCCACATGTTGCCTTTATCGCACCTTCTGTTCTATTTAGGGAAATTTGCTGAAATCTGCAGGGATATTTTTCCATACCTCCGAAGTTCAGTCTTAGAAGTTGGTTGAAGTTGAATGCATTTCCTGCTTCTCATCATCCAATAACCAATTTAGTCTCATCCGTCCATAAAGCCGTACTTTCACATCTCAGATTCTTTTTTCTATCTTGTAGTGCAAATCATCATCTGTTCCTTCTCTCAGTAACGGCCTCTTGAGTTGTCTTCTCACAGTTGAAGAATGGATGGAAACATCTGGGGATCTTTTCAGATCTGAAGCAAGAGTAGAGCTTAATTTTCTCCTTTCTTTCAAAGATGAAAAGCTTTAAGTACTGTTTATGTCAGAGAGTCCCAATCCCTGTCTTGCCCCAAGCTCTGCACATTTTTTGTGCCTCATCTAATCGACCCATCTGAGCCAGGTAACAAGGAGCTTGTTAATTAGTTAATGAGTTGAATTAGGTGTGCTAAATGAGACCAAGCACAAACATGTTTAAAGGTTACATTCAGACTGCAGGCAGATCAGATTTGTTTCTGAAAATCAGATCTTTGAAGCGACTGTCTGCACTGTCATTGGCAAATGATTAGATCGCATTTGTGTGTCCAGACATCGCCAGTCTGCAGATTTTGTCCACAGATTTTGATTGTCTAGACAGCCAAAAAAAAAAACCCACATCAAATCTGATTTTTGCAAATCTGATCCAAACCACATTTTAAGACTTGCGATTCCGATTGGATATTTACAGATGTGTCTCAGTCTGGATACTCTGGCTGCCTCTAATCAGATTTCAAAGTGTCTTTCGCGTCACTCACAACACAACAAACAATGACAGTGGCAAATCCAAAATGACAGAAGTTGGGATTCAAGAACAGCACTAAAGAGTTGTGACAGCGCAATTATTTGGAGGGTAAAATGATGCACCTGCGTCTGACCTGCATCCACGTATCAAACCCACGTCAACAGCATGGCAACAGTTGTTACCACAGCATACCTTGTGCAGACAGGTTGGAGATATCTGAACACACAAATCTGATCTGATCACTTACAACACACAGTGCAGACTCCTGAGATCATCTCAAAAGATCTACTTTGAAAAATCTAAGTTGCCTCGAGTCTAAACATAGACTACCCAGCAAATCCCAGCACTTCTGTCACTCTGGATTGGACATCATTATTGTCACATTGCAAGTGACGCAAAAGAGACTTCGGAATCTGATTCAAGCAGCCAGAGCATCCAGGCTGAGACACATCTGTGATTGGAATTGCACGTCAAACCACCTCCAAATGTGTTTCGTGTGTTTTTTTGCTGTCCAGACAAATCATCGATCTGGATACTGTTTGGATATGGCAGGAATCGGATTTGAGCTGGCAACCTGAACAAAGTCAAAATGTGGGATTGCAAGAACTGGGATTCTGAGCCCCTGTATTTGCTGAACGCTTTGCGGATCTACTAGGTCCTGTATGGTTGTTAAAAATCTCATTATATTTTAATAATTTTATGAACTTCAGTTTGTTCCCATCATGACTCTTCTCTTTCCTTGCAAGTGGATTGTCTTACATGTGATCTCCTCAGAAATAAGTTCAAGGTGGTAGTAACTTCAGGCTCCTGGAGATGGTGTTGCATGAGGATGATGGGGCTATAAATATCTGTGGGGTGTGCAGCGGGGTTCATAGATTGAGAAGAAGTGGTACAGTGCAGTGAATGTGCACAATCTCTTTCCATGTGTGGAAAATGGGTCCAAAGCAGATGTTAATGATTGGCTAAAAGGAGTGCCATTGCATTTGGGTGTGCAAAAGGCCACAGTGTGAAGGAAGTAGCTGAATTTGAAGGTGTATGGAAGTGTACGGCCATACGGGTCTACCAGCAGTGGCTAAAATCCCAGTCTACAGGAAATTCTCCTCAGAATTGTGCCAGGGAAGGCATCCACCAAATCTAGCCCAACTGTGTAATTCTTTGAAGCAAGAGTGGCTAAGCACTGATGTGGCTTACATCCAGAATCCTGTCCAGTACATGCCAAATTGCACCATGCGTGTGGTATTACATGCTATTAGATACTTTTCAGTCACAGGTGACTAATTTGTCTGGTGAGCTTATCTCTGTCAGCCATTTGAGATGCACATGAGAAAGAAGTTTACAAGGCAGGTAAGGTGGGTAGCTGCTTGTTTGAGTGTCCATGTCTATTTGAAGGGGAACATGAGACCTGTATTTTCTAGCACTGCTCTAGGAAGGCTCCTTTTCAGTGTTCACTCATGCACATTCGAGATGGTCTGAGCACTCTGTACTAATATGTCATGGCTGTCTGGCATAAGCAACGTGAAGCATTAAAATCTTATGTTTAAACCAAAATAATACATTTTATTGCATTTCACTACAAAGTCTGGTGCCGCAGCATCTCACAATTCACAGCTGTTTTCATCACTTTTGAAGGAGTTTTGAACTGTGCATGAACAAGCGGCCAAAGGATAGACCTTTTATTTCTTTAAAATGAAGGACGGATTTGAAGGACAGACTTCAGTGCTGAACACTCGAGAAATGCTACCTTTCCCCTTGGTCCCCTTGGTTTTAAGACACACCAGTGACAACTTTAAGAATGGCTTTTGTTGGGAGGACAGATCTGTAACACTATGACTGTAAGACTGAAAGTTAAATGTAAAGCGTGCAAAAGGTGCAAAAACCTGCATGTGTACTTGTAAAATATATCATCTCAAACAAAGGCTCGTATCTTCTATTTTATTGGTTTTCATTTTTCATATGATTGCAATACACTAGTGGTCCTTTACAAACAGTTCATGGAGATAGGACCAATAGAAACAATCCAAAATGACTTAGACTAAGTGACTAAGTGACTAAGCTGTTGTTTCATTTACTTCCATTGTAAGTTAATAATATTTTTCCCTGAAACTGAAAGATGAATACCTTATTTACTTCATTAATTAAATAAATCATGCTTGATCTCTGACTTTTGCATAGCACTGCACATGTAATAAGGATTTAAGCCTAATCCTCAAATGTTCTGCCCTGTTGGATTGAAAGTTCATTAAAATTGCCTAGAAGGCCTAATATCTGTGTATCTGCGGTGCAGGCAAGATGGGGTTAAACATGGAGGTAGGGTTTACTCCTTACCCTCACGCTGGCGCTGTGCCGGCAGCCCGCCAGAGGCCCAGCTCGCACTTCTAACCAAGCCCATGCAGGTGATGAAACCCGAGAAGCTTTTATTCTGTTCAGAACCAGACGCTGCTGCTCTCGTGTTTGAAGAGATGAGGACTGACAGGGCTCTTTTGAACGTGCACCTTTGTTTTAGGAGCACTGCCTTCACTGAAGTGTGACCTGGGGCACTGGAGCTGATGGGCCTGCATTAGTGCAGATTTACATGGGTGTCTCAATCCCTCTGTCTCTCTTTTTCTCTGTCTCCCCCTCTCTCTCTTTCTCTCTCTCTCTCTATGATGACAGTGAAAACAGGACAGCAAAGTGATTCGGCCTCTTAATATCACCACACACTCATGCAGGATTAAGCCCTAAGACTAGAAACAGACCCTCTGTGCGCCCCACGACTGATATGAATTACTCTGGCCTAGGATGAAAAACTATGTTTATCTCTGGATCATATGATTAATAATGGCCTTTTGAAGGTGTACCATTCTCATAGTAACTCATCCAACGGGCGTGGAGGCCTGTTTTCATTCGATAAATCACACATAGGTTTAATGTTGCTGTTTTTATTCTGCTGTGTGTGTCCGTGCGTGTGTGTCTGCGTCTAAGTCGCCCACAGTGTGATTCATCAGAGAGGGTGTGCCTGCTAGAGCACCGGCTCATGTATTGATGCCACAGGCTAAGTGACTGGCTGTCTGCCAGAATTCGCTCTCTTTCTCTCTCTCTCTCCCTCGCTCTCTTTCTCTCTCTCGTCTTGCTGACTTTTCTACTGCCAGCTCCTCAGGTATACCCAGGGGAGCCATGAACTGATACCAGTACACTGCTATGAAAAGGTCATTTAAATGCTACCACGGCCATGAAAAGGCAGTTTTCCATTTACCGTTATTCAGAATCCGTTACCAATCCATCAGCCTTTCCTTTCCAAAATCCGTCCATTTGGAACCGGCTGCATGTGTCGCGTTCATATGGCTCCACAGTGGATCGTTTATCACTGGCGATGTGTCCAACAGTGAAACCGAATGTGACTGTAACAGTCCACAATCCTATCAGAGTCCTCATCTCCAACTCTTCCCTTCTAGAGTTGCTCTCATTTCAGAGCACCAGCAATACCCTGCAGTGTTAACTGATCCCTGCCTGTCCTAAGAGCAAACAGAGGCTTGAACAGAGAGTTGAACAGCCCGACCACACACCCCCCACCACCACCACCACCAAGTCCTGTGCTGACTAGTAAAAGCCAACTCTATAGGGATTTTATCAGTGGGCCTCGCCCGTGCTGATCACCAGATCCCAGGTTAATCTCTCCCAGACACAAAGTGACATTTTTAAAGCTGTCCCCCACCCCCACCGTTCTCCCAAAGATTGTTTTACAGTGTTTGACATTTCCACAGGCTTTGAAACGCTCCACATGTCAGGCTGGATGTGGGTACCTATCTGCATGCTTCTCTCTGCTGAGGCCTCCTCTTGCTCCAGAACAAAAGCTCATTTTCCTTCACTGAAGAGCGTGACGTAAATATGGCAGTTTTGAGGAGAAACGCTCGAGATGATGAATTGCAGCCCCTTACCATTTTGGGGGCTGACATTTCATGAGAGGTGAAAATGGAGCTTTTTTATCCGATGGGTGTGAGATAGCCACCCACCAACCATTTGGCCTGCAAGTGCCAACAACAGCTATTAAACAACGTGAGTCATGCATAGATTCGACATTATTCAAGACTGACCTCATTCATAAGTCCGCAATCACATATCCAGCCATCTCTGTATAATTACTAGACGCGGGATGATTGCTATTAACTGTAATGCATTATGATGTTGGAATTCCATTAAACTGAACCACTCCTAGAACACCATTACAGTAAAATGATTAGGGTATATCATGTAATTCAACTCATTATCTAACCTCTAAACGGAGTTGCTGAATAGTTTTAACAGAGGTGGTTATGCTCAAATAGCACCCACAGAAATTTTTCTAAGTACAACCGGTATAAACACTGGAATAGCCAGCCATTCATCTCTCTGTTTAACTAGCAACAGTGGTCTTTCAGAGCTACTCTCATATCTTCCAGCAATGACAAATCCTAATAATCGTGTTCTAGTCTTCCACTGCAGGTAATGCAAGCAACAGAAGTGAGGTGTTCCCATTCAACCGTCCATTCTTTGTTGAACCTTCACACCTAAACTATGACAGTGCAGTGGCCTGTTGCACCAAAGCAGTACCGTTTTTGTTATATTAAACACCCACAGCCGCTGGAGACATAAGACCACCATTGCCAGGATCTTCTTAATATCAAAGTAATGCATCAAATCAGCTCCCAGAAACTTTGACCACATTCCAGCCCAGCTCACCAGAACATTGTCCACCCCCTGGATCATTTGGCTGGCAGTGGGAAACCAACCGTAAAACAAACACTACGGGAGGCAGGCCTGGCTAAAGATCTCGCTTCACAAGCCCTCCCTGCCATGCATCATCCTCACAAATGCCAGGTAACCTGCCAATAAAATCAGACAACATAAAACTGAAAACCACCTCACACGGCTGTGACGGAAACCTGGCTAAACTCAGCGATCCCCAGTGTGGCTGTTCAGCTGCTTGGCTTACTGTGCTCGAGATGACATTCCAGATTACATACTGACCAGAAGACAGAAGATCCCAACCTCATGGACTTCTAAGTATAGATACTTCATAAGACTGGTAATTTTGGCTATTATGTAACACTAGAAATCACACTCAGGGAGTCACAAAATGAATCTCTGTGTGCCTCCAAAATTATAAACAGCACTTAATTACAAATTGACCCTACTGAACCAAAATCTAAATCCATCAATGACAGATGTGGGTGTGACTGCACAATATGATCCTTGACAGTTTCTGTCTACACTAAAGTCGGGTTGCCAGCTAGTGCTACCTAGTATTGCTATAAGTACTAAAACCCATAGAGATATGCAAAGGCTTGTGTAGGTTTTCACCTTTTCCATAGTGAACCTTAAAGCAAAATGCTGCAGTTTTAACTTTGAAACTCAATCAGATCAATGTATTGCCATTCTTGGCTTGCCCATGCCAAACTAAGCGATGAGGCCAACACAGCACCATAACAAGATCACCAAACACCATCTTTCTTACTGCATGCTTGTTTCAACAAATGTTATTCAAGCACTATGAGGGGCTCTGTTGATACACTGATTGAATGCATGAAGGAATGGAAGGATTTGATTCCAGTTTGTTGATTTTAGGTACAGTAGGCAGTGACTGAAACATCAGCAGAGAAATTATTTTCTTTGCCCACATAAAGAGATATCTAGTTGACAGAAAACGTATGCATGGACAGTAAAGTAGCCATCCAGTTAACACACTTCCACATCAATTACAGAAATGGCCAGGTTACATAACCAGGGCTTCATGAATTAGACTTGTGTAAATCACAAATTGACAAAATTTGGGTATAACTTCTTCTAAACAATCTATAATCTTCTCTCAAATTCGTTTACCATAACTGCATACTAAAATTTTCTCAATTTCAGGTTTTCTTGTCAGAAATAAAGAGTAATAGTGTGTTTCTCACATACTGGCAAATTGTAAAGGTACTCCGAGGTGAAATATGCACAGCAGCCTGTTTACAAGAGGCGAAAGAAGATTCAACAGTCTTTTCTTTTCCCAGCAGCTAAGTGCATGCACCTACTTTATGCAAATTAGTTCAGTCACTGCATTGCATTAGGTCAATCTGGTAAAACATTACATTTTCTGTGAAGGTAGAACAAGAGCAAATTCCCAGCATTAGCTTGTTACAATATTCTACATTCCTGACCAGCTGCTAGTGTGGTACGTTTCAGGATACCCCACAGAGGTCTGGAAAAATGTGCATCTTTTCAAATATATAATTATTTTATTAAATTATTTTGATAGGTAAGTCCTGTTTGCTTGTTTAATCAACCTGTTATTGCCCACATGAAGCTAATTTTGCATGTTTTGAAAAAAGCTTCTTAAAAGCTAAAGTTTTATGCTTGACTGCTTGTTCAACTTCAATTTGACCCTAGCTTCCACAAAAGTGTGTGGGCAGAAATATGCCAGGCGAATGCTGGCACCTAATTTGCATTTGAACTTTTCTGTTCGTATTTGCAGTCGGTTTTGCAAAGTGGTGCTGTATTTAAATGATTTGTGAAGTGCTGAAGTAGTTTTCATACTGTGCTGTAAAATATTCCGCTTTTCTGTTTGTGGAAGGCCTGGAGCTCATCTTTTTTGTGAAAGGTTTTGTGTCAGGTGTGATTTCGATCGGTCCACTCTAGTCCTTAATTCTGAGAACTTCTATGAAAGAAAGTTCCACAAGTATCAAAGTGTTGCTACTTAATAGGCTGCAATAAAGGGATTGTTAAAGGAGGCCCACACCAGCATTTCAACCCTTCGTGTCAAGGTAAAGGATTTCAAGTATTGGTAGAATGCCAAATTTAGCCTAATTTCCATAAAACATTGGTTTGGAAATGGCACGACACAAAGTCTGAACACTGGTAGTAGGGGTAGCTCTGTATATGGTAGTCTTATAGTTGAGAGAATATATGGCACAGCCTTATTTCCCATTAGTTATAAACACTCAGCTAATATGAGCCATCAGAGTATTGCAGTTTAACTACCCTGGGCAAACAAGAGGAACCTATGCTGCTCTAGTAAAACCATGATTTTTCAGGACCACCGGTGGGGTGGGGTGGCTGTAGCCAAAAGGTCATAGGTCAAAATCCTAGGACTGGCAGTGTAGTTGTGCTCTTTAGCAAGGCATTTAATCCCCAACTACCCCAAAGTGTGCATGGTTAGGCAGCAAAATGACATACATGTATGGCAAACATCTCCATTTTTTTTACATCATTTGATCATCATGACAAATATGCCTTGGACAAGGACAATATATAGCCACCGCCACAGCTTGAACACCACAGTTCTAGTTCCAAATGCATATGTTTTCCTCTGGCCATCTTGAACTTCCAGACAAGTAAAAGCCCAAAGAAGCACTGTTTGCCCGAAACTCTTTGTCTGTATCTCAGAGGCATTGTTTTTCTCCCTGAAACATCTGACGTAGATGACTAATGCGAGTAAGTGCTTAGAGCGATACAATATATCATCAGCTTTGCATGACTATTGCAGGTGCAGCATACGCAGCTCTTTTCTGACAATGTTTTCGCGATTTGTCCTAACAAGACAGGCAATAAAACGAAACAACACTGCCTTATTTAGACACCCATTCCGAATGCTTAGCGTCAGAGAATTATGTGCCCTTAGTCAGCGTGATCATGATATTGATGGATGCCTGTGTGGACATGGCCTTGATTCACAAAGCATCTTTTTCAGTTGTGCCTAAATCAGTTTTCATTATTTGTTTATATTGTCAGATATCAGTATATTCAGCACGAAATCCAATCCAAGATCAACACGGATGCTTCAAGATACTGCATGAGCACAGGCCCGGATTTCGTAATCCGTAATGAAATTCGGCACAGTAGTAGGAAACACAGCATATGTTTCCTGATCTTGAGCGCCAAGTGTCAGATTATCCGATAGGGCAACCGGCCCATGCTCCACCGTGTCAGATGGCAAACTACACTGCAAGACGTGTGGAAACAAACCCATGGCTAAGCACCATTTAATGGCTGACATGGAAGTTTGCAGCTCTCCAGATGCTTCCTCCAAAGCCAAATGTGTCAGAGTGGCCTCTATATGTGGAGATAAATTGTTAAAAGCTGACTGATTTCATCTGTTTTCTCGATGACCTCATCTCCAAATGAATAATAGATATCTACAGACAGTAGATATGTCACAGACTGCTCTTTCCTGATGGTTTCACCCAGTATGAACCCTGTAAGATGTGCAGCGGAGAAGCGAGAGAAAGGAAGGCAGAGGGAGCGAGAGGCTTTTCAGCTGCGTGTTTGCGCACCAAAACCATTATGCAACTCCGTCATTCTCAAAGTCTTTTTTCACAGACATTTCATTGTGAATATTTCATTAGCTGGTGTTCTATTGCCAGAATTAATGGAAAACTGGAGTTCTGCTTTTCCTGTGAATTGCCAAAGGCACTTTTATGCCTTCGTAGTCGATGGTAGATGGTTAATTCTGTGTAGTGCATCAAGCCACTTTTGCATAACCGAAAGGTTAAATATGGTGTGTTTAAACAAAACAAACTTCTTACCATTTAACATTCATTCACACCTAGTCGCTTAGCCCTGACACATCCCATTATTTATCTTCTATTCTGGCCAATCTGATTCCTTTTATTTCCTTCTGTTGTCGTGTGTAACTGGGCATGTGCCTGGGCTGGATTTTTATGATTCCCTTGGTAGCCCAGTACATACGGCTCTCCTTTAAACGTCCTTTGTCTGCCAGAGTCAGCAAAGTAGTAAGTGATTTTAACCAGTCAAAACAAAACCTCCAATCAACACAGCATTAACTTTAGTCATTTCTGTCAGGGAAAACGATGCCAGAATGTCTTCAAAACCTATTTGTATTCTGGTAGAGCACAGTTAGCAGCTGAAATATTTCAGCAGATTTGTTGGTCACATGGTCTGCAAGGTTTCCTCTCCATTTCCAAGGAGGAAATTGATAACATCTCACTCTCTCAGTTCATCTAAAGTTCCTCAGGCATGAACACATTATGGAGAGATATATAGTATGTAGCAGCGGAGAGCTGTGATATTTGGAGGCCGGTATGACCATCAGGGGAGCCCTGAATTTCTGCATTAATGAGGTGTGACATTGTTCCTAGACAAAAGGCGAAGAGACGTGATCTTTTCACCCAGCATCAGTCTGCCAACTTGAGCCTCCATAAATTCTTATTTGTTCTGCTGCTTGTTGATTTCACTGGACTTCTGGATTACACTGGATTTCTCTCCCTCTCTGTCATGGAACACTTTAAGAAATGAATTTCGGGCAGCCTTGGGACTGCCTCTAAGGGTTACACAGCTTTGTTAGGACTTGACTGACGGGGGAAATCATCAGTAACCTACCCCATAAACAAACAAGCCCATGTAATAATATCTTGTGTAATAATATCTCGTGATACAGTCTTTCTAAGTACTGGCAACCCCATTTTCTTTGTATTCAAGGAACACTGGAGAGGGACGCTTTCAACAAAGCGTCCAACAAATCAGCACCGCCGTCCAACAAATCAGATCCACTGACATCTTTTAAGAAGTTGACTTAAAGCTATGTGACTAGGTTGCGCAATCCGTGCAGCACAGGTTGCACAATCCACGAAGCACAGATCAAATAGTGCAAAAGCCTGAAACAACAAGAATCTCTGTAACCTTGCAGTCTTGGCATGACACATGCTGGCACGCAGACAAGGCCTGGCACCTGGCGCTCACTACAATGTCAATGGAGCAGCACGATGATATTCTTTTCTGTGGAAGCCCTGTGGATCGTTCCATGTTACCTGTATTTGAGTGGGTTTCCTTGACGCTGTCGTCCTTACATGTTTAGGCAAATGATTCTAATAATAGGATCTGTTATCTGGTATTTCACCATAAGTGAGCTATGAGGATTATTTTCGTTATTCTTCCAGGTTACAAATAATTTTATCACTGCCACTTATCATCAGCATGATTACTGTACCTGTTATGAGGAAACTTGTTAGAATCATTTGATTACCTGTACAGTCAGAATCAGAATCAGGTTTACTTAAGCATGTTAACACACACAAGGAATTTGGTTTTGGCAGTTTGTGTCTCTCCAGTACTGTACCGATATACACATATACTATACAATACAATACACTATACAATATACACAATGACGCCACATATACACAATACATACAGACACTGTACAATATACAGTCTACACAGTATACACAATATACACATAACTTACTGACAGTCCACGATATACACAATTAATCAACATATGCACAATAAATACAGACACTATACAATATACACAGTATACACAATACACACAATGACTCCACATATACACAACACATACAGACATCGTACAATATACACTCTACACAGCATACGCAATACACACAATGACTCCACATATACACAACACATACAGACACCGTACAATATACACTCTACACAGGATACGCAATACACACAATGACTCCACATATACACAACAAATACAGACACCGTACAATATACACTTTTATACACAAATATAAACTCGTGAACACTATGGAAGAACAGGAGTAACTATGGTCCAGCAGATGATAATACTGGTCAGCTGTTTATGAAGGTGATGGAAAGAAGCTGTTCCAAGCTATAGTGTTCCATAGTACAGAGAATTCCAGTTATCACATCACAGTATACTGACTGTATAACAATTCCCTTTTATTGTTACTCACGTCTCTGCAAGAACAGTATGACTTACAAGCAATGCATTTAATCTGAGGTCAAAGGACGCTCTACATAAAAGACTAGAGACTAACTTTTTTTTTTTTGCCCGGAAGGCTGGCGGTGTGCCGTGTGAGAGCTTTGGTGCCACTGTATCCCTTTCACAAGCTTTGTAATCCTGCCTTGAACTGCACTGTCTGGTTGGAGACATTGTAAATTAAATCCATGATGACAAATCCAGCACTGAATGATCATTCATTCATTCCTCTGTGTTGAAAAGAGATGTTTTTGTCCTTTGCATTGATGTTAGCTGTCCACCAATGTCTTGGGTTGAATCTACTAACCAATCAGAGGCTGTGTTCCTCACTTGTCGATCATTCAGAGGCTGTGTTTCCAGGTGGGCGTGTGGCAGCACTAAACTCAAACACTGTGCACAGTTCAATTAATATAAATGAATGGTGTATATGTATACTATATACTATATATCATTTTGCCAATAAAAATGGAAGGTTTTTAGTATTTCATGTATATTTGTTAGAATGCTTATTAGCCTTTCACCAAAAAAAGATGTGTATATCTCGATTGTGTATTACAGGATTAGGGTTAGTTGACCAGGCGAACCAAACATTGGAAAAATAATGGCTTAGACTCCAAAGGGTTAAAACATACCACTATACAATTTCCCCTATATAGCTTATTCATTTCTGTCCATGTACATAATTCATGCAGGTATGTTACCAGCAAAATGTTGCTGTCCAAAGAAAAACATGGATAAAGACACCCCTGCTGAGGAAGATGGCTACAGATTTTATTTTGAGGCAGCTGTTTTTTTTACTGCATCATAGTACAGGTTTGCTGGAGGTGTAGTGTTAACGTTATGACATTTGTTTTGGCTTGTAGTTGGAGAACAGGAAGTAGTCGATCTGGGGTTTGTCTTATGAACCAGACTCAGCTTAGACAAGCTTTCTAACCAAGTTTCAGTTTCACAACAGCTAACAAACACAGATGTGATAAACTTGTTTTACAACAGTGGTTAACAACTTTCTTGAGGTTTAGCTATCCAGGATGTGATTCTTTCTTATGAATGTGCATGTGAAAGCTTTACATTTATGGAAACAGCTTATCACGTGAAACATAAGGAGAAAAATTGATATATTGTTAAAAATTGAGAATATTGTTTGCTTCCCAAAGAAAACCATGTATTGATTTTTCCTTTTATGCATCATTTGATCACAGCAGCTGCTGTTTACACTGTGTATAAATTTCATGATGAATGGACCAACAGAAATGGTCCAAAATTGCTTGGAAAATAGCAAACTTATAGTTTACTCCTGGGCGTATTGGTACTTATTACAAACTGCCGGTGTTGTATCCCATTCAGATCCACTTTAAATTCATGTTCCTTTTCACAAATCTATGGAGCTCCCCTGATGACATCCCATATAAATAAAACTAATGCATGGCTAAGCCACTGAACGGATACCAATGACAAGCAATGCTGGAACTATAGAAAGTGAAACCATTCAAAAACTTTGTGCAGTGCCAAAAAAGCATTCATCAGCACAATTGTTTGTTGTTTCCTCCTATTAAAAATAACATATCATACAGACCTGTGATTATGCAATAGTTATCTTTATCCCAGAAAACAAATAAATAAGCATGGTTGCTTTCTGATTAAGAAAGACTACAGTTATAATAAACATTGCTTTACTGAAAAACACAAGACAACATTGTGTATGCAATGACTACACCATTAAAATTCTTAGATGCTAGTTTACATCTGAATGCTCCAGACAGCAGACGTAAAACGTACTAAAACACAACAAACTCTCTCTCTCTCTCTCTCTCTCTCTCTCTCTCACACACACACACACACACACACACACGCATAAATGTACACGCTTTCATAATATTCAGTATCATATTGTCAGAAACAAAGAACTCGGAACGACGTGAGCAGAACTGAAAGTCGATGTGGTTTTATTACACAATCGAGCAGTCCAACAAAGCAGCAACACACGAATCAACATGAAGGGTAAGGCAAAAAACGAAGTCAGGGAAAAGCAAAGGCCAGAACCAGGATAAACAAGCAACGAGGGTAACCAAGTTAGAAGGGCTAGGCGAGAGAAAGAATCAATAAACGAAAATAGAGGTCGAAAGCCAGAGAGTAACAGTAGACAAAGCCAGTAAGGGAATAGCAAAAGGGTAGTCAGGGACAAAGAAGATCGAAACCAGAATGGAAAATACTAATAGAGAAACGCTCAGAAATACAATACAATGTTTGGCAAAACTTCGCAATGATGAGGTGACAGTGAGGGGTTTATACACTGGAGTAAACTGGGTTAAACTAGGGACAGCTGGGGCTAGAACTCAGGTGACCTACAGCGAATCTGGTTGGACGGCTGGGGACATGTGGGTGTTGCGTCATCAAGCGATACCCTCTGGGAAGTTGAGTCTGGGGAAGCACAGGAGGCGGGAAGACCCGGAAGCGTGACACATATAGATATTGAATTTTTAAAATATTATATATTATTATATATGTGATAAAATAAAGTGTTTGCACATGGTCATTTCCTTGAAAAATAAGCTGGTGATGTGAATACATCAGTGATATATCCTATCATCTCTATATATGTATATACAGGGGTTGGACAATGAAACTGAACACCTGTCATTTTAGTGTGGGAGGTTTCATGGCTAAATTGGACCAGCCTGGTGGCCAATCTTCATTAATTGCACATTGCACCAGTAAGAGCAGAGTGTGAAGGTTCAATTAGCAGGTAAGAGCACAGTTTTGCTCAAAATATTGCAATGCACACAACATTATGGGTGACATACCAGAGTTCAAAAGAGGACAAATTGTTGGTGCACGTCTTGCTGGCGCATCTGTGACCAAGACAGCAAGTCTTTGTGATGTATCAAGAGCCACGGTATCCAGGGTAATGTCAGCATACCACCAAGAAGGACGTTTTCCTCCACCAGCATCACGTAGTGACCTGGCCACTATCCTGCAAGAAGAATGGCTTAAAATCCCTCTGACCACTGTGCAGGACTTGTATATGTCATTCCCAAGACGAACTGACGCTGTACTGGCCGCAAAAGGAGGCCCTACACCATACTAATAAATGATTGTGGTCTAAAACCAGGTGTTTCAGTTTCATTGTCCAACCCCTGTAGATCTCTATAAAGGCTTATTTAAACAGGTATTATGTACCTTATTGATCCTATAAGGCAGGGGTCCTGAAGAGCCAGTGTGCTTGAGCTGGTAAACTGTGCTGGACACTGGCCCTCCAGGACCCCTGCCTTATAAGATCAATAAGGCTTTATAGACATCTATATAGGCTTATACCAGTTGCTCTGAAAGACTTATAGGTTTTGTGTGGTCTGATGAACGCTTCCCAGCAAAGTGTGACTACTTTCTTCCATAACACAATATGTTCATGATGCATATACTTTCTTTTTTTTTTCCAGCAGATGAATAAGAATGCCTGATATTTCTGAGCAGTGCTCATTATTGCAACATGTGTCAAATATCCTGTCATTTATGTACTGTTATCCACATCTTAGCACTCTAAACGTGTTTAATAATGCTGGATAATGTTCCATAAACCTTCAGCTACGCATGAGGCAGAAATATGTGGATAGAAATAACAGTTTAGAACAAAACAAACAATGGCCAGCTTTTATCCTGTTGCTCAAAACTGGGAATGGTTCTGACCAAACCCCAACGGTAAAATAAATGGTCTGTTATTAAGCTTGAGCAAACAAGTGGTTATGATATTTGAACGTGGTACTGTAGCCTTTACATGATTTAGTACATGATCCACAAGGAAAGGAAGACAGTAACTGCAACATATATGAAAGAGCACTACATGGACAGCGTTTTATGTTCGCAGGGCTTCTCTGCATGCAAGCATGAACCTACTGCTGTCATAGTGAAGCTTTAATATTTTTTCTTTCTTTCTTTCCTACTAAAAATATGGGTTCAGTGAAAGGTCTGATGCAATGAAAGATTAATCCACATTTATATGCCGTCACACACTTTGATTATTTTTCCTTGTTTCAGTGCCCAACATCCACCAAACTTCCTCAAATCTCCTTAAACTTCTAATCCAGCTGTGTAGGCTGTGTTGATGCGATGCGGCCTCTGCCAGTGGTGTAAGGAGCTGTCACCATGTTGTCAGTTGTGTAGCTACAAATGAACAACTTACGGAAAACCCTCACAATTCTCTGCGGAAATTAGAAAACAGAGTTAAACAAACTGGAAATACAACAAACATGTTGGCTTGTGGTGCTGATGAGGGTCATGGATAAGTGAATCATTGGCCACTATTAGCTGATCTTTATATGGATTTCCAAGGCTTAAAATTGGAAATTTGTTTCAAGTGTCTTTTTTTTCCAGCTGAAGACTGAAGTGTAATGGCTATAATAGGGTTTGCAGTATCATGGCAGTCCACAAACGGATTTGACGCTCTGATAAGTCAGTGTTAGGGCACTGTACCTTGTCCATTTTATCAGGATCCAAAAATAGCGTGACTCGGAACAGTGAGTTTGTGTCTGTTCAGGTTTGTGAAGTCTTTGCCGTTCAGTGTCTTTTGTAGCCAAAGAAAACAAGCAGTGGAAGCTAAGTTAAATATCCTCCCTGTAGGTGGATCAAGATTAATACTGGACATGGCAATTAGAAAAAAAAGAGGGGTGCATATTTCAGGAGCTCTAATTGATGTGACCGTAGTGGAACTTCACTGCCCTTTGAAGGGACGGACATAAATTCTGCCTAAAATTCAACAAACACTCTTAGTTTAAACTATCACTTAATTTATTAGGTATGCCAGGGTTGAGCTTAATGGCTCACAAAGAGCTGGTGCAGTATGGAGGCTTATGTTTTTTATGTGTTTAAAAACAAGTCAGCTGAGTTCTGAACTGTCTGGGTCACTTCCAGTGGTGAGCTCTCTGCTGCATTTTAAAGGGAATATTTTTTATGAAAAACTCCCTTTTTCAGTATCTGGAATGCCTACCAACCCACAAACCGTGTAATAGGACAACCCAGTCAGTTTTTGAGGGATTTCAGGATCCGAAAACATGGGATTCAACACGCCCTGGGGTGCCATTTTTTTATCACAAGCGTCAGAGCTGCTAGTATTATGTGGAAGCTAATAGCT
The DNA here is from genome assembly GCA_034552555.1 of Semaprochilodus insignis. NCBI lineage: Eukaryota > Metazoa > Chordata > Actinopteri > Characiformes > Prochilodontidae > Semaprochilodus > Semaprochilodus insignis. The sequence goes on along the minus strand of CM067480.1, from coordinate 29,327,011 downwards.
AAGTGCTGAAACTGGTCTGTCGTTGGCTACACCTGAGGGGATAAAGTTTATTTTTGATGGCAACGTCCAGCTACAGTCAGCACAGGTCTGTACGTGAGTGCTAACCACTTTGTGTGTCTGACACAAAGCTGAAGTCAGTTTATTATTCACCAGCTTCTTGTTTGAATTTCCCTGCTCCACCTTAAATGGTACAGGAGATACATTTTGGCACCTCAGGCTACTTCTGGCTATCTTCTGGTTTGAATTTTCCCGTTCCACCTTAAATGGCACAACAGGCCCATGCAGGTGCCTCAGTCTACCTGTCCAGCTTCTTGTTCGAATTTCCTGTTACACCTTAAATGGTGCAGCCATTTGGATATATAAGTTCATGATGTTCACCCATACATGCTAATTGTCTTCCCTGGGGCAGATGGGATCTTCCAGCAAGACAATGCGACATGTCACACAGCTAGAAATGTCTGACATTGGCTGGAACAGCATGACCAAGACTTCCAAGTACTACCCTGGCCCCCTAATTCCATAGGCTTGAACCCAATTGAGCATTTGTGGGACCACCTCGATCATTGTGTTCCTGTGGGATCCTCCCCCACATACCCTCCAGCAACTGTGGGATGCCCTGCAGTCAGAATGGCTCCAGATACTTGTGACAACCTACCAGGACCTTTTTGAGTCACTCCCAGCCTGTCTAGCTGCTGTCTGTGCTGCACATGGCATACTCTGGATATTAGCTGGTGGTCATAATAACAAGACTCGACTGTGTACAAATATACATGTTAATGATTAAATTTCAATGACAATTTTTTTGGCATCTTAAAAATAAAATATATTAGCAGATTGCTGTCCCTAAAATGTTGCAAACTGCTATCTTTTCATGGAGAGACATGTTTTAGCCATTGCAATCATGTAATGGTAATGAACTCCAGATGCACAGATTCATGTTTAAAAGGTTTTCCTGACAAATTAATAGAAGAGTACTAAATTGAAGGAGTGTCTAAGAATACCCACGTTTCACACCTTGGAGATTTACCCTGCCTTGAATGTCCAAGGTTTCGCATATGGTAATCAAGCAGTATAGGAGGCAGGAATACTTTTTTTTCCGTGTTCCAATATGTCTCTCTCTCTTTTCCATTTGCCCATCGCTTTGGTCTCACTGTTGTTTTTGGGTGCTCAATCTCCTCGTCTTAAATCAAGGCAAGAAGGGTTCGCCAAAGTCTCTGACAGGGCAACCACTCCTCAAACAATGGAGGCTTTACGGCTCATTGGGGCCCTGCTATTGCTACGTAATTAAGGGAAGAGACTTGCGTTCCCTCCGTAAACATAAACAGAGACCGACTTCAGCTTTCAATGGCATGCGAAAGAACAGCCAAAGCACGTGGTCCTGGATGAGGCCTAGCCAGATGTCAGCAGTGTACATCCACACATGGCTGCCTTGTGAGAGTGACGGTTACTGAGGCGATCACAGCGGAGGAATGCACACATAAGAAGTTATATCACCCAATTTGTATTATAATGATGTCAAATCAGAGGCAAATCTGAGTCATTCTCAACTCTGACAGGCGTTTGTAGCACTTGGCTCCCTCCTTCGTGTCTCTCTGTAAGTCAGGCCTGCCATGCAGTTTTAAACATTATGTCGAGATTAATGACAAATTGCCTCCTATGTGAAATGACAGGTCTTAACACAAGAATCCATGCTATTTGGGTTGACCAAAGAGACTGTTAGGTAAGGAGATGTTTTGACACTTCACACTTGGAAGATCCAGGAGGAGAATCCAAAGCAGCAAGCCGCATGTTTCTGGTTGGCGCCCCACGAGAGGAGGTACTCTCGGCAGTAAGTCATTAGTCTGATGGAGGCCTGTCTACTTTTCCCGGCCCTGATTAGAGGAGGTGCTGCTCAGGTGTGCAGGTGATGTATGGCTAGTCAGCATTCATTCCCAGAAACTAGCCCTCTTCTGAATTCTCCTAGAATCAGCTTTCTTTCCTGCTCCAAACAATGATGAGTTAGTTTACAAAGGACATGGATAGTTTTATTCTGGTCTGATGAAGGAACTAAATTTAACCTTAATGAATCAAAACCTTGTATCTCCATTTGTGTTGTTTTTAAGTTTTGACATAACTTGGAAATGCCTGTTACCCATAACACTGTGCGCAAATGCCACAGCAATTACAATGTAACCAGGAAAAAAGTCTGGTTACATTGACTTTACACTACTAGTCACAGTTACACATAGGTTTCCTTATTTTGACCTTATTTTTGTGCTTTACTTTAGAATAAAACTGAAGGCATCAAACTATAAAATAGCACTCATGGAATTATGGAATTATTACAGCTTTTTTAACTTGCAATGGTGGCTGAAATAAAAAGATTTTTTAAAATCAATTTTGAACCAATTGGTCTGTCTGAACCATCATGAATATTCACTAAATTAAAAGCAGAACTAGAACTTTTAAATTGTGAGAAAAACAGATATTAAAGTTGTTGCACAACAGAATATATATAATATATAATTTATACATATAAATATATATAATACTGTGATACATCAAGAGTATATGTGGTATATTAGGCTATGTATTGTTTCAGACATCTAATAAGTTGGAGCTGTTAAGTGTAAGCCTCTAGAGTCATCCATTTAGCTGGGTGTGTCTAAACCTTTAACTGGTAGTGTACATTAAAAGTAAAGTATGTTTTTATCCTTCTCCTATAAAGTTAGCATTTTAGAGATATGAGTGTTCATTCAGACAGCAGTGATTTGTGCTAATTATGTAAAAACAAAAATCAAAATGAGTTGGGATCATCTTTGTAAAGAACAAGCATTGTAATCTTACCATCAATCTGCCTGCAACTTAGAGATTATACAAAACAGTTCAGAAATAAGTTCCATTGAGTTTGTTTGATAATAAGCTTTTCATATGTCATATTGTTCTAGCAATATAAAATCATATGGGAGGTGTTATTGGTCATACATTTGAATCATTTTCATGTCAAAAGAACATGTCAAAAGAACAAAGACAATGGCACACCTGACGCTCCATTATAGAGTGGAACGGTGACGGAAAATCTGCCGCCACAGCGGTCAGTGGAACATTGCGTCAAGAGTTCAGTTTTCCCAGTTCTTGCCATCAGGGGCATGATGACTTGTTCTGGAAACACAGCCGCTGAACACACCAGGCAACTGTTCATGTGCAGTAAAGTTATTCTTTAACAAAAACTCCATGGAAAACATTAGAATTATTTGCTTTTTCTCTGAATCATCTTTCTGAAATTTCAGTGTCAACATTTTGTTGAGTCAGTGTTAAACTATCAATGAAAGTTGCCAGTTCAAAATATGTTAATTGATAATATTCCATAATATGAAAGTTGCCTGCTCTTAGCAGTAATGTTAAATATATACACTGATTCATGGCAGATTGCAAGATTGTCTGACACTTGTCACACCTTCCATAGAGCTCTCTTTTGTGCAAAAAATGCAAGTAGCTGGATACACACATCACCAAACAGATAGTTGCACCTATAAGGAAGTGTGGAATTGTAATGCTATTGGGAAGGAAGATAAAGGTTACCAGAAACAATAAATGATGATAAATTTAGACTGATATGGGCAATATTTATTGAGCTACACATACAGAAGTAATGTCTCTCAGTATGGCGTCGGGCTGCCATGTTTGCTAAGTTGTAGAGGTTCCTACTGGAGGTGGAATGACACCAGGCTTTTTGGACGTGTGACGTGTGACAACAAACTGTTCATCTTGGTGCTGATCACGGGACCCCCACACTCAGATTTGTTAGTCGTCTCCACCAAGACAAAAGCGATGCTTGTCACTGAAGATGACCTGCTGCCATTCTGAGTCACTCCACGACAGTCAGTGTTTTTAGGTGATATGCAACATCACCTTAAAGTGAATGCTAATCCTTTTGAAGGGTTACCTGATTTAGCATTACATAACAGTGGCAAAAATCCCCTCTCTGTTCATATTAGATGCACTAACTAATGATAATTGAATGGCCAATTACTGTTATTTATTTGTTTGTTTGTTTACTTGTTTGTTTAGAAAAGGTGAATTATTCTGGTGTTGATGAATTTCAGTTTGCACTTTTTTTTACAAAGCACTTTTTTGTTGTCTTGTTATTCAGTTCAATTCTATTCAGTTTGTTCTGAGTGCAAAATTGGTTAAGAAATAACATTGATCCAGTGAAGTTCATATTAATTGATTTAATGCAGATTTACCATGGATTCATATACTGCTGTCTGTGCAGTGGCTAACACCTATCACGCATTACCCCTCACATATGCAGGAACGCCAAGGCTATTACAGTAATGCTATCACCTTGGCAGCATTTACATGACTGCATGAGACCACTGGTTGCATACCACTATAAGGGAAACGAACACTGTGACTGCAAACATGTGAACGCAGCATAACAAACAGTTCCACAAACAACTGTTCTAACAGCTTTAACTTTTAAGTTAACTTCAGTGGACTAGACAACCGAGTGCTATAAGCAAATAAGCAACATCATTCCAAAAACCATTCTCTGTTTTATTTGCATTTCCATGTGCTAACAGGCATGATCATGATCACATGGCACATTATTGCTGTTTTGATTGGCTGCTTCATGAGACTTGTTGAGACAACGGCTGCTGCTGAGGCTGAGTTTCAAACATGTCTGAGTTTCAGCAGATTTTACATTATGAAAACCCAGTGAAATGTGGAGTTATGTAACCTTAAAGCAAATAAATGTGAATGTGAAGGTTTTACCTTAGAAAGCCAATCTAAGTATACCCAAAACAAGGCCATGCTCCCAACTTCTCTTCTTGGTAAAACTAGGGCCAAAACTAATAACTACTCAAAATCAGAGCTCAGCACTCTAATCCCAATCATTTCAACAGGTCCTAAATTCACCAGTATTTTAAACTCAAATCTATTTATTTTCAATCTTAAAGGTTTGCAAAGGTTAAATGGATTTGGGACTGGAGTCTTATCTTTTAAGACAGGGTATTAAACTGTCACAGGCTCTGAAGCTTTGACAGATGTATGCTTTGTGTGTCTGATCTCCCTGTCTCTCTAGGATTTGCTCATTAATAGCCGAAGGAGGGTTTAGAACAGTTGCTCCTGTTTTTTGCACGAAGGAGAATGAGCGCATTAAGCAGGATTAAATGCCAGATTTGTGTGGAGAAGTGGACACATCTGCAGCTGGGAAGAGCAGGGAATGTGTTTAAATATGGGTCTGGGCTAATTGCAGATAATTATCTGAGACTTTTTTTATTTTTTTGTCATCTCTAAAAGCAAATGTTACCACCTTTCCTCCCCGGCCTGTCTGCTCTGCCAGCTTACTGAGCCTCTGCGAGGGAAATGGAAGGCTTTTATACTGGGAGGAATACACATCAAGAGTATGAGTAATCCTGTCCTCCTGGTGGATCTGATGGGAATCTTTGGAAATTGAAGTCTGATTTAAGAGCTTCGCTCTGGCGTTCCCGGACAGCCAAGGAATCCCCATTATCCAAAAACAGCGACCTTCTTGCGCGGCCCCACTTAACAAGGTTGGCCCAGGATCTGGGACGCGAGACTTCTATGGCTGCTATTTCTGGCAGGGTAATGAACGGAGACAGGCGAGATGACAGCTCCTCCGTCGGTCAAGGATGGGGCTAAAAAACTGCTGTAAAACGCACCCCCTCCCCCCAAGCAAAGAAGCTTGTTCACATATGACGTCCTTTAGTGGAAACTTGTCCAGCTTGCTGAACTGTAAAACATGTGAACATCATTTCTCAGGTGCCATTGCTTGCTTGTTCAAAAACCCCGTTTTTGTATTACGGTGAGGTAATACATGTGGATGCAGTGAATGGAAGTGTAAAGGGCCAGAAGGTCACATAGATTTCCCGACAGCGCCAGAGTTTTGCAGACTGTGGGGGATGACATCATTGTATCTCACTGCGATGTGCCCTTTTATGGAAACTGAGGCACAGAGAACACTTTCTCGTTGGAGGTTTACTGCAACACATGCGCTCACACTTGTGATTTATCTATGAGATAGACTGGCACACTGGTCCATCTTCCTGTAGCAAGACGTGAAAGTCAGATTGTGTTCTTTTAAAATATGCATTTATTTTTTTCCTTCGTTTGTCTCTTTTCCGCTTACTCTCTCCCTCTCTCTCTCTCTCTCCCTCTCTCTCTCTCTGTGCAGACTGCCTCTGCATTAACACTTGCTATCTGAGTCATTATGGGGAGCCTCCGAAGTTTGTGTGCCTGTGTAAAGTGCCACGCTGGGCCATTGTGGCAGTGGAGGCATCAAGATGGAGAGTGGGGCAGCTGCTTCTAGACCCCTGCTCTGTTCCATGCCTGCTGGGCCATTGTGCCACTTTGGGGCACCACACAATGCCCACGCACAGCCACAGGGTTTTGATGTAGCCTTGGGTACACTGTTCCAAAAGAGAGCTTGTCAGGGCACGCTGGCCAAGACACGGATGGACGCTTGCTGACACCCCTGGCCCCTCCCATCTGCCATTCCGGACGGTTTGTAATCAGACCACATCTCAGCTTGGCAGGGTCAAGAAAAATTCAATAGGTGATGCAAGCCCAAAAGGGTTGGCACTGGTTAAATTGGAGTTGGGAGTAACAGGTGGCTGTGTTTATGGTAATGCTAACACCAGCCCTGCTGGCTTTTCTCCACTGCTAGCCCTGTTAGCATTTTAGCTACACTTTAAGCTGTTGCTTACTGTCACCTTTATGAGAAATCCAAGCAACTTTATTTACAAGCTGTCCTTTACATTGTATAAATATTTCATTAGCACTGTTGGGATAGTTGCTACAAAGTAATCCAATTTACTATTATCAAAAATGTAATGGAATTACTTCCAGGAAAAAGTCATCTCAGTACTGTTACTTTACTTCTGTGTTACTAACTGGAACACACAAAGAAAAGCCCAAAAGTCTTTTTGGGTAATTTATTCCAAGAGAATATTAATGAATATTAATGAATGCTTTTTTGGCATTGTAGTAAGTAGCAACTGAAGTTACATATAACCTTCTCAGTAGTCTCAATCCAGGGGTCTGTCCCACTACACAGGACTGCTTACTCGGCTCATTTTAAGCTTTAAGTTCAGTTTAATACTGGTGGCAGCTTTTTACTGTTATAAACAATGCTTGAAATGATGGTATTGTCCTTATTTACATGTGGTGTCTGTATCGGCCGCTATCAGCAAAGCATCAGTATTGCAATCTGAAATTCTACAATAATATATATATATATATACATACAGGGGTTGGACAATGAAACTGAAACACCTGGTTTTAGACCACAATCATTTATTAGTATGGTGTAGGGCCTCCTTTTGCGGCCAATACAGTGTCAGTTCGTCTTGGGAATGACATATACAAGTCCTGCACAGTGGTCAGAGGGATTTTAAGCCATTCTTCTTGCAGGATAGTGGCCAGGTCACTACATGATGCTGGTGGAGGAAAACGTCCTTCTTGGTGGTATGCTGACATTACCCTGGATACCGTGGCTCTTGATACATCACAAAGACTTGCTGTCTTGGTCACAGATGCGCCAGCAAGACGTGCACCAACAATTTGTCCTCTTTTGAACTCTGGTATGTCACCCATAATGTTGTGTGCATTGCAATATTTTGAGCAAAACTGTGCTCTTACCTGCTAATTGAACCTTCACACTCTGCTCTTACTGGTGCAATGTGCAATTAATGAAGATTGGCCACCAGGCTGGTCCAATTTAGCCATGAAACCTCCCACACTAAAATGACAGGTGTTTCAGTTTCATTGTCCAACCCCTGTATATAGGCTTATGCCAGCTGTGCACCCCTGCTATAAGGGAAGCTTTTCATTTTGCTCCAACTATGCCCTTGGAATCCATCTAAAGTAACATTATGCAATGATTGTTTCTTAAAATAACAATGTAAGAATAATAATATGATGATACACTGACTTTTAATTAGGAGAACAGTATCTCTTTCAATTACATTCCGAGCCCAGAGCTGCAGCTATAGTGCGACTGTTTAATAGAACTTTGGAGAGGTATGCATGAGACTTCTTGCCAGTGCATAATGCTTTACAACAGCATGTCACACAACAACTATGGCTCTTTAGCTAGCTATAAGAAGAAGCTAGCTCAGTATGGCCAGAGTGGACATCATGCCATAAACTGCATGGAGGTGGAAGAAAACACTGTAGTGAGTAAATATCGGACTGGCTATTGCTCGTTGTTGAGAGCCAAAAGAGATAAAAGGATGCAATGGCTGATAGGAAAACAACAAAAATCCAACAGCAGAGTGTTCATCGCTGTTATACGAGCTGTATCCTTATCTGTGCCCATTTAGCATTGTGGATTTTCCGAATAACAAGTCCTCTAATCTCAGTCCTGGGCTAGGCTAGCAGGCAAAGAAATAAATTATCTCACCCAAAAACGTTTGGTCAGTCTTTGTCAATCTCATGCCAGACCAGAAAAGTGCATTTCCTGAAGGAAATGTGGAATGGTTGAGTAGCTTAAATGGTTCCCACCTCCTGATAAGATGTGGTTGCGAACGAGGGATCAATAAACAACAGGAATGGAGATCAGTATGGCTGTGGATTAGAGATTGGAGATCTGCCCTGATTGAGTACATGATGTTTGCTGGCTTTTGGTTAAGGGAAACAATAGGGTTTAAATGGGGGTTAAAATGAATGGCACTCTATGGGAGAATCAAGGGATGGAAAAATACCACAGTCGGTCAGACCAACATTAAATTTGTGCTCGAGGGCCTGCCCTGAGATAGTGTATGTGAAACTGTGTCTGTCAGTCGAGCAGAAGTATAGTAGATAGGCATGTACTTTTCCACCTCATTCATTCTTAATGGGAATTTTTTTTTTTGAGTTTTTCCAAAAATCATAAGTCGGATCAAAAAGCTATATACAAGCACACCATTTCCAATCAGACCACGCATCCCGGAGGTGGAATGGTGTTGATATCTTAAAAACTGCAGGACTTGTTAGTGTACAAAAATCTCTCCACCAAGAAGAAGAAGAAGAGGAACATGAATCGGGTAACAATATACTGCATATTGTGAAGCACTGCACAACATAATAAGTCCTGAAAGTTTGCGATCTCCTGTAATATCCGTCTGCCTAATAAATTGGCATGGTTCTTTCTCTTACGACATTGTCTTTGCTGATGTTGTGTCAAATTCTTCCTCCGCAGTTCCCCTTCACCTACACACAACACACCTCTTAAAGGCATATGAGCGCTGCAGTTTACACTTGATCGCAAGTGTAATCTGTAGCTTCCATATGCCTGCATGCACACAAAAAGGAGTCAGATTCTAAATCCATAGACAGCTGTGCACTTGCACTTGTTGACGAGCTAAAGCAATGTTTCTCAACACTGGTCCTGTAAGCACCCTGCCCTGTACATCTTAGCGCTTCCCCAGCACACCTGATTCAACTCATCAGCTCATTAACAAGCCCTTTCAGAGTGGCGGGGGGTGTGTTAAAGCAGAGAATCCACCAAAATGTACAGGGCAGGGTGCCATCAGATCCAGGGTTGAGAAACACTGCTTTAGCACGTACAAGCACTGTACAAGCGCACGTGTACAGCTGTCCATGAGGTGGGCTTACGAAAGTGGTGTAAAAAAACAATTACCCTCTCCAACTCTCCAACTGTAGAGGGCCCCCAAAAGCAAAAAACACAATTTCTTGCCTAATGCTTCAAGAATTTCTTATACAGAATGTCATGGGAATTGAGTGTGTTCAAGACATTTGAAACTTGAAACTTCACTTGGCTTAACTGCAGTAATTCGGTACTTCACTTGAGACCTGTCCATCAAGAATTGGGTCTTTACCTGAAACAAAAAGGTTCTTATCTGAGATTCTTAACTTGTGATTTGGTTCCACCCCTTGAATAGCCTCCTTTAGCATTACATACTGTCTTGCAAGCAGGCAGAGAACAGTATGTCCCGATGAACTGCAGAGGTTTATGAGCAGTGTTTCCAGTTGGAATCTTGGTATACTACTTTATTACAGTCATATGGAGGGATGTAATAGGGATTTGAATGGAGAGAGTTAGGGATTAAGGAAACATAGTTGATATGTTAATTACAGGATGGCGTGCAGGTGCACTGGGCCTTTTTCAACTTCTCGGCTGGTTTGGGGATGACCTCATTCCTCTCTGTTCCGGCACAACGTGTCTTTTCCCTTTCTGTCGTGAGAGGCCAGGCTCTGCACACATCGTCTCCAGCATACGTAAATATTTCAGATGTGCCGTTCAGAGCCCAGAACCACAGTCCTGTCAAAGCTCTGAGTGCTCCTACGCTTTTTACAGTGCGTTCAGTGAGGAAAGCAGGACATCTGTGGGTATGGGGATTTACTTTTTAAAGACTCAGGAAATGTTCCACCATCCACAGTATCCTACATTTTGGAATGCTTATGCGTACAGCTAGAACCAAGAATGAAAATTATATAAAATGAAATCATTTAAAATAAATTGTATTGGTTTAGGTCCATCTCCATGAAAATGTGTTCTCTATTGGTACATTCAGAACCTATCCTGGATACAAGCTTCTCATTTTGACAGCCCTTGACTGTGCTGCATTTGGTGTGCCATGAAGTTAGGTTAATGGATTAGCTAATTTAATTTGGAGTGTAATAATTAATAGCAGCCTTGATGGAAAAAAATAGTTAGCTCATGGATCCATGAAACTAACTTTGTGGAATGTTCTATGGAAGTTTTCAAAACATTATATTCAGTGAGTGCTGACTAACTGGACACATCAGTGTTTGTATCTGGGCATTCAGCTTCATTGCACACTTACATCATTACGCAACAATTCCTCTCCGCTCAGCTGGGCCTGGGCATCTTGAAGGAGTGATAAACGCCCACACCACCATTAATCTCAACCACTACACCAGTTCCAGTTACTGAAGGAAATACAAATAGTATAGAATATCAGGTGTCACATTTTCACACACGGTTGACATTCCTGTCAAGGGGGATGGGGCTGTTTTTCTAGTCCAGTCGAGCGTGAAAATCAGATAAGGTGCGCTGTGGATGCAGCGACGATGGAACATGGATTTTCAAGAAGATAAATGTACACGGGGGCCAAAACATGTTTGCAGTATGTCAGTGAGATGTAAAAAGATGAACCTCAATCTGATAACTTCCTCAAAAGTGTCACATCGACACATTCCAGGCATTTTGTTGCAGGAGATCTGGAAGGCCCCCGCTGGAAATGACCCAGAGCGTCATTACGAGGCAGCTGCTGATGATAAGCAGACACTTCTCCCTGTCGTGTTTCTGGCATACTCAATTAGAGGGAGCTGCTGACCTGCTGACCTCAGCAGCTGGAGGCCCCCTGGGGCTCTCATCTACAACTCTTACGCGAGGAGAGAGGGATCCGAGTTTATACGGTGGATCAGACGTCCCAGAGCAGGAAAGCTGATCTAAGGTCAGTTATTTTGCTTTATGGAAGTGGATATAGTTTGAACTAACACCACACCAACTCTCCGATCACGTTCTATAACAAACCCAAAAGTAGTGTAGGTGTGCCAAAAAGTATGCAATGTACTGGGAATGCCCCCCCCCCAATTCACCCTGTTCAATTACTCTAAGATTATTAAGATCTACTTGTATTGTTCTTGAGTTCCTACTCACTGTTCTAGATTGCTGTGTCCTACTTGTACTGTTCTCAAATTCCACATCAATTCACACTGTTCTAGACTGCTCTCCCCCACTTGCAATGTTCTTGAATTTCCTCTCTCTCACTTGTATTGTTCTTGAACTCCCTCTACATTTACACTGTTCTAGGCTGATCCCCTTACTTGTATTGTTTTTGAATTTCCCCTCTGTTAACACTGTTCTAGACGGTTCTCCCCTACTTGCATTGTTCTTGAATTTCCCCTCTGTTAACACTGTTCTAGACTGCTCTCTCCCACTTGTATTGTTCTTGAACTCCCCCTCTATTCACACTGTTCTAGACTGTACTCCACCATCCCCACTCAACTAAAGTGTGCTGTCCCATTAACACTATTCTAAAATGCCCTTAACATTCACACTGCTCTAGACTGTTCTCTCCTAGTCTCACTCTTCTAGAATGTCCCCATTTAATACCATTTTCTAAACTCTTCCCGATTCTCAGTCTTCTAAAATGTCCCCCATTCACATTGTTCTAGACCAGTGTTTCCAATTCACAGTGTTCTAAATTACCCTCAACATTCACATTGTTCTTGACTGCTATCCCCCATCCTCACTCTTATAGGCTTCTATTCCCCCTTCCCCCTATTCTCCTCCTATTCCTCCTTTTAATATAGTTCTACAGTGCCCTCAACGTAACATTATCCCCCTGTTCTCCCTGTCCGCACTCATCAAGACTAAACTCCCTCATTTTTGCTATTTTAAAATGCCCTCAACATTCACATTCATGTTCTACCCATTCACACTGTTCTAAACTGCTCTCCCTTTATTAAAGTAGTTTTTAATTCCTCCTTCATTCACTATGTTCTAGAATGTTCTCCTCCATATGCACTTGTCCTCCCTTTAACATTGTTATACAGTGCCCTCAACATAACATTATTTTGGACCAAATAGCACTATTCTCGAATTTTCCCCATTATATCTTGTTCAGAACTGCTCCCCCTTTGATGTTCTTAAATTCCTGGTCTATTCACATGGTTCTAGACTGCTCTTCTCCTTTTGTATTGTTTTAAATTTGTCCTTCATTCTCACTGTTATAGGCTGCTTTCCCCATTTGCATTGTTCTAGAATGGAGAATGCTGGTTTGGAGAATGCTGGACTGCTATGCAGTAGGCTTAAAAGGCAGGAAGGAGGTAATCCTAGATGACCAATCAGCGTTGTAAAAATGATACGCACGTAGTCAGGTGAAGGTCCCTTGTGATCATCTATAGATGTATGATTTGTATTTCAGGCTCCACAAGAAGCACAACTGTCACCTGAATGAAATACACATTCATAGTTCTCGCACAAAGGATTGTAAGAATACCTTTATAAATGAGAGGAGTCATACTTTTCCATGGGTTCTGTTACCGTGTTTTGAGTTAGTAGGAAAAAACAACAACGGTGACAATAGGCTACTCCCTAACAGTCAGGGAGGCTGATTCAACAACGGTGTTTTTTGCCTTTAGAGTAAGAGGGATTAGTGCAGGTATTTCAGTTCAGTTCCTGATACTCAATGGCCTTTCATACATCGTCTGGTCTATCATTCCAATCTGATGAGCTCACTCCCTTTTTTTAATTCAGGTTTTCATTTAATTGGTGAAGTGAGTATAAACAGCTTGGCTCCTTCCACCGTGTGTAGATGTTACCCCTGTGTGATTATAACCTGCAGTCTTTATTTTCATTCGCAGAGCGAGGTGGATTAATGGAAATAAGGAGAGCATTATCAGGCACACTGTGCTCTATTAACTGACAATGCGGAGTTGTGGTTTGTTTCGTGTTTGGCACAACTGACGGTCCCACGGCTCGTTCTATAAATACCTACCTGGATCAAAGGCAGAGACGCTCTCCGAAATAACATTGACAGGTCCTGTCTCAGTCGGGGAACTTGCAGTCATGAGATTAAAATAGTTTAACAAGAGGAAAGGCCACATTTTTAAAAGAGCATATTTATTTGAATGTGGCCCTGAGCTTGGCCATGGATGCCTCCCTTGGTATGTGGGTCATCGAGCGTTCAAGTTCTTCTCCGCACTCCACAATGTTATGTTTAAAAAAAATACAAACTTTGTCCATTGTGTGTGCATTGCTGCTTTGAGTCATTACTAAAAGGCATATGAAATATTTCTGTGGTTTATCTTTCCGTCCTGTTCATCTTGGTTAGTGCACTCCAGCATTTGTTGCTGTCAATGGTGCTTGCCTTCAAGTTTCTTAATATAGAACGATGCTCTGAGCACAGGGGAATGTGTTTCTGCCTGGTAAAAAAATAAATATATATGTACATATTATACAACATTATTTAATCTTTATTATTAATAATTCAAATATAATTCAAGATTTTTAACTATTTTTCTCCAGGCACAAGACAAGGTGTTTTCTCAAACACAGTACTGGTCAGAAATCACCCTTCATTTGTTTTGTTTCGTTTCCAGTCAAGTCAAAACGACCCTTAATTGCATATTAAAAATGTTTTCCGTATCCAAGGTGGTTGCTATGGTGTTGCTAGACGGTTGCAATGGTATCCCAGGTGGTTGGTGTTGCTAGGACATTGCTATGGTATCCCAGGTGGTTGCTGAGGTGTTGCGGGCAGTTGCTGTGGTATTCTAGGTGGTTGCAAAGGTGTTGCTAGGTGGTTACTATGGTATCCCAAGTGACTGCTAGGGTGTTGCTAGGTGGTTACTATGGTAACTCAGCTGGTTGCTAGGATGTTGCCAGGCCACTGCTATGGTGTGATGGTTGTTTGCTTGGTGGTGCTAACTGTTTGCTAGGTCTTGCACAAAATGAATGAGAGTCTAAGGGAGGAATGAGGAATGAGGGAAACAACATGTAGAAGGGAATGTCAGTGTGTCCTTTGATAATCCATCCCATGCAGCTTGAATATTCTCACACAGTTCCTGCAGATGTTGCGGTAGGGGTGGAGGTGGAGTGACACCAGGCCTTCTGGACGTGTGACAACAAACTGTTCATCTTGGCGCTGTGCATGGTGCCTGCACACGGATTTGTTAATCATCTCCACCAAGACAAAAGTGGGACACGTCACTGAAGATGACCTGCTGCCAGTCTGAGTCACTCCATGACAGTCTGGCACGACACCTTTGCAGTCTTTGGTGATGCTGACGTGGTGTTAAGGGCAGTCATCGTAACAGTCTGTGTGCCTGCATTGTGTAATCGTCTGCCAATGGTGCTGGCACTAACAGGATGACTCTTGGAGGGCATCGCTGCTCGCTGAATGTCTGTAATCATGGCTGTTGGGTCAGTCAGGTACAGTGATAAGGCCATTCCTTACCTACATCACATGTGCAGCTGAGCGTGAAACTTGAATCTTTTGCATGTCTCGCAATGTCAAACCTAACCATCAAGTTTCATTCCTGTCGGTGATGATGAGTGTATAAATATATATATATATATATATACACACACTCTTGTATCTCCAAAATTAGAACTTGAATTAGAATGAAAAAACATAGTCAAGTCATTGCAAGTGGACTTTTTTCCCCAAAACGGTTTGGGCCACTTTTTTTTGATGTAGCAATATTACATCAATTTATAGACATCAAGATTCATTATATATGTGTATGTATGTAAGTGCAGTAATTGTACTGGAGTACTCAGTGAGTGATAATAATATGACTGGAAAGCTATCAAATTTGATAACTGCACAATCAAGTCATGATAAATTGTACAGCATTCAAGATACATTGCTATAGACCTTGGGTGTGCTCTGCACTTATCAAACAAATACCTTTGTCAACATTACAAAAGCCTAGGGAGTACAGCGCAAAGGGAAAGAATGTTGTTTCAACATGTATTCAGTTTTGGCTTATTTACATGACTAATTGGTTTCTATTCAGTCTTTGTCCTGCTATTAATAAAAGAGCTAAAGAGGAGCATGTGCTGTGTCCATTTGAATAAGTGTCAGGAGGAATTCCATACTTTCCAACATTTTTGTTTTTTTCATAAAGGAAAAAGTTATGGCTGACAGCTGGAAAGTTCCAGTGGATGTTAATACTGTACATTCAATTATTTGCTTAGGTTAACACATGGAGAAATATAAAAATAGACTGATGGCTGTAATGCACTGAAAACACAGCGATCTTTCTGTTAATACCTACTTTCCAGCAGAATGTTAAAGCGCTCTGATCCAAACTCTTAAGTGGGGGATAAGAGTTTAATATAAAAAAATAATATTCATAAGCTTACTGAGCAGCTAGCCATGCAGCTAAAATTATAAGGCTCTGGTTAGATATTTCAGGAAGAAGGAAACAGTGAATGATCAGCTGATTGGGGGTTGATTTTTGACTTATTGAGCTGAAATACTAATACATCTCGGAGAAATGAAGCAGTCTGTGTTATCAGTGTCTGATTCATGCTCATAAGTGAGTTTCCATAGAAAATTATGTGAACATGTGGAATTCATCTGCTTTTCTTCCAGATGGCTCAAAACCTTAACCTTAACCACAACCTTATTGTGCTCTATGAAATGATCTTCCAGTGCTGAACATAAGAATTGTGTCTAAATTGTGCTGTTGGTTATTTGTGTTACAGTAAAAGTGTTTCTTCTCTTTAAGCCTGCATACTGCTTGCAGTTCTGTGGTGGGCATTTACTGCCTCTCCAGATTTGTTTACATCTTCAGTGACAAGGGTAAAGGCTAAAAGCACTACTCCGCACTTACTCTATTATACGTGCTCAGTCTTTGCGGCTGGAAGCAGGTAACAATTTAACGGGTCCATACCTTCCACCTGATATCCACATTACAAATGTATGTAAATGAGCTCTGCCCTGTATTTTGCCTCATTCAAAGAGCTGCTGAAACATTCTTTATAACTTCAGAGTGGGCAGGGCTAAACTGTTGTAGGCTGATAAAGGTGAATATACTGTTTTGAAATTACATCATCATCATCATGATATGAACCCTTTAAAATGTTGGTTTATTCATGAAAGCAATTGGTATTGTAATGGAATAGACTAGGCCAGATGCTCATGGATAAAACTAGGATGGTGGCTTTAATGCAAAATGGGGAATCCAAAATACAGAGCCAAAATACAGCCCAGGGCAAACAATAACCAAAGGGGGGCATCAAAAGAGTAGTCACAAACAGCAAAGAGATAAAAGCCACATACCAACGAAGACAAAACATGAGGGGCAAATCAAGAAATTACAGAGTAGAACAGGCAACGCTCAAAACACAAGAAAGACAATAAACTTTGAAAGGCTTTGTATATGGAAACAAACTGTGACAAAGTGAGACAGGAAACAAACAACTTAAATGGAGGCACGAACAGGTGCTAGAAATGAGTAATCAGGTGAGCTTGACCAGAGAGGTGGTCTGTGATTGGCTTATGGCAAGGAAATCAGAGTCACATGTTCCAAGAGGGATTCTGGGGGTTGTGGTCTGGGTTGTAGGTGACAGGACCTAAGGGGCGGTGTGATAGTTATTATGTTACCAAAGAACAGTAGTACAGCAAGTGTGCAACAGTAATGGTGATATTTTGTCGCTGTTGGAGCAAAAGGTATCTTACAAAAGGGAAGAGAGGCATCTCTTTATGAAAGTAAATAGAACAAGATTTTACTATTTTTGGATATTTTCTGTTGCTTCAAAAATTATGAAATTTTGACATAAATGGCATTAGGAATATTCAGTTCTGTCATGTAGAACAGGAGGGTTGTGTGGTTAGAAGGTACCTGCCTGCTTCTCTGCTGTGTTGACCAGTACTGGCAGTGGTTTGCCCCTGCTGCTATGTTCAATAAAAGAGCATTTGCATAAAGCATCTTCTTCTACATCACTAGTAAATGGACTAGTGTGGTTCTGAGAAAAAATACTTTAACTGGTGCAGAGTCTTTATATCATGTGGAGGTTCTTTCAACTTTAAGAAGGCTCTTCATACTCACACAGCCCATACATACTTTGTAAAAGAACCACTAAAAAATCTTTTTCAAGGTAGATTCTTCTATGATATCACCCCAAACAAGCCATTTTGGCATCTGCACTTATTTATTATTTGGAAAAATATATATCGTCTTTACTCATTTCATGGATTTGCAATTGAATCCAGTGGTATGCGATGACATCTCTAATAACATCCATAACCCATTTGTAACCTATTAAAAATTCTGTGTAAACAATGTTAAGTGCTTAAATTTTTGCCAGATGCGGGGACTAATAGTAGTACTGTCTGAAGAAATGGGTGTGAATGCACCGTCTAGATGCCATGCACTTTCGAAAAGGCTAAACCAATGCAGACAAATGCATGGAATAGTCTGGGCTCTTGTTACTAGAGGTTGTGAATGTTGCTACACTTATGCAGGCATTCACATGTATTGTTCTCCAAGGCCTTTTACAATCACTTCTAAGAAAAGCTCCATTTATGAAACCTCAGAGCCGGGTCACAGCTGTTAACAGTGTTAACACGAGCACACCACTGACAGTTCACTATGACGGAATTCAGCTGAATGTTAAGCTGTTTATTATTATGTTAGATGTCATCAGAAACAATCCCCACATTCCACCAATTAGCCTACTGATAAGGTAACAGAATTCATTCAATTCAGAGGTCCTGTTACATCATTGGTCATGGGAAAATGTCAAAATGTAGTGGGAGAGATGAAGTACTAATACAGACTTTTTTCATTACTAGTAATTCAGTTTGCAAATTCTCAACCGAGTGTATCAATTCCGGATTGGCATCAAAAACCTTTGCTATGCTAGCCTTCCTGGCTGTAAATGGGGATGAGGGAAATACCGCTCCGCTAATTAACCATTATTGATCACCTTTTCACAGCAGCATAAATCACCCTGAAGAAAGGTGGAGTCCTAAAGACAAAGGCACTTATTTGTGGTTTCAAATGAAATAAGGAAAAAACAGAAGGTAGTTTTCCCAACAGACCTTTTCATTATCTCTCTGTCTGTCTCTCTCACTCATTATGGGGCACCACTGCACTTCTTAAACACATATGTACCATATCTATAACTTATATAGCTAGCTAGATAAACTGCTGGACAGTGCTCCTGAAACAGAGGCACACAGTTGGAAAACACTGTGAGCTTTAATGAAGGTAGGTGGCGTAACACTAAGCTAACATAGGCTCATTTTATTCAAAGAACAGTTAAGGTGGACCGAACATCACTGAACTAAGCAGTCCGCTAATACAATTCTAGTTAGCCGTTGTACATTTCAGTACATTCAGCTGCTTGACTGGTATGTTGACATAATTCAAGAGCCACCATGATGAGTTAAGATATGAAAGTCATTCATTCCACTTACCCACAGTAAAGCAATGGCACTGCTGGCATCTGATGAGAAAGTTGGAAATATTGGCATTGTGCAATATCTTTGCAAATATCTTTTTTTGGCAGTTATTTCATGACTTAAAACATTATCTCCATTTTTTATTTTACTTTAGGCTTTATTTGAACACAACAGCTGCCAATACACTGTGTGAAAATGATGAATGGACCAACAGAAATGGTCCATAACTGTTTGGAAAAAGTCTGGTTCCAGTGACTTATATTAAAATTAAGTTAGTTTTTTGCTCTCTCCTGTAAAGTTGCCATTTTGGAGATACTAGTTTTTTCGCAAACAAAAAAAAAAGATTTAACTGAGTACTGCAGTGATGTAGCAAGAATTGGGGGAGCTTAACACAGGTTGAGGTTGATAGCAACCACCAATTAGCCTCTTTTGCTATAGCTTACAAGACAGGAAAAAATCATTTTAATCACAGCACATGACTGCTGAGCTTGGATTTAACAACCTATCTGTTAAAGTAATCGACAGCTTTCCATGGCTTATATCAGCTAATTTACCAGAATTCTGCTTTTGACAGCAATGGGTATAGAAGTCTGGGGTGAATGCTTGAAGACTTTTTATTGTTTGTTTTGTTTTGTTCCCTCAATATTGAATTTTGTTTTCTTTACTATAGAAAACTTCACTGCTAAATTTCTACAATCTACAGAAACAGTCAAGCAGGGTAAGGCTGTGTTTACATGCTGCTAGTAAAAAAAATAAACAGTATTCTGTGCCTCACTGCAGAGTTGGTGTAAAACAGTGGCGGCACATGGAGCTGTATAAACAATGACAATAGCGGTCACTAAAAACTGGCGATAATCAAAAGAGAGTTTTACAGTCACTTTTATTTCCTTAAGGTGGAAAAGACATTTTTTGGGTTCATCCCGTGTTATATGGTCAAAATGCAAATCACATTTTGTAACATTTCCATTGACTTTGGAACAGCCTCTTTTTTTCTGAATTTTAGGTGTTCCCAGTGAGTGGGAATAGGTCTCCTAGACCATCTGCATAGCTATGCATAGCTACAAAACCTTTGTAAGCCAACCACACTGTGGTGAATCAACTGACTCACATGTGCTTTTTATCTTCAAAATCATTATATCCTCTAATGACAGATTTGATTCTCCTGACCACCCAGTTAGTCATCTGCCCCGGGAGCCATGTGAAATGTTGACTACCTCTGTAGACTTAGAGAAGCTATGGTATCCAGTACATTCTGCATCCAGCTGCTTCAGGGCAGACAAGGATAGGTTTCAGTGAGCTAAGCTCGCAGGCAGTTAGGTGAGGCACCAGTGTTCTGTCTGTTCAAAGTGTAGGTGGAAGATGGAGAGCAAGAGTGTAAGTAAATGACAATGTTTTTCATTATTACTCAGAAGTGGTTCCATGGCGATCTGGGTGGGGATCGACCGTACGAGATGGAAACCAGCTTATCGAAACCTGGCAAGCCACAGTTAGAGTCCTCCGGGGGATTACAGTATCGTCAGGAACCTCCGCAGCAACGGCAACATCTTCTGACTTCTGAGACTGAGTTCATATACGTAGGAAAAGATGCATGTTTTACAACCACCCCACATCATGACGACTGGAAAAGCCACGGAAGCAAGACAAGTATCGGTTCATTACTGCAAGGGGGTGGAAAATTAAACAGCTCACGCACTGATGGCTGGCCTTGCCTGTCAGAGGAGCTAGAGAAACAAAACAAAGGCAGGGCTCTCCTTTAGTACTCCACCGCTTGAAGAATAATGGCGCACCTGCCAAAGGCAGTCTCGATGTGCACAGAAACATGTACACACACAAAGCGACAATGGTGTCGGTAACTATTTTAAGAATGTCCACACGGAGATGGCAAACATGTCTAAACACTATAGACTGGGATTTGAAGCTAAGTGTTTACTTAAGAACAAGCAATGATTGATGAATTAGCTGTCACTTCTTAGGCCAAACACTTTGTAATCTGTGGGACTGGTCTATTTTTGACTCAGCAAAATGGTTTAGTATTGTTGGCTGGATCTTGCATTTGTGTCTGTGCATGTTGTCCTGTGCTGAAAGGCGGTAAGAAAATGAGCTTATTTTCTAAGGGAAGGGAGGAAACCCTTCTTCATTGACCCAAAAGGGAGGAAACGCTTTTGCATGAGGATAGACTAGAGTTGACGAGAGAAAATACAGAAGGAAAGGAAATATGTGACCTCAGGTTTCAGCCTAGAACAATTCGGAGTAATCAGCCAAATGCGGTTAAATTGGTTTTAATGCGGAGATTCTTGAAAACTATGTTGGGAACAGGGGAAACCCTAAAATATGTAGAGCAAGGGGTACTTCAGGACCAGGCTGAAGGAGATTACACAGAGTGTGAAACACAGTGGTGGCAGTGTAATGGTTTGAGTCTGTTTAGATGACACTTGACTAGGATGGTTTGACATCATTTAATGTTACTGTGAATTCTGGATTGTATTGGAACATTCTACAGGGTATTATCAGAGCATCTGTATGGGAACTGAAGCTCATGTAATACTGCAAGACATGAGAAAAACATACCAGTCAGTCTACAAAAGAACACATTTTGGAATGGCCCCTTCAAAGGCTAGACCTTAGTCCAGTAGAAATGGTGTGTCAGGACCCAAAGTGTGGAGCTCATTCAAGATAGCTCACCAACATGACTTGGTTGAAGAGGAAAGATGAGCCAAAATTCATCCAAGTCTTGATCATCTACTGATCAAGAGTTATAAGAATCAAGAATCACAAGCTACTAAAAGCAAATACTGGGTTCACTTTAACCATTTGTATGATAATCTGATCAACAGTTAGGTCATATCTACCTAGAAATTCAGAAGATTTTAAAGGATCCATAAACCTTTAAGCAACACTGTATATTTAGAAACTTCTACATTGCCCCAGTGTATGAATTAAAGGGTGGAAGCAAAGGGTTTTACATATGATTGTATATATTTACCAATAGCAGGTAAAAAGCTTGTTTCGTAAGTTATTACTGTCATAAGAAAATAATGGGATGGAGGCCTGATTCCAGGAAATGCTTCCAAACATAAAAAAACTTAAAGAGTCAGGGAAACTCATTTGTTTCATTTTTGGTAAGAGGTTTCCGGTTACCAGTGTTGACACAATACGGGAACAATAAAAATCTAGTTTTGTCCGGGCTGTGGTAACCCCTAATCACCCATGAGGATATGGTTCTGATTTCAGAAAAAATAAACACACAAAAAAACTACTCTGCACATGCAATCAGGGGAATTCTAAACCCCATCCTGAAGGACATTTCGATTCTCAAAAGCGTTGACGGAGGTTTCTACCAGTAACCCATCAAACCCTTGATTTTACTTGACCAAAGGAATCTATATAACTTCAGGCAATGCCAAGTTCAAGCTGGTCCACATTTTGATTTTTCATCGCCGTACTCTGATTACTTCTATCAATTTCAGCTAACATTGGAGAGCTATATGTATTCATTATACAGTTGTCTGTGCCAGTGGCATAACCAGAATTGTACAAAAGTGTTTCTGTGCTTTGGTGCACAACAGACTGCAGTGCGCAAACATTTTTATGGTCTGAAATATGTGTAGGGCTGGGCTACCAACTTGGGAGACATTAATGAATTAACAGTAATTAATGTTGATGCTAATGTGTTAATGTTAGCTTAACTTACCCTAAAAGCAGAGTTCAGCCAGCTGCCCAATGTGCAAACCAATAGGGCAACAATTTGTCCTGACTTCATGTTTGCAAGCCTAGTCTAGCAGTGTCTACAGTTTTGACTGGTAGCATGTATCATGCAGATACAAAGTTCACAAGGGTGGAGGGAAGTCAACAACGAAAAAAATAGAAAGAAAGAAGTGGAACTAAGGGAAACTCCCAAGTAGCAGTCAGACATTCATCTCCAAAATTTAAATGAGATATTCCTGGGGTTTTTCTTTGCATAGAAAGGAACCGACACCCACTGTTCTCAGACATGAGGGCTTCCAGTTCAAATTTCGAGGACAATCAACATTCAATAGCATCTTCATTTGGAAAATTTATTGGCAGGTCATGGCAGCAGGCATATGATTCAGAAAGGGCCGTGTGACTATAGCTCCAAAGAATGTGTTATAAAATATACAAACAGCCAGTGTGTTTCACAAGCACCACACAGCCCTTGTTTTGATGAGCGCCCATTTTAAACCCTGGGAGAATAAAATGTGCCAGTGCTGTTGGGGAGTTTTGCTATCAGCGCTGAAGCTTTTATTTATTAGGTCTGATGCAAATCGAAATCCGTAGAGAAAACATCCATTTGTCAAATCTCTAAAACGCTCTCTGGGGCTAAAATTCATTAATTCTCCAACATGACATCAAAACAAGCTGACTAAATTGCATCCAGCAAAAGTCATGGGTTAAATTTGAATTTGTTTTTTTATCACTGATGCTGTCTTTCTGGAAAAGAAGACAAGTCATACTGACGCAGGGAAAGCCCTTGTGAATTTGGAACGCCAGTGAACTAAGCATGGATCTGGAAAAGACAGGCTGGTCTGCATGCGAAGTGAATTAAAATGAATGCGTTACTGAAAAAGGCTAGCACAGAATTGTCACGTAAACAGGGACGGCGCTGGACCTAGTTCAGTGGGGAATCACGGTGCATTAGTTTGATCTCTCAGCCTGGGGTGAATCTGCCAAACCTTTACTGTGTATTCCACGAGCCATTCAGATTATGAATGTGCTCTTGGGCCGCAGGGAGAATCACTCCACCTTTCATTTCTTGTCTGTGTTGTGGTCACTGGCTTGTTTAACATATTAATTTCATCATTTATCACCATGGTTCTGAACTCTGTCTGCTATTTACTTCTTTTTGCACATGTTAGATTCTCGTAATGAAAGCTGATGCGCCCATTGTGTCTCAGTGCGGTTGTGCCGATCAGTATCTTGCATTTATGTGATTCTGGCCCAGTTTTATAACCTCTGCTTCGGGTACCACCCCCCCAGTTGTAACCTCAAAATGGACTCGCTCTCTTGGGTCTACTCTAGATTGCAAAGGTTAAGGTTGTGTGGTCCCAAACACAGAAATCACAGCCTCTTTGTGTTGGCATTCTCTCGATTGCCGCTCACAGGAACCCCTGGGAATATTCCTGAAACAACACGCGCAGAGGCTGCATGTGCGTCAGTATGCAGCGGAATAAATATTTACAAACTCTGGTTTCAACTGCACAGACATACCGCTGTCTCACCTTACCATTCCTCTCACCAGAATGCTAATATGCTTGCAAGGCTTCATATGAGGTACAGAGGATGGCATTACCGATGCTCTGCGGGCTGTTTGAACTGGCACCAGTTTTAAATTCTGACCTATGTCAATGGAAAAGAAAATAGTGCCCAAATTTTGTCTTATTATGGTTAAAGAAGTTGCAGTTTCCATTCAAAACCAAAATATTTGGCTTTCCCCCTAACTTCGCCTGTATCAAAGTTTCTGAAATAAAATGTTATTCTCACAATACCGCAAATAACTAACAATATATTAACACTTTAAACTCTCCGAGACCAATATGAGCTTACACATCTATTCTGAACTCTCACAAATACTGTACGTAGCTTTTAGATGGTTGATGAATAAAAGAAAAGACCAACATGAGCCCTATTCGAGCGGAATTAGTATTACCTGGGGACGTGCTATAATTTGAGTGATTACTCACAACAACAGTGATTTTAATCCAGTATAAATCTACCATGTCCATAATTTTCACAAGTCTGTTAAAAGTAATAATTACAGAGTGAATTACAGGAGCTCCCCCTGTAATAGCAGTCCTGCCCGAAACCACATCTCCGTAATCTAATAAGAAAACCGAATTAGGGGAAATGGACGAGGCTGAAGTCAACTTCTCATTCGTCAGTTTCTTGTACAAATTTTTTCCGTTCCATCTTAAATGGTGCAGTAGGTACATTTTGGGGCTTAGATATTATATAAACTGCTGCATCATTTAATATGGATTGAGAAAATGTGCACAAGAAGCTGGCGAATGAGAAACTGATTTTGTAGACGACACTATTGGCTAAAATGGAGCTTGATTTGAGCCTTATCCTCAAGTTCATGACAAAAAATCCACAGTATTTTTGATGATGGGCGAATTACAAGAAGGAAGATGAAATATCTCTAAAGCACTTCTTGCAGGGCAGCATGTATTCTGTCTTGTTAGGCAGCATTTGGTAAGGTGAAATAAATCTGCTTTACTAACCTCATGCTAGACTATATGCCGGTTAGCTGTAGAGTGTGTTGTTATTGTTGTGAAACTGGGCTCCCATTACATATTTCTGATATAAATGTCCATGTGGTGATGTTTTGGCATGGTCTATTTGGGATAATTTTGGGAAGTTTGGGAAGAGATCCTTTACCCCATATGAATCAGCCAGTCACTTATTGCATTACCAGACCTCCTCCGGTAAAATTAATCCTGCTCAAATAGGGTTATAGTGTTTAATAAGGTGTAATAGCTTCAGTGTGTTTTTAAACACTGAACTGAGCACTTTTAAGCACATTGACCCAAAATCTTCCACAGGTTTTCAACTGGGTAGAGATCTAGTGACTGTGAAGGCCAGAGCAAATAGCTGGAGCCTATCCCAGCACTTATTGGGCGGAAGGCAGGAAACACCCTGGACAGGCCACCAGACACCCAAGCTGGGAATCAATCCCAGGACCTCCTTCCTGTTGGACTAGCAGTACTACCCGCTCTGCTACCGTGCCATCCTGTACACACAATTGAGTGGTCAAACACAAGTGTCAGAGAACCATCATTTATCATCACACAGGTCGGACAACTTTCATTAAAACACTAGAAAGCCTCAATGGACAGGGCCATTCCCACCACAACTGACCAGCCAGAAAACTTTATATTGGTTTGCAGTGACCCTTCTCTCCAAGGAACCTAGGTCATGCTAGTGAAATGCCTCCCACAGCATAATGGAGCCCCTGGACACCTATACTGTAGAGGTCAAGCATTTATGAGTCAGGGCTCCCCCACTTGTGGAGAATGTTTTGTCCATATCACAAAACAAGCCACATTTCACCATCTGCTTTTCCCCCGGCATCTCCCTATCAGAGCTACTGAAATAGAACTATATTCTCAGGGAGTGGAAACAATAAACACTACCAGAAACAATATAAAACCTCTACAATTCAAGTGCATTTGGTCTTTCAAAATGGTTTCAGCTCCATAGACACATTATTACTGTGTAGACCAGCAAAATGTCACCAAACGTACTGGAGCTCTACCTCTACCTACCTCCTGAATGGTTCTCTTTTAACAGTAATGGAGCACAACTGATCCAGATCGGCCATCCAGTTAATTAATTCGATTTTGCTAGTTAGATAGGAAGGGCCATCTCTAGGAGCTCTGTCAGTGACCAGTGTGACTGAGCACTTTGGATCTTATGACTCTCTTGAGATGGCTGCCCAAACCATCATGAACTTTGTTGGCAAGAGACTGTGGAATTTGCACACTGTTTGGTTTCCTGTAGGTATGTAAACACATTTAAATGTAGGGAAAAGTGTTGAATATGACTCATTAAATCATATTAGTGTTTTTTTCCATTGCTCAGTGGTCCAAATTTGTGGTCTGTGTATCTAAGCCTAGCTGGTGAACCCATCACTGTTTTTCTTAATGCCAGTCCAGTTTCTCCTTGTTTGGTATAAATTTTCACTACTTTCAGAACAGCACTTGTAACAGATACATTTGACTTGTGCACTGAGCTATTAGGCACCTTTTAGAATTCTGTTGTTCTCATGTTAATTTGAAAACACCCATTTTTGAGCCTCTCTCAGCGCTTATTGGGGTGGAAGACAGGAAACACGCTGAACAGGCCACCAGTCCATTGTAGGACACACACACAGACATACACATTCATACCCTATAGGGGAGATTTAGCATCCCCAATTCATCTGACTGCATGTCTTTGGATGGTGGGAGGAAATCAAAGGGCCTGGAGGAAACCCACACACAACTCAGGCCTTTCTTGCGGTTAGGTGGCAGCGCTACCCACTGCGCCACTGAGCCATCCTGTGCAGATGATTCGTCTGTACCAGTAAACTGGTCAAACGCAAGTGTCAGAGAACCATCATTTATCATCACTCAGGTCAGACATCTTTCATTAAAAACACATTAGCTAGCCACAATTGCTGTCAAAGACTCAGAGTAAGCACTTCTATTGTTGCTGCTGTTGTTTGTGTTTACCGTCAACACTATAGATAAATCTGCAACTGTACCATGCCAAGCTGCACTGCCCATAACTTTTGACTGTTGACATTATAACTGCTACATACTAGTTGGCATTCAACAGTGTGTCTTACAACTGTGTGTATGTTGCTGCCGTTGCAACAGTTATCTTGCTTACTTAAAAATCAAGCACATTTGCAAACTATATAAATGTACATAAATGTTACATAGCACCTTGATCATGCATAATGCAAAGTTATAATGTAGTATTATGAGTATATGGATTAGATTTTATTCAAATTCAAAGTATGACTTTTGCATTTCAACTCAGAAACACCTCATTGACTAAAACTAACCCTTATTTTACAAATAGCTGAAAGCTTCAAGCATGAACTATGCCCTCACAGAATGTGGTATGGCTATAGTGCAAGATAGCAGACAGGCTCGCCAGCAGCCAAAGGTTTAGACACTGCTTTCAGACTTGCGTCTGCAAAAATCACTGTGTCTCTGTTTTAAAAAGAATCCCATTTTAATTCATTTGTCAGTAGCCAATATAAAGACCCAGACCTGACCTGGCACGCAGGTTTAACTGTATCTGGAAAAGTTCCTGATTCCATGAAACAAGATTCTGTAGTCAGCATTTATTTTCAAAGACTTTTGGCTCATGAGACTTTCAAGTCAATGTCATAGGCAAGTCAGCGTCTGCAGCCGAGACACTGTCTATTAATCTGCTTTTACAGTCATGATAAACATACCGAAGGAATGAACTGTCCATACAAACATGAACATATCTAACAATCATTTTAGGGAAGATGGTTGATTTAGGTTACAGCATATATCATATCTTGTTGTGTGAATGTTCTAAACATGGGGTAAAATATCAGATCTCAGATGTTTCAGTGGTTTTCATTGGAGCGTTTCTTTTGTCTGAAGTCTCTTGGCCTACATGTGGTAGCTTAAGTGTGCCTCTCTTGTGGTTTTGTCACTGCATTTTCTCTTTTTGCCAATCCATTTTTTCCTCAGTGTTTATGTTCTTTAAACTTGAGGGATATTAGCAATGTCCTTACTATTTTTGATTGTTTCCTGGGGCATGCAGTGTATTACTCATCTCCTCCTTGACAAAGCCAAAAATCAGTCTCTCTTTTTCTTTCTTTCTTTCTTTCTTTCTTTAAGCCATTTCAGCTTGGTATAATGACTTTTCCAATCCTGTCATTAAATTGTTTTATATCTGTTTGTGCAATAATGTTTTGTTCTGCTTTAATCCTGGAGCCCAATCATAAAGTACCATGCCAGCAGGGCAGGATGTCTATGGCACCATCACTGTCTTTAACACTGTGTGCTATTTTCTTCCCCCCACTCCATAAACTCTGCCAAGGCAAATTGCTCAACAGCTTTGGAATATGCATGGATGGAGAATTTTTGTCAGCTAACCTCTCATATTATTGCTCCCCCAACCCCACGCACACTCAGATCAAAAGTTTTAGTCACTCTAAGAAATGCAAGTAACTGTATGTAACATGTGGTCAATGTTGCTCGTTAAATTTACGTTTTTAAAAGATTCAGAAGTTTGTTAGTTACATCTACTTTAAACTGTACATAAACAGTGTAACAGTGACATTAGAGAGAGGAGGTTCTGCTATATAAATGTGAGGTGTAAGTTTCAGGTAAGTAGCTATACTGATAACTCTGATGCGATGTTTTACTAGACCATGATAAAGGTAGTAACAATCGTGTGGCACATTAGCTAGTGAAATAAGTACAAAAGTTAGTAAAGAACTCAAATTAGCAAACAACACTACATACAAGTAACCTAACCTACTTAAATGACCAGCTAACAAAACTCCTTTTAACAGATTATTCACAATTCATTCAAAGACATCTAGTAACACATCAGTATGGGGGGACATTGTAATGCCCATAAGCCTTTGCAAGCCTGTAGTGTAGACATAGTTTGGAGGAAGTAACTTTTAATTGTGTTTCATACATAATAATCTTTTGCACTATGATATGGCATCTATTATTATAGCCTTGCTAAGCCTTTTCTAGTCAATGGCTGGTTACTATCTTATCAAGCCAAAAGCTGCTAATGAACTGTCTGTCCATTAGTTTATTAGCAAGCACTAATGTGACTTTTTTTTACCATTTTGCTGAGCACTACTATGCTACTATGAAGCCACGATGAGACAAAGTCGGGTCTGCGACCAGGAGCAGGAAAGGACCATGGAAAATGTCTTTGTAGTTCTTCTATATCTTTGTAATAATAATAATAATAACAATAAGATAATAACAAAAAGATTACAATCACTTATCGACCAGTATTTAACTTTGGGGATTTTGACTTTAATTTTGGGAAGCAAATGAAGGTTAATGGTTTGATAAGATCTCAGATCATAAGAAGTACTTACTAACTACTTCATTATGCAGTAACAGTAACTACTTAATTATTACTGTTTTTCTAATGATTAAAAAGCATATTATAAGGGCATTATAATGTCCTCCATACTCCATAAGTCGTACCAGATGTCCAGTTGCAACTACAATTGCTTTTTACAACAATTGAATAAGTAATAAAGGAAGCAAGAAACAACATAACAACGATGACAAAAATGTATATGTGTTTTTCTGGCAGAACTTGGGAAATATATTTTAGCGCTGACTGTTACAATTATTTAGGTACCATGCAAAACTAAAATTAGGCCTTTAGTCCAGGCCAAAAACTTGGTCAAAACGCTAACTTTTACTAACTGCCCTATGGGATTCTAATAGTTAGCGCTAAGCTAACATAAAAAATGATTGTAGTTTTAGATTAAACACATGCTACTGAAGCATCTCATACATTCCTTGTTTTACTTCAAGCTTGTGACAAATATATGTTTTACCATGTAGCAGTTTCACAGTGACACTTTCAGTAGAGAAAGGCCTGATACAGAGCTGCTGCTACTGTTTTTTCCAAGACTTCCTATTATTCCAGGACTTCCTAGAGTCTAGAGTAAGGTTTTTTTCCTCACAAAATTGGTCCAACCCACTGGACATCAAAACATGATTGGCTGATTCCTCTGTCACGTCGTAATTATGCTGACAGTTAATGTAACACTTTATGCCTTCCTTTCAGCTCTTTTCAGCTGTTGAAGTGAATAGTCAATAGGAGTGCTCGCTTATCTATATCTACCTAGATACCACAGAGAAATTATTCCCGACTGGCTAATTTTCTGGTGGCCATTTAAAGAATTGAACCCCTTTGTTTGGAATCTAATTCCATTACGTATACTCTATTAAGATACCACTATTCTTTGCATTTGAATACACTGTGTACTGGGACATGTAGATAAATGAATGGCCAGTGTTGCCATGATATAGTGTTCTGCCAGACACTGTTTCGGATTCTCATTAAAGGGTTTTCATAGTGCAGTGGAAAATTCCAGCCTTACTTGGAGCTTCTTGAATAACAGTTGTACAGTATGTGACAGCATGGGGTACTGGGGTACGTGGGGGGTGAAATAATGCAAGAGATCCTATTACCCTGTTCACAGCTCCTCCCCTTCATACAGACTATAATCATAAAGTGATCAAACCAGACTGTTAGGCAATCTCTGATATTGGATACACTACAAGTTCATATCAGAGGAGCAGCCAGTAGAGGTAAATGAATATATGCATAACTGGTGGTGTTTGACAGTGGAGCAAAGCAGAGATCGAATTAGTTACACCAACCCAACAGGGCCCGTATGACCAAGGCTCTGGTAGTCCCAGAATGTGGGGCTGTTAAAGCAAGCTGCTGTGTGTTTTACGAGCCGAGAGGCTTGAGTAAGCATGGGTCACGCTCCAGTCGTGTCGTCCTGGGCCCTCTCAGCATCCCCACCAGAGGCTTGGGTATCGAGTGTCTTGGGGATCAGCACAGAAAGATAAAAATCACTGATCCTGGATCAGCATTTTAAATACACAACATTTTAACTAGATATCAAGTATCCACTCCCTGTAAGACTCCTTGAATGTAGCAATGTGCATGTCATATTAAAATGTGTTCCCTGTAGAAGATGTCACATGCTTTCACTTAGAAAACTGACTAAATGTAATTCAATCGAGGGGTGCACAAACTTTTGCATGCGACTTTATGTCAGGTGACACTGATTCTATCTGATATTGGATTATGTCAGGATGCTGTCTTGGATAAAAACGAGTTAAAGTCAGGTCTTATTATATGCTATGTTAGGCACAGTGACATAGTGTGTTACAACAACTCACTCACTGTATGTCACAGTGACATAATGTTGTAATAATGTTACATATTGTCATATTAGCATTATGCCACTGTGATACACACTGAGCTACAAAGTGTAGAAGCATTGATATAAATCATAAATGTCCATGCACAAATGTCCATGCACAACACAACCAAAAATCAGTAAACCCAAAATTCAATAAGAAGAATCAATGTTTTTTTTAAGGTGGTCAACTTAGCAATTGAACAAAGAATACAAATAAGAACTTCAGCTTATTGTGAGGGAAGTATTCTTCTATTGAGATCATTTTCATGGTTTCAAAGTTGTGGGACGCCATTTCCCTCCGCAATGGTAGAATGAGCTAATTTGGTTTTCCTATCTGGTCAGATACACGTATTCAGATATTTTTGAAAATGTAGTTCTTTATTTTCCTTCATTTTAAAAATTCAACACTAATAGTGTTTTTGAAAATCTTTCCATCTCAAACAGAAAATTCACTCGAAAACGTTCATACGAACATGCCAGGCCAGTAGGGGATGAAAATACTTCATATAATGTGATGTCAAAGGACATAACAAGCATGCATGTTGCCTGGCGCAAAAAACATTGGTGCGAAACTGTGTTGGTGCAGTGTTAGCATGTTGCTAACACTGTACCATCACTGGGATTGCACAGTTTTCTGTCTAAAGAGAAAATGAAGAGTGTCGCAAATAAGGGGGATTCAGTTATTTCGACTGACTATAAAGTACAGTTGCCGTTTAAAGTTAGTAAGTGAGTACAAAGTCAACAAAACCCATGAGAATGTCTCCACTTGTCAGATATATTTTAGCCCGAGTTCTGACACATGTTTAATAAATGTAAACAGCTAGAGTCAGAGGCGTTTTCAAAGTACGCCCACATGAAAACACTGAATGGAGGTCTTAAAAATCTCTACCCTGGAGATTGTTTTTGAAAAACCTCAATTTTTCAGTTATCCAAAATGCTGTATTCATGTGGACTTGAGGCAGAGAAATAAATATGCTTTCATATATATATCTGGATCTGTGTGGATGTGGCCTCAGAGATAGGATGTTTCTGTAATATGGCTCTTGATTCTGATTCAGATCTGCGTTCTCAGCTCTGGAAAGGTTGTTCACATAGGAGCTTGGACTTGGCAGCAGGTGCTGAGGAGGCCCAGGGAGGGGGCAGGCTGATTAGCCCTGTAGGCATTAGGGGATTATTACCTGATTGATGGCTGGGCTGAGAGGTGGCACGGCTTGCGCCCGTGCTCCAGCGATGGTCAGCTATCCCTGGACCCTCATTCCTATAGCTGGAAGCTTGTGCACTGCTGACCGCAGGGTGCCAGGTGCAAGGGGGGCCCCCTGAGATCGAGTGTGTGATGATTTATGAGGAACTACGAGCATCTGCAAGCCGGCCAAGTCAATCGAAGAAAGAAGTGTGTGCGCATGCAAGACACACGCGAGCACACACATACACATGCACGCACACACACACACACACACACACACGAATATGGATTCATGGCCGATTGGTTACTTCAGTCTTCCATCTTTTGCCTAGCAGTGTTTGATTTTGGTCATTTTGACTTTGAGCAAAAAAAGTTTTTGAGTTTTCGGATGCATTATTTCTTAGATCAGCATCAGAGTGGCATTGTGAATGTCAAAACATATTTCAGTCTAAATTCACAATAAATCAAATAAAAATACCTCAAAGCTATCATCAGAGAAAAAGCCATCAGGCTTAGTTATTATTTTTTTTATTTATTTGTTTTTTGAAAGTGAATACTTGTATTTTAACTCACATTTCCAAGAGTAAAATAATGCATGGTTTTTGCTAATTACGATTTTAATTAGACATTAAAGTATTCAAAATCTGTACAATTCAAAGCACTCAAAGTACTTGATACAACTCTTAAAGGCCAGGAGATTTTGTTCTTTTTAATTGCCTAATGGGACTGGCTTGTGACACTCACTCACTCACTCACTCACTCACTCATTCTTGAGCATCTTTTGCACATACTAAATAAGTTATGAAGAGGAAAACCATTCGTTTCATTCTGTGGTTGGTTCATTTTACGGTCATATGTGTTAGTATGGTTCTTGAGAACAAGTTGCACTGCTGTTATCCAAACCCTAGTGTGCACTAAATAAGCATTTAATAGGGTGCTCACTCCCAAATGAACTCTGCACTCTCCTCATCCATCCTTCAGTATGTGCAAAAGATGAATTTCTAATGATATTTTGACACATAGGTGTACTGATTATCTTCCCATGAACTGAACTGGTAATTACAGATTGTGTAGTTTTTAGTTTAGTTTTAGGTTTTCTGTTTAGTTTTAAGCTTGTCTGAGGCACATTTAAAGCATTATAAAATACTTTCCTACAACAAATGTATTACATTAGCATGCACCAAGAAATCAGTAATCAAATCAGTATGCAGTAATCGACTCAAGGCCATGTGCTTTCACAGTGATTTCACCCAGCTTCTCTTCATGGGTAAACCACAGCAGCGCATGGACCACTCGTTGCTCTTGAAAATCACAAGAAATATAGATAAAACATCACATATGTAGAACCTGTAAGCTCAGTTTAGAGAGAGTGCAGAAAGTTAGTTAGATATTATCACAGTTACTGTCACCAAATGCACCTCATTAAACCTCCAATCAGTTCTTGACTTTTGTTTATGTGTTTTGGTACACTTTGGTAAGATATATGAACGCCAAGCAAACTAAAACTAAACTAAACTAAAATACAACAGTTCAACTTTTTCTGCTTCCAGACCAGCTGTAACACTGGAGGGACAAGCCAGGCGCTCGCAGATCTAAAAGTCAGAAGTGGTTTCATGGAAAGGAGTTCAGTGGAAGATACAAAATAGGAAGCAAACCAGAGGGCTGCAACAAAGGCGACAAAAGCAGGCATGGGTATGGCAGAGTTGATAAAGCAGAGAACAGACCGAGGTCAAAATACCAGAAATACCATACTTCCAAGCAACCATAGCACAGGGAGAAACCAAATGGGTAAACCAAGCAAAACAAGCACAGATAATACACAAAGTCAGTGGCTGGGAATAGTTCTCAAAGAGCTAAATGAACAAAGGAGTATTCATACAAACAGGTGACTGACAAGCAGATGACTGTCAGTAGTATTTAGGTGATGACTAACAGGAAAACAGTTAATAGTTGGTGGATTGCAGACATGTTGTGCTGATGTCTTGATGAAGTGTATCTTGGGAAATGTAGTTTGATTCAATGGAGGAAGGAGGAGAACCTGGAAGTGTGGCGCCAACCACATCATCTAATCATTGTAGAACGGAGCTTCCCACAAACTATGCTAACCTCTCCTTGCTGAATTGATTAGTTGTCGCTATACACAACATACCATCAAACAAGGAAAACTTTTCATTCATTCAGAAATACATTTACTTTGGACTTTTAATATACATTGTTTCAATTTGTCCTATTTGGCCTGTTTTTGGCCACTTTTAACTGAATAAAATTTGGACACAGTACTGAAGTGAAAGTATGAGTACTATTTCTCTATCATTTTTCCCACCCTTGGCAATGATAAAAGCAACTTCATAAAATATAGTACAATGATTTCCAACTTCACCTCAAGCAACTCCTGTATCTTAAAATGAATGTACAAAGTTCATACCACTTTTCACTGGAGACTGTGGCATCTAATTGTAAATCAAGAGATGGATATTGGAAAGCGAATGGAAAGTTTTGAAGTGGTTTACAGTTTTGGAATCTTTGGGATGCTTTAGTAAGTCTAAACATCTTTTCAATAGTTGCTGCCTCTCTGACTCGGAGTAGCACACTTTACTGACCATGTTCCTTTCAAACCATAACTGTCAAAGGCCTGGGAGCAAGTCCCAAAACATGACACGTATGAAGCTGAGTTATTGTCTGCTGGGTTTTTGGAAAGACGTTTGCGCTCAGGCGTTCTGGCAGAGACCATCCCTCTGAACACTAAATCCCTTTTGTGTTCACCCATATGATAATCATTTAGCTCAAGTTATGGAAGGCTGTCGGATTAGATGTAGACCATGCTGGTACTCCTGAAACATTGCCTGTAAATGGTCATGTGTGTCAGTGTCTATAAACGTGGAGATTAAGCTCATAAGGGCAGCTCTTTTTCATGTGAAAAGACCTCACGGAGCCACAAACCTTACTCGAGTGTGCAACATTTTCCCATCCGGCCCCACCATTACTTCTCCTCTCATTCCTTCCTTTTGTTCTTCCTTCCTTCCCTTCTCTGCCACGTCATTAGTTCCTGCCATCCCTTCCCACGACTTTTTCCCCCTGAACGTCAAGCCTAGAGGTGGCCCCACCTCTATCCACTCGGCCCGCCACCTGACCCAACCCACCCCATCATGCCTTTTGTTGGAGGGCATGATGTAATCCTGGAGCCAGCTCAATGGGAGCGATACAAGCCTGAACAAAAGGGGCCAGAAATCTTTACACGCATGAGATCTAGATAGAAGAACATGTTCAAACAAAGAGTGTTGGGGTGGGATGGGGGCTGGGCGATGAAGTATCATGTGTATAAATTATGCTCGTGCTGATAATGATACAGATAATGGTTGTATAATAAGCTTTTGATTGGTCCCACTACATCACATTACACCATTACACTGTCACAAGCTAAGAATCTTAAATATGACGACTCCCCTCTATAAATAAAGGTCTGTTTGCTTCATATTATGGTGCAGTTAATCTCTGCTCTGCGCACCTGACACTGGTGTGCTCACAGTTTATTTTTCTCCCTGTTCCTGGTGAGTGAAGAGAACGAAACCTGATGTATGTTTTGACTTTGTTGACTGTAAACCAGCTCGTTCTCTTTAATACATCAACGGCACACTAAGTATGATTAAGGGTGACATCTGTTGGACTCTGTGCAATGAACGCAAGCGCAGAATGCACACACATCCACCTTTATTTCACAGAGCAAGGCCAGGTCAGCTAACTGCAGCGCCGGTCCCAGCAGTCATCTCGAATGAAACAATCTGGAACTCTAGAAAGCGCAAACGATTACGGAGTACTCCACACTGACAAGTGCAAAAATAGGGGTGTGGAGAGCCTCATATCAAAACAAGCACAGGCGCTCTCCGAAGACAGCTTTGGAAGAGAGTAGACTAGCGAGGGGCAGCCATGCTGTCAGCCTCGCTGTCTGTGTCTAATACCCTTTCGATACAGTAATTATTGGCCTGATTTTTTATACCCTCCTGTTGGGTAGCATTATGTAATGGTTGGTCGTAGACTTCACTGTCTTGCTATTTAAACATTCCCCTACCTAAACAGCCTGCCACCAACCCGCCCTGCCCGTCCATTCCATGTCCCGTAAGATCGCTCTCTTGGATCCATAAATCCATTGCTAACACACTGGGTTCTTTCTGAAAGCAGCGTACGGTTGCAGCCTCCAAGAAATAGGTGTTTTTTTCTTTGGGTTCATATAACATTTCATCACGTCTTTCCTGTGGTTTGTCTGGAATACATTAACATGCTTGGCTTGGGACAAGCCGACTACTCCAAGTTAAGGCAGAGAGCGAAGGTGGTTTATGCGTGTCATTTCCGACAACTTCTCCCATAAGGTGCGCGATGCATTCTGCTTCTTTTTGTAATCGCAACAGCCTTTACTCATTTTACACATTACTCATTGTAGGTTGAGCACATATTAGTCACTACTGGACATAGCTTGCCCCTGAGTGAGGCCTGGAGCATAGCTCTTTTCCCGTCTGCCGTAGGACAACTCAGAAAAGTAAATAAGACCCAGCGGAGACCGTTAATGAGGAAACTTCCAAGGCTGCTGAGCACCACTTTTTTTTTAACGTTTCAGTAATTGCCCCATTTTCTTCACATCAAGTAGTTACCACCTAATCCACTTCAGGCAGAGGTTACAAATGAGGCTAATCAATTGCGATGAAATAAGCGAAGAGGATTTGGCAGGGCTGCGGCAGCTGCAGCCCCTATTCGATTCCACCTCCAGGTTAAAACGTTAAAAAGCGGCTTGCTGGCAGGCTGTCCCCAGTGTACTGGCACTACTGACTGTGTAGCTGGAGGCGCCTTTACAAACTGGCTTTCACTTGCTTTGAATCACCTCGTCCTGACAGGAGCGGAGTGCAAGCGCTCCTCAAGTTCATGCCTGCCTCGAAAGAGAAATGTAGGCTTCTGCAACAAGGAGATAAATTTCACTTTTAGCTGCTGCTAATTTAATATCACTGTCATGTGTGGATTAATTAAAGGTTTCCATCAAGAGTGTGTGCGTGAGTACAGACTTGTGTTTCCAGTAAAATCCTTCGAGGTAGAATTGCTGGCAAGCTGCTCCAGGCCTGTCATCCCGTCGGCTCCTGACTTGTGTGTGGTCGAACACTACAGGCGTCAAAAGTGCACGCCGTTCGCTCGCTGTACCATGACGTACGTACCCTGGGCCTGTCTGCCAACTCTTATCTGAAAATATACTATAATGTATGCTCATGGATTGGAACCATGAATTAAGTGGGCAGCGCAATCAAAACAACTTGTCCGATGCGATGCTGGACTCCTCGTGGCGGTCCTGTATACTGGCGCTCTGGTGAGTCACCCACAGACTTATGGAGCTACTTGATAGATGGGCTTTTGAGGCTGTTCTGTTTTTGTTTTCTCTTTTCATTCCTTTGGACTGTTAAGACTGCGATAAACATCATCTTCTGAAGTCTGACTCGAACTCGGTGAACTTCATTGAGCTCTCTAAGTCTGCTGAAGTGACAGTTATCGGAGCCAGCTTTCAGTGTTTAGAGACACCATACTCCATGAAACATTGCACCTTACACACAAGTACTCGGTGCTCTTATGATTTATGCTCAAAACACCACTATGCACATCCTCCACTTGGAAATGAGGGATTTTGCTTGGATCCCCTTAAGCACTGGATTTTTGCACTTTCCCTGTACTTGCTTCATGCTTTATTGAATTCATCCATTGTGGGACCTTTTGCATACAGCATGCTACATGATATGATGTTTTCGAGACATTTTGCAATGATAATAAATCAAGCATATCAAGGACATTTTAGTATGCTAGAGTCTTGTGTCCATTATTTGGTAAAAAAGGTGCAAAAAGGGCCAAAAGATCATCAATTTTCTGTAAACCATGACTATTAGAGGGCAAGGCCTTCAGATCAGGTCATCAAAAAAACTTCTGCTAGGTGCCCTATGGCATTTCTAATAATGTGTTATTGCTAAGTTCACATTGGAGAACATTAAGCCTTCCCTTCAGGGCCTTCTGACATAACTAATGGGAGAGCTCCCATGGTTGTATCTACCTAAATACCACATGAGAAAAAAAGTCATGATTAGACAATATTCCACTATCCTTAAAGTTAAAAAAAAATGTGGATCCCCCACACAGACACCAGTCCTTGCAATATCTGCAATATTTCACACACCTCATCCATCGTGGGACCTTTTGCATACAGCACACCGCTAATATGATGCTTCAAGAAATTGTGCAGTGACTATAAATCAGGCAAATCAAGGACACTTTAGTATGCTAGAGTTTTGTTTCCATTATTTGGTAAAAAGGTGCAAAAAAGGACAAAAGATCTCCAATGTTCTGTAAACCATGACTATTAGAGGGCAAGACCTTCAGATCAGGTCATCAAAAATACATCTGCTAGGTGCCCTATGGCATTTCTAATAATTTGTTATTGCTAAGTTCACATTGGAGAACATTAAGCATTCCCTTCGGGGCCTTCTGACATAACTAATGGGAGAGCTCCCTTGGTTGTATCTACCTAAATACCACATGAGAAAAAAAGTCATGATTAGACAATATTCCACTGCCTTTAATTCTCCACACACACCAATACTTAGTGTAGTATCTCACACACCTCAACCATCGTGGGATCTTTTGTGTACAGCATGCTACATGATATGATGTTTTGAGACATTTTGCAATGATTATAAATCAAGCAAATCAAGGACATTTTAGTATGCTAGACTCGTTATCATTAGCTGGTAAAAAGGTGCCAAAAAGGCCAAAGGATCACATCGAAGGATTTGATGTGAACCATGACTATTAGAGGGCAAGGCCAATTCAGGTCATCAATGTGAATAAGACTAGAAAAAAAAACATCTGCTAGGTGCCCTATGGCATTTTTAATAGTATGTTATAAAACTTTGCTGGGAACATTAAGCCTTTCTTTCAGGCCCAGTTGACCTAACTAATGGGAGAGCTCCCTTGGTTGTATCTACATAAACACCACATGGGCAAAAAGTCATGATTAGACGATATTCCTTTGGCCTCAACCTTTATCCAGCAAAATATGGATCCCCCACACAGACCAATCCTTAGTGCAATATCTCACACACCTGAAGTTCTGTGCTCTGTTATTATAATAAAAGAAAGGATTGAAATGTTGTTTAAGGCTCATCTTTGGTCCGCACCTGGCATGCTGGGCATTCAGCAGCCAATCTCACTGTCAGCACTCATTCTGTTTGCTTTGGATACTGATAATATTAAATACAGTATCTTCCCCTAAAGACCAACTTTTCTTTATAATTAGTGACAGAGAGGAATGTTTCTTGGCATGGGCATGAGCCCTTGTTTTGCTAGCCTTGATCCGGGCCAGGCTGGTTTGCACAAATCCAGGCTGATGTTAGAGTTGGGTAAAGAGAAAACAGACAGTTGATTATTTGTCCTCAGTAGTGAGTTAATCCTTTCACGCACAATGCGGAGGCTTTGCATAGCCACATCATGTATTATTTCAGACTTCCTGCAAAAGCTTCAGATAATGTTAATAAGCACTGTCTCGAGACAACAGCCTGAAAGCCTTCAGTAAAGTTTCGAAGCAATAAAAAGGCACAATTTGTACTTGCAAACAGGCCTATAACGCTAGCAGGGGACTGAAGGCCTATTGAGGGATAAAGGCTTTTTTTAAGACAAGCATGGGTTGGCTAAGTATTTTATATTCTGGTCGTTGTTCCTGTTTAATCCACAGTTAGCGGTTGTGTAAGTTTGAGGGCCCAAGCGTGGGAGCCAGTTTGGCGGGCGGGTGGGTGTGGTGGAGCGAGTCGGCCAAGCCCCGGAGGCTGGACATTGCTGTAGATTGGTGCAGCATTGCTGGCACTCATACAAGGTCCTGACAGAGGCACAGCACAGGGAGAGTACCCTGTACCTCCGTCTGACGGACACTACAGACCAGCCAGAGGAATGCAGAACATTTTTTCTCTCCATTCTATGATTGTATGTCTACTTGTCAGCATAGCATTCCACCTCTTTTTTGGGCTTGACCAATCCTTTATTTAGTATTTATTTACAGTGCCCCAATCCTCTGAGATCCACGAGAATTCAGGCCATGGCAAACCCCGTGAGGCACTTTGCTGAGGGAGATTTTTAATAAGCTAAATAAGTCTGTGGCTTGAGATAAAACCATACCTGGAAACTGGTTCCAAAAAATTTCCATCGGATTGATCGCCAAATGGCTTATATCTTCTGAAAGACGTTTCTCAAATTCTGTTTGGAGCATTCCTCTATTGTTTCACAAAAAGTCATTATTCGGTCAGAACGAGAAAAGCTCGGTTTTGACAATGTTATGACAGCCTGCCCAAGGAAAACAGAGTTTACTGGCCAGTGTCTGTTTGTGTTATTTTCATTGTAGTCAGGACCCAGCTGGTATAATGATGAATAATTTGGGTGTAAATCAGGCATTGAATAAACAGTTTCACCCAATCTCCATCAGATCAGAACCAAAGCAAGGTCAGAAGATCACTCTGGAGACATCGAAATGCCCTCAGGTTGCTGAGAGCGGTAGAAGAGCATGTATTTCTCAGCTTTGATTTGATGTACTATGGTAATACACTTTACCACATGCATTTTCATGAGATTCAAAGACAGGCGCTTCAATCCTGCACTTCATTTTCTTTGTTTTTATTTTCATCAAAGCAAGTGCTTCATAGAAAAATAGAGAGAGACAGAGAGAGAGAGAAAGAGAAAGAGAAAGGGAGGAGGAAGGGAAAAAGGTTGTGCGCTTGTCATTTTAATGGGTTCTCTCTCTCCACGGCTGTTGCAACAGTCTTTCCTTTGTAGTTGGCCTGGAAGAGAGATAATCTGCATAATGTTGCCTTTGCTGGGCTGTATCAATGCCAGGCATCAGGAGATCTGCTTTGAAGGCCATTTTCCCGGCCTGGGTCAGGCGCTGGCGTTTGTCCACCCTCTGTGTGAGACTGGCACAGGCTGTGCTCTCGGCCAAACCCCTGGGTCCTGAATGGGCACAGCTGCTTTGTTCTCTGCGAGTAGCAGAGCTGCTTCGATGGGCGCGGGTGGAAAGGCCAGTTCAATGCGCTATTGCTCACTCAGAAGGGAGCTGGAGCTGACCGACTCTGGCCAAACCTTGTCCAGGTCAGAGGACATCTGCTGCTGCGAGGCTGGCATCCTGTTTGGGAGGATGCCTTTCGGTGAGCACGTCACAGGATGGGCAGTGCGTGCGCATACAAACAGGCCGCACCTTTCTCGAGCCTCTCTCGGGGACCCTTCATCGCTGGGAATTATCAAAGGCAAACATCTGACAGTCCAAATGGAATCGGCTATTAAATAAACATTAAGACTTTCACCTCAGCGGTCGGTCGCTGCAGAGTACTTCAAATGGAGCCGATGGGACAAAAGAACTTTTGCGAAGGACTGTGAGCCACAAGTATTCAAGAGGATGATGTCATCATGAGGCTCTCAGAATAGTTGGGACATTAAAATTGCATTGAGCAGTCTGGGTGGGTTAGCTACTCCACATCATAGCAGGCACACCGGGACAGAGCAGCTCTGCAGAATTCGTAATGGCTTTCTTCTAAGCCCAGGCCGGAGAAGAGAGGAATCAGATGAATGTGGGTCCTTTATAGCACAAGTTCAGGGATTCAATATATGTTCAAAGTATCCATGCACCTCTTCTAATTATTCAGTTCAACTTTAACCTATTTTTGCAGTAGCCATAAACCCAATTTCTACCTTTTTTGTATTTAGCACTACACATTTTCCATTTACACGTATGAGTAAAAGATGCAAACTTGATTTACATCTTTGTAAGTGAACTAGCAAGCCTACATTTACAAAAGTGTTTAAATGCTGTTTTTCATCACAGTATGTTGTACTAGGGGTTGCAAGACAAGGGAATGCTTCATAGAAAGCAACTTTTAAAATCCCTTAGGTCAGCAGAACGTCATGTGCCCTTTCCAACAATGGCATATATTGCATTGCTAGCTGTAATGCTTGGACTGACAAAGAGACAGGATGCATATGCAAGTACTTGGATAGGCAATGAATCCGCAAATGTGACTAAAGAGAACAATCGAGAAGCCAAGCAAACACAAAGCACACAACCAGGGGTATAAATACACAAAGAGGAAACGAGAAACATATGGGGTTAATAAGAGGGAGGGCCTACAGACTACACACAGGTGAGACAGATAACGAGTAGGCAGGACAGGGGAGGAGACAGACATCAAAACAACAACAAAAGCACATGGCAAGAAAGTCAACACTAGACAGGCTGTTACACTAGCCGTCATGGAACCAGAGATACAGACTCTGGAATTTTGCAAATTGCTGTGTGCATTAGACACACTCTAGGCTGTCTTACCTAGACTGTCCCCTGTGGTGTAGGTCCAGAGAGCCAGATAAATTTACAGCACCATTACTTGACGAAACTAATATTACCCAATTTCAAACTTCACAGGACAGCATTTAATATCTGATTTTTGAAGCTCCGGATCACATTATTCATCTTCTCTGAGGTGTCCGTGTTGTTAGTGTCATAATCATCTGATCAGCATCTAGTCAATGGGAGGAGGATGGGCACTGCAATGCAAAGACATTAATAAATACATAAAATAAGTAAATAAAAAATGATTATGATAAATAATGATAAATAAATGACTCACACCACAAGGAAACACCCACAGTCCAGAAACACCCAGTGAACTGGAGATGTAGGTAATTTGGAGATGCTAAATTTCCCCCTAGGTGTGAGTGTGTGTGTGTGTGAGTAAATGTGTATGTCTGTGTCTGTATGTGATAGACTGGTGGCCTGTCCAGGTTGTTTTCTGCCTTGTGCCCAATGAATGCTGGGATAGGCTCCAGCACCCCCTGTGACCCAAAAGGATAAAGCAGTTGATGAGCAGAAGATGAGTGAGTAATACCACTCTGTCTGTCCCCTTAACTTCTCCAAGAATAAAGCCTGTTAACACAATTACAGTAATGCTGATGACACATGCATACCATTGCAAAAGACCTCAACTTTCTAGTAGTCTTTCTCATAGTACACATAAACGTAAAGCCATTCACCATGCAGTGGTGCTGGATTACTATTCGCTTTCCAGAAAAGGCACTCCAAACGCAAAAAGGGGAAGAAATCATTTTGCTCAGAGATACCACGCTTTCCAAACGAGAGAGAAACATGCGGCATCTTCACAGTATCTCACTTAAGAGATATGAGAAAGGAGAGAAAGTGAGACTAAGTGAGGCTAAGCGTAAAGAGTAAGCTGAGTCACACTACAGGCTATCCCTGACTACTTTAATGGCAAAGAAATATATTTGTTTCACACAGGAAATTTGGATTGATTGAGTTTAGCTTTCCTGCAATCAGTTCCCTGTCCATCCAACAATCGGTTCACCTGGCCAGTGAACCTTAGTAATGAGCACATGAAGTTAAGTTAAGAATAATGGTCTTATTTTCTAAATTTAGCATCTGTTAAATATCTAGTTTAGAGCCCCCCTGGAGCTTAGTATACCAAATAAATGAAACCACACATGATTCACTGGCTGTTAAATCTGGATCAAATTGCCAAACCCAAATTCACAGGGCAGCTTAGGAGCTCACATTCCAATATTTATCACACTGACTGACAAGCTGTTTGAAAGGCATGCATGGAAGTAGTTAGCCACCTGTTTATGAAATTTGATTAAAACCTCATTTTTTATATCAAGCTCTATAAACATAGTCCCCATGCACTGCGGTGTGTTTTTTATTATGTTATTCCTTTAAAATCATGACATACCACTGCATAAATTGGTTACTCATGTTAACATTTCAGACATTTCCCAATATAACACAAGTGCATGCAGACTTATAGGCAAGCAGAAAGAACTGATATATTTTCACAAGATAAGGTCAATACATACATGCAGCAAATAACTACAGTATGAGCGTTCTATTATAATAATAGGAAACACTGATTTATTTAACATTCCAGGGCTGAATGCTTTGCTTGTTGGATGTACATTCATTTAATATTTTGTGACTTCATTTTCAAGATCATGAGTGCAACGGTGCTGTAGTGGGCAACACTGTCACCTTACAGCAAGACGGGTCTGGGTTTGATTCCTGCCTGGGGCTTCTGGGTTCATTACTGTGTGAAGTTTGTATGTTGTCCCTGTGTCTACGTGGCTCCCAAAGACATGCAGTCAGGTGAACTGGAGATGCTAAATTGCCCTTAGGTGTGAGTGTGTGTGACTGCCTTGTGATGGACTGGGAGTTGTGACTGCCTTGTGATGGACTGGACGTTTGCTGCCTTCTGCCCAAG
Organism: Semaprochilodus insignis; assembly: GCA_034552555.1. Taxonomy (NCBI): domain Eukaryota; kingdom Metazoa; phylum Chordata; class Actinopteri; order Characiformes; family Prochilodontidae; genus Semaprochilodus; species Semaprochilodus insignis. The sequence goes on along the minus strand of CM067480.1, from coordinate 29,282,131 downwards.
AGGTCCCCCTCAATCCAGAAGGATAAGTGGCTTAGAAGATGAATGAATGAACTTTGAAGGGCACTTAGGTTAAGAACTGTTTACATCCACTTTTCTGTACTTGTAGTTTGCTAAATGCAATAACAAACACACACATACACATACACAAAAATGTTTGTTACCAAATCTGACATGTTAGGCCTTCAGTCCAGCTCCTGAAAGCCTAAACAATGGGACAGTTATCTTGGCTGTATCTACATAGAAAAAAATCTTAATTGGACAATTTTCTTTTTTCTAGCAAAACATATAGTTTAAATACACAAAAAGCATGATGATTATGTTGTATAATAATAAACTAAATAGTACAGACATTTTCCTTCTATGTCAGTTATTAGAGCTTCTCTATACCCAGCAAAATCAGATTTATGGAATGTCAGTTGGCTAGTGTATGTCAAATTTAACAGAATCTCACACCTACAACCTGAATCTCTATTCAAATCTTCTGTTCCCAAGGGTTTTTTTTTTTTTGCACTGCAGGACTGACACAGAACAATCTCATGTTCAGAGACGCTGCCCCTGTGCCCTCTCAATGTCCTTTACTAACTGGATTTGTAATGCAAGTGAACAAAGTGAAGCCCCGCTAGTTCAGAGAAAGATAATTTATTCCCCCACTTTGTTTCTAGGGCTTGGGTTCATGGGAAGAGGCCGGTGCCAAAGTGGGATTGGCCCTGGGACAAGGCTCCCCTTGGACCCCTGCTTGGCCGCTGCACTCTTCTGACTTCACACACACTGCACCTGAGTACACAGATTTATACACAAGCCTTGCTCCGGACCCGGAATATTCTACTCACTGCTTACTGACATCATTACAGCTGTTGCAAATTTAAAAAAGAACTGGACGGTTGTACAAATGCTCAGAGGGCTCAGATCCCTCTCTCTTTTTCTCTCTCCATACCTTTCTCTCTTCCTCTCTCTCTCTCTCTTTCTCTCTCACTTTCCCTTTTCCCCTAGGCTTTTCTCCGTTGAGGGCCAGCTGAGAGAAAATAGCCCAGTGCAGGGAGCATCCAGCAGCTCAGGACCACCAAGCAGGAGTCAGGTCAGCCTGACAGCGCTGCACAGGGAGGGCTCAAGCAGGTGAAAAAAGGCAGACGTCCACAGTCCCAAATGGGGACTGGGGATTGGTGCTTTCAGTACACTCAAAGAATCCACTGTTGGTTTCTGCAAAGTGATTCATATACCCCACAAGAAATGCTGTAACAGCTGAGAGTCATGTATATTAATACATCATTTAATATTATCTTATATGTCATATGCTGTTTTATACATCCAATCATACCATGCACTCTTCACTAGTTCTTTTATTCTGAAAAGAGGTTAAACGACATTTGCAGAATCTTCTTTTTCAATGGGTACTAAAAGCAGAGGTTCTCAAACCAGTCCTCGTTGACCCCCAGATTTCCCAGATTTGGATCCAAGCTGACTTCCAACACATATTGTATCATAGTCATATTGTAGCGACCCGCTACTGGCTCATGAAGCCATGCGCGGCATGCTCATGTAGAGTGAATGCACATGGAGGCTCTTGGGAGTGAGACACTTTAATTGTAAATAAGTCGTAACTGATAGTTCGAGGAGGTGTAGAGGTGTTTTTTGCCACTCAGACTCGTGAAATGTTTGTCTATCCATTTTCCAGAAAGAGCATATGGAGAGAATCCATATTCCAAACATGATTTACTCAATATTATTTCTGTTCAAGTTCAAGACAACGTGCACAAAACAAAACCAAAAAAAAAAAAAAAAACATTGTAAAAGATTATTGTTGTTCCATGAGAACACAGCTAAAGTCAGTATAATGTTGCTCCATGTCCTTCATTACCTCCTCTCTAGCTCCAGCCGTCTTAGTCACAGAAGCTCCGCCTACACACAGACAGAGAACCTGATATCTGTAGTGCAATAACCTGGCCACACTATCGGGATTCTCACAGTTGCATTCTGATTATCATGTTATCCGTGCTTCCACATATACGCACCTCCGTGTATCGTTTTCCACTGGTCTGACGTGAATCATAGGTTTTTGTTCCAGCCTAGCTGACAGTAGTGTCAGCCACAGACACTCCGCTCTGTTTCCTGAGGGACTCCATTTTCAAGACTTCCTTTGTATGTCCTGCCACATTACAGGCTTCGGATTGGTCATATTGTGTGTCAGTTGAAATTTAGTTTTCCTGCCATAGTAGGCGCTTCTTGGTCATGTGAGGCAGCGAAAGGTACCAGAATCTCTGGCAATGCAAAACTAGAAAAACACATACATTTGTTTTTGGACAACTAATGGAGCCTTTATTCCTGGTCAGGCAACTTGATCAATACCTGGTAAATTCTAATTTTCCCTAATTAACATAGCAACATGTAAGAATGTTTTAACTTACACATCAGGGCTCTTAAAGTAGCCATTTTACTGTGCACAGAACCATTTATGCATTCACATGACTCCTTGAATTGTTCATGTTTTATATATAATCATTGCCTTCACTAAACAACCCTTGAAGAACCATTTTTGGGCCAGTGTGGCTGCAGGTTTTCATTCCAATCAAGCAGTAGTACACCTCCTATGACTAATCAGCTGTTAAAAGGTGGACTTCTCCTGGTATAAAATGAAAATCTGCAGCCACAAAAGCCATTGGTGGATAAGATGGTGATTCCCAGGGGAGTATAGCTCATAATAACTAATATAGTTACTGCATTTATTGTTTGGTTAATGATGAACAAGACAATCGTGACAACTTTGTAAACAAAAAAAGCAATTTGAAGACCTGCTCTGTAAAAAAATGCACATGAATGAAGTTCCAGGCTGCAGCTATGGACTTAGGGAAGCAGAGTTGCTGCTTTGTTGGACTGGTTTGACCTTCAGCGGTTTGACAGCTACACAGGAGTCTACTGAGGAGTTTATGAGGCAGAAAATAATTGTCCTGTTGAGCAGTCATAGTGCTCCTAAGTCAGTAACAAAGTGTAACTGTCCATAATTCAATGTAACATCTGTTGGGTTGTTGTCCGATGAGCAATGATAAACAAACTGCTGCTGTCACGCCAAAACTATGTTCCTCCATTTTTTTTCTATGTTTATTTTTCAACATTATGTGCAGTAGTGGGATCATTTCATGATTAATAGACCAATACCAATACCATGACCTAAGGAAACCAATAGAATAAAATCTCCTACATTAACATACATTAAAAGTTAGGAATGTTTTGCCTACCCCTATAAAGTTACTGTTTTGAAGAGCAATGAAGTGCATTAATATTTCAACTTGTTAGAAACTACGTTCATAATTTTTGGTTATTATAATGTCTTTCCAAAGTTCAAGATAATTATCAAACTATTAACTAGAGCCAACTAGAGCCATTAGTCGTATACTTTATATCTCTACTGCAACTTCAGGTAACAACAGACTTTAAAAGAAGTTTCTAACTTTGCAGTGAAATCAGAAAAGTAGGCTGCAAGTTCTATATTGACTAAAGTGTGAATCATAAATAGTTTCTGAATTCTCCAATAACAGGTTAAGGTGTGGTATTTTGCAGTGGCAAACCATGACTTTCAGAGCTAGGCCTTCAGTTCAAGCCATGAATATCAAAACTTTGTAATTTCAACAATAATACTAATTCTGCACCCCTATGAAGTTCTAGTAGCATCTTGAGGATAAGCCAATGGCAGTGCACATTAACATTTTTGGCTATTCTACTTTAAACATGGACATTTGAAGCTTGTAAAATACATGAGGTGTTTCTCTTGAAGCTTGCCACAGACACATTAGCATATGTTTAGCACATTAGGACCCTGGCACAGATGTGCCCCCATTTTACATTAGCAAGATCTGAGAGAAGTCCATTGGTCAGGCTACCACTCGAATTTGCAGTCAGTGACGTGTCTAGGACTTCCAGAATGTCTAAAGCAGTGTTTTAAAAAGCAAGTTTTTTCCTCAAGAAATTGATTCCACTCACTGGAAATCAAAACATGATTTGTGGATCCCTGTGTCATTTTCTAATTATTTTGGTAGTTAATCTGACATGTTATGCCGTAGTCCAGCTCCTGAAGCCCTAACCCATGGGAGAGCTAGCTTTCTAGCACTGATTGATTCATTTTCTGGGTCTGACTGGATGATTTTCAGTTTGGCATTTTTAAAGAACTGAATGCTTTTGTTTTAAACTAAAAAACAATTGAATATACTTGGTACTGCAATACTTCCACAGTTTGAACACTAGCACGATTCCATCTAAAATAAATGAACAATAGACCACTAGACCATTTTCTAGTTCCCAGAAGTCATTAGGCCTTTTTTCTGAGGGCCTAGAAGGCCCTGAGGGTTCCCCACTGATATTTTGACAGAATGCTTGTTGTACTCATGATATGGCTATTAGCGGCAATGGAATACGCTTAATGGTTTGGAAGCTGAGCAGAGGGAAAATACTGCATACGGCAGATATAGCTAATGCAGACGAGGTGTCAAACTCCAGCCCCTAGGGGGGCCATAGCACTGCACAGTTGTCTATTCCTCAAGTGGCACGCATGATTCAGCAGTCAGCTGTTTCAGATCAGGGAAAAAGCAAAAGTTTGCATTATGGCCCTCCAAGAGCCCATGTTTAACACTTCTGCAGCGCAGCGTCACAGTTGTCAAAATATGTTTTTCCATCTGCGCAATTGCTCCACCAGGTTCTCTCTATTAAGAAAACAGAACGATATAATGTATCTGTGAAATGGGAGATGACTTTGCTTTGCTGGTTGCTGTGGTAACAGGAAGCAATCCTCTGAACAGGAGAGTCAGCTGGCAAATGCTGCTTTCCTCCAAATCATAGCTTGCAGTTTGGATAATTGGCGATCTTATCATAGCACACACTGCTAATCTGGAATTGCAATAATGTTCCGCTGCACGTTTACAGCTCCTACAAAGCGCACTCATTTCACATGTTTTTTGTTATCGTATTATTGCTTGGGTGAGTGGATGAGTTTAGCAGAGTTTTCCTCCGGCGGTATTAGTGTGGCAGCACAATGTTCCTCCTCCCATTCAAGCATAAACATAGGATGACATAGTCATCGAACATTTGTTTAAAGCATACAAAGTTGCCTAAGTATGTATGAAGGATCGTCAAACAAAACATTCCATATACCCTCATATTATTTTCTGTATTTATTTGGAATAGTTTAATTACAGCTGCCAGCAATTGTTTGTTTAGAAAATAATTATGGCATTATGAAACTCTGGGCTATCTGTAGGCCTATCGCATGTTCCAAATAATAAGACAGCCGGGGGATGATGGCTCATAATAATATACAATGGCGAATGTGTACAGTACATATCGTCCAAAACCCATATCATTGGCCAATAGGACCATGTGAAACCTCAACAAATACCTGATCCCTATGAAATCCTACTCCTAAGTGTTCCTGGATTCAATAATAGTATGGTCACAAACATGTTTCATAATCATTTCCCTGCGGACTGTACCAGTATTTCAACATGACCAAGATCAGGTCCCAGAGGAATAGGTAAAACAATATAGGGTTTCTTCAGGGGTCTGTTCATAGTTGAATACACAGATTTATGTATGCAAAGAACCATCTAAATTCAGACTATTCCTGGCATTACAGTAGAAGTATTGCATCTTTAAATGTAAATTATAATCTGTTATATAGAACATGAGTAACACCATTGTGTGTAATACCACTGACAAATTACTGCAATTTTCTAAAATATAGCCATTAGTTTTAATATTACATCATATATAGGCAATTACAAATATTGAATGTATGTTGGCATTTTATTTCAATTTTGGAATCATTTAATGTTTCATGAGAAATGCCACTAAAGCACTACCATTTTTGTATTTTAGCCATTCCACAAATCCAACAATGGGTTTTTAAAAAGACTTTTTATGTCATGTTTATGCTATGCTTTGTTACATCATGGAGAGCAAAATATTGAGACAAAACCTATTAATAAATAACCTGTTTTTACAGTATTGTTTTACAGTTTAAACTGTACCAAAAAGAACATTTATCATAAGAAATTGTTGTTTTGTTTATAGAGTAGAACAAACAATAGATCGACTTTAAGGTTTATTATTATTTTTAGCTATTAATGACATAATTGTAGAATGACCCTTTAAAGGCTTATTGGTAACACTTTACATTATGTGTTGACTAATTAAAATTAAGTAATACATTTGTATATGAAGTAATACATTAACAATGGCTGCAATGATTAACTAATGTTAAGCAAACATGTAACAATTACACGTTTACATGTTAAGTGAACATGTAACAATTGTTGCATGTTTGCTTAACATTATTTAGCCATTGTTCATGTATTACTTCATGTTAGTTAATGTAAACTTTTTAAACCATAAAACCTTTTCTATGCAGTGGGATGGAATAAATGTAAGAATGCTGTAACAAAGTTCCATGTTATTAAACGGCCAAGTCACCTCGAATGAAAACAGAATCTAGCTGACAATGTATTTTCAAGATATTACATTTTGAATAAGACAATTTCCAACAGTTGTCAGTGAATACTGAAATAGTGCTACGACTAGTACCAGCTCAGAGTTTCACAACAAAGATCACAACAGGCACGTTTTAGTTGTTTCAGCATACTTGTTGTTGGAATAGCTTCTGCTGTATCAGTACCATAATCTAGCCTGACAACTGCAACATTTCCTGATTGTGACAACAGACACATTCATCGCCTGTGTATGCAACTCATCCTCTGATTACTGTGTGTGGTGTGTTATTTAAAAGAAGCTGCTACTCACAGAGGTGAGTCATAGTTGACAAAGCAAGCTTTTGGCCAGGGTCCCGTCCATGTTGTGAAAACCTTTAGTGCGCCACGCTGGGTCAAATCTCCCGGTCCTTTGTACAGTTCTGAGGAAAGATGAAGGATATACACCAGACAGCAGGCAACCCTCATGCCAGACACAAGAGCTGTGGTCGTTGTTGGGCCTGGAGGCACACAGTTAGCTTTTTGGAATAGATACTGAGCTTATATCTTCAAACTAAAACGAACATGCTCGTTCTTCTCTGGAAGCTTGACTGTGTGCCTGAAACTGGACACTCCAAGAAGGATTATCTTTGCTCTTCATCACTGTTTGAGATGTATTAGCATATGGGTTAAGTCATTTTCACATTTCTTTGTCAGTGTTTCGAGCTTCACTGAGAAAGATGTGAATGTGGGATCATGCTATAGCTTCGGAAGGGTTTAAGACAAGGAAAGAAGGTGAGAGTTTTTTTTTTCCTCTCTGTTTCACTCAAAACTCATATTAACCCCATGTGGAGCTGTCTTCCTGAAAGAGTGATCTGGTGGAAGGTGATGAAAAAAAGCAGCTTAAGGCCACAGGTCTCAGTGGAACTCCGTGCACGGTTTGACAGATGGCCTCCACCCCGCAGGCCTGACATGATAAGAACATATTGCACACCTCCTCGCAACACAAATAACACACTCTCGGGGGTTGTCATAGTGACAGATGAGTCAAATGCCTCTGAGGGGAGACGGGGCGTCCCGTGGGGATGGGTTAGCTAGTGAGACAGCACTTTTAATGGACCCAGTAGTCCCGCACCAGAGACCAAAAATAAAGGAACCAGTGTTAGTCTGGAAAGGTAGTTATTTAAGTATTCAGTAACTCATCCAAAGGAAGTTCTCATTCAAATAAGGGAAGTGTATAACAAATATATATATAATAGAGAAAAAAACAACACCAGGTGTGTGGTCATTCTCGATGTAAGGTCGCTGTGCACGTTTTGGCTGCTGTTTTACATTGGGCTTTTGTTTGTTTGGTTTGTGTTGTTTGTGGTGTGTTTGAGATCCATGTTGTTTTGAACTTTCATCGCTGACTAAGGAGTTTTTACATTGTTGACTGAGAACTGGCTGAGAGAGTTCACATCACAACAGTGGAGTTTGATTGGCACGTGAGCTGGGGTACTTTTCACTGCAGAAGCAGAGTTTGACTGGGTCATGAGCCGGGACACTCTTCCCCATGAAAGTGGTCATTGACTAGGCTGCACGCTGGGACATGCTTCACTGCTGAATTGGAGTTTGGGTGGATGGCAAGCTGGAACACTTTTCACCATAGAGGCAGAGTTTGACTGAACTGTAAGATGGGGACTGCACATCAAGGCTTTGGAGTTTGACAGCACCATGAGCTTGCACACTTAAGCATAGTTTGATTTGCGAGCCAAGGACTTTGACTGGGCCGTAAACTGGGATATGTTTCATTGCAGAAGCCGAGTTTGGCTGGGCCATGAGATGGGAGACATTTTACCAACTAGTTTGGGTGTGTGGCAAGCTGTGACACTTTTCACTGTAGAAGTAGCGCTAGATTGGGCCCCGAGATTCCTTTCAGTGCAGAAAAGTCAACTGGGCCATGAGCCAGGAGATGCTTCTGTACGGAGGTGGTCCTTGACTGGGCTGCAACCTGAGAGACTCTTCACCCTTGAAATGTACTGGACTGTTTGACTGGACTGTATGATGACTGGGCCATGAGCTGGGACATTTTTTTATAAGAGAAGTGGAGTTTGACTAGACTGTGAGCTGGGAGACCCTTCACCGCAAAAGCAGAGTTTGACTGGGCCATGAGCTGGGATACTCTTTATCGCAGAAGCAGAGTTTGACTGGGCCGTGAGCTGGGAGACTCTTCACAGCAGAAACATAGTTTGACTGGGCAGTGAGCTGGGAGACCCTTCACCACAGAAGTGGAGTTTGATAGGGCAGTGAGCTGGGATACTCTCCACCGCAGAAACAAAGTTTGACTGGGCCATGAGCTGGGAGACTCTTCACCCCAGAAACATAGTTTGACTGGGCAGCGAGCTGGGATACTCTCCACCGTAGAAACAGTTTGACTGGGCTGTAAGCTGGGAGATTTTTCACAGCAGAAACATAGATTGACTGGGTGGTGAGCTAGGAGACTCTTCACTCCAGAAACATAGATTGACTGGGTGGTGAGCTAGGAGACTCTTCACTCCAGAAACATAGTTTGACTGGGTGGTGAGCAAGGAGACTCTTCAACACAGAAGCAGAGTTTGATTGGGCTGTGAGCTGGGAGACTCTTCAACACAGCATCAGAGTTTGATCGGGCTGTGAGCTGGGAGACTCTTCACCCCAGAAACATAATTTGACTGGGCCATGAGCTGGGAGACTCTTCAACACAGAAACATGGTCTGACTGGGTGGTGAGCTGGGAGACTCTTCACCCCAGAAACATAGTTTGACTGGGCCATGAGCTGGGAGACTCTTCAACACAGAAACATGGTCTGACTGGGCCGTGAGCTGGGAGACTCTTCAACACAGAAACATGGTCTGACTGGGCCATGAGCTAGGAGACTCTTCAACACAGAAGCAGAGTTTGATTGGGCCATGAGCTGGGAGCCTCTTTAACACAGAAGCGGGGATTGACTGGGTGGTGAGCTGGGAGACTCTTCAACACAGAAACATAGTTTGATTGGGCCGTGAACTGGGAGATCCTTCAACACAGAAGCAGAGTTTGATTGGGCCGTGAGCTGGGAGACTCTTCAACACAGCAGCGGGGATTGACTGGGTGGTGAGCTGGGAGACTCTTCAACACAGCATCAGAGTTTGATTGGGCTGTGAGCTGGGAGACTCTTCACCATAGAAACATAGTTTGACTGGGCGGTGAGTTGGGAGACTCTTCAACACAGAAGCAGGGATTGACTGGGTGGTGAGCTGGGAAACTCTTCACCCCAGAAATATAGTTTGACTGGGTGGAGAGCTGGGAGACTCTTCACCCCAGAAACATAGTTTGACTGGGCCATGAGCTGGGAGACTCTTTAGCACAGAGGTGGAGATTGACTGGGCCGCGAGCCAGAAGACTCTTCACTGTACAGCAGTGTTTTGTTCATTGTTGATTTGTGATTGTCAAGCACAATTGTTTTTTGAGAAAGGCACTACATGTTAAACTCATTTGTGTTCTACAACTGTGGGAAAAGATTTGTAAAAGATTTTATGCCATTATCCCATTCCATATCGGCATATATACGGTATCAGCAGTATTCTACCTGCATTCCCATGCAAGAATAAATGTGACATGCATACTGGCACCACTGTGTTTGGAGCTGGATGGGCCATTGCTTAGCAACAATGTTTTAAAAACAAACAGCCTGCCATGGAAGTGATCCCAAAACCTGTTATCAGGCCCCAATTTTCACACACTTAAAGCTCATTCTGCCTGGCCCCCATCACTCGCCATGTACCCTTGCGTGGTGAGAGCCCTGTGTGGCTGCTTTTTATTTTCCAAATCAGCTCATCTACAGACCACCACAGATCCCAGAACAGCGCTGCGGAACTGCACAGTGCCAGGTCAGAGCGCACAAGGTCCAAGAACCAGCCTTAGAACAGTTTCCAGAGAAATATCCTTGCATGAGTAGCACATGCGCCATCCCATCCATGCTTTTCACTTTAATGCTGCTGTTTCGGACAAATTCATTATTATTATTGTTATTAGTTTTCTTTCGATCTTTCTCTCTCTCTGTCAAAATCTCACTCTCTCTCATTTTCTAAACCTCTCACTCTCTTTCATGCCTCGCTCCAAGCTTTCAGGAGCACAGATGTCAGTGGGCGATTTTTGAGAAGCCAGGCACTGTCACCTAGGCAGTCTTCCCTTGAGTTGGCGGAGAAGGAAAGACCAAGAAGGTGGTTTACAGTTTGCAGTTATGTTCCATTTGCATTTGCATTCATCTTTGGATCATAATGGCATAACTAGAATGACTTTACATGCAGTTTACAATGCAGTTTTGACACGTTGTCAGCACAGCGAAAGGGTTAAGCAAACACTGCATAAGCGAGTGTGGAAATTGCTAAAGAGTTGCTGACATTCACACGCAGGCCGCCAGCTGTATAAGACGGACAGAGTGCAAGGCAGCTCCCGAATGTTTATGCGACAAAGGTCAGGGAGGGCACCCCAGACAGAAGCAATATGTATATGTGAATACGTGAAGCACCTCCACGCAGGCACCACTCCCCACAGACCCCTCCAGGCGGAAGGCTAAAACGTGGAAAAAGGTAGTGTTGTGCTGCACCAGGGGATCCAAAAATCTCACCATTGGCTCTTGTAAATGCCTGGGACAGGAGACAGGAAGCGATGAACGTCAGAATTGCCTTTGAGAGAAAGAGCAGGTCTTTTCACAAACGACATAATACAAATCATCGCGCAGCAGTGCAGAAGGAAAAGTACTTTGGTGCAGCTCACCATCAGCCTTGGATTCCTCCTCTTTTCCAGATGGCCCGAGCAGACAGCGCGAACGCTGCTTCCGCCAGCGCCTCCAGCTGTCCCGCTTTCGCTGCCGGGGAACGACAATTATTCAGCATCCCACAAGAGACCAGTCTGCCGGGCAGGTTAACATCTTCCCCATGAAATTGCTTCATTTCTTTAATACGGAGAGTCCCTCATCACGCCTGGGTGTTAATGCAGAGCAGCATCAGCTGGGCCCAACAGTGGCTGCTCTCCTGCAAGGCCCCAGGACCACAGGCATTATGGGTCCAAGTAGGGTCACACATGTCGAACCCTCCCTGTTTTTCTTGCCCCGTCTTTATTGCACTTTCATTGTTTTATTGTAATTTAAAATAACTAAAGAGAGAATGAACCCGACATAACTAACCACAGGAATATATGATCCAGACAAAAGCATGCGAGAGGACTTTAATAGCAAGCATTGTTTTAATTTATCAGCTTACAGGAATTTGCAAAGCAGAAAGGATGTAAATGAAAGGGTTTGGCCTGGTGTGACTGTTTCCCTTTTGGAGTGAGGCAAAACTCATTGTGGTTGCTACTTAATTTCCTGCAGCAAGAAAAAAAAGAAAAAAGAAATTAAAGAAATATCTTTGCCATGACTTTGACAAGAACGTAAGTCTAAATGAAACCATTCACACATTTCTCTTGGATCGGTTCTGCATGCTCTGCCATAGCGTCTCATCAAAATTCCAAAAATTGCTTTTTCATGTCAATTCTGAAATACAGGGGAATAATACCGCAGCTAAGATGAATTATATCGCTGGGGTCGCAGAGAGCAGTTGGTGAGATTGGAGTAATCTGCAAAAGAGTTGAGAAGAATAATGGAACTGAAGAACGAGTGTAACCCTGGGTTGCTACAGGAGTCAAATGGTATTCCAGTCAACGTTCTTTAAGGGTTCCTAGCAGGAGAATGTGACTCTAGGAAAAAAGAATACATCTATTGCTATACAGTGTTAACATTATGTATCATATCTCATTTCTGAAAAGGGAAAATCACATGCAATCCCATTTTAGGTCTGAGATAATCATCAGTTCTTCAGATGAAGGTGCATATCTGGGGGATCACAGATAATTATGGTAAACTACATATTTTCAGTTTGTGTATTAAATGTTATTCTAAGCCAAATGTTGTTCCAAAAATAAAACACTCATCATCAAAATAATAGTGGCACAAATCGTTGCACCTAGAAGGAATCAACTGACAGGAATGAAACATTGTGGATAGGTTTGGCACTGTGAGGCATGTGAATGATTCAGGTTTTACACTCGGCCATGCGATTGACGTAAGCAAGGACGGGGCCTTATCGCTGTACCCGACTGACCCAACGGCCACAACTGCGGACATTCAGTGAACAGTGATGCCCTCCATGAGTCATCCTGTTAGTGCCAGCACCATTGGCAGATAGCTACACGACGCAGGACAACATGCACGCAGACCCATACGACGACTGCCCTTAACACCACGTCAACTTCACCAAAGACTGCAATGGAGTGACTCAGAATGGCAGCGGGTCATCTTCAGTGACGAGTNCCTAGACTGGGCAAAGTATTACAGTCTTATAAAAATCAGATGAAAGAAATGATATTCACCAGAGAGGAGAAATGTAAATCTGTCAAATTTGACTGGAACTCAGCCAGAGGGCTAACAGTGGTATCTTCTGTTCTTCTCAATGATGTAACTGCATATGCTGAATAACTAGTTCAAACTGCAGTCCTACAGCAAACACAGTTACATATTCAAACCTTAGATATTTACAAAGATTATTATTATGTTATTAACCCAAGGCATTAAACGACATAGTAATAAGCTAAATACACTCATAGTTGCACAAATAGTTGCACCCAGAAGAAATCAACCAAAAAGAATGAAACTTGGTGGGCAGGTTTTAGCTTTCACGCTCATCCACATCCATGTGACGTAAGCAAGGACGGGGCCTTATCGCTGTACCTGACTGACCCAACGGCCACAACTGCGGACATTCAGTGAACAGTGATGCCCTCCATGAGTCATCCTGTTAGTGCCAGCACCATTGGCAGATAGCTACACGACGCAGGACAACATGCATGCAGACCCATACGACGACTGCCCTTAACACCACATCAACTTCACCAAAGACTGCAATGGAGTGACTCAGAATGGCAGCGGGTCATCTTCAGTGACGAGTTCCGCTTTTGGTTGGTGTAGATCCGTGTGTGGAGGCACCGTGGTCAGCACCAAGATGATCGGTTTGTTGTCACATGTCACATGTCCAGAAGGCCTGGTGTCACTCCAGCTCCACCCCTACCACACAATCTGCAGGAACTGTGGGAGAATATTCAAGCTGCATGGGATGGATTATCACAGGACACCATTAGGAACCTCTACAAACTCCATGCTGAGACGTCTGGCATGTTGCATTAGCAAACATGGCGGCTCAACGCCATACTGAGAGACACTACTTCTGTATGTGTAGCTCAATAAATATTGATCATATCAGTCTAAATTTATCATCATTTATTGTTTCTGGTAACATTTATCTTCCTCCCCAATAGCACTGCAATCCTATACTTCCTTCAGGGTGCAGCTACTCTTTTGATGATGAGTGTATATGAAAGTTCTAAATTGCTGTTTAGCAGTTAGCAAACAAATGATGCTACATACAGTCATATGCCAAAGTTTTGGGTCACAATTTCCTGTTTTATTGATTTTTTAGTGTAAATGTCCTCAGGTCCTACAGGGAACACACTTCTGCTGTGGAGTTCTGTTTCTGATATGTTGTATTATGTATTATATCTTACAAATTGCTCATTTGATTTAGACACTTGTCAGTTTAACTGGGTGGTGTTTAAATGTTTGCTTACAACTCTACATGATAGAAGCAAGGTAACACTGCTGCAGATTAAAATGATGCGCATGAAATACATTTACTATTCAAGTTCTTAAAAATAGATTAAACACTATTATATACTAACATCAGCTACTCAAACTGTTAGCAAAAAAGCCAAAGCAACTTTATAAGCCTAGATTTTATTCACCTTGGTGAACTCACCACATACTGTATCATACCACAGGGCATGATAGTAGCCCTTTTCTAATACTCCATTAATTCTTCTCATTGAAAACCAGTGTAAACCAATATGGTTTTGAGTTTCCAATATGGGCATGACACCGACTACACAGTGGTCTCAGTGGTCTGTCTCTCTAATGCATTGTAAAAGTGAAACAGGGCAGGTAAAAAGTGCATTGATGGTTTGCATTAATGTGAAATATTGTTCTTGTTCATCCAAGCTTTCTTATGCATCATTTTATCAAGTACTGAGTTAAATAACCCCAGTTACATTTTTCTGTTAATTTGTTTTTCATTACAGTGTGACTATGACAGTTCTCAGAGTGACAATCCTCTTATGTAGCCTATACGTTTCCTGAATATAGACTGGCACTTTAAATAGTGTGAATATGTCCTGAATGTTTAATTGAGTTATCCTTGTGAATGACACAATATTTGAAACCTGTGGCTTACGGGTAAGGGTTCAACATCTCAGTTTCTTCCCTGGAACTCAATTCAGGGTGATGGCAGTAGGCTGAGTCTTGTGCCAAGCGTCTAAAAGACAAGTTCAGTCCATTCAGCAGTCAGCAGGCTCTTTGGCAGCCCAAACAGCTGCTGCTGAATGTGTAATTTGGAGGTTAAATAATTGAATCCAGGTGTTTGGGCATGGTGTAAAATCCACATTCTTAAGAGATTCACATTAGTCATCAGAATCCTGCACTAGAGCTGCACTACTATCTTGTCTGGAGGGTAGAATGTAGAAACACCGGAACTGTTTTATGGTAATCACAGTTTTATTCCTCTGAAATCAACACTGCATGTGCGTGCTAGTAATTATGTTTATGAAAAGGACGTGTTTCTCTTTAATACTTCCTCCTTCTGCGAGGTGCGAGTGTATGTTAATATGTGTGCGTGCTGTGGTCTCTTTGTTTGCGAGTGGTTTTGGGCGTTGTAGAGTGTTTTGTAGTTGGGGTTCTTGTGGGGAAAGCCTGAGGACGCTGGAAGTGTGCGAATCTGGTGGGGGCTGTTGAGGCTAATGAGAAAAGTTCAGCGAAAGTCCAAGCACACAGATTCAATCTTCAGCGAGCACACAAAAGGCACCCAGAGTTCTTGTCCAAGGACAGGGCGAACGGAGAAGCGGCAAGGTTCGAAAGTTCAGCAGCCTTAGCATGTGACCAGCATCAGCGTCACACCAGCTAATTTACCTCGTTTAGGCGACCCGACTATGGGACGATCTGAAGGGAATACCCAGCGAGCCACCTCAAAAGACTTCCACGCCTTAATCAGAACATAAAGAATGCAGATCGGTATTAGGTGGGTCTTGGGGGCCCGTCTTCACGGACAGTGGTTTACAGTGGGCGACCTGAAATGAAGTTGTTTTAAAGCGTTTAGCGGAAGTGTGAAATCAATTCCTTCACCTGTGACCCCTTTCTGCCGAAGACTATTTAGATGTCACTTAGCCGAGCTAAGCCCCTCGATGAAGGCAAATAATGAGATTGCGGCGAAGCTTTTGTAAGCAATTACTCCTTTTTCTTTCTCCTCTTTCTCGTTTTGTCTGAGAAGGTGATCACGATGAAAAGCATAATCTTGCTCCCGTTACTAATATTCCTTTTTATTCTTAATAGAATTTGACAATATTTGCCTTGGATATGTTTCGTGTCCAAATCAGAGGCAAATCCATTCAGTAGCTTCGAAAAAATGTTCCCTGAGGCATCTGACAAATGCTTCCTCAAGCTGGGGGAAGGCTTTGCCACGTCGTGAGGCTGAGCTATGCTGTGCTTGTGCTGGGTTTGTGGGTCAGGGTCTGGCCTTCCTCCAGGGCTGCCATGGTTATATCCCAAAGCCTCCATGCCTAGAGCCTCCTCCCCAGCCTGCCCTGGCGCTACAGAAACCATGGTTAAGGGTGGGTATGGCTGATCAATTTCAATTATATCACACAGAAAACAGGCTACCGTGGAGCAAAACCGAGACAGCGGAGCAGATGAGTGATTAAAGACGGCTGGTGAAATCGTTTGAGAAAGTATGAAAATGACTGCGACCGACCCTCCAGAGGCCTTTTTAATGCCTTTATTTATTTCTTTTTTTTGCACAGATGACCCGACTTGCTGCAAGAACCATGGCTTTATCCCGAGTTTGAACCCCCATCACTGTTTGGAAGCCGTGAAGAGCACATGTGCACAAGTTGAGACATAACTCTCTCTTATGACATCCTTCAAACTAGCCTAATGTTGTTTGGGATGGGTTTCAAATTTGAAGAGACATAACATTAACAGTCCCAGTCCTCGGCGCTGATGGAGCGAGGTTTGAGACAGAGCAACTATTTCAAGTGCCCTGGTATGTGGTGGGAAGGCCAATTGGATTGTGTATCATATTGGTCATGCTAAAGACAGCTGCTGCAAAATTACAGTAGCACGCTCCCACCACAACTGACCGAGCTGGAGCTCCAACAATTAATCAGAGGTTAACCGGACAAACCTCATGTAGGATCTTTAATTTGTTGTACCTAAACCCCTTCGGAAAAAGGACCAAGCGCAGCAAAACCTTTAGGAAAAGCAAATATGTTTATGATAGAGCTGAGCCAAGGAATTCCTCACAACATTCTCAAGTACGTACATAAAATTGCTTTTACAAGGGCAACGTGGAATTTGAGGATATAGGCTAGCAGAGGACAGAAAGCATGGGCGCACCCTAGATTGTATTTATTTATTTGTTTATTTATTTATTTATTTATTTTCATATCCCCCAAAAACATTTGTTAACTTGCTCTGAGAAGAAGTCAGAGATTTGGTAAAATGCAGCGCAAAGCTGTAAAATGTGGCAAACGGGGCTGACCTATAGAATATGCACTCCTTTTTTTGGAGTGTGCAAGTGATTTTCTTAACTTCATAGTTAAGTGCCAGCAGTTCCCAAACATTCCAGTGGGTCAAACTGTAATCTGAGTGGTGAACCAAAAAGGAAATGTGTATGAAAGTTGTTTCCCACTCACTGACTGCATAAGGTCAGTGCTGGGGTAGGTGTCTTTAGTTTAGTTTAAACGCCTTCGTCTGTGATTTTAATCCAGAACAAATCTGCAGCGTCCGTAGTTTTACTAGTCTGCTAAGTCATAATTACAAAGCTAATTACTTTCTAGACGTCACTGAGCTCAAAGCACCCACAGCAATATTATAATCAATCCAGGTAATAGAAATCGGTGCCTCCAAGGCATGGCTAAAAGTTTAAATGGGGCTTGAATTGACCCAATTCCTTAATCCTTAATTTCATGACAATATGAAGAAAAATTAAATACTTAGAAAGTGTCTCTCCAAGGCATTTTCTGTATTGTTGGATGCCATTTGGTAAGTTGAATGAACCCACCTTACTACACCAGTGCTAGTCTATATGCCATTTAGCCACACAGTGTGTTGTAACTGTTTAGAGGTGTAGTGCTTGTCACATAATACTGACATAAACATCTGTGTGAAGATGTTTTGATCCAGGCTGTTTGAAGGAATTTGGGGAAATCACACAGATTCTTTATCCAGTATGAATTGGCCAGTTAAATCATGCACAAATTACATTACCAGCCCTCTTCTGGTAAAACATAGTCCAACTCAAATAGAACCCCTGAGAATTGTGAGATTTCACAAACAAAATGTCTATAGTTGCCAAATTTGCCCTGTAACAGTCACGGTTTGACAAGCCATGCCATGATGTGTTGTTTGTAATGGCGTAACTCTCTATGAAAAAATAATATAAAATAACTGGATGGTTGACAGGACAAACCGTAGATGAAGTGATCCTACAATTGGGGTGCCATTTATTCTTTAACTCATTTTTCAACATTGAGTCATAGAAAAGATGCATTTAAGCACTGAAAATGTGTCTTATTTGAGAACAATCTCTTTTTTACAAGGTTTAATGACACTGTCTGTAAAAAGTTGAGCTTTTTTAGCATATACACAAAGTATGATTAACTATTGTCCAGGCTAATTGTGTGAGGCCATTGAGTACATTATAATGATTTACTTAGTAATGGACCAAACCTATAATCACTTACATATCTGCCTGCGACATAACTGCATGCCGAGTTTTGCAGCAATCCAACATTTCTATCTGGGTGCATTATTTTTTTGTCAGAGACAGTTTATTTCAAGGTAAATTGTAGGGCTTCAACCGTCAAATATTCCAGCTGTTATTAACAAAGCTATTTATTTCTTAAACCGTTGTTTCACAGTTTGTTCATCCATATTTCATTCCATCCTAAGTGGTGCAGGTACCAAAACATAACTGCTGCACCATTTAAGGTGGAAATTTGAAAAAGCAACAAATAGGAAATGGGTGAATAGGTGAATAGGAAAGCCCACTTCAGCCTTGTCATTATAGACTGAAATTAAAGCTCTAAAACTGTCAGATGGGAATTGTACCCTGACAGCCCGACATCTGACTAATGCCCAGATAGCACCATGACTTTGACAGGAAAAGAATAAAAGACCAAACATCAATCACTGATTATCTTAAAGGTTTTAGAGGTGCCCTGCTACAACACACTACTGGTGACTTGCTGTTTCATATCAGAACCATATAAAATTGTGCAAAAGTCACAGTTATTCTGATTGTGCTTTCGTTTAGTTATAGAGGGCTAGGTCAGGCAGAAAGGCTGTTATTAAACTCTATAGGTATAACATCAGTAGAACACAAATAGCGCCCCAGTCGTGGAATCACCCAGCACTGAGGGATTAAGATTAGATCTGTCAGCATGCATAATCAGGACCGCAGTCATGGATTTGTCTCCATGAACATGAGATCATCTTTTCTAGGGGCTTTGTCTCATTTTCAGCATTGTATTTCTGGAAGGGGATACTGACTACAGAGTCACGTACTGGCACCAAATGCAGTCAAGACTGGAAGCTAACAAAAAAAAGTCATCTCAAATTTTCCTATCTCTACAGGCTTGGAGATTGGCTCTCGCAACAACAGGTTGTAAATCTGTGCTGTTATTGCATTTTCCCCCTTTTCCTATTGAAATTGAGGCCTCTAAGCTCTGCCTCGAGATATCTGATCACACCTTGACGTGGCAGAACTACGTCTGATCCTCTAAGCTTTGACTGTTTCCCTCCTTTGCCCTTTTCAGCAGGAATAATTTCTAGTTTGTGTGAAATTTCAAAGTGCCAAAAGAGCTCAAATTCCTGCTCGGTCTTGCTCATGACTACAATCAGGTTGTGAGTTATGATGTGCCACTGCATTTTTACTCATATTGTGCACAGGCCATAATTATTTCTTTGTTTTTCCTCCCTCGGTGTACATATCAGAGTTCCTGGAGTTTGAACAGGGAAAAATGGCATCATAGGACATTTGCTGTATGCTCATTAACCATTCTGTGACCCATTCTGTGATTAATAATGTTTTCCTTTGGACTGCACTGAATCTGCATCCCTCCTTATAAAGCTGTCTAAATATGTTCAAACAATTTTGGCATGTTGTGTAAAGCAAACAATTAACTATGTGCCTGCAATGTAAACATATTAAATAGTTAATAGCTGGCTTGCCGACTGTGTGGCTTTGTTTTCATCTGCTCTGCCATTTTGGTACAAAGTCTTTTGAAGTGATCCAATTCATTATAAGACAGGTATGGGGACAAATGTGATACCATAGTGCAAAGTTCATGTTTTTCCATTGAAAACTCAGTACGTCTGGCAAGACAGTCAGTCTGTGGGGTGCTACGTATCAGCTTTTATACAACATGCTTCAACATATCAGAATCCACTGTACTAAAATATGATAGCGAGACAATTACGGCATGCCGGCAGGAAACATGCCAGCACTAATGTAACTCATTTAATGTTTGAGATGATTGTACTGTATAGGCCACGCATTTGCTTGGTCAATGGGCTACAACAGATTCACACACCAACTCAAACTCTGTTGAAAACGGTTACTCCACTCACTCCTACTTATAATGGATAAAGGAAAACTTGCTGACTCAGATTTCTTTACAGTGGTGGTGATAGGAACCAGGGGTTGCCTAAAACATAAATATATCCATTATATCCATGTCATCCAGGGTGACATTTTTTTTATAGGTAAATGATATGATTGCAAATGATAATGGGAAAAACTATTTTGCCTTACAACACCCTGCTGTAAATATCTCTCCACTATGGATGGCTTTCTAAAAAGTGTGTTTTAGGCCAAAACATTGTTGCAAAACTATTGTAAAACAATGCCTCAGCCATTAGGCAACATACCGTGACCATTTCATGGAATAACTTCATGTGAGGGAGCTTTTAGAGGCATCTGGTTCATATCACCACCACTGTGAACCATTCTGATTCCATAAGTGTCTTTTATAAAATTTGTTTGTAATTTTACCGTTTAGTTATGCAGGAATTCAGAAGAAATGGTGGAATTTTCTTTTCAGCTTTTTATTGAGTGTAAAGGTTTAGGATTGCTCACAAAAATTTGTGTGCATAATGATACTACATACAAACATTCAGCAATACATTATTAAACATAGGTTGGTTATGGTTTTATTATGGTTTAATTTATGGTTCCAGAGATACATTAATTTTTATTCCCATAGTTTATGTCCATTCACTTAAACAGATAGATGATGACTACTGTATGCAATCATGACACATAATCTCATAATCTTTAGCTTCAGTCAAAACTGCTATGCAATAGCGATAGCAGTGGTTTTCAGTGTAGACTCAATTAGTGCTATAACAGAGATATAAGACTCTCAGAGAGCATAAGGGATTAGTAACCTGAAACATAATAATTATTATACATTATTTTTACAGAGCATGAGCTTTCAGAGGTGGTGACCATCTGCAGAGTTTTCCTGGCCAAACCTAATTTAGTGGGGTTTTACATAACTGTCTTTCCCTGTTCTATGCTGAAGGGAATTCAGTAGCTAGGCTAAAATTAACACAGGAGGATCAGTCGTTGAGGGAATGCAGCTCCTTATCTTTCTGCAAATCCATCTTGGGTGCTTTCGTTTGTTGCGGGTAGAAAAAAAAATCAGGAAGTAAGCAATCAGTCTTTTTTTTCCCCCAACCTTGGGCTTAGAATAATCCCTCTGGTGTTTCTATTCTCAGTTCTCACAGCTCTTAGGCTGAATGTTAGCGTCCTTCCCTCACTGCGTAATTATGTCCCTCAGTGCCTCGACTCCACAACTGCTTTAAACAGGTTTTTCCCTTTTCATCACTCTTGAGTCTTGCTCTCAACGAGAGGACAGGCCCTTTCAGTGCAGGCTGCAGAGTATCAAATTGGCCTGAAATAAACTGCAGGGACTGTTGGTGCTCTGGATGGGACTGTTGTAAAAGCCACAAAGAATCCAGGTGATCAGCCTATACCTATGAAAGAGCAAATGACGCTGATGCTTTGGGACAGCTCATCCTTCAGGTTTGCTTTCTCACCAGTTCAGGTGAGGGAGACGGAAAGCTTTGATTGGGTTCCAACGCCTGCAGATGATCTTTGGTAAGCATAAAAGGATGTTTGAAGTAATCAGAGACATGCCCTACAGAACCTGATCATAAATACCATCATGCCGTGTAACGTACCATCAGTTGAAACCTCTGAATGACCCCTGACGAAGCAGGAAAGCGATTTGGCTGTGGGTTTAGGATAAGTTTAAGGCAGCATGGAGAAATGCTCATATCAGTTTTTCGTCCTTTACCTGAACAGATTCATGAGTTTAGACCTGCTATTGGTAGATAACCTCTGGCTGAAATGACTGGGTTATCTTCCACAACTGAAAGAGGCAGGAAAAGGCATGATTGCAGTGTAGAGCTGATGTGGGCCAAAATTCTTGCGGGCTAGCTCGGCTAATTCATTTTGAAGTCCTAAGTAGTGTTTCAATTCTGAGCGCTTTTTGATAGAGACTCAATACAGGACAGTCAATCAGAACTCATTTCAGTTGTATCAGCCACCTTAACAACAATGCTAACATCTGAAAGCTTCCCTATAGGATTTTAGCTGCTTGTTGCTGCTAAGCTAATGGCAATTCACATAAATATTTTTTGGCAGATATTAAACACTGTTATTTGAAGGTTCTAATATACACTCATCGTCAAAAGAACAGCTGCACCCAGAAGGAAGTGTCGGATTGCAATGCTTTTCAGTAGGAATAATAAATGATGAACACTTTAGACTTATATGGACTAATACACATACAGAGGTAGTGTTGGCCGCCATGTTTGCTAACGCTATATGCCAGATGTCTCAGCATGGAGATGATAGTCCATCCCATGCAGCTTGAATATTCTCACACAGTTCCTGCAGATTTTGTGGTAGGGGTGGAGGTGGAGTGACACCAGGCCTTCTGGAGCTTCATCTTGATGCTGACCACGGTGCCTCCACACACAGATTTGTAGTCGTCTCCACCAAGACAAAAGTGGGACTCGTCACTGAAGATGACCTGCTGCCATTCTGGGTCACTCCATGACAGTCTGGCATGACACCATTGCAGTCTTTAGCAACGTTGACGTGGTGTTAAGGGCAGTCATCGTAACGGTCTGCATGTATGTAGTCCTACACTGTGCAGCTATCTACCAATGGTGCTGGCACCAACAGGATGATTCATGGAGGGCATTACTGTTCGGTGAATGTCTGTAATCATGGCTGCTTGGTCAGTCAAGTACAGCAGTAAGCTCTGTCCTTGCTTACATCACATGTGCGGCCGAGCATGAAACTTGAATCATTCGCATGTCTCACTATGTCAAACCTACCCACCAAGTTTCTTTCCTATCGGCTGATTCCCTCTGGGTGCGATTCTTTTGATGATGAGCCTACATTCCATGTCTTACATGAAACTTGACAGACATATCGGCATATGTTCTTCTTTGTTTAGGTCCACAGTGTCTCTTTCATTAGAGGGGCCAGCTATGGAACCACTGCTGCTGTTTTCCATTAACAAACCACTGATTAGGTTGCCACTTGTATTTACAGTCAGTAAGAGTCTAGGACTTCCAGAAGCCCTAGAGCGACATTCCTTCTTATAAAATTGGTCCCATTCTTTGGAAATCCAAATACGATTGGCTGATTTCTCTGTCACATTATTATGCTGATGGTTAATCTAACATGTTGGGACTTCTCTTCAGCTTTTGGAGTCCTAACCAACAGAAGAGCTCATTTAGCTATATCTACATAGACACCATGGAGGAAAACAATTGCTGATTGGCTGATTCTCCACCTTTTAACTTTTTATTTTGTTTCCATCCAAAACTGTAAAATGAAAAAAGAGTAGTACTGTAATACTTGCAGCATTTAAATACAAATGATTCAATGGAATAAGAATGAACTAAACATTACAGAGATTCTAAGGCTTAGAAGGCCCTGAGGATATATATATATATATATATAATGGGATATAAGAAGCATATTTTTTCCTTATCCCATAATCATTTGGAGGTACATGAAAAAAAAACATTGCATATTCAAACAAAGGAGATTGCTCCCTTGTGTAATGGAAAGTACACTGCCAATGTCAGGAACAGAGATTGGGAAGATAAGCAAAGGGCAAGGGGGAAGCCTGGCCGTGGAGCCAGGGAAAGGTTTGTAGGGATCAGAGGACGATCGGTCCTCGCCATGCTTTATGCTTCAGTAGGAAAGAGACACATGACGTCAGAGATAACCAGATTCCAGGCCCCGGGGCCTCGCACTGAGGTGCAGGGTTCTGCTTTTCTGCGTAGAAGATGAGTCAGGGAATTTTACAGGGGGATAATCTTTGCAGCTCGGTGAGCCTTATTAAAATCCTTTCTTTAAGCCAGCTGTGTCACTCACAGCCCTGACCACCACTGATGAGTGCTCCCAGAGTGATGTAATGTTGAGCTGCCAGAATAAAAGCGTATTTCCATGCACTGCATGCTTCATTCTATAAAGTAGTATGCAGTGTGAAGTATCATGGACGACTAAGGGGGAAGTCACAGTTTGCAGCTGCCATATAATATGTTACCTAAGGAAATTTGCATGCACATTTTAGTGACAAAATCACTACCTGTGCTGTACCTGTGTTCCAGTTTGCCTATAAAATAGTCCCTTGCTATCTCAGCCTCTCCAAAGCACTAGTCTGTCATTAGACATGCTAGCACTGTTCCAAGGTCTTCGAAGCAGCTAATTTACTGGAACTTTCGTGACTCAATGTGTCTGCGAGGGATGAAATTAAAGACAAGCTATTTCACACTGGCTGCAAGGCCTCTTTTGGCCCTACTAGCTTGGAGCCCGAATGCGTCCTGCCCCCCAGATCCAGCAGAGGTCACTGTAATTATGCATCCCATTGCACAGAATGGATTGGGTCAAAGAGTACCAAAACAGAGCTTGGCTTAGGTGCAATTATTAGCATAATTTATGATGCAAACAGCAGGAGTAACATTTTGACCCCAGCTGCTGGGGGCTGCCCAGTGTTACTATAAAGGCATGCATCTGCGAAGACATAAAACTATTACTGCTATTGCTAACACAAGGAAGGCCAGACTGAGGCACACAGACATTATCGTAACGCACAAAAATGAGCAACAATTGAATTACACATGATTCTTGATGGCCAGGAATCTTAGCATGTTTATACTTCAAGATTTTGTCTGAATCTGTTTGTGCAAACAAGTTCATAATGACGTGTACACATGTGTATACAATACATCCACATCTGATGATAGATCTCCAGTATGGTAGATGACCACTGGTGTACAATTACTGACTGCAGTCCATCTGTCGTCACGCGCAATTTGCTGACCAACTTCTTACCGTAAGATTCTATTCTATTCTCCAGATATGGGAGGTGAACCGTTCTCAACACTGTATCAGGTCCATCACCCAAAATAAGACAATAATAATAATTACAGATCATAAAAAAAAAAAAACAGTCAAGAGTGCTTATGTGGTCAGAACCTGATCACTAATAAAGGGATAACAAATTGGTTAGTGCATCAATTGTGAGAGGCTGTTTATCTGGGCAGTACGCATTTATTTGCTCGAAAAACAACTAAACACAAATAAACACTAGACTGAATAAACATTAGTCTGAATAAACATGAGATTAATAAACATGAGACTAAATAAACATAACACAAGATTACATACAAAACAATTAAACAATGCATTGTGATTTTATGAGCATGTTAGCTAAACTATTTAAACGCCTCTCCTGGACAAAAAATAGTATTTGGAGTTCAGTACGTTCATTAAATTTGATCACTATGCCGCTGGTGGAATTAAACAAATCCCCGCAATGGCTGGAGTGCATCAAGAAGTTATTTACTTCTCTTTAATAGAATATAATGTATAATACATAGTGTACTGTGTAATATTTAACGTAATGTAGTATATGAAGTACTATAGAGAGTATTTCATTTCCAAATGCCCAAATGGCCATTAGGAAGAAGTCATTCATTTTTCAGTGTCAGAAAACCAAATGACGCAAAATGCAATATGATGTCAGATTGTTCAGTATTTAGCGTGTCCTTTATCACAGCTTCTTTTCTTTTTTAGGGGACTTGCTTTCAGGTCTGCTAATAAATGTGCTAGGGTATGAATCCACCTCCAAAGTTCAGTCTTAGAAGCTGTTTGCCTTTTCTGCTTCTCACTATTGAAACAATCCCAAAAAACATTCAGTGATGTTGAGGTCTGGACTTTTGGGGTGGTCAGTCCATTGTTGTGAGAACACTAGCAGCTTCTTTGAATTGCAGATTTTTTCTTTTTTTATCTATTTCCTTTTCTTAGTTACAGCATCTTGGCAGCTACACATCCTTTCAGACCCATAGCGTTGCTTGTCCTTCCACAGTGGAAACATTAACAGAATTAGTTTAGATTTAAGTACTGTTTATCTGATGCCAGTGGTTTTAATTGTCTACCAGGTCTTACATGGTTGAAGTCCCATTTTCTCTGTATCTTTTTTGATCTTTTTTGTTTTTCCGTTGACTTTCCCATTCCTTACATGAAGGGATCAGCTAATATTCTCAGAACCATCTCCTGAAAAATTCAGAACTTGCTTCATTTGCACAGTAGTATATATCTGTTGATTCCATTATTCATTATATCATTTAATTTATTGTGTGTTCAAAATGATTTCAGATGCATCATTGCTCACAGAGGACTAAAAAGTTGTTATACATCCTGTTGTACATGGAATGCTCTTGCCACGCCTGTTTAATGACGACATATAAATCCTCTGTGCCTCTTGATTCATGATATGATATAGTTTTACTAAATAAACAACACGCCCATATATATTTACCATTCAGAGACTGCTAACATTGATAATATATTCCGCTGGACACGCGAGAGGCATTTAAATCCCAGTTATTTTAGGAAAAACCATATGCCACAGCATTAAAGACCTTGTTTGCCATTAGGAACTCGTTGAGTAAATCAATACAGAATGTTAGTGGCTAAACCCCTCTGTATTTAATTGCACGATACAGTTTATTTTTAACTGAACATATCATATGGGGTATGTTTAACTGTACACATTGAGTTGATTTTAGATTAATTCATTTTGTGACGAGCGCGCTGCGGCTATGAACCTCATCCAAGAGAAGGAGGAGAACCCCAAGAGTAATTGCATGTGTGCCGTAACTGAGAAAATGAATAACAACTTGCAGATTTCGCAGACACAGCCACTTGGATGCAGACGAGCTAACACATGGCCAGCGTACTGCATTTCATTTTTCACCCTATACTGTATATGTGATCTGGCTTTCTCAACAGGCTGTTGAGTCGTAGTCTTTTCACTTTACTCGTGACATACTGCATTAAACCTACAGCACCATATGGTTTAAACGCTAATAAG
Organism: Semaprochilodus insignis; assembly: GCA_034552555.1. Lineage (NCBI taxonomy): Eukaryota > Metazoa > Chordata > Actinopteri > Characiformes > Prochilodontidae > Semaprochilodus > Semaprochilodus insignis. The sequence goes on along the minus strand of CM067480.1, from coordinate 29,255,075 downwards.
GCTGCACACATGTATGTCTGTAGGGGAGAAGGGGCGGGGGATCAAATCTAGGCTAGGTGACAAAACTCAAAGCCTTTCAGATAAAGTGCATGGAAGTATGGAAGATAGCGAACTAAGCTGGTGCAGGCAAGAGAGACACTGCTGACAAGGGCCAGACAGGGCAGCTCCGAGTGGGACATGTCTAAGCAGGTCTTATCTGGCTCCACACAATTTCATGGTTGTTTGAAACAAGTGGGCCATGTACAGCTCAATCATTGGGATTTCTCTCTCTAAAAGTTTCCACCATTTGCTGAGAGCTGTAGGCCCAGGACGGTTGAAGGGCTAGTTTTCCTGCAATTAGACAAAAACCTTCAGGCAACAGACCTTTTCAACTGGTACTTGTTTCATTATGTTTTACTGTGTCAGGCAGAATTTTAAGTCTTACCTCCATCTGATAGAGACCTCACCTACAGCCGCATTTAAAAGTTTGGATACCTGTGGTCAAATTACAAATTTAGTTGATATTCCTATAGAAAATAAGTTTACAGCTTAATTATGGAAAATTTCTGGACATTTTAGAGCACAATTTTGATTAACTTGCTAATTTTACCATGACATATTAAATGTGGCATAACCATTGTACACATAGTATGTTTAAATTCAGGAAATAGATTAGCAGTTGTGCAGAATGCCTAAATGTGTGTTCTCTTTAGAGGACGTGTCAACTTACACCTTATACACTGCTCCTCAGCTCAATCCCGGTGGGTTTTATACCCCTCTAGCTGTTGCTTGGCATTGGGCATGGCAAGCCTTACACTGCTTTAGAGTGTCCCAATCTATTGGCAGTGCTTTTCTATGCTTCCTGTTGCACAACCACAACCACAACTGCATCTTGGTTGTAAAGCTAGACTTTAAAAGCATGCATTGTAGTCGTAATGCAGTAAACGCTGCCTTAGAATACCTGTGACAATGATCATTTGGAAGGGTCAGTTGCTGAAATTCAAGTTGTTTCTCTTTTTGCTTTAAATGGATAAAGACTGAGTAAGGGCTTATTGCTCTACTTTTCCTGCCTGTCCTCAAGGGGGGACAGTTACAGTACCATGCCTGGAAAACTGTTTAGACACTGGAGATAATTACGTGTTGGTTAGGAGCTGATAAAAGATCACAGCTGAGCTATCCAGATTAACATCACTGCAAACCTCACAGAGGCATATTCTTGGTAAATTCCCCAGTGATCCATCAGCACTCGCAAAACCAGCTGAGTCCGGGAAAAGGCAGACTCTCAGAAGGTTATTCACAGAATGATGCAATAAAAAACGGCTGCATCATTCTTTTCAGACACTACTGGCTAGAAAGACAGAAAGGGGTTTTGTTGCTTTTTTTCCCTTTCTCTCTCTCTTTCTTTCTTTCTTGGTTTCGTTTGCTTCACAAATTTCACAACTGATGTAGTTTGCTAATCCTCTTTCAAGTTACAGTTGACACATTAACCGCTCTTACTATGAACCTGTTGACCTTATGTTGAGGCTCCAGGGCTCAATGTTTTGTCTAGGCATGGCTTTTTTTTCTTGTAGGGAATTCTACTTCAGTAAATACTGTCAGCTATCAAACTGTTTCAGGTCCGAAAATGTTCTTGGAAGATGATTTAGCTTCTGATCCTGAGAACTCGTGGTCATCTGCAGTTCTCAAAATTGTCCCACACTGCAATGAATTTGTTGGGACCATCAGATAGGGTGGAGTATTAAAATAGCTATTTCCTCTGGAGTTTTAGGAAATGTGTTGACCTTCAACTGCACAGTAAATCTGCGAGGGAAAAAAAGCCCTGACAAGCAGGGCTAATATAAATCGATGTTTGCAGTATTCAGGGCTTTGTTTTAGCTTGACTGAGACCTGTAGGGAAGCTTCGTTGAGCACGGCGCATCACGAGCATGAATATTTCATCTTGCGTCATTGATAGACTGGAGCCGCAATTGGTTTTTGCAGCTATGATTTGAGTGGCTGAGACCTTTGATCGATCGGACAGGAAAGGTTTTCATGCTGCAATCTTGGGTGCAATAATTAAAATATACGTAAAGCATCCCAGTGGACTGCCTGCAGGGGCCGATGACCATAGCACAGAAAGCCAGCTTTAATTCATGTTGAACCGCAGGCAGCCGTGCTTTTTCACTACCTGCAGATGGATTAGAGGGAAAGATTCATGTCTCCTCCAAGTCCGGCTATATAAATCGAGCACATAAAGAAGACAACAGACTAATAAGAGATGCCTGAGAGAGATTTGCCTTCCACCGTGCACCATTTAAAGTAATGTACAACATGCCAATGAATGACTTAAATCACTTGGTGTAGTACAAAAAAGTATGTTCATGTCAACTCCCTGCGCAACAGTGGCCCTGACCAAAGAGCATTACTTCAGACCCCCATTTTATTCACTTCATCTGAAAACTTGCGCTGTAATCCATCTGCACACACATAAAACCTTCTTTAGCAGTTCCACGGGCAATTTATTTGCGCCCCCAGATGGTTTCTGACAAGGCCGTAAAAATGAATGATAAAGAATTCATTGTTTAAACAGAATTATTATAATTAGGAAAGATGTAAATCATGTGTTTTTCTTCATTCAGTCATAATATCACTCTTTGTTAACGCCGTTATTGGTTTGTGAAAGACGTGTAAACATGGTAAGTGAGAGAGAACAGGGTATACGTTATTTCAAGGTCTAATGGCTACAAGTCCTTTATCACTCTGCATGGCTTAATTGCCAGTCACTTACTATTAAACCTCATTGTAACATGGATCAGTTGTTTTAATGGCAAAGTCATGCTGAATTTTTGCTGCTGAAAATAAGATTTATATTTTTTCATATCCGTTAGACTGTTGCACAGATTCTAATGCAGCCAAAACCACTCTGCATGAATTACCACTGCTGCTGAACTGATGAACACAGAGAACCGAACTGCACCATACTTTAGGTTTATGTGTAGTGCTGTTTTGAAAGTTTGTGAACTCTTTCTACATAGATATATGATCACATCTTTATTTAAGTCCTAACACTAGATAAAAGGAACTTCATCCATTTCATCCATTTATTGAACAAACTGACCAACATTAAATGTCTCCTGTGACGCTACCCTGTCTAAATAATGTTAACCTGAGCCTTCACCGTCAAAGTCTAGTCTATACCACTCCCATTCGTTACTGCATGCCATGTCTTACTCGAAGTAGATTTCTGAGGTCCTTAGAATATTACGTGCCACTGCTCAGTGGGCAGGATAAGATTTCAAAACTATTTCTGACATATTTGGACTTCCACTGTCAGGCAGATAGTGTACAAATCTACATCTAAAGATCTGCATGCCTCTCTTACACTGGCAGTATCAGTGATTATGAGTCTACCATCAGCAAAACACAGAACACGAATAGTATGCACAGAATGATAACATGGAGAAAGCCACTACTCTCCAGGGTGAACATTTCTGACTGTTTAAAGTTTCCTAAAGACCCTAACCCTAGATGACCCAGAAAACTACTGAAATAATACTATAAGGAATGATAAAGGAGGAATGAGTTGAGATGTTTTTGAGATGTTTTCAGCAAAACTGAACCCTTCATTCCAGCATTGGAACCTCATCCCAATTTTGAAACATGGAGATGGCAGTGTCACGGTTTTGGGGCTGCTTTGCTCCTATTGGACCTGGACAACATGCCATCATTTGATGAAGCTATGAATTCTGAACTTTATTAACAAATTGTACAGGAGAATGTTGTTGCATCCATCCGTAAGCTGGTGGGTCTTCCAGAAAGACAGCAATCCTTAAAACACCAGTTAGTCTTAAAGTAATGGTTAAAGCAGAAGAATTTTTTTTTTTGTAATGGCTTACTCAAAGTTCAGACCTTAGTTCAGACCTTAGTCCAATACAAGTGTTGATACAGGAGCTATAGGGTGACATTCATGCAAGAAAGATCACTAATGTACCAGAGTTGGAACAGTTCTGTAAGGCGGAATTATTCCTCCAAGTCCATGTGCAGGGCGGATCAACAGTTACAGGAACCATTTGGTTGAAATCACTGGTCAGTGGAGGAGGTCAAACCAGTTCCTTCACATACGTTTGCCAATAAAGCCATTTCATGTTAGATGACTTGATTCAGTAAATTAATGGAAAATTATATACTTCTTGTGTTTTCTGTTTAATTTGATTCTCTGTACTTATTGATATGAGTTATATTATATATACATATGACCTGATCACATTTTAATTATAATTTTATATATATGTGTGTGTGTGTGTGTGTGTGTGTGTGTGTGTGTAGATAAAGGGTTCACAAACTTTCAAGCAGGACTGTATAAACCTCAGTTTGATAGAACTTGAGCCAGCATGTGAAATGCAAATAAAGATTTGTAAATCCTATCTGACCTGTATTTAAAGCCATGCAGAGACAAGATATGTAATGTTTTACCTTGTCAAATTCAGTGTTTTTGTAAATAAATACTCATTTTGAAATTTCTTCAGCACATTCTAAAAAGAAAAGCTGAGATGAGCAATTTAAGACTAAGGACATTGTAAAAGGTTTCAAAAACATTGTAAACAAATGAGGATCCAGGAAAGGCCTAGTCTTTTAAGAGCAAGGATGGACACACCACCCAAGCAATCACAAGGTATTTCTTCCTCTATGATCCATAGTATCGTCACTCATAATCTGTGTGTATGAAGGCCAAGGCTAAAAACATAACCAAATGCTTGTGACCTTTGATCCCTCAGACCAAGGGCGTATGTTAGGTCTCCACGTTGGTAGGGACACAACAACCCACCCTGGGTATGAATACATTGTAAAATGTCATAATGCCTAATACAAAACCTATGAGTAGGGAGAGTGTGTGACCACTGGAAAAATTGATTGATGGATAAGATACATACATACACATAATTAAACTTGGGGTGTCCATTAATTGTAGGGGGCCATTTTAAACATTGTGAGAATTGGATCCTATGATATCAACTAATTCCCACTGAGTTAGAATGCTGATTCCTCATATAATTATATATGAACTATAACTGAAAAATTAGGACCTCGCCTGAAACCCTGAAGGTGCACCAGATTTCTTATCGGACCGGCTGTACTTCTCTAGCCTCCTGCTGTGTTTCCTGCAGGGCATACAAACCAATTCATCAATGCCAACATTTTCATGGGATTTCTAGACTAAATTTCAACTCATAATTCAAAATATACAACCATTTTATGTTTACTCCTGCTAGCAATATGCTAGACTGCTAGCCTACAGATGACAGAACCCAGGGTTAGTTAATAGTAAATGCTTGCTCGTTAATGCTACAGTATGATTATCTAGCGTCAGTTGACATAAATTTTTACAATGGAAAGCTGGTGACGTCAGGTTTAAGTGGTGAAAAAGCTGACCTGACGTCCCTTATCTTTTTTGATAAAATGATATCTGAAACGATAAGTACGAAATGTGTTGGCTGTGCAGCCAGTACAGGAAAAAGTAAGTCATCTGAAAGACTGAATTTTTGCCCATGTTTGAGGTATGTGGACTGACAGTCCTGATAGCTTATCGTTAACACACCGATCAGCTCTCGCACTCCTCTGTGTCTGGCAGTAATCAAATCCCTTTCAGTCAATCAAATACTAGCATGCCTAAACGTTATCTTAGAGATATAGGGAGGCACATCGGAATGATCTAATATGACCTCACACCACAGATAATGCGAATGAGTTTGTTCAAATATTGGCAGAGATAATTCTTTCCTTCCCTAATACTTGTAAGAACATGTCCCTGTCATCCATAGGCAAACCTACGCCCATGCTTCGGATGGTAGGATTCTGTGATGGATATTATGACAGCTCGGGAATACTTTGACAAACTGTTGCCAATAAACACCATTAATCATTGCATCCACAAATGCATGTTAGGACTGTACTATGCACTGTGGAAACAATATGTCACCAACATGGATACGTCACACACTATGGGCTCTGAAGTGGACTGGTGCAGAGTGAATACATCTATTGTGATCTGACAAATCAGCCTTTTAGACTGGAAATAATAGATGCTATGTTCACCAGGCAAAAGAGGAAATGGCTTGTTACCAGCATAAAGTTCAAAAGCCAGGGACTGTCATGGCATGGCATGGGTTTGTTGCACATCTGATGTATAGACACATTTTGGAGCAACACATGTTGCCTTCTAGAGAATGTATTTTTGAAGAACACCCATGCTTATTTCTACATGACAAAGCATAGCCTCATGCAGCCACAACATGACTGCCCAATCATAGAAAGCAGATGCTAGAGTGGCCTCTGTGCAGTTCAGACCTGTCTCTGATTGATATTTTGCAACTATGAGATGCAAAATATGGCACTGATGGCATATTATTGCTCAGCCGATGACAAAAAAAGGGTAAAGAACTTCACTTCGAAGAACTTCACTGTATCAATTAGTATCTTACGCCCCCACTTATTAAGTTAAATGAAAAGATGATAGACAACATGGCGACAAACATGGTCCCTTGTTAACTGTTTTGGAACATGTTGCCAGCATCAAATTCGGCAAAACATCAAATATTTGTGCTATTTTTAATTTAATATATGTCAATCACAATTTCATAGAGTTGTTGTAAACCATAAAACAGTGTTCAATTATTCTGACCCGTTCTTGTCTCAGTCTCAGGGAAAGGTGGACTTTGTTCTCAAGACCACCTGAGTATAATGGTTCAGTCTGAGGTAACTGGAAACTGAACTTCATTGTATCATTATTGAATATCACCAGTACATACCAGGATAAAACAGTCTTTTCTCTACATTAGGGTTTCCCAAACTTTTGCAACTCACAGCCCACACAAACAACCACAAAAGTTTCTGCGGTCCACAGAACCAATCTGATCATTTTTTCTGACTCACCTAATGAGATAGCTGTCTTTGTTTGTCAGTAACTGAGTGCTGGATGTCAGGCTGAAGAGAAGAATGTTGCAAACAGCATTCTGGCTCAATTCAACAAGTTTGGATGGATATTCATTGTGTTTAGTCTATAAGTGACGGTGGAAATTGTGGGGTTTCAGTGCCAAGGACTTCTGAACAAACTACACAGAGTGGTAGTTTCTTGTTTACAGTTCCTGCACACGTGAAGCCTGGCACTAGATGTTCACTGCTGTACTTTCCTTGTTTCTGTTTACGCTTGGTTTTGTTGATTTTCTCAGTCTGAAATACAGTAGCTGCTTTGCTTTAGATGGCTCAGGGATCTCTCCTTTTGAAAGCCCTTTTTAGCCACATTCACTATGATTGAAAAGTGAACCACTTTGAATTGAAATATGCACACAACATTTTGCCTGAGTAATCAATGAGCCCAATATAAATATGATGTTTTATATGATGTTTTGCAAATAATAAACAATATCATTCATATTAATAAATGGCTGGGTTTCATGTTTGTTTTGTATTTATTTTTCCCTGTGCCAGCAACAGCGACTTTCCGCAGGCCAGCAACAGCAACTTTCCTCAAGCCAGTGACAGCGACTTTCCTCCACCCACTGCGCCACAGACAGCAACAAGCCATGAACACTGCCTCCAGCCTCACTGTCGAGCCTCCTTGCGCCGGCCCTTGTCTCCAGGCCTTCCCGCTCCTACTCCAGCCTCACCGTCGAGCCTTGCCAGGCCGTCTCCCAGTCGAGCTCTGCTATCGAGCTCTGTGGCACCTTAAACGCTGTCCTTATTGCCTGTCTTTGCCACGCTGCTCCTCTCTCGCAGTCCTCAGCCTGGTGCAGTTCTCTCTGCCAATTCCCTAAAGTCTGCTAGCGGGCATTCCCACGTCTGACACCAGTGTAACATCAGTGTAGAGTAAGAAGACACAGGAAACATTGTTCCTTTATACAAATTCTCTTTATTAAACACAGCAGATATGGACACTGCCGCACACGGCTACTGAACAGCTAAGATAGCAGGCAAGTCATGAACAGCCACACATTGCACAGTGACAGTAGGCACTAACATTGCATCCCACAAGTCACACAGCCCAGTACAACACAGCCACATAAGCACATTCTACATATACAGTTTCAGCTGTTTACATGTTTTATGTCTTTCTTATTGCATGTCCAGCATTCTCCCAGGGGGCTCTCTTCATAGCCATGCCTCCTGCATGTCCACGGCCGAACAAGCCGGCAGGGATGACACAATACACTCAAACTCACCAACTACAAGTTTTGATCTTGACTCCGAGTACGTACCTAGTTGCTGCTCTGGTCTCACACTCAGCTCCCGCTGTCTTGACTACAACACTAGAATTTTTATTAATTATTGTTTTCTGTTTTTATCAGCATTTCACATTCTGTCCGTACATATTTGGTATTAAGATTTCTGATGCACTGACCTCGTGTTTTATTTATTTATTGATTTTTCTCATGCATGAGAAATGATCATGCATGTAAGGGCCATTTAAAAGCTCACTGGCTATGCAAAGTTCTTATTTCCTCCAAAGATATCTTCTGTATGTGTGGAAGAGCTTGGCTTTTGACTGTGCAAGAATATATCATCTGCTTTAGGTACATCTGGGTCCTAAAGCCAGTCTTTTCGTGGAACAGGACACTGCTCTGTAACCCTAACCCGCTGAATACCCGCCTGTGTATTTTTATCTGGACTCCAGGCTGTGGCTGATGCAACCCTTCTGAGACGAGAGAATGGGGGTATAGAGGAGGCTGGCAGAGCTCTGCACACAGACAGGAAAGGGGGACATGTGGATATGTGTGTGTGTGTGTGACGGGGGGTGGAACTCAAGCCCTCATACTTTACATTGTAATCCCATCTCCTACTAGCACCTCAGTAAGATTACAGAATTCCACACAGGTCTCGACGAGATGCATCCCAGTTGACAGGTCAACAGAGGCACTGTTTGGAGAGAGAAACAGAGGCTGGTAATGGAGCGCAAGGCCGCCACCCCCACCCTCTCTCTCCCCTATGGTGTTTCACCACACCCCTGCTTCAGTTATTAGTGTCACAGACAAGAGCTAGGAACGCATTATTAGCATGACAAGGCAAACCGCAGACAGAGATGAAATTTGCAAAGAGCCAGATGCTTTCAGGAGCCCTCCACAGTCCCTCAGCCTTTGTCAATGCTGGGGCAAATATTGCTGTCATTAATGCAGCTGTGTGGTTTTGTCAGCGAGCTGCCACTTCAGAAACATGCTAGTTAAACTACTAACTACTTCAGCACCTTCGGTTTCCTAAAGAACATTTCGATGGATGTTTTTTAAGGAACATGGAAAAGAATTTTTAACATAATCTTTATCTGCTATTGTATAGTTAGGTACAGTACTGTTGGCAATAATGAAGACAATACATAGTAAAAGGAGAAAAAAAAACTGTTGACTGAAAGTGTGTTTCAAATCAATAGATTTTCTGTTATCGTATGATAGAAAGCATGTAATATTACTCCAAAGAACCCTTTGGGCACCTTCATTTTTAGGAATGCATATAGACCAACAAAACAGAGTGGTTAATTACAAGTGCTATGAGAATTCCTGCTATCATCATAACAGGCAGGAACCCGCAGGGCCTTCTAGACCTTCAGAGAAGACCTAATCAAATCTGGTAATTATTTTAAATACTATTGTAGTAAAGCTATTATTTTAGTGTTACATTTTGGTTGAAGACAAAAGTTTTGATCTCTTCAACTGCCAAATCAGACACAGTCAAGCTAGTTTTCCCATTGGCTAGCCCTTCAGGCACTGGACAGAGGGTCTTAGATGATTATCTACCTGCATAATTAGCAAGAGAGAGTGAAATCAACCAGTCAGGTTCTGATTTACATTTGATTTACATGGGGTGGTGTGTGGT
>CM067480.1:29231652-29244868 GCA_034552555.1 Semaprochilodus insignis | reverse complement strand
CACTCAAAGACTTCTGGAAGTCCTGGATATGTCACTAATGAATACTAGCAACAGTCAAATCAAGATTTACGTTTTTGAACAATGATCTCTATGGCTGGGCTCTTTACTAAAGGAGAAACTGTAAAATTGCTACATAGAGGGTACAATATATGTGAATGTCAAGATTCAAATAGAAACAAACACTGCAAAGTATTGAACAACTTTCAGTTAGGGTTTAATCTACAGCAGCCAAAAAATGACCTGCATTTGTATTAAAATAGCTCTAAAATACTATTACAAATGCCATATGGGTGCTGGCAGAAATAGTGTTATTGCAGAAGTGGGCTTTTACTTGTTTTTTGACCCAGATTTGATATTTATTGCCCTGAACTAATATGGTTCATGGTTCTTCTCTGAATTTTGGATTGATTACTGTAGGTTAACAACATATGAAAACAAATGAACTCCAGAACATGCACACAACTTCGAAGTGTCACATGCTATGTTAAGTAATAATTTACGTAGAGGAGAGATATAAACAGCCCCCTGGCTTGCCAGTTGGCCAGCTAATAAGTCTTGCACAGTGGGTAGAGATTAGATAAATTTAGTGTCAATAATGTGGTGCTGGGTCACACAACAGGCAGCGTTCCACAAATGCATTGCTGAATGATGTAGCCATTTTCAAATATGAACCATATGATAATGGAGAGCACTGAGAAAAAAAAAAAAAAAGTGACACAAATGAGGCACACAACAACAAACAAGGACACCAGGGGAAAATTAGTAAAATATTTTTTATATAAAAAAATATTGTATATAAACATTTGCTAGCTGGTTTGTTTGTTAGCCTTTGCTAGCCTTAGCCTTTGCTAAGTTGGCTTTTAGTATAATACAGTGGTTAACTAGCCTTTACTAGCCTTATCCCTGGCGAAGTTGGCTTTTAGTATTTTTCAGAAATAACATTACAAGTTAACATTGGTCTTTGTTGTCTTGTGTGTATGTGTGTGGGTGTGTGTGGAGAATACAGCTACACATCTGGGTGGGCTGGTCATGTAACTTCTAGCCCCAGTTCAGGTCTGTATACCGAGCAAATTAGCATTCAACATTGCTTTTTCCAGTATAAGATCAGGATCTACTGGTCCCTAGATCAGATCTGAGAGTTGATTAATGTAGAGTGACCCCTGATGTCACTTCAACCCAACTGCAAGCAAGGACAACAAAGAACAAAGAAAATGTGTCTTGAATATGTCAGGCCTTGGCATTTATAGGTCTTTCTGAACTTTACGTCAACTGTTGTACCTGTCTATGTGAGGCCAATGCAAGAGCTCATTACAAACGCCGGTTTGTCATGAATTCATATCATCTTATTCTGTCTGTCTCTGTTGGAATTACACAATATGAAATAAGTATGCACTAAGCACCGATGCAAACTGCAGTGGAAAGCATGATCTTATCGCTATGACATCACTGAAAAGATATATAGCAAGAGACCTTACAAAAAGGGTTAGTATGGCAAAAAGTCAAAACAGGGCAGGACATAATTTATGAGGAATTAAGTGGATGCATTAAAATTCCATTCAAGTGATATATTTCCTCATATACAGCATAATTGCCCACATTATTTGCCAATCCAAGCATTACAAGGAAATTGGTGCAGTAATTGTTATGCAGAATGTGACCAAATGCACCACACAAGCGCAAAGGGGAGAGTTCACATCAACCTTTTTTAGCTGAAATCATTCAGTGTCAATGGAACGTTGACATTATTATGAAAAATATGCATGCTGCTCTGATAAAGTAGGGTTGTGGGTAACATCAGTGTCTCCAGATAAAGCATAATCAGTGTAATTCCTCTCCCATATCTATGAACTTCCCTTCTTTAGTGAGATAAGCATGCTGTTTTTTCTCTCTTCTGTGAATACGCACCACCTGTCTTTCACAAAGTGGAAAGTTTTGCATGGTTTTCATGAGACACCCTCTATTTCCCTCATTTTCACTAAGGGCTTCTACTAAGCATGACATGCCTCTTAATGCTGGGAAAATATGGATACCTTTAAGCGATCACCACACCTCAACGAAACTCAGGAAAACTGGAATAAGTGCCTGAGACAAGACTGGACATACAGAGGTGGAGGTGTTTTGGTTTTGGCATGGCTGTCTCCACAGGGATTTTTTCCAGGACATTCTTCACTCGCTGTGTTATTTGTTTTGATTAATCTCTCAGAGACGCAAGAGCTTAGCTCACAGCTCGCATACCACATCAGGCTGGCTGAGATGCACTGGGGGTAAATAATCTTGAGTGGAAGACTATTTCACTGTGATTAGGAGGCAACCCGCCGATATTAAAGCATGCCGTCAGAAGACAATTTAACGAAAGAAGACGTTTCATTTACAGCTGCTATGTGATTTGGTGACAGTCTCGCATAGCTGTACTCCAGCGCCTCTTCACATCCAGCGATGAGGTCAGCTATCCATTCCTGAGTTCATCTGTCAAGCGACATGTTGAAAAATTAATTGACTGCCCAAAGGGGGAAGACCTGGCTCAGTTTCTGTTTGAAGGGTCGTCACGTACCATCATCTCTGGTGCTCAGGAGATCTGTCCGAGTATTAAGTTAAAGACTCATTCATGCAGTCCCTTCTGTAAGAGTGGTGTGATCATACTGTTACATCATGTTAAATGCCTTGGCCAGCTAGGAACATTATATTTACAAATCACCATCTTGGGAGATGAAAAGCACATGGTGTGCAATATCATACCAACAAAATATTTTTAGACACTCAACAGGTGCAGTGTGGATTGGTTATATTCCCACTTATCCTTTCGCTTCAGGAACCTTTCACGATGAATGATGAAATTAAAAGAACGATGGTTTTTCTTAAACTAAACATGGGCTGTAACCAAGATAGTAGCAGAAAATGCTCTTAGTGTCAAGTGAACTTCCCTGGATTTCCATTTTCCTCGATCACTTCCCAGGAAACACAGAGTAAAGTATTAAACGTGCTTGAATGGTACTAAACTGGCACAGTGGACAGCACTGTCACCTCACAGCAACACATGGCCTTGGTCCAATTCCCAGGGGGGGCATCCGGGTGCTTTCTGTATGAGTTTGCATGTTCTGCATGAGTTTCCTCCCACAGTCCGAGGACATGCTGTCAGGTGAATTGGGGATTGCTAAATTGCCTCTAGGTGTGAATGTGTTTGTCCATGTGTGTCTGCCCTGTGATGGACTGGTGACCTGTCTTGGTGCTTTCTGCCCAAAGAGCGCTGGGATAGGCTCCAGCTACCCCCATGACCCAGAAGGATATGTGGCTCAGAAGATGAATGAATGAATGATAAAACATGGCTTAAAAACTGCTGATCAGACCGATCTATGAGCTATAAGGGTGTGGTTAATGAGCTTCTTAAGAGTTCCTTAATTGACAGCCTTATGTCCAATACTTCTAGACTGCTCCGCCCCTCATACAGAGCTAACATCATTATCAAGCTTTAGGTGACACCAACTGGATGAACAGACGGACAAACGGACGAACAAAGCAATGTGCGACGGAACAGATAAATGGACGTACAGACAGATGGACAGATGGACGTAAGCAAATGCATGCGTGAAGTAACAGATGAACGAGCAGTGTTGGAATACACATAAAGGAATATACAGGTTACAGGCTGCTACAGCTTTGCTAGCTTTTGGTTATGCTGGGTTAGCTTTAGCCCACTATGTTTCGCTGAGTCTGAAACTGTTTTGTGTGGGCGGAGTAAGAGTAATCAGCTTGGTGATTGGTTAGGGGATGCTAACGAAAGCGTTACCCAAGATTAGGACCACCCTGTTTACACAGAGAGGATAGAAATATGGTCAACTACAGTTATTAGGCCTTGGAAAGATAATAATAAGACATACTTTGTGCGTGTACATTACCCAGAGGAACACAGATTTAGGTTACCTGGACCTTTAAGATTGATGTTGATTAGGTACTGAGACTAACAAAATGCATGCCTCAAAAAAGACAACAGGTGAGGAGCCTGGTGATGTTGAGGTCTGCATCTTAATCCTGGAAAGTCTGACATTGGTTATTCTTATTTTTACCATATGTTACAGTGTTCTATGTTTCTCTGGCTCTTTGGACCTCACCCACATCTTGGCAAGGCCGCCTAGTCAAACTGAAATTTGGGAGGTTCTGGTATCTGTATCTACAGTATCTTTATTGACCCTTCTTACAGTCACTGCATCTTCACATCTGGCTGTAATTAACTATCAAATTTCCCCTCGCACAATTTAACACAGCGGCCACCGGTTTTCAGGCATCCCTCAAAAATCTTTCTTTGACCTCAGCACGACCAACAGGAGAGCAGTTGGTATGTCTTTTAGTTCCTCCAACACAGAAAAAAAAGCTAGTTTGAGTTGACGCATTTGAATGTTTGTGTGACCTTTCAATGTGAAATCAGCTGCGTACAGACAGCGAAGTGTATTCCGCAAAACAATCTGAGTCAGGAATCTGCTTATGACGAGTTTTGCAAACTGGGCAAAGAGCAGAGCAGACCTTTTTGTTCAACACCGCATCACATCCCTAAATGGACAGGCTAAACTAGCATTTTATTGCGCTTCATTTTGGAAGAGAAATAGTCCAGCAAGTTTAATGCTTCCCTCTTACCCTATGTAAACATTAGCAGCATTAGTAAGCGCTCTAAACACCACAACTAAGAGACACAGCATCGTATTTCTACATTAAACTACTCACCACGCCACAAGGTCTATTTCTGTTTTTAAGCAAACCTTGCTGATTACAATTTCCAGGATTGGACATACACCAGTGAATAAACATTTATCTCTGAGCTGAGCATTTTTAATCAAATATGAGTAAATCTGTCCCACTGTTCGGCCCCCCGGTTCACTCTCCACTTCAGTTTCACCCTCTTTTCAGCTGGAGAATCATTTAAAACTTGATGGAGTGGAAAGTCTGGTAAGTCTGTTTGGTTGAATTACTGGTGTATTTAGGAGCGGGCAGTAGTCTCAGCCTTTGTTTACAACACGACCGGAAGCTGGTTAATGCTACTATTTACACTGCCCTATTAACAAACGCAGAAGTGTGAGAATGTTTTACTGTTTAAACAATCTCAAGAACATTTAAAGCATCTTCATTTCAGTGGAATGCTTTCTTCAGTGATTGGATTCAGTCACTGGAGGACTAGGCGAAATGACCAGAGTGGCTCATTGCTTCATATGAATAAACTCACAACAACTCACACAAAGCAAAACATACGATCAATCATCTTGGAATCAGTAGAGGGAAAAAGGTGGTGGACTAAGCTGCCAGGCTGACGTGCACACGTAAAAAGACATCCCAAGAAAACCTCTTCGTACCATCCTCAACAGAAAGTTCTAGTAATCCATTGTGATGGTGCTTATGTGCACAAAGACTAGAAGAATCCCTACAAAATGGTTGGAAGGGCCAACACTGAAAAATGAGAAACTGTAAAGCGAAAACAAACAAACACAACTTGCATCATTTATCCCTTTCTGGAAAGCTCAAGCAAAATTCCCTTACTGGGACTTTCCAATTACCAGGCACTTCCTCCAACAAACTGCAAATAATCACTTTCAGAACAATCTCACCTTGTCACACAAATAAGGAAAGTAGTTTGCATAAGAACTGGATCTGAGGAAAGTCTGACACCCTACAGAAACGCTCACGTTTGTCACTCGTCACATCTGAGAATTCCCCTTTTTGGTTTTCCTTGTCAGGCTTGTGCCAGGCAGTAGTGATTCAGACGACACCAAGGGAGGGGTAGGGACTTTTCCTCATCCGCCGTCTGTCATTAAAGGGCTCCAGTAGCACCCTGCCCTTATCAGACACGGACACTGGCTGAAGGTCGTGGGACTAGGAACTTGGCAGCTATAAAGCTAAATATGGTCTTTCATTGCTTGATGCATATCCATTATAAATTAACAGATTTACTTATTAAAGTCTTGCCACATGTAGTTGAAAATATTGAGGCCAAAAATGTACTGAAAACATTATGTGGCATGATGCTGATCGTTTGTTGTGCTTTGAGCGAGCTTTTTCTGCTCAACCAGCACCACCAGTGTAAACCAGCATGAATTCCAGGGCTAGAGTACAGATAAACCTCTTCACGCACACTATAAATGCTTCAGGCACCTGTTGTTGTAAAACTTTGTTTTCCCCCAAATTCCTTGGATCATTAGACAGCAATTAATATTTATGTTGTTACAGGACCTGTTACAGATGGCCACACCATTACTTTTACACAATGAGGAGAAGCATTCCTCATTCGCAGGTCGAAGTGTTGACAAGCCTAGTGCGGCCAGGCCGAGTAGATCAGACCATGGCTTCGCTGAATGAGTTTGCTCATTCTCTGGCCTCCAGCGCAATGCAATTGTGTCATTATCCCATTCTTTTCCTCAAAAGTCATGAAAAGGCAACAGTGACAGTTATGTTTTTTCCTTACTGAAAACTGGACATGCTTTTAGTTGTGGCTTGTGGTCAGAGCCCTGCCTTTAGATCACGCCAGCTCAAACATAAAATGGAAACTTCATTTTGACATTTTTTACCCCGGCTGCAAACATCACCTGCCAAGACAAGAATTATGAAGAGACTTCAAGGTGTTCATGATCGATCAGTAATCAGTATCTTCCGCATATTAAACGTCTGAATAAGTGGTACTTTGGTTCTATCTGTTTGTTTTGCTTTGCCTTACTCCCAGATTACTTACAGTGCCTTGGTATGCATAATTTGTTATTGTGCACGATATGTCAGTAATCAGGGAGTGCTGTCCAGATGATGCAAAAGACTGATTCCAAAAGGACGAGGTCAGGCTTAAATCATATTAGCAGCTTCTTATGATGATGCCATTTGGCCAGGCACAGCTTAGGGCTCTAAAATTCCATTACTGAACACAGTTGGACTGTGGCTCCTCCATCTGTTCCTTACTGTATGGCTAAGAGATCGTCCATGGAACGCTTGTGATCATTAAAGCTCTGTTCCACATGCCTCTCTGCTCTGCAGCCTCCAGGAACAGTGTTATCTGCTGGGCCAGAGCATGGCTGCTCGCTCTGGGCAGGATCATTCTCTGGCAGATGCTGAGATGTAGAGGCCCACCATAGTCGGCTCGGCTCGCTCATCTCCCCTGCAGTTTTATTGATCCCAGAACCTCATCAAGTCCACTCGTTGAGAGGTACATGTGAGTCAGCACGTCATGCTAGCTATTGCTAATTTGTTCCATGCACAGCATTACTGATTGTTGAGAAAGACAGGATGGGGGGGGGTCTCTTAATGCAGAATGATGTTTCCACACACAAGCAGCTAAAGCACGCAGGTGGGCTTTGGCTCCCTGGTGGGATGTGGTCTGCAATTGTTGCAAAGCTTTTTAATGTCAATGACTGAACAAGGTTTTTTTTTTTTTTTTTTTTTTTTTTTTTTAGCTTTTTTGGCTTGTTTTTGTAACCATATGCACACTCTTCATAAACAATTTGGGGACTCTTTGTTTGAATAAGCAGGCTACCTTATCCCCAGGCTCTGAGAATTAACAATACGACATACATTTACACACATATAACAGCTCATTTGCCTAGTCTCATATGGCCAGAACATTTGGGGGGAGCGTGCAGCCATAAGAAATCCTGAGCTAAATGTGGAGATGTAAGCTTACTAGGGTGGGAATAAACTGAATGTGAACTTTCTAAATCAATCTAATACCTTGTGAAGGTGGAGCAGGGCCATGGTGAGCTCAACAATATGTAAGCCTTTGTTTAGCCCTTGGATGTGGAGTCAGCATGGCTGAAAGGTCCCCCAAAACTTGTATGTAAATGTAATGTAAATGTGAAATCATGTCAAACATACTCTTGCTGACTGGAGGTGATGCGCAATTCATCTCAAAAATTAGCCCAATGTTTTTCACAGCAACCCAGTACACCATATCGCACACACCACTGAATGTTAATGTTTCAGTTCCCCTAATTTTCCATGCGGGAACAATAAAGTCCATCCATGCACATTTCTGTCTCGTTATAGCAATCCTAGAAGCTCATTCGTATTAGAAACATTTTGAAAACATGCTGGAGCCCTTAAACACATATGGTATATGTACGCTCACCAAGAACTTTATTAGAAACATATCCTCGTATCTGTACTCATTGTTCATTTTATCAGGTCCACATACCATATGCACTTTGTAGTTCTACAATTACAGACTGTAGTCCATCTGTTTCTCTGCATACTTTCACCATGTTCTTCAAAGATTAGGATCCCTACTGGACCACCATAGAACAGGTATTATTTGGGTGGCGGATCATTCTCAACACTGCAGGGACACTGACGTGAAGGTAGTGTGTTAGTGTGTGTTGTGCTGGTGTGAGTGGATCAGACACAGCAGTGCTGCAGGAGGGTTTAACACCTCAGTGTCGCTGCTGGACTTACAATAGTCCACCAACCAAAACTATCCAGTCTACGGCATCCTGTGGGCAGCGTCCTGTGACCACTAATGAAGGGCTAGAGGATGACCCACACAAACTCTGGAGCAGCAGATTGTATATCTACAAGGAGGACCAACAAGGTAGGAGCGTCCAATAGAATGGACAGTGAGTGGACACAGTGTTTGAAAATTCCAGCAGCACTGCTGCGTCTGATCCACTCATATCAGCACCCACAAACATGTCACCACCACATCAGTGTCACTGCAGTGCTGAGAATGATCCGCCACCCAAATAACACCTGCTACCAAGTGCTCCTACATGGTAAGTGGAGTTGGTATAATGGACAATGAGTGTACACACAAATAAGTGTTCCCAACAAAGTGCTAAGTAAGTTCATATGGCATGTTCTGACATCCAAACAAAAGTGAAAGAAACTTTAATTGATGTTCCGCAATGAAAACGAAAGTGTTAAACGTATAATTAATAGCGAGACGGGATTAAACTGAGACAACATGCTGGCAGGGATCAGCTGAGTTGACACACCTTATAAGGAGTCCCTGCCTGTGGGGTGATGGAACACACCTGATTCCAATCTCACGCCCTGACCAGGGAAGCTTATAAAAACACAGCTCATCACATGGCATTAAAGGTTAAGAATTCACTGCAAGCACTCTTGTTCCCTCATCACTTCGAGGCCTTCCATGACACTCTATAAAAAATCTCAAGATGATGAGGGAGCGGGAACAGGAATGGGAATGTTTGTAGTAAATTCTCAACATTTCATTTCCTCTGTAGGTCTTTTCTTAACAAACTTAAAAGGAGGTGAGGATAACTTGTAGCCTCCTGCTGAGCTCTGAGAAAAAAGGGGGAGAAAATGGAGTAAAAGAAAGTACACAGTAAACAATCACAACAAAAAATCCAAACAGTCAAAACCCGTTAACGCTCCTCCTACCTTTCCAGTGCTGCGTGTTTAGCCACAAAACCATCACAAGCAATTCAAGCTAGATTTAAAAGGGTGATAAGAAGTGATTTATCTTAGGCTTAAATCGCTCCTTATCAGCTGGGGGCGGGGGTGGTGGTTAACCTTTCTGAGTCATTCCCTGTGAAGTCATGATTTTCATTGATTCCTTTCCCATTTTCGAATGTAATGTTTTGAGAGTATCTTAATGCAAGAGGAAGGGTTGAAGGGCTGTTCTCAAGCACCTCTCCTCATATGTCATTTTTGGGGAGGTGTCGGGACGGACCCTCGGCGAGCCTGTGATTAAAGACAACACCGCTCAAGTCTTATATCATCACAGCGAACACACACTCCCTCGCCTCAAACAATAACAAAGTAGAGTCAGTTTCACTTACATACAAAGAGGAAAACATGGAACATGCTCGCTCTGCCAATGAAGATGATCAGTGCACCTCACTCATAACACTGATATTTCCGTTACCGTTTCCAGTATCAGCCGTGACTCATTAGGGGTCAGGAGGGGAAGGATTTGTCATCAAACTGGCGAAAACTTCACTTATCACGTTCTGTGCTTGTGTGCTTAATTCCATCCAAAATCACCTCATGCACTACTCAAAAGCCTCCAGAGACTGGTGTGGATCACAGTGTCTCTGTATGGGGTCAGGCAGGGCTAGTTACTAGACTCGAGCCATTGGAAAGGTCATTGTTTAATCATCTCTAGGCCAGAAACCACCAAGCCAAAGCTTCTGGCCTACAACCTGAGGCTCATAGTCCCTGATGAAAATTATTTGGCTCTTCATCACAAAACGCGCTTGTCAACAATTGTGGCATAATCTGGTCCTCTCTCCAGAGTTATGTGACTGTGGGAGGTGATAATAACCCGCAGGAGTGGAAAAATAACCAGGTCCATACTTACGCTCTCACCTGCAACCCAATACAAAGATGAATATACATGAAAATGAAAACGTACCCCTCATCCGTTGTCTTGAACCTACCTCAGACACAAAAGGAATTGTGTTCTCGCCATTTGCAAAGAGATTTGTGATATTTTATCTGCTGACAATGATTCGTCAGAGCATGCATATCTGCAGCAAGACCTGGAAACCCAACCCTACGGCATCTGACTCTTGAAAGAATGTCAAGAAAGTCAATAACTGAGAAATATTCCTCTGCATGTTGGAGCAACAGGTGACCTGGATCAGTACGTTGATGTTCAGCACATTTTTGCTGATTAGCACCCCAAGTTCCAACCTAAGTGCCAAAGCAAATAGAATTATTGCACTTATTGTTTTGTGATTCGCTCACCAGGTACCATAGCTACGGAGACATACTACCTTCAACTGACACTACTATATTCACTATTCACATTGACAATTCTTTTCAGGTGCCATTTATTATAGTTATAGCCAGCCACACCCTGCTGAAGCACTATTCATATACTCTGTCATTAACACAAAATTGAATGGAGTTATAGTCAGAAATCAAAACGGCAATGAATTGATCAGTCCCAAACTATCCATTATTCGCCAAGAATATCAAGTAGAATATAAAATGCAAGGTAGAAATCTAGCTGACCCACCAATATGAGTCTTGTCTTTTGCAGTTGCTGTTAGCTAGCTAAGGCCACTTATCTTTCAGAGTCTTGGAGAAACAGACCAGAAATGCATCTTGATGTACTATGCAGGAGGCCTTCATGGCTAAAGTTTGGCTTTTTGTACCATATAAGAGACTTTGGCTTTCCTAACCACACCCTTTCATGTCTTAGTGCTTGGTAGCAGATCAACATGGTCACAGCTGCCTCCTAGTTTATTTGATGACAATTATAAAGACTTTTTTTTTCATTGGATTGAATTAGAGATTTAAAAATTGAATGTAGAACCATTTGCCAATTGGGTTTGCACACAGAGGAATTTGTCTGAGTTTCACATTTAAACCATTCATGAAGTGAAACATGTGTGTGTACACACACACAAACACACACACACTAGTATAGATACACACTAAGGGGATAGTGAGCGCATTTTGCCCAGAGTCGTGGGTAGCCCTATTCACAGCACCCCCAGAGCAGTTGTAGGTGCCTTGCTCAAGGGCACTTCAGCTATGTCCTGTCAGTTCAGGAAATCAAACCAGCAAGCTACTGGTCACAAGGATGGTCCCTAACCTCTAGCTCATGATGCCAATTCCACTGGCACAATGACCACTAGTAAGCCTACAAAGCAAAAGAGAAAAAGACCACAACACCAATGACCTTTTCACATGCCTCCATTCTCCGCTCTCCTTGATTCATGGTCACCAGTTGTCATAATGTACTAATAGAGAAGTAAACCATGAAAACCTACTGTCAGTCTGTTAGTTACGCTAGTTCTAATATTAGTTACATTTTCTATATACTACTAGCTAGCTAAACTGGCTAGCTGCAGTCATTAGCTACAGGAACAAATCTGGCATCTAGCAAGTAAGCTAAGGTTGCAGATAGGAAAATATGATCATATGATGGTTTTAAGCTGTGCCCTTTGTTTGTACAGATTCCTAGAAAATGATTCCCTATCCAAGCTATTCCATATTCCATACAGTGTAACAGAACTGGTAGCTTTTATTGACAGTTGTCACCTGGATACACTGCAACATTACAACAGAATTTGGGGAAGGATGAGTTATTCCTTTACAATGTATGCTAAGTAGGGCTAACTTGATTGCTTACTGACAAGCTGAGATTAGACCTCTTTGGGAAATGCATGGCAGTTGAGTTCATGAAGCCTCGTGTTAATTACACTAGCATTGAGTTGATTTGAGAGTGAGAAGAGTCAAGAAGTGCATGGTGCAACTGAGGGGTGCAAATCCAGTGTGTCATTCAGTTTCACCTCTCTGTACTCACTGGTGTCCAATCTGATGTGAGACAGGCTGGTTGATCTGATAAGAACCTGCCATTCCTGTCAGTGCTCACGTTCCACGCCAGCCCAACACAGGGATGCTGCCAACTGCAGTGGAGGAGGTGGTGAAGGGGGAAAAAAAATGTGTGGAGCAGAGAGTTCTGTAAGTGACGTGTTCTGCTTATCTTCGCAGCTTCCTCCTCTGTCCTGCCAGCACGAGAGATATTATCCTGGCGTGTATTAGCCTGCACCTTGCCTATGTGCTAACGACTGCACCCACATACCCTGTGGCTGTGTTGCAAAGAAAGCCTGGGCACAGGTCTGTCCACCTCTCTCTTGAAGTTCATTTTTCCTCTTTTGTCCACGCATCTCACTTTGTTGGCGGTGGAAATGCCATGATCACTGGAAGGGAGCCCTGTTACAGAATATTCTGGACAAAAAAGGGCGTTCATGCCAACGGAAAGACGTGTCCGCAGCACGTGCCGGAATGTGTGAGGATGCTTTTTGGAGCAGATGGTTGAAAGGAGACTGAATGAATGAATTTCAAGGCAATGCTGAAGCAAAGAAAAGGCTAATTTGAAAATCTAGCATGCTAATTTGAAAATCCTTGTGCGATGACTCTAAGGGCCTAACAATTCATTACACGCATGCAATCATACTCCCTTAACAACATGTGCTCATGAGCTCATGTGTTTTCTGTATTATTGTTACGTTCTGTAAAATTGTCTCTGACGGGGGGAATTGAATGAGATATTCTACAAAGTCTCTTGAAGTGCAACATTAGAATGGCTATCTGTGTTATTTTGTCCCACATACTGTGCTTGTGGATAATGCAAGACATAGCAAACGTCCAAATGATTGCACTAACCTGGGACTAGTAATCCATCCAAACTTGAATATATGTAGCCTTTTAAAAAACCAAGCAAACATGAGGGACCAGCATTGTTAATAAATAAAATAATTATATATATATATATATATAT
>CM067480.1:28982127-29217999 GCA_034552555.1 Semaprochilodus insignis | reverse complement strand
TTTTTTTTCCCTTTTAAGAGAAAAAAGAGAGAGAAAGAGCAAGAAGAAATAAGAAGAGAAGATGCTGCTCGGTATGTGTCCAATGCTCCCTCTCGTGCTCATGCTCGCCGTGGCGCGCGGCTTGGCCTCATACGTGCCCTGTGAGCCGTGCGACCAGAAGGCGCTGTCGATGTGCCCGCCCGTGCCCATCGGCTGCCAGCTCGTGAAGGAGCCCGGCTGCGGCTGCTGTCTGACGTGCGCGCTCGCCGAGGGCCACGCGTGCGGTGTGTACACGGGGACTTGCGCGCACGGGCTACGCTGCCTGCCGCGCGACGGCGAGGAGAAGCCGCTGCACGCGCTGCTGCACGGCCGCGGGGTGTGCACAAACGAGAAGGGCTCCAAGGCGCGGAACGCGCCCGCGGGTGAGTTGCTTGCGTGCAAGTGTGCGTGCGCGTGGTGCGTGTGTTTGTGTGCAGTATCAGAAGTCATGCTGATAGAACGATTGTTTTGCTGTTCTGGTGGAAAGTTGAACTAAATGGTAACGTGCAACGGGGAAAATTTGGAAGGGCGACAGGGAGGCACTTGTGTCAAAGTGCTCTGGCCATGCTGCAAGACTCCCGTGACTAGCGCGAGGCAGCATGCAATCTGTTAGAAATGTAGGTGAACGAGCTAGGACATTGTATGTGGACAGCAGGTAACTTTATGTTGCAGCATGTCAGTGACCACAGAGGACAGGAACTGAGCTTAATCACTCTGCAGCTTCTCCAACCAATAGCCCACTTTAACACCGTGCATGAGCTTCCCCGAGTCTGCACGTGCACCAAACAGTAACAGTGTTTCCTTGAGCCACACAGTGAAGCCTCTCTAAACACTTGAATGTGGAGATGCTTTGGCAGTACTGCATGCTTAGTGTGCACAAATCAGTGTTGATGATGTGCAAGCCTGCTTGGCAGAGTTCTGATGGTTTGGGGGACAGAGGGTGGTGCAATATCACTAAACCCTCCCAGCCAAGACCTGTCCAGCATTTGGGTTCCCCTTGCCCTTAGAGAGTGGAGTGACTGCTGTGATGGGGTTGGTGTTTAGTTTAGTGGTAAGCTCTAGTTCATTAGATCATGATCCTCCCCTGAGAAGATAGTGGGGACCATGAGAGGAGCTCGGTGGGCCAGTAGATTTCGGTTAGTCTGAATTTAGGTTTACATCTGGGGGAGGTGCAGAGAGTTAGATTACCGTTCAAAGATTAAATCCAAGGGGAGGAGGATGGCCGAGGTTTGGGCATGTGTACTGAAATGAAGGCTTCATGAAACATGATCCCCCCCCCACCCCCCACCAAAAATATTTACCTACCCCCACCCTCGTGCATTGTGTCCATGCTACATGTATGAATTTATGATGTCAGGGACCCAAAATTGAAATCTTTTCTTTTTTTATTACGGGCTTCTTTCCAGTTGTCAGTTTTAATGTTAAATTATCTCCACCCCCGTGTTCCCTGAGGCAACATCAATCCATGGTACAGCATGAGAAAGGAATTTGCGCTCTTCTACAGTCATTGTTTAAAAAAGGGAAGGACTGCTCGACATTTCTTGCAGCAGGAATATGGTCCTGGGTTAAGCTTGTTGTAGGTTAAACATATGCACGATGCACGTTGCATATTCACACAGAGACACTTCAAAGCCTGGCTGTGCTAGAATCTCGACATGAGTGTGGGGAGCCATGCTGTAACAGGAGCAGCTCTTCCCCCAGCGTGTGATTGCATTGGGCACATAGTCGTGCCACTGTGATTCAGCAGAATACATTTTGGAGCCACTGTCTGAAGAGCTATTTATCAAGCACTGGGTGGATTTGGAGGGGGGCTTCTCATCTACTGTAGTGTTTGGTTTCATCCTGGTTTTACCAGCAGGCTGGGGAGGGGGTGGGGGTGGGGGGAGAGAGAGAGAGAGAGAGAGGTCAAGTGTCCTTGTCCAGACTTGGATCATAAGACACGAGCCCCTGTCTCCTAATTATCCACTTTTCCTGCACTGGATGTGCCACAAGATGCGGAAGAACAGAACATTTGGACATTAGCCTGTATAATGGACAACCTAAGGCTCTCATCTTCAGACTGCTTAGAGTACAGCAACCTTGCATATGTCCTCACTGAAAGCATAGTATGGATAGATGCAAGCAGTTGAGTCTTTTGCCCATCAGAGGCCCGTCAGGTTAAGTTTCGCAGCTGGCGCTGTCAGAATAGTGTGATGTTTCCTGGACCCTTGTCCCATTGGAGGTGAGTGAGTGGTCACCTACTTTGTGGTTTAAGCTTTACATCTAGCCTTGTTTTAGGTAAGCATTGATTGACAAGGCGGTTTGTGAATTCAGAAGTTGGTCAGCACCATAAGCCAGCATTAGAAGCATCTTGCCTTCCGAGTCC
Organism: Semaprochilodus insignis; assembly: GCA_034552555.1. Taxonomy (NCBI): domain Eukaryota; kingdom Metazoa; phylum Chordata; class Actinopteri; order Characiformes; family Prochilodontidae; genus Semaprochilodus; species Semaprochilodus insignis. The sequence continues at coordinate 29,215,616 of CM067480.1, read as the reverse complement.
ATGAAGGTAACTTAAGGTACAATACACCCAACTGCTCCCTGTTAGGATACAGAACTGATAAAGAAAGATACTCAAAATCTAGAAAACGTGACTTGCACATGAACAAGCATCTGTTAATGGAAGTTGGTCTGAGCCAAAAGAACATCAGAAGCTGACATTTGGATATGATTTGGTTTTGTACAAGACTTCTACTAATTTATGACAGCCTAATGTAATTACTGGAATCTGACCATATTTTAACTATAATCACAAGGCAAACAAGAGAAAAGCAGTCACTCGTTTGGCAACAATATGTGGACGCTATGTCATTGGCAAGACCTTGACAGTTTTCCTGCTATATTTCATCCCTAAATCAGGCTTCGGTGTCAAGCATGTGTCTGTGACAGCCACTCGCCTTCAGCTGAGGTATGCAAGCGGAGATCCTATTTGGCACACTTGAATGATTCCTTCTAATAAAGTTTACCAGCAAATTGTGCAGTGTGTATTTGTCAGTGGCACCTGGAGGGCTAGTGGGTAACAGCTGTGGAGGAACTCTGCTCCCACAGTAGCCTCCTCTGTCAGAAGTATGTGATCATTGGTCTGCGACATCCTCATGCCAGTCTTTAAGTGGGAACATGTGTGTGGCTGGCCAAAGCTGTGGAGAGTCTTAAACCCTCCCGGCTCACCTCCATATCCATCGCCGCCGCAGTCTTATCGTTTACATTTTCTCAGATTGTGCTGAAGAAACTCAAGTTAAAGCAGACAACAGCAGACACTGTGGTAAGACCATGTGGTTAAGGTGCCAGCCTGCTGAAATGTCCCGTCTCAGGCTAGGGGTGCTCACTTCAGTGTCACATTCCTCCAAGGAAAGGAAACAAAAGGTGCTTAATTTCATGCCTACACGCACAGGTTCAGCCATGGCTGAAACCATGTGGAGGAGTTGCAACACTGGTCAGAATTGTTACGTTTATAACAGAAGCCAGGACTTTGTCACACCCAGCAATTGTCCCATGTTGGTGTAGAAGGAGACAAGGCAGCCTCTGACTGAGTGGTTTTACAAAAACCCAAACTCAAATGTTGGGTGAGACCTCAGACCAAAATTAGGCGGTGGCCTACGTCTTGTCTTGGGTTTCCAGTGCTTTTGATGAGGGCCGCTTTCTGTGCAACTGACAGTGAAAGCAACAAGGTTGTCTCAGTCCATTCGTCATCATTTGAATCTAAGACAGTTAATTTAAAAATAATACCTGTACAAACCTGAAAGTAGTGTAGTGTTATATGAATGATCAGACATGCTCCCTCTCACCAAACATAGACGGTACAGAAAAGCCAATTGTGATGTGGTACTTATGCTGCACATATATTGGTTATATATAGCAATGTGCCACAATTAAAGCAAAGTTATAGCTGAAAAGTTGTCAACTGGCACATTCGCTTTGCCTAGACAGTAAACAGTTAACACTTTAGAACCAATGTGAATGCTAATTAAATGTTTATAAATGCTATTTGCTATTTCCTTCTCTTTTCTATGCCAGTCACCTTCTACGTATTCAGCAGTTTGGAGAGCCAGCAGAAAAACAGGGATGCAGACATAGCATGTAGCTATTTCACTGTGAATGACATTAGACAAGTGATTTGTAATCTCTGTTCATGCCAAGTATCAAGAGGGGGTACGACTCTTAAGAACTTAGCCACTTCAGGTTTGATAAACCTCTTGAAATTCCTGCTAGCATGCAGATGCCATCTGTCGCTTCAGTTTCAGAAATGATGGAAAAATGAATAAACAATGATGAAGTGGAACGTACAAAAATAGTTCAGTTCATTACCTTGAATGACCATACAGCAATCATTTCAGTAAGTTTAGTTTACAGAAACTGTTTATTTATTGTCTTTTTTTTAATATTCAGCCAAGCATGTCATGGTCAAGCGTTGTCATTAAGGTGCATCACTGCTTATATGTGTTTGCTTAACAGGTGTTTGGTTTTACTCTATATTATTCAAGCATATGAGTAGTCATGGATATCTTAGAGTTCTGTTGGCTTAAACAGAGTAGGCTAGTAACTACTGTTTGATTTCTTCAGTTGCCCACCTGATAAACAACACAGAATGATATCATCACACACAATGTGTAATATACAGTTACACTGCTCATGCAGATCATGTCAATTTTAATCCTTTTTATCAGCACTACATAATTTGGAGCAGGTGTCGGGTATTATGCTGCTCTGTGGTGGATTTGTCTATAGGCAGCAGCTTCTACTCTGGCCTTCTTTGGCCCTTTGTCTGCTTGCTGCTCTGTTGCAGTTGCACGATCATGCTGTGGATTTGGGCCAGCTTTTAAATATTGAGCAGCGGAATCTGGCTTAGGATGCCGTGGCTGGCCAGTGACTTGAACCAAGCAATGAATGCAGAGCGAAAGACTAAGAAGTGCCTGCTTAAAAATGCAACTTGTTCACTCTGGAACGACTCGCTGTAATTGTCATAATGCCGCAAAGATCAAACGCTGCCATGAAACTGACTGTTTGAGGCACATTGTGGGTAGTTCTAAACAAAAAAGTCAAACTCGCATGTGACGCATGCACCAACAGCCAGACAGGCCTGACACTATCAAGAATAGCTTGTCAAGGTATCACCCAGTTTGCGACACCGTACATCCACAGCGTTTGGTGAAGAATGGGAAAAATTTGATTCCATCATTAGCCTTCAGGCTGCAAGAAAGGTTGGATATTGATGAAGTATAATTGCCCCGTGCGCATGTTAATATTTAAACAGAGCCCTATCAGATGCACCTTCTTTGCCTGCTCAGGTCCTCTCGTCTTAATGAAAACTTTGCAAGGCTAAGGGCAGAGACACCAATACCTCTTCAGCATTCACTCCAAAGCTCATTTGAATAGAGAGGCTGCGCGTGATATGTCTGGCTTGGCCTTGCTCCAGTGTCTTGGCAGGGGTTCAGATGTTAAACACAGACTTGCTAAGCCTCCTTTACAAGCTGGGGACCCTGCGTATGGAAAAAGTGAGGTTTGTCCGCACGCTGAAGAGCCTGGCCCACGCTCCAAAAATCATGAAATTGACAGCTGAAAAAATAGAAAAAGAAAATAGAAACTGAAATGTGATTAGCGTGAGTTCGGACTATTGTTATGCTGTAAACAAGCTGTACCTGGCACGCAAACTGCCATAAGCTTCTGAGAGTGCTTGCTTTCCCCAAAATGAGTAAACTGTTTACTGCAGTGGTCCCTGTTTCAGAAACGGTCAATTTTCTACCGGTAAAAGGACGCTGGACAAGATAGATGGACGAGAGAACGAGTCAGTGGAGACTCTCGAGTGGCCTCTCGGTGAGCCTGGCTGCTGGGAGCTTTTCTGTACAGAAATATCAGTCTGCCAAGTCATGAGTTGCAAGATTAATTTCAAAGAGTCAACCATGGCTCTGATAACAACTTCAGAAGCCAGGAACCCAATTCCAGTAACTACCCCTCCCCCATGTCCCCATGTCTGCGGTATCAGACAGACTCTTTCAACACCAGTCTGCTAGGAATACCCCTCTCTTTTACACGGCAGCGCAGCGAACCAGGGGCTCTATAAGAGAAACTGGCTGAGCCATTTTTAATCCCTCCCCCCACCACCTTCCAGAGCTGCCTTATGACACCTCGTGGCTGTGTCCCGAACAATACTTGGCACATTCCATCTCAACATTTGACCCTGACTTCAGCACTCACTGCCATTCTGTTAGATTTCTTTACTGGATAAATATAGCCACGGCCCTGTAACAGTGCCTTGGCCTGCTGGGTTCAGGGATTATTTATGTACTTATTATACTGTAAAACCATCTGGGGAAATGATGCCTGATCACATTCTCTCGGTCATGTGTCCTAATAATATGCCCTAATAAATTTTTAGGTCAGCCAATGTCTGCCTCAAGTCAGCCCCAAGTTGCAATACTGTGCACCTTTACCTTATTTCTCCATAGGCTGTAAGGACTGTTGTAAACTCTTCATCCAAATATAATTAGTTCCCTCAAAGACTAAAAGATGGAGTTTCCATCACGCCACACGTTCATCCGTTTCACAAAAACTTTATGGTTGCCATGCTGCTTTTAGTTTAAAGGATGCAGGATTGGCTTAAAGACCATTTGAAAATGGTTAGTGTTATACCACACAAGGCTGCAGTCAGAACTTTCATAATCCACCTCAAACGTTTATGGTATAGCAGCAAACTATGATACACTATATCTTAGATTTCATAGTCACTGACTCATTTGCATATTCTCATACATAAGTCCATAGTGAAGACCTCATTGGTTAATTGGCCGTCAGCTGTTTAGTATGCAACTAAGCAAAGCGAGAGTGAAATCCCATTTCAGCCTGTGTTTAGGTTTGGTAAGGAGACTGAGGATTTTGTCCAGTTGGGGGTAGGGCTTGTCGTCACCTGTTGATCCCTTTTCCCCCCTCTGTAAACAAATGCAAAGGAACATTTGGTGGGAAAGCAGTTGGTTTCAGGTTTATTTTCAGAGACCACTCGTTCTGTATTAAGTCATATTTGATTCCTCTACATTGAAAACAAATGCACATGTTTGATTGTTTGCAGTGGTTAGTGTAAATGAAGCTCATCAGTATTTTTTTTTTTTCGTGTCCTTTGTAGATCGTGAATCTAAAGAACATGATGAGACGATGAAGACCGACATGACAGAGGAGCAGCTGCCTCAAGCCAAAGTCCCCATTCACATGAAACAAGACATGATCAACAGCAAGAAGCAAGCTGCCATGCGCAAGGACAAAAAGAGGCAGCAGGAGAGGCTGAGGTCCGTCGGCTCCATGGACTACTCACCGCTCCCAATCGACAAGCATGAACCAGAATTTGTAAGTTAAATGAGGTTGCAGACCAGGGATGGGCAGGGATGTTCCAACATATGGACTCGTCTTAGTATTTGTGCACTTCAATAAGCTGCTAAGTCACACAGCGGCATATAAGCAACACAATATATGCAAAAATTGAAAACAATTTTTGACAGATTTACAGTGTAGTCACTTACAGTCAACCCCAGCAAGTGGCTACAGATGACTTTGTGCACTAGCTAGAACGTGCTTGTTCTAAACTTGGAAGTAATGTGCATTGTGTACCTGATCATGCAGGGTCCCTGCAGGCGAAAGCTGGACGGGATCATAAAGGGAATGAAAGACACGTCCCGCATCATGGCTCTGTCTCTCTACCTGCCTAACTGTGACAGGAAAGGCTTCTTCAAGCGCAAACAGGTGTGTATTCAGTCCTTTTGTTTCGGAATAATGCTTCTTTGTTCTATGTGATCATAGAGCTACAGCCATCCTGTAAGTGGTGTGTGTCTGGTAAATTTCAGTGTGAAGTCACGTAACCCCCTTCCTGACTTGTCTTTTCTCTACCAACCCCCCACCCTGCAGTGCAAGCCCTCCCGCGGCCGGAAACGAGGCATCTGCTGGTGCGTGGACAAATACGGCGTGCAGCTGCCAGGCACAGACTACAGCGGGGGTAACGTCCAGTGCAAGGACCTGGAGAACAGCAACAACAACGAGTGAGGAGGGACCCGTCGTGATCACCTGGCCCGAGGCTCGCCTCCTTCTTTCCTTCCCACCTGTCCACCCGCCAGTCACTCCGAGATTTCGATGCGAAAGAAAACCAACAAAACGAAAACCAAACCAATAGAACAACCACGAAATGCTAAACTGAGGAGGAAAACAAACAAACAAACAGACACTTTCTCTTTCTGACTGAGCTCTCATCTCTAACTCAGGGGACCCAGCCAATCAGAGGGCATCAGAGGGCGTCCGGTTATAAGGGCTGGGTCCCGGCAAACGATTTTTAAAAATATATACATACAATTATATATTTTTATAGAAGCTGGGGTTTGAGCACCATACTGGTAACATACAGCGGAAAAAAAAGAAAAAAAATGTATATGGCATGTTGATGATCATTAACAGAGGGCTATCTTGGTCTTTTACATCTTTTGAGATTGAGGTGTCAGAGGAGATAGCTTGAACTTGTACTATTGGAAGAACTATTCAGTTTTTTTTTTGTTCGATTTTGTTTTCCGAAAGAAAGAAAGAAAGAAAGAAAAACACATTATAGGGATGTGCTGATACAGCTGTTTCTGCTGTCTATCTGGGTATTTTGGTCCTGTCAGAGCACTTAATCATTGGGGAAACCTGCTTGGAAACGTGTAACTTCACCAAGTTCAGTGTATGTGTGTGTTGTGTGCGCATGTGTGTGTGTGTGTGAGTGTATGTGCACATGTGTGACACATTTCTTTGTGTTTGTTTGTTATTATTATTTTTTTTTTTTATAAAAGAATGTCCCCATTATCTTTCTCTTTTTGCCACAAGAGCTAGTGGCAAATAGCCCCACCCCTATGGCAACCCCCCCTCACCATGAGCAGCTATAGAGCAGCTCAAACCTAGCATTCTCTAACTGGCCCACTCGCAGCATGTCTTTGGGAGCAGGATGGTGAAGACACAAAGCCCCGTCCCACAGACCTCTCTGTGGCTCTGTGTAGCTTGCCTAAAATGCCAACTGTGCCTATGTAACCTGACGCTGCTGTGCAGAGTGACCCAGGTGAACCGAGAGAGCCGATGGGCTGCCCGCTCGTGGCTGTGGACCCAGGTCCAGTCACGTCCGCATCTTCTCAGATTCCTTGCGAGGAGGGCAAAATCGGTTGGCACCCGTTTGCGGAAAAGCTTGTCTCCGTGAGGCCTCCGTGGAAGTGTGGCTATCAAACGTGGGACATTTGGTGTTTTTACGTTGGAGGTGGATGGAAATGCCCGTAATGCTAGAATATCTCCCCAGAATTTCGGTTTGACAGGACGTTCACCTTCCGAGGGCGGTAGCTCCGGTGACGTGTTTGGGAATAGCCGTCGTCTTTTCTTCTGGTTTTATTTGTGCTGTTTTGTTTTTTCGTTGCCTTCAGTGAAGTATCGACTGCCCACGTATGAGCCATGTTTCTAGACCAAGTGCTTTCACTGAGCTAGTGAGCGAAGCCCTTGGCACGGTGTGTTACCTTTAACTGTAGATTGATGAATGTTTTTCTAACACAAGAACTGGTGCTTGGAAACGTTGGAGTTGTGCGTTTTAGCGTGTTCACGTCGTTCCATCTATCCTGTCACTTTGGGGCCTAGGTGTTCCCAAACGTCCACTTGACCCCCACCCCACTCTCTCAGTCTTGTTTGTTTTCAGGTCACAAAGAAGTGCTCACGCTGACAGTTCGTCTTCAGCACGATGCGACCACACGTTTGGTTTTTTAAGGGGCATCACTGCAACGGAAGGCACGTCTTACTAGCGGGTCGTTCGGTGCATAGTTTTATGAGTCTGTGTGTGTCTCAGTGCCTTTCTTCTCATACAAATACATTTGAATAGTGACGTGAACGTTACACAGTAGCCAAGGGGATTTTTTTTTTAAATGGAAAAATAGTATTGACGAGGGACCTCAATCGCATTCAGATACATACATGTAAAATCCATCACGCCAACACCTTTTGAAAATCACTTCCTGTGATGAGGCAACAATAAGAGCAAGAGCTATTTTCTTCACTACCAGCTCGAGCTAGTGGGTACACCTCTGTCTCTTTTGTTGTTTTTTCCTTATTTTTTTTTTTTTAATATCTACGAATAAGCTGAATATTGATTTGACAGAGACTGCAAATGTATGTAATTGCTGAAGAGAGTAATTTAACTTTTTTTTTGTTTTGTTTTGTTTTTTTATTCAGTCAAGCTACATATAAACAGGGATAAACACAGGCCTCGGCGGCCAGCTCCAGCTGGAGTTTCCCTCGGAGGGAACCAGCGAGAAAAGCCATTCCCTGCCACAGTGGTTCTGCTCAGATCTTATTACAGAGCTTTGTGTGATCATAGTTTCATGGCTGGGAGGGGGCCAGTACTGCTCGACACAATGAGATTTGAGAAGCGGCTCCGCTGAGCTTGCCCTCTAGTGCTGCTTCTCTCTGCTACGGATAGCTTCTATATTAGAACATATAAACCCCATCCCTCCTGGTACCTCTCGCAGGTAGACAAAGAACCACAGAATGTACCGATGGCGTGTCCGAATGGAATGAATGAGGGACTCTCTGAAGGTGTGGAGAGAGAAAGAGAGAGAGAGAGCGCGTGAGTTAATCAGATCTTCGTAGGTGTTTGAAGTAAGTCATTGGGAAGGTGTAGCTCTCTCTGCTATTGCACAAATGGCCTCCAAGAAGGAGGCTAGCATGAGGCAAGTCCACTCTGCCGGATATTTACCCAGGTCCTGATCCATGCTCAGTGCCCCCTCCCTTTTTTTCTGTTTGTTTATTTTTTGTTGTTTATTTTTATTTTTTTTGTTTTTTATAAAAGCAGCTTGCACTTATGTATTTACAATACTTCTTTTTGCCACATGACAGCTTCCTCCTAGTAGTGCCGACTCAAAAGCAAACCTCAGTTCAGGTGTTAGGAGGAGCAGGAAGCAGGCCTCAGACACAAAAAAAACCCTGCCTGGGGATTTTTTTTTTTAATTCGACAGGGGCTTCTAGTGGCCCAAGCCTGACAACCACCTCTTCATCTGGTGGGGGTAAAAAAACAGTAATACAGAAGCTATTAATCTCAGTCCAATCTCCATCTACTCTTACAGCTTGCAGACTACGTGCCTCAATGGCACCCGGGGAAGGGGAGAGAAGATGAGAGCCCAGACGGGTGATCTCGTCCTGGGACCTCACTGCCCCATCAGGGGACTCAAGAACACATACATACAGCGCAGAACAGATCACAGTAGATACCGCTAGCAGACTAGACTTAAGGAGTTCTCGGAATCTGTGAGACGGGTACAAGCAGCCAGCAAATTCAAAGGCTGGTTCGTGGTTTACTTGTGGTACACTATCAAATCGTGTGTGGTGAAGTGATACCACAGTGTTCCCGATGCCTTGTTTTCCATTACGGTACCATATATGATGAATTGAAACAAACAATGTTCTCTATCAACCAAAGACAACGCTCTAGAACCTGGTCATTGCACAAGAGAGAGAACACATGATTGACTAAGGCTCTTTCTGATCATATCTGTACCGTCAAGAAAGGAGAACAGTCACACCACAAAGACATCGTAGTAGTGTTGCTTAGTGCCTTCACCAGATTCCGAACCTCCAACAGGGTTAGACGACTACAATATTCACAACTCATGATACAGTAGTGTTACAGCTCTCTTTCTGAATGCATAACAGTTTCTTCTTCTTGATTTTTCTTTTCTTTTTTTTTATTTTGTGGATGAGAAAAGACTTGATGATTGATCACCCTGACATGTGGCCTAACTCGGCGTTTGGGGGAAAAAAAAGACCCATTTGTGGCAGGAGGACCGTGAAAAACAGCATTTGGAACTCTTAATAAAACAAATAAAAAAAAGAAAAAAAATCTCAAATTATTAAGAAAAGTGAATATCACTGTGTAATATTTATTCAACTTGTAATTTATGTACTCTTTTAACCTTTGTCTTTTTTTTTTGTTATGACAAAGCATTTATTTAAATAAAGTTATGTATTCATTTAAGCCCTTGTGTTACATTCGTTCTTGTATAAAAAGAAACATTTATTTATATATATATATATAATAAATAACTGGGTTTGAAGAAGAAATTTCTTCTTAAGGACGGTTGACTTTGACCACCCCAGTCAAACAACATGTTTTGTTAAGTATGTACGTGAAAACAAACAGCATATTAAATATGCCATAGGTTTTGCACATAGGTTATTTAATTTGACCGTGGCTCTGAAATTTTTCCATAAGTCTATATCATCAAAAGAAAGTCTATATCTGTCAAAAGAAAAACAAGTATTTCCAAAATACCAACTTTACAAGAGAGGGCAAAACCCTAATTTAGTTTTAATGTAAGTCATTGGAACTAGACTTTTTCGAAGCAATTTAGGGCAATTTCTGCTGGTCCATTCATCATGAAATTTTGGCAATGTAAATGGCAGCTGCTGTGTTTAACTGCTGCATAAAAGTAAAAATCAACAAAAATGGAGATAAATGTTCTTCTTTGGACAGCAACGATAAGCTTTCTGTGGAACACAAAATCATTCCATATACAATATCTAAACAAATTAGAAAAAACTGAGATCCAATATCAACAACATGTTTACTAATACTGACTACTGAGTTCTGGGTTTAAGCACTGATAATTGATAGTGCTTTGAAAGCAGTGGAGACAATGCCTGTCTCATTATTAGTTTATATGTGTATAAACCATATCTGGACTTTTCGCTGGGCTGTTAAAATTTTGCAAATGCTGTTGTTATTGTTGATAGACCAGGGTTGGTAAAATGGCCTGGAGTGACTAAACATTGCAGGATACAGGTTTATTTTGGGTGAAGACTTCTTACATTAAAGGCCTGCCCGGAGGCTAGTCACCTGGTTTCCAGAAGAAGTCAAAGAGACTGCACAGGAACAAGGAAGTCATTTAGCATTGAGCCCCAACTTCAAGGGGGAAACTCACACCGCCACCAAGGGACAATCTCACCATTCAAATTATGGAGGAAGCCAGCGCCACAGACAGATTGTGCAGGCCGTGATGTGGAAATCTCCCCTTTAATCGCAGACCTTCAGGGCATGTTAGCATAACCTCACACCACGGGGCTTCACTGATTAGCTTGGGGTACTTAAGAGACAGATCTAAAATCAGAGGCCATCTAACCCTATGGAGATAAACACAATGAGGCCCACCTTGTAACACCAAAGCAAAAGACTTTATCTTGTACCAAGTTAAAGCGATAGTTCATCAAATGTGATTGTCATTTCTGACAATGTAGGATATTGCTATCGATAAAAATGAACACAAATGTAGAATTCCTTCCATTGTTATACATAAGAGTATGCCATGCACTGTAACAACTTAACCACAAAACAACTTGCTAATTGGTGACGAATATACTCCCATTACTTGTTAGCTACATTACTATTGCAGCTCAAGTGCAAATCTAAAGACATTAAGCATGCAGTGCTATGCAAATGACAAAGATCATCCCTTATTTATTTACTTTCTGGCCAAATAGGTACACTACATACAAGCACAGAGATATTTCTGAGGAGATGAGATATTAGATTTTAGATAAGAAGCACTTACTGGGACAATTCCATTTCCAAATGGAACAACGAAGCTGCTGGCATTCCCAGAAATAAAGGACTGGTCATCCCAGATTCCAACATCACTGTGTTTGGGATTATTTGGATCATGAGAGCAGTAAATGGAACCAGATCCAAAGACTGAACTTGGAAGTATGGAAAAATAGTCATTCAGAATCCTTTTAAAATCTAAACGCAAGAATGGAAGCTGTAAAAAAGACCAAGGGTGGAGACAAACGACTCATATATAATAGTTGAGACTGTGTAATTTCCTTTTACCCTACTGCCTTATATTGTGTTTGTAAATAATGTATGAACTGTATATTATTTGTCCATATATAGTTTGTTTATTGCTTGTATATTGTGTATACTGTATAGATCATATATTGTACAGTCTCTGAATTTATTGTGTATATGTGGAGTCATTGTGCATATTGTGGACTATCTGTAAGTTATGTGTATATTGGTACAGTCCTAGAGAGACGCAAACAGCTGGAACCAAATTCCCTGTGTGTGTCAACATACTTGGCCAATAAACCTGATTCTGATACACACATGTGCTAAATATGTTGTTTTTTCTGCCACTGAAACATGAATAACTTTTGCTTAATAACCATTTGGACTGGACATTAAATGAATGAAGGTGGTCACTGACTATTCCACAGCATTGCATCTTGGCTGCTGAACTATATTTGGCATGAGAAGATCATATAAATTACCTTTTTTTCACCAAACTGTCAGTTTAACTGTGTGTGGGGGCAAGGTCAAGGCCGTCGCACTCAATCAGTGAAACTTGGCACGATCAAGACAGGCCTTTTATTTATCATCCGTGCAAATGCAACAGCTCTCGCCTTGTTCCGTGATGAGGACAGCTAGCAGTCTTCTTGTGCATTGCTTGTTTTGGTGCTCATCTGCTGCCTTCTTTTCTGGTATATAACTGATAACTAAGATTTACAAAATCCAGATGTGACTTATCACAGCACTCCCACTTGACCTAAAGATGGGACCGGTATTCACTCACAAGAGCCAGACCAAAAACAGGAAGCGGACTCCAAGTGGAACATGTGCAAGGGGGATTTGATTTGTGAGGCAGTGAACATGACAATTACAACTGCCTTCAAAGAATCCAACAACTGCACATTAGACTTCAAAGCATTCATGCCCCTTTTATTACTTAATTAGACCAACAACTATGGATAGCAACATGTGCTTTTTTTACACCATGCCTAAGAGAATGATGATCACAGCCTGGTGGTAGTGGTCTCCTTCACCCACCCATGGTTCTAAGAGCCACTCATAAACTCCTGAATAAAACGATGAAGGTCAGTGCATTTCATGCACAATTTGATCTTTAAGCTCATGCATTGATCCACATCTGGATGACCACTGAACAGAAATCATTACTGCAAACTGTAAAAACATGAGGTGATCATTAATGGATCATGCTGATTCTTGCACATTTGCAAGCTCCAAAGGCACTTCACACTTTATTAACATACACCGCATAACACTTTATTGAAAGGCAGCATTCATAAGGCTACATGACACCTGCATATAACAGCTGAAATACACCTACATAAACATTTACCAAGACTTACCATTTACAAAGTGTCAGCTGTCCTAAAGTCTGCTTTTGTCAATTGTTGGGAAAACTGACTTTAGGAATAAGCCTTCATAAAAGAATATTTTGGAATGAAACGCTTCTATATCCTTTTGTAACAATGGTAACACTTCATATGAATCCTGTGCTCATAATGCTTTATAAATAGCAAGCAGACAATACCTTGTCATGCCAGCCATGAGCTTGTATATTTGCTTATAGGTTATAGCTACTTGCATAACTCTTTATAAAACAAGACTATATAACTTTGTCAGTATAATATCTATTCATAAGAACACTGTAAGCATGAATATTGTAATGCACTATAACACACTATTATGTGGTTCTGGTATATTACCAGACATATACACTCATCAGCCATAACATTAAAACCACCTCCTCGTTTCTGCACTCATTCTCTGTTATACTAGCTCCAGTTACCATATAGATGCACTTTGTTGTCCTACCATTACAGACTGTAGTCCATCTGTTTCTCTGCATACTTTGTTAGCCCCCTTCACCCTGTTCTTCAATGGTCAGGTCCCCCACAGAGCAGGTATTATTTGGGTGGTGGATCATTCTCAGCACTGCAGGGACACTGACGTGGTAGTGGTATGTTAGTGTGTCTTGTGCTGGTGAAAGTGGAACAGACACAGCACTGCTCCTGGAGTTTCAACACACCTCAGTGTCAATGCTGGGCTGAATAGTCCACCAACCAAAAGTATCCAGCCAACAGCATCATGTGAGGAGCATCTTGTGACCACTGATGAAGGACTAGAGGGTGGCTAAAACAATCTGTGCAGCAACAGATGAGCCATAGTCTCTGTGTCTGATCCACTCACATCAGCACAACACACACTAACTAACCACCACCACTGTCAGTGTCTCTACAGAGCTGAGAATGACCCACCACCCACATAATACCTGTTTTGTGGTGGTCCTGTGGGGGCCCTGACCACCAAAGAACAAGGGGAAAAGGCTAACAAAGTATGCAGAGAAACTGATGGACTGTAATCTGTAACTGAAGAACTACAAAGTGTGCCTATATGGTAAAGTGGATAATGAGTGTAGAAACATGAAGGTAGTTTTAATGATATGGTTGATCAGTGTATTCAGGTACGCATTTGTTGGGTGTAATCAACTCTGCTTCTATAATTTATAGGAGACTTACAGTGGTGCTTCAAAGTTTGTAAATATATTTTCTACATTAACTGCATAAGTAGGGCCAAAACTCTAATCAGAAGCCCTTAAAGCTAATAAAGAGAACCCGATTAATCAAATGAAACAAACATACTATATTTGGTCATTTATTTATTGAGGAAATGTTCCAATATTACATATCTGTGAATGGCAGAAATATGTGAACCGTTGCTTTCAGTATCTGGTGTGACCTCCTTGTGCAGCAATAACTGCAACTGTTTCACAGTACAGCTTCTTCACATGAACTGCTTGCTTCTTATGCTTCCCCAACATTTCTATTGGATTAAGGTCTGGACTTTGACTTGGCAATTTCAAAACATTAACTTTTTTCTTCTTTGACATTCCTTTCATGGAACGACTGTTTTGTTGGTCGCCTTGCTGCATGACCCATCTTGTGATTCAGTTAACGGATAGTTGCCGTCCTGACACATTCCATTAGAATTTGCTGGTATAGTTCAGAATTCATTGTTCTATAAGAGATGATAAACTGTCCAGGCCCATATGAAGTAAAACAGGCACTACCACCACCATGTTTCACGGCTTTAGATTGTTATGCTGCAATGCAGTCCTTTTCATTTCAACTAAAAAACTCTATTTTGGTCTCATCCATCCACAAAATATTTCTCCAATGGCCTTCTGACGTGTCTACACGTTTTTGTTCAGAGAGCAGTGACTTTCTCTTGATGTTCTCTTGACAGTGGACTTGTGGACATTAACATTCGCCACTGTGAGAGAGATCTTCTGTTGCTTTGAAGTTACTTTGGATTCCTTTGTGACCTTACATCTCCTGGTACACCACTGATATATCTTGTAAGTGTTTACTCTTGTAAGCTTACTCCCAATAATATATATCATGGTGGTCTACAATAATGAAACCCTGGTGTTTTCCCTACATAAGGTGTATGCTTATGTGTGTGTGTGTGTGTGTGTGTGTGTGTGTGCTGCTTAAAGTATTCATAAACAAGACAAAGAATTTCGAAAGTAACACGTTTAATCATATTTTAAAATCCTGTAATAAATGACAATAACTGTGCTGCTTCGCATGCATTTATGGCTTCCCTTTTTGAACTTCAGGCAGGCACTTTTATTCACAACCGTTTCTATGAGAAGACACAAGAAGCACACTGCTTTTTTTGGCAGTTAACAGAGTAAAGCTTTACTATCTGATGCTGGTGTGCCTCCCGGTACTCGGTGACATGCAAAGTAACAAAAAAGAAGAGGAAAAAATAGTAAGTGCATGTGAGAGGCTGGCATGGCACATGGTGTTTTCGATTTGCTTAAGAAATTTCCCTCCTCGCCTATGTGAGGTTCATCAAACACTGTGAGTGGCTTTGAGTTTTACACTGCAGCAGATGGCAAACACTGCTTTGCTCTGGCTGCAGGCGTGGCACAGCAACCCCCTCCGCACACACATTCATGCCATCACACACACACACACACACTCTTTCAGCCCTTTAGGACAACTCTGAGAAATCAATATGCCCAAAAACTGCAGGGATTGGTTTCGCTTTGTTTTCAAACTAGGCCAGACTCAAACTACCGTAAAATTTACTATACCACCGGAGGGCCGGCAGCAATCTATTTCAGAAACCAACCCAAACGGAAAACTCGCAGCCAGTGTCTCAGCAATCTCTCTGCTGGCACCCAAAGCCCGCGATGGAGGGAGAGGGATTTTTAGAGCCGGTCTATAGCACCAGAATATACACTAAAAAAAGTCAAGGAATTTTAAAGGCGTGCTGAACATGGTAATACCATGTGAGTTACTGGAGGTTAATATGTAATCTGAGAGGCAAACTTGCAGAGGTCCAAACTGAGCTGAGCAGTTGAAGTCCCATTTTCTTTGTACTGAGCTTTTGTATCCTATGCCGCATTTGTTAACAATCGATCAAGCTTAATCAGCTGCTATTTCTGGATGCAGTCATTTTGAGCAGTTCAATGTTACACGCTCATAGAGAGACAAAGAGAGAGAGAGGGAGAGAGAGAGACTGATGGACGACAAGCAAGATCATATTTCACAGGCTGAATCAAATGTAATCAGAATTCTTATTAAGCTCAACCACAGGTCACATACCTGCTGAGCACCACTTGTACTAAATAGATCGCACCAGGTGGGAAATCTGCTGACAGGGCAAGCTTAGCACACCACTTGGCCTCCCTTCACACAACTCTACAACCCCGCCACCACACACACACACACCACCGCCACCACCACCAAATCCCTCCTCTTTTAGGCCCTTTCCCCATCCCAAGAACCCAGAGACTGCAGAGCAGCTAGGTAAAGCCTAGCCCCTCTGCATTGCAGGCATACATTAGCAAACCTGTGTTTATTTATAGGCCCTTAACCCACTTAATATCACATTTGTCAATGTCAGCCTTGTGTCCTAATCTCGACCTCTGTCAGCACGTCATTAGTAACCACTTGTGCCCCCTCCACCCTAACCCATCATACCACTCCACCCCTTTTTTCCTCTCTACATAACTGGATGGGGAGAATTGGATGGGACGAGGGGCGGGGGCAGGGTGGGCAGAGGTCTATCAGCTGCCAACAGTGGCTACACTCCCTACATACACAGAGCTACACAAACCAACCCTCTGGACACCCTGCAGACAGGAGACAAGGCCTCTCCACTACAGAGAATGCAGCTCCACAGGCTTTGGTAGGGGTGGGTGGAGGGGGGTTCACAGAGAGGAGGCAGCGGTAGGCAAAGACTGGTTATGAATGCATGTAGACAGCATTGACACACGGAACTGCCATTTAAAAAGGAGCAAAAAAAAGTATGCTTTTCTTCTATAAAAACATTCTTTTAGCCTAGGGTAGCCTAGCATACATCCTTTAGCATACTGCTTAGCTTCTTTTGAAAAGCAACAGTGCAGGTTTTGAGTGGTCTCAACAAGTGATAGCACACATCCAAAAGGAAAAGTGGACTAGGAATGAAATGGATGGAGCCAAACCCAGAAAGCTACACCTGCTTTGTTACAAACTGGGCTCAGGGTTAGCACCGGTACCACCAGTGCTAGTATAATAAGGTCCATGAATTGAAGGACACAGTGCCAGTCTCTCATCGTCAAAATTTGGCATGCAGTTATGAGTGGGAATGATAGGGGGGTGGAACTCTGTCCTTGTCTTCTGTTTTGGCTTTCGTCATGTGCCATGACATGCAGCTCTTTCTATTCCATGTGATTAGAATGCAAATCAAATCGGGACGGAAACATTTTATACACATATACACGCAGGAATACACGCATGCACGCCTCTCTCCAGCTTCATCTCTCATTGTTCTGTGGCTCCACTTGTTATCCTGGCAGTGAGAGAGCACGTCTATTTCTGCAGCCCGGTGGGGGACTCCAGCTCGGGTCCGCTGCTATACTGGCTGCAGTTGGGGTCCCCCCTCACCCTGATTGAGGAGGGAATCGGGACACCAGTGTGGGGGTTCACGCACCAGCACTCGCCCCGCTGCCCATGGGTGGACATGTGGCACTGGAACACAAGAGGCGGAGAGAGTCAGGGAGAGGGGGTGGGGTTTAGAGGGTTAACCCTTTAAACTGCAGGACACAACTCTACATACTTTACATATTAGTTTTATGATAGTTACTAAACAAATTATAGTTATTAAATGACAAGCTTTAGGATGAATAACTGCATAATAATGCTACAGTATAAGAAGGTAACCCTGTTGGCCTGTATGTGGATCCACTCTCACTTTCAGCTGCATAACTTGCATAGTTTAATAGAAGCTGCCAAATCATTCATCATAGTAATTACTGAACAATGCATCTTAAGATTAATAGCTAAGTTACAAGCCTAAAGTTGAAGGGGAAATAAATGAAGCACTTGGTACAGTGGTGGGTGGAGCAACCGTACCCGCCTCATTTGTCCCAGCATGGCTCTGCGACCCCCACTGAGCACTCCCAAAATGAGGTCATAATTGAACTGGACATAGCTTACACAGGGACCCAAAATAGGCAAAAAACAGACTTTCCAATTTTTTCCTTCAGTGGCAAAGAACAAAAACGTGACAGTTACTGTAATTACAAGAGGAACAAGATGATTACAGAACAATTTAGGGAGGAGAGGTAAAGTTTTTTGAGCCCTGGGAACGGAGCTTCGCATCAAAACAATGCACTTGTTTGCTTCTCACGGGCAGATTTGTCCCCGTTTTACCTCCACCGTGTAACGCTACGTGTCGTCATGTCGATACAGATAGCTCATATCACTGTTTTGGCTCTAAAAATAAAGTGGATCTCCGTCAAGGACAGGCGAGGGATGGAGGAAAGAAAATACAGCCCAATTGCAAAACAACGTCTAAACTCCCCACAGGCTGGCGACAGTCAGTTAGCAAACATTTTTATGACCTTGTAACGCCCGGGTTCAGACGCTGTCACCTTGGCGTCAACAAAACACCCTTACTTCCGAAAGTGTGGGAGCTGGTTTTTCAGACAGCTCTAATCTCCATGTCATTCTGTCGTGTTTTCGTGCCAAATTGTGCAACCAGTGTAGATGAGAGGTTGTAGGTTGCCTCATGCTAACACTGCGCTAAAGTGATGATAGGCGTGCAGACTGTGCATGCCTCAGCTCCGCTGAACGGATTAAGCAGTGGCTGCTTTGGGGATGGCTTCACTTGATAATTTTAGTTTTTGGTTTTGTTTTTTGTTTTTTTAAGTTCTTTAGCCTTTTCATCTAAGGAAAGTTCCTTCCTTAAAAGCTTTGTTTGGGGAGATATTGTAACCCATATGGTTGCAGATGTTCTGCACACTACTGGTGTAACATGGGGCAGAACGTAGAAAGTAGGCACAGCAACCTTTTGCACATTTCTCTCTTTATTTACATTGCAGCAACCTACTTCATAGGCTTGCAGGGCCAGGTGTGATCTCGTAACAAGAATCCACGTCTGGGGACATCTTGTTATGGCAGCAATCCGGTAACTTCTGGTGCCAGATTGCACCGCAAACAAGGGTTTGCTCCTGTTCTCTAACATGAAGGGTAATTAATTTCATGAGCAAATCTTGCTACCTATTTTTCCCCTGGTTTCCACTTCTTCTGGTAATACATGCTGCATTGCTACTTCTGCTGCTACTCTTAGTATATTCCAGGCCAGGAGTTAGTAACAACGTCATTTATTACATTGTTATATATGTGTATGAGAACTATAAGCCTAAATGGTGATATTTACTAACATTTAAGAACTTGAGAAACTTGGTGTCACTGAAGTGTGAACTTTCATATAACCCGATATAGTTTGGTATAATATTTGCCCATAAATATAGGCTGACCTTTCTGCTATAGCCCAATATTACCTTGCTTCCACGGGGTTCATGACCTCCAGCTTGAGAGTTGCTGCTCTAACCCACTCCAAGTCTTTAATTAACTAATTCGTCATTAGAGCAGTAGCAATAGAGCAGTAGCAATAGTATGCAGTACTCAAGAACCAGTGTTGGAAACCACTGCTCTCAAGACACCTACCCCTTTTATTGTATGCTGCAGTATATTGGGTGCCTGCAGTGACCACTTACTTGTTTTAGATTATACTGTCCTTTCTGGTCACAGTTGGGGAACTTTAGTTCATACAGGTTCTCCAGGGATCCTTTGTTGTCATGGAAGGTCATTCTGGAGATCTCCTCCAGCACCTTATCCAGCTCCTGCTGACACTGGCTCTGTTCAGCCAGAAACACACACACACATAAGAGAGAGCAAGATAAGAACCAGTTCGGCAGCCTCATGAAACATAGCTGATCTTTATCTCTTGCTAGCCCTAGTCCTCTTCTCTTTCACTCTTTTACTCTCTCGCTTGCTGAGGAAAGGCAGCTGCATCAAAGGGCCTCTCTCAATTTCTACCTACCTCCCCTGTGTCTTTCTCCCTCTCTCCCTCTCTCATTCTGGCCGCTCGATGCTTGGCCCAGGATAAGAGGGTACCAAGAGTGAGCCCTGCCAGGGATCTTATCCGTATCATGTGGATGAAAAGCTCTCCAGCAGGGCGCTCGCTGCACCCAGGGTTCAGCTCTCAACACAAATGACGTCAGCCTGATATTCTCCTAGAGTTTCTGCCGTTCAGGCGATTGGTGATGGATAGGCATTAACGGATTCTGAATCCTCCCTCAGCCTAATTGATAAAACCACATTGCCAAAATCCAGCCCTGTACCATTCACGCTAATACAGTCAGTGTTTGTTAGTATTCTTATTAAATGCCCTTTTACTTCCAAATTTCTGTATAATTAAGTCCATGTGGTGTAAACAAAGCTTGATGTGAACTGGTGCTTTGTGGAGGAAAACACAAGCTTGAATTGGTGTTGCAATGTCCACAATGCAAATACAGCCATTATCATCCAAAATGTCCAGGGAACCTGAAAGTGGCTCTTTCCGTTTTATTTGCAGTGTTGATTCAACTTTGACCTATCAGCAAGTTCTCTTTCTACTGTAATTATATGACTAGTCCAGCTAATTAGTACTTACTTGTATGTGGAAGCTTAGCACAACATTTTTACATAAGTCCAACATGTGCATTTTTTGTTAATACACTCATCATCTAAAAAAAAGCTAGATGCAGATGGAATCAGACAGGAAGNTATATGACTAGTCCAGCTAATTAGTACTTACTTGTATGTGGAACCACTTAGAACAACATTTTTACATAAGTCCAATATGTGCATTTTTTGTTAATACACTCATCATCTAAAAAAAAAGCTAGACGCAGATGGAATCAGACAGGAAGGAAACTTGGTGGATAGGTTTGACATCATGAAACATGCAAAAATTTCAAACTCGGCCGCACATGTGACATAAGCAAGGACGGGCCTTATCACTGCTGCTGCCTCAATGAGTCATCTTGTTAGTGCCAGCACCATTGGTAGATTGTTGCACAACGCAG
This sequence comes from Semaprochilodus insignis, assembly GCA_034552555.1. Classification (NCBI taxonomy): domain Eukaryota; kingdom Metazoa; phylum Chordata; class Actinopteri; order Characiformes; family Prochilodontidae; genus Semaprochilodus; species Semaprochilodus insignis. The sequence goes on along the minus strand of CM067480.1, from coordinate 29,194,879 downwards.
GACTACATGCATGCAGAACATTACGACGACTGCCCTTAACACTGCGTCAACAAAGATTGCGATGGTGTCGTGCCAGACTGTCATTGAGTGACTCAGTCCCAGTGGATCATCTTCAGTGACGAGTCCTGCTTTTGTCTTTTGGTAGAGACGACCAATGAGCCTGTGTGTGGAGGCATCGTGGTCAGCACCAGGACGAGCGGTTGTTGTCATCCATCACACGTCCAGAAGGCCTGGTATCACTCCACCTCCACCCCTACTGCAAAATCTGCTGGAACTGTGTTAGAATATTCAAGATGTATGGGATGGATTATCGCAGGACTCCACTAGGAACCTCTACAACTCAATGCTGCAATGTCTGCATTAGCAAACATGGCGACCTGACGCCATAATGAGAGACACTACTTTGGTATGTGTAGCTCAGTAAATATTGCCCATATCAGTATCATCATTTATTGTTATTGTAAATGGTAGCCTTTATCTTCCTTCCCAATAGCACTGCAATCTGACACTTCCTTCTGGGTGCAACTATTCTTTTGATGATGAGTGTAGACTGAAATCACTTATTGTAATTTTTCTGAGTTTACAATTTATTTTGTGCATTTTGCCCTACAACAGCCCGAATGTACGCAACACATGCATAGCTATTTCATATAACAGACTGGCTCCTATGACTGCAATTCTGTATTGCTAAGTATCTCTGCAATAAAGAACTCCACATCGGAACACTCTGCACTACAAAAATTACAGCTTTTAAACCTAAATGGTTAAGTGACCAGGTTAATTTGAGTTAATTAAACTGGTAATATTAAGGTAAGAGAAGAATGGTGTGTTAACGCAACATTTCAAGTGTACCATGCTGAAATTTCGAAAAGATAAATTGGGTGGAATTCCCCTTTTATGGCTCACTATACAGGCTATGCAAATTCGTGAGTGCAATGCTGGCAGTTTCAGCCTCAGTTTATATGAAATGATTCATCATGATCTCAAAATTTTCCAAGAGGAATTGTCCAATTCAGTGAACAAAGCCATATCTCAGAAACTAAAGCACTGGGAGGACTCGGGCTGATCTTGGTCAAATGCTTATTTGAAAAGAAGACCACAAATAAAAGCTTGTGCAAGAAATGATTGAAACAAGTTGGACATGGCCAGAGGAGGGTAGATTGCCATAGTGGGAGTGCTGTTTTGAGATGAAGTCATGCAGCAGTGGTCAGCTGGCTGAAGATTTAAAGGCCCAGGTAAGACATGGTACATTTCCAAGAAAAGTTAATTAACTTGCTGTAGCTATGCGTGATGGCCAAGGCTGATAAAGGCGAGTTGCAGAAATACCAGCATGATAAGGCTTGGCTCATATAATTTCAGCAGGGATGCCAAGTGTTTGTTCTCCCTTAGCAATGCATTTGTCACTGTCTGCTGTCACAAGTCAGTAGTTACTGAGTAACGAAGAAGGCCTCCCCGAAAACATTTTATGGAGAACAGCCCAAACGCAGATATCTAAAGCCATCTAGAGAGCACTTAGAGCTGTTCATATTTCACCTGAACTGTACAATCAGCCATCATTCTTTAGAAACTGAGGTATGATAAACATGCACCACCAAAAGCCCTCTCCTCAGCCCAATCATCAATATTATCATAGAGGAAGATATTTATCTCAGAAACAGCCTTTGTGAGCTCTGTGTGTCTGTCTGTGTGTGTGTGTGTGTGTGAAGGAGCAAGTAAATGTGTGTGCACTGTGCGTGAGTGTGATAACCAGAAGAGGGCACTACCGTACTAAATACAATGCCAGCGAAGGTCAGTACAAGGCTTTGCATACATTGTTCCACTTTCTCTACTGTGTTAACACTGGACCACTAGTTACTTCAATGTTTCTTTCGGACCCTGAGGGCTGAGAGGTGTAACAGGCCATGTGTACTTTTACTCTGAGGGGCTCTCACCTGTAGGGGCCGGGGGGTCTTGGGATCCTCCACGCGGTTGAACATCCTGGTCTTCTGTTCATTCTGATGATGCCTGACTGCAGACTCCTTGAGCCAGTAGTTGGCATCTTTGGTCTGCTTCTTCGAAAATGGTGACCTCGTGCCGTACAGCTCTCCTAATGGGTCAAAAGACATGCACGCTTTCAGAAAGGAATATGGAGCTTCAGAAAGGACAATGGATCTGCTCACTGCAAACCCAGCCAGTCTCTTTAATGGAGGAGTGGAAGCATTTTTGCCCAAATCAGAGTTGGGGGGGGTTTGGCAGATCATCAGAGCGCAGCAGAAACAAAGTAATAGTCGGGTCTTAATGAGAGTTCCTGACTTCGAGAGGCCTGAGAGGAGATAGCAGTCTTTCATCTGCACAGAGCATGTTAAGCCAAGCACAGGTGAGCTTCTGTAACCCATCTTATCCTCTGCTACGCAGAACTCGTTCTGCACAGATAATGCAAATTAGAAGGCTGGAGATTACTCTTGGCGAGACTAACTGGAAGAGAAATCGGTGGTCATTTGGAGAGCGCATATCTGTACCAGTCACAAATGTTACACTGACACTCCTGGATCAGCCCCAGTAGCACCTCCTACTAAAGAGGCACTTTTCAGTGGAGGGGCTGTTGGGAGGTTCAGAGGCACTGCTATTTGTGTTTGCTCAACAGACAGGATTATTTGAATTTGTGTTTGCAATGAGAAACTGGAAGTGGGTTCGACTTAAACTGGAAATGGGTAAAAAGTACCGGAATGAACTCTATTAATTATTGCCAGGATTACGGCCAGCAAATTACTGTTAGGTTAATGCTGACCTATTCCACACTGTATTATGGGATATGGGTCAAAAATGTGTAAACATTCAATTAAAACATTAAATTTTAAGTATTTTATTCTGGCAATTCAGGTTTTGGAGTTTTAAAGATCTCAAAAGACCCCAGATTTGTTCTGTCTGGAATGTTGAAACATNGTATTATGGGATATGGGTCAAAAATGTGTAAACATTCAATTAAAACATTAAATTTTAAGTATTTTATTCTGGCAATTCAGGTTTTGGAGTTTTAAAGATCTCAAAAGACCCCAGATTTGTTCTGTCTGGAATGTTGAAACATCGAGGTGTTGATAAAAATGTTATTGTTTATTGGTATTGCCCAAAATATCTGATCATCAAATTACAAGCCAAGGTAAAATGTATGTAAAATATATGTTTACATTATAAAAAATGCTTATTCTCTGCATATACATTGCAAATCATTGTGAATAAATATGTTTTAATATATATATATATATATTTACATTTAACATATTCATTTGTTTGTTAAAATTATATATGCTTTTTTCATAATGAGCTGTATTACGTTAAACACATTAAAAAGCCACTGCTAAATTGGTTGGTGGTGCATCAAGATGTATTAACACCCCTGAAGAAACTACATGCTCACTATAAAATTAAAGTTCTACAGAGAAACAGTCTTTGTTCTTGCAGAGTCCCTCACAGATCCTAATGAGTTGAGGCTAAAGCTATAACCAGACTTGTAGGTCTTATCTAAAACTGCCCTATGATGTATAATAGTAGAAATAAAAATGCTAAACGGAAGGAAAAAAATTCAGGATTTTTAAAGAAATTACACCATGAACGCAATGTTAATGGGTAATAGCTACAGATGATTGACTAGTTAAAGAACTAAAAAATTGTGTGGAGAAACATAAGTAGTGTAGATGCTTCCAGTCAAGTGTCCTGCCTGATACAATTAAGCCATTAACATTCTTTTATGCTTTGCGGCATGTATAAAAACGTTGAACAGGCTCAGAGGCCCAGTTGACCTCAATGTTGGATAAAGATTGCAAGAGGAAAAGATCTAAGTGGCTTTGAAAGAGGGTTCATTAATGGGACGTGGGGAGCAGGCGCTTCTGTGACTGAGAATATCAATGCAGGACATGATCAGACGACAACTACATAGAGAGGGATATTATGGTAGGGCTGCGGTGCTTAAATCCCTCATTACAAAGACAAAGGCACATGAAAGTTGAGTGGTGCAAACACCACAGGCACTAGTCTAAAGAGATGTGGAAATGAACTAGCACCAACTACTTTAGACATGTCTACACCACTGCAAGGACAGAAACACCTCCAAGTGCGCTTAAACCATCTCTCTCTAGCAAGTCACTTGCTTTTCTCTGGCTGTAGCAGTCTATAACCTGCAAACCTGCAAGTTTAGTTTTGGGAATGAAAGCCTCATTCAAATTGGAATTCAGAAAATTCAATTGGGAATATTCAGATCTTATTCCCATGATTGATGCTACTCCAAATAACGTACTTGTATTCCGGACAATTGGGGGGATAAAAAAATTTGGTTCTCATGTGAAGAATTTCCTGCAGTCTGGCGCAGCAGGTACCATGCCCTCTGTGTTTTTATGGGCCCAGATGTACGTGACCTCAGTCTCTGTCCCATCCTGCCAATGACGGATCCTCCATGCTTGCTTATTTTGTCCCCCCTTTAATCAGGGGACTATCAGGATGCAATTACCATCATAATGAAGCCTTCCTTCTCTCTGTTTGTTCTGGAATCCAGCATGTATGTGTTCCCTCAAGGGGCTCCGCTGCTGAACGTCACTCTTGCTAATGTCACTAGCACTGTGAATGGGTCACTGGGCCTCTGGAGGGCCGTTTGGCCTCCTCTCCTGCTGGGCTGAGGCCGCGGGCAGTGGTCAGTCCTGTGATCTCATCATTGTCTGCAGTGTGTCTGGGCCCGAGGGCCACGTGCCCAAAATGCCAGCTGGCATGACGTCAGCACGGGTCTGAGTGCCAGAGCAGATTGGGGCAAAAAAAGCACGATTACTCTGCACATCGTCCGGCCACGGTCACTTCAGCCTAGAGTTTCACGCCCAGCTGGGAGGAACGGGCCTAAGAATAGTGTCCAAAACGGCGAGGCAACTTTTCCAGAGATCGCCTCATTTCAGAAATTGCTGGCGGGTGTGCACTGGTGGACCCTTGCCATTAAGCAGATACTAAAGAATCCCCTCTCTTTGCTCACATTCCTGGGCACGGTCCAGCAACACCTCCTACTCAAAGTCCTTTCCTCTCTTCCTCTCGGTGTGTGGGCCGAGTGGTCTGGGTGTGGACAATGACATTCTCACACGGTCGCCGAGGCTGCAACACAGACTGGCTTCCCTGCTGTGTTTCCAAAACTTGTTATGGTGTTAAAAAGACAAATGTCTTGCACATTGCAGATGGATGAATCTTTTTTACACATTCTATAAAAAAAGATATCTGAATGTTTCTTGGCGTGGTGTTCAATAGAACACATGCAGGTTGTATAATCCCAATAGAAAAGCAATGCGAACTGAAATGGAGATTCTGGAGCAGTTGTACATGAGCCAAAAGTCACTATGCCCAATGCGTTGGCTAGAGGGATAAAAAGTCCCCCAGTACAGGACTATAGAGCACTATCCAAAATCTTTGAGATGAGTCAGATCCTCCAACATCAGCATCTGACCAAACTGATGCTCTTTGCTCTGAATGCAATCCAATATTGACCAATACCAAACGATACAATCCAATGTTCCAATATCTAGCGTAAAGCCTTTGCTGTTAATCCAGCAAACAGGTGGAAAAACTATCCTGAGTTCAGAATGTAATTAGCCCCATTCTCAAGGCGGTATCCACTCAATAAATGCATATTTGTCTACTAGAGAAGTGTTTACTAAACTAAAGGTTCCACACAGGATTTTGAGAAATGACACAGCATGGTACAACCACATGATTACATTTACCTAGTTCTGTTTGAAAGTACTGGTCCTCAACATATACAATAGTGTATGTGTGTAGAGAGGCTCTAGTCACTTTTGCTTTGTTGAAACCTTGAGTGCTGAAAGACTCTCCCACAAGTCCCTTAGCACAGCATGCTGGGAAAGCAACCAGAAGACAATGACATTGATTGAAACCTGTCTACAGTTTACCCTACTAGTAAAACATTGACAGAAGAAAACTCTTTACCATCCCGCTGAGCTCTGTATGTCAGAATAACAAGTTATGGAGCAAGAGCGGAGCGGCCATGTTGTTTTTCTCAACAGGCTCCAGTGAGGTCCCGCACTCTGCCAGACCTGTACTATGAAAAAGTAATGGAAGGAAAACACAGACAGCTGGGATGCCTGAAAGGCCGGCTGGTTCCTGGCTTGTTCAGTTATGTAAGCATACGACTTTAGCGAGGGTTTAGATCCACAGTACACATGGAAGCACCCAAGAAAAGTGTACAAGTTAACATTTCTTTTTTTTTTCAGTGTTCCTGCAGTGTGTGTGCCGGGTAGCATCCTGGAGGTGTTTGGAGAGGTCCATTTGTCATGGCAAATTTGTCTCGCCTAACATTACTTTATGGCTGCTTGAAAGTCCCAGAAAGTTTTGAACATCTGCTCTTTGGCAAGCCGATATTTATTCACAGTTCAGCTTTATTTCTCCTCCTTGTTTAAATAAGCATTTGTCTTGACTCCCATAAACTGTCATTCTCTGATCTAAGGGGGAGGAACAAAAAGACTTATAATAGAAGCACTAAACACCTCGTACTGTTTAACACAGGGCTTGCAACAAGAGTAGCTCCTAAAAAAAAACAGAAGACAGTGAACTGAAGGTTAAGGGATCGTTCAGGCGACACCTTTTCAAATCCTCTCAAGCGCGCGTCCTTGCATTGTTGTTCATGGAGCTGCATGCACAGCGACTCAAAAGCATTCCTCTAGCCTGAGCAATGCAATACTTGGCATTTTTACTTTGTGCTTAAACTGAAAAAGCACCAACATTTGTACCGAGTACTCTCAAAAGAGTACCATGCATCCTACACAGGTGAGCAACCAATATAAACCTTCAGAACATGGTTTTCAGTTGCCAGAGCTAAAGCAGTGACTTACAGTTTGCTCATTTTTACACCAGTAGGTGAACATAGTGTACATTTACACCATAGGATGCCTAGGCAGGGAACTGAACCCTAGCCTACAGTGTGGCAGACAGAAATGTTTCCCACTACACTATACCAACCACCAAGCCAAACATGAAAAATAGCTTCATGTTGTGTTTACTTGTTAATCCAGGATGTGAAATACAGGGGATCCTGGGGAGTCCGGGACCTCCCAATTAACCTCTTCCTCTTAGACCCCTCAAATTCTGTGAGGTCCCTGAAAATAAATTTATTATGACATCATGGAAAAATAAACGCTCAAATACTAACTCAGGGAAAGGGCACTGTTTAGCCGCTTCACCCACAATCGGCAAGTTTCTGTCTTTGATGTCCCTAACTGAATAAAGATGGAGGACTGGTCTGCCTCAGGGAGGCACTGTAGCAAACTGGTTCACCCTTCATAGCCTAGCAACTGTATCTATACCTGGGATATCTCTGAAAAACAGTATGCTGTACCATACGTGTATATTTGGAAACGTGGCCAATTTTCCAAGAGGTCAGGGGAAAGAGTGAATCGTTTCTCATTTCCCAAATCGAAGATACCAGATAAGTGTAGAACCTCAGTAGATGTGTGGAAATCTACTTTACCAAACAAGAAAAGAGCATTTAAAGAAGATGCACTGTTAAACCAAACATTTCGCTGCCATTGAAGCTAATATCAATAACAGCAGAAGATATTTAACACACTGTGTCAATCAAATACGTTAACCCACACACCTAAGTAGTGCGTCTTACTATGAAATATTATAAGTGACCTCCTGTAACGGTAGGGGTTGATCGATGCTGTGCTTTTCCAACATCACTAATGCAAAATCTGGGAAGAGAAAAACCTTGGCAAAACAATGGTGTAATCCCACAGTGTTTGCTTTGATGTGGTTATTATAGCATCACAGATTGTTATGGGCTTTGTCACAAAGTTTTAGTGATAAGAATGCTTTAGATTTTGCGGTAGAGGTGGAGGTGGAGCGACACCAGCCCTTCTGGATGTGTGACAAAAACTTCATCCACACGCAAATTTGTTGGTCATCTCCACCAGAACAAAAGTGAGACTCGTCACTGAAGATGACCTGCTGCCATTCCATGACAGTCTGGCACAACACCACTGCAGTCCTTGACGACAATGACGTGGTGCGTGCATGTAGTCCTACAATGTGCAGCCGTCTGCCAATGGTGCTGGTACTAACAGGATGACTCATGGAGGGCATCTGCAATTGTGGCTGTTGGGTCAGTAAGGTACAGCGATAAGGCCTGTCCTTGCTTACGTCACATGCACAGCCGAGCGTGAAACTTGAACCATTCGTATGTCTCACAATGTCAAACCGACCCGCCAAGTTTCATTCCTTTTGGTTGATTCCTTCTGGGTGAAACTATTTGTGCAACAATTTTGTTGACAATGAGTGTACATATAAGTGTATAGTATTTCAGAAAAAAAACGTTTTCATAACATTCCAAGTTTTGACAATTTATAGACTGAAGTTTTGATTACACTCATCTTACTTACAATTACAACTGTCTACATTTGTCCACATGTCTGTTATAAGACATGTTCCACAAGTTATAACCAAACTGACATGGTTTCAGTCAAGACATGCATGGTTGCAGAATTTCTTATAGAAAGCACATTGCACCCTCCATGGATTTGCAGTTATATTTGTCACTGCATATGACCATGGTCATATAAAATACATCATTTTCCATCTCCTATAAAGTTTATAGCTTTGAAGGTTCAAGATTTTGTTATTACAGCAAGAGTGTGTTCCAAATATATGACCTCTGTAAACATCTCATTAGAACTAGCTCAGTCATGCATCTTTTGCTGTTTCACATTGCAATAGGAAGCGAAGCAGTGGTGTTCCCATGTGTGTTCCCCTAAAGCGTCAGCACAGGAAGCCCTCCTGCTGTGGCAAACATGCACATTCAATATTATATCCCTGCGTTAAGAGGCAAACCATGAGGCTGTCTGGGCCTTACAGCTATAATTAGGATATTTTGGGCAGAATTCCATGCATGACCACTTTTAGTGGTGGTTTTTTTAATGGTCAGAGAAGGTCACAGCTTTTACCAGCTGATGAGAGCTGATCATGGTTCTCTAGTTCTCAGGCCCTGATAGACTTCTTGTGGACCTTGCACATATGCTTTGTAATCGCTCTTTATACTTGGTTAGTACCTTCTCACATGTAGTTTGTTACAAAAAGTTTGTTGACTCTTTTGCAACTGCAGATTCTCAATTTTCAATCTACACTGTATTTGTGTTTAAAGGTAGTAGAGGAAATATTTTTCTATGATTCTTATTTGTTAAAAATGTATGTGATTGTTACAGTCATGTCATATTTTTGCCATATTTTGCATTTTTACATGATAAGAAAACGTCATAGCCAAACTGGATTTAAATGTCACAAATTTATGTAACTACTTGAATCGTCATGTAAAAACAAATGGTTGCACAAATAGTTGCACCCAGAAGGAATCAACCAACAGGAATGAAACATGGTGAGTAGGTTTGACATTGTGAGACATGCGGATAATGTAACCTAAGCAAGGACGAGCTTTATAACTGTATCTGACTGACCCAACAGGCATGATTGCAGACATTCAGTTAGCAGTGATGCCCTCCATGAGTCATCCTGTTAGTGCCAGCACCATTGGCAGACGCTGCATGATGCAGGACTACATACACGCAGACTGTTACGACAACTTCCCTTAACACCACGTCAACGTTGCCAAAGACTGCAATGGTGTCATGCCAGACTGTCATGCACTGACTCAGAATGGCAGCGGGTCATCTTCAGTGACGAGTCCCACTTTTGTCTTGCTGGAGACGACCAATGAGTCTGTGTGTGGAGACACCATGGTCAGTGTTGAGATGAATGGTTTGTTGCATGACACGTAGAAGACCTGGTGTCACTCCACCTCCACTCCTACTGCAAATTCTGCAGGAACTGTGTGGGGAATATTTAAGTTGCATGGGATGGATTATCACAGGACACCATTCGGAACCTCTACACCTCCATGCCGAAATATCTGGCATGTTGCCTTAGGAAACATGGTGACCTGACGCCATACTAAGAGACACTACTTCTGTATGTGTAGCTAAATAAATACTGTCCATATCAGTCTAAATTTATCATCATTTATTGTTCCTGGTAACCTTTATCTTCCTTCCCAATAGCATTACAATCTAACACTTCTAGGTGCAACCAATCTTTTGACAACGAGTGTAATATTTGTGTATTACATATGGCCTATAGCAAAGCATCTATAAAAATTCAAAACAGCATTTAGAGGTTAATATAACACCTTTTGTTCGTATTAGAAACAACACATGGTCGTGTTAGTAGCACTACAAGGTCTTACACAGACCTGGGGGGTGGAATCTCCTCTGGTCTCTTTTTGGAAAACTGTTCTGAGAATTAGCTTAGTCACTAAGCATCCGTGACTTGCCGGGCCAACAGAAGCATGTTCTCTTGCTCTTGCTGACAAAGCATTCCTGGCCTGCGGTTTAACAGAAGGTGCTCTACCTGCCGAGAGCCTCTTTCCTCAAACAGTCATGTTGTTCTGTTTAGTCTTATCTGTAATTAGAAATGCAAAGGTGAGACAGTAGCAGCACGAGGTCATAAATCAGAACCCTGCTGCAGGCAGAGCTGAGGCAGCAGCAACGCACGCAGGCAAAATGACTGATGGATAGATACGGAGTGTGATCGTGTGGATGTTTGTGTGTCTGTATAAAACCTGACTGTTCAAAAGTGCAAATGCAATCACGCTGTGGTTCACTGCTTCTGCCTCTTGGGAGCTGCTCTCGTTACACATCCGAGGTTAAATGGAACAAGGTGTTTAGTGCTTCTTGATAGTGCTACTTGAGGAAAAGAAACAAGTCATGATGAGGTAAATACATGTGACCTAGTTTCAGCCTCGTGATTTGCCTCAGAGGAGGAAACAGCATTAAGTTTTTTTCTGAGGAAAACGTTTGGCTAAAGCCAAATGCCCATCAAATCGTTGGAATCATTTTTGTAGCGTTGTGTTGATCCCTTCTTGGCACCATAGTAACTGTATTCTACCTGTCAGAGGCTGCCAAAGCTGAGGCTTTTAACAAGCTGTTGAGCAACAAAACTTCATCACACCCACCCAGCTCTCAGAGTAGATAACACATTGGAGATGTTGCTAGGCATCTGATATTTTGGACGGATGTTGCCATATACAGTGGTTTCTAAATCAAACGAAGGCTGTAAACATCTCAGAATCTCCCATCCCTGGAATAAGCAAATGAACAAGAACAGTCTGGCAAATCCTGTTGATAAGACATTCTCCCGGTGCAAAACCACTGAAGTAGGCTGAAACACCAGTACTCTGGGTGGAAAGAGCTCGCGAAACGTGCAACATTTCTTTCGACCAACCTTTGTTTGCACCGTGTGTCGCATCCTATGGCTTTAGGTATCAAAAGTGCACAAAGGCCTAGATACTGCAAAATCAACTTCTAAGCCCCGACTTAGACCTGGAGCTTGCTGCCTTCTTACACAAGCAGAGAGGGCTTAAGAAAGGGCTTACACTGTCAGCACAGCCACAGTCAATATCCTTAAGCAGGACATCATAATTCTTCTCACACTCAGTTCATGTCTTTCTATATGCCAGGCTGAGATAGGAACTTAAGTCAGCCACTTGGACTCACGTCACTCTCGTGCCGCTAACTGCTAACTGACTCGTGCCTTGACTCGAATTCTAAATGACTTCGAATGACTAAAATAACTGAAAGCTATACACTCATGTGTGCTTTGCAGGTCAGTTACTACAGTCATGCACAGTCATTACAGCTAATGCTGGTGTCCCACAGCCCAGAATGCACCACATTCACTACAGCTTAAAATAGCAAGCCTTTCATTTCAGAAAAAGCTTCGGCCTGATGGACAGAACAAAGGAGTTCATGCAGTAAACACTGTCTTAAAATAAAAGAAGGATAATAACTTGAAAAGGTTTTGGCTAGTTTGGATAGCATGCTAGTTAGCGCAACTGCTATTTTAGCTTAGGTTCCCTAAACTAGCTGAAGTTTTAGTGAGCTAGAGATCACATTCCTTTAACACGTTCTAAAGCCTCAGCTGGATTAGCTATTACGGTAGCTACTTGTTGTCCAATAGAGTGACCATCAGTGTCCTCTTTTTGTTCTGGCAAACCACGCCCACAATTTCTAAATTGCTTAAAAAGTCTTGGATTCCACAGTCCACCCCAGCGCCACCCCCGTGCTGAGCCCAATGCCATCATTTTTAAAAACAAAAATCAGCCACTCTATTATACAAACCACAGACTAAACAAGGTTTCCAAATTGTTTCACCTTTTGCCTTCAAATGCCATATCTTATGTGTGAAGTACTTGAGTTCTGCTGTTCAGATTGAAGGTTTTTCTATAAGAAAAGAACCTCACAGACTTGAAGTAGGCATTTACTTTTGCCAAATGCAATGCCTGCAAGTAACAACAAGACTAAACCAGAATTCAGCTTCCCAGAGTCTCAAGACTGGAATCAGGCACTCAAGAATCAACTTGAAAACATCGCTGTTGTTAGGGTCTGACCAATATAATAGAAGTCTGTAATCAATAAACAGAAATACTCAATACTCATCTAGCATTTATTGTAATTTCCTAATTTTTGTCATTTTAATTGTGCTGGTACAAAGTTTACACAAACCTCCACAATAATTAAACATTATTTATATTTGATATTGTATAACACTACATTACAAATTTAAATGTTTTTCTTGTTCCTGGGTACTAAGTATGTATTCTTTATTCCTTAGGCCTAAATTCTACAGAAAATGGCAAGTGGTGCCCATAAACTTTGCTTTCGTGGTTAGGACAATTGTGTTCTGAAAAAATAATCTATTTTCCAGAACATCAGTGATACATTCAGTGCTGAGTAGACCTCAAGTAGCTTCTGGAACTGCGGGAACTCTGGATTAGTTGTCTAGAACTTTTGAGAATTTTTGTTTAGAACTTTCTAGAACTGTCTGGGACTGTCCAGTAGTCTGCATAGCAGTATATATACAGGTGCGTTTAAACAACCATTTCAGTTGATGTTCCAGTTGAGTAAGTGTATAGTGGACACATAGCTACATTTAATTTAGATGGCATCAAGCGGTCGCTGCATCCGGCACACGCGTTTTGCTACTTCTGTGGCCAATTTATCAAGACCAGAGTGAAAAAATGACTCTGTGAAAGCATCAAAGGTAAGATGTGCAAGGCCTATTAAGCATACTTGGGCATGCCTGTCAGGGATCAAGGCAAACTGTGGGCACCTCATTTCACATGTGAGCACTGCAAAAAAACTCTTGATAGGTAAGGTGGACAAGTGCAACTCGCTTACATTTTGTAAAGTTTTATGGTTAATGGTTCATTAAAATTTAAAAGTGCTGCTATTAAGAAATGTCAGACTCTCTGCTGTTCTAGCAAAAGATACATTACATTACGTTACAATATATTTTATGCCCTGTGTTAATATCTTACACATTACTAAATACATAAAATACCTAACTTTCATTGTCCTGGTCACAGAAACAAAGTTTATGAAATATTGTAGCATGCTGCCCTGAATTCTTTGGTACTGGTTCTTTGGTTTTGGTTTAGTTTATTAGCTCTTATTTTTGGTACTTTTTAGTAGTTATTTTTTCTTCATGCTAAAAGTTAAGTTTGGATATATTTGATGTTTTTCCTACGCTAATCTCACCTGGGTTGTGTGTTGAGAAAGTGGACATTTTTCTCCTTTCCAGAGGTCTGTTGCCACATCAAACAAGACACTAAATATTTTTATTGACCAGATTTCATTTTTACCAATACTGATCTCCAGGACCTCAATATTGGCTGCTATAACTAATATACTGGTCATGCGCTAGAATGTGTACACATGTCTATTTTGCAGGGTTCACTGTTCACTTGCAGACATATTTGCTTGTACTAAAAAGACAAAAGGGTATTTTTACAGTACATCCAGACCGCCTGCCTTGCTTACACTTCAACTTTTCATCCCTGAGTAATAGGACCCGAGGGTTTGTGTCAGTTTTATAGCGTGAGGTGAAAGACAGCTGGACGTGTCGGTCTGAGAGCACTGCTTTGAACACACCCTCCTCAACCTCTTTTCTAGACTGCAGAGGGGGAGGGGGAGTCGCTCAAGAAAGCTGGGGGAGATGGAGGGCCGACGTTTATTTCCATCGCATGACTGACACCCTTGACGCCCCTAACGCCTTCAGGCAAAGGTAAAGTCAAGCTGCCCATGAGGAGCCTCTCTGGGGTCACAGGTACTGACATGCAGCCACCACCCAAGGCATCCCCACTCTAATTAGTCTCTGTGGGGGTGCTGGGGGGAGGGGGGTACAGGCGCCAACACATCACACCCCCGCAGGCCTTCGAGGGCAATCGCAGTACACACGCCAAGAAAGAAACAATGAAAAGAAAAAAAAAGTAAAAGAAATGCAGACCATATATACTGGAAAGCAAAAACTAAAATTAGGAGGAAGATCAAGCAAGCTGTTTAACATCAAAACACTTCAAGACAACTTTGAAACATTGAATAAAACATCCAAAAGTACATTCAGATGTGTAGTTCATTACACTTCAATGTACACAAGCAAGGAAGTACTACTATGCCAACTGATTCCAAGCTTTTAAACTGTAATGAACATTGAGGATTCTGGATGAATTGTGGAGGTTCTGGGGGAAATTAATCAAAAAGTATACAAATATCTTGATAATTAGTCAATTCAGCTACTTTAAGTCCCAACCATTGCTAATTCAGGTGCTCAACTGCAGCCAAACAGCTCTATAGAAAATTAAACCTCAGGTCACCATGCCTGATGCCAAGTGTTGCACAAAGGGGTATAAAGCCCCCCACTATTGGCGGGGGATTAGAACTGTATTCTCCAAAGTTATATAATACCTTTGGAGTACATTTTACATTATGTTTATTATTCAACATCAGCACTTGACCTCACAAATATTCTTATGGCTGAATTTAGGCCTGTGCTGGTAACAGAGTCCTCTTTTTCAGGTAACCGAACAGAAAATAATCATCAAAAAAGTGTCTTTTTAAAACTAATGTTGCAAGGTTGGACAGGTTAGACAGAAAAAAAGTAAAAATCTCACTCAAACTGATGAATTGAAGTTTCAAAGTACTTAATTTTAAAGCGTACTTTTGCATTGTTGACTTGTAATTTGTAATGTTACACTGTTCACACTGCTGGAAAATCAGGTGTAGATTTTTTGCATCTGTTCTTAATTTTTTTTTTTTTGATAGTTTTTGTTTTTTTTTAATACACATTAATAATAGCAACCCTTTGTCTGGTAATTTGCACCAGTTTCTGTCTTTCAAGCGGATGCATGACAGTTACAGGACTTGACGCTTAATCTTAAGCTTATGTGAAATATAAAACATTTAAAGTTAAAGACAAACAGAAAGTTGTGGTGGTACTATACTGTCATCTTTCATTTGGCCTTGTTATTAATCCAGTAATAAAGAACAGAACTGTCTTGCAAATGTCAGACAAACTTTATCATCTAAAGCCACTCAGCTTAACCTTTTGCCCTTAAGCTGTGTGAA
The DNA here is from genome assembly GCA_034552555.1 of Semaprochilodus insignis. Lineage (NCBI taxonomy): Eukaryota > Metazoa > Chordata > Actinopteri > Characiformes > Prochilodontidae > Semaprochilodus > Semaprochilodus insignis. The sequence continues at coordinate 29,179,409 of CM067480.1, read as the reverse complement.
ACAGCCTGTTATGCCTGATGGATGAGAGCAGAGAAATGACTTTGCTTGTGTTTGTCCTGAGACCTGAAGCTGTTTTGTCTGGTTGTGGAACATAACACTGTTGTGTGAAGATGCCCTGAAATGTAAACCATACCATATTTTGTACAGACATGATACCTGCCTGTAGCAACAAGCATACTCAACTAGCAAGCTGTGTTTCTATGTTAGGTATACTAACTATGGTATTAATGCAGGGCATGAATTTACTCAATATGCCAGGAAATATTAATGTCCTCCTATGGTCTGAAGGCAAGAAATCAATAAACGAACAGCAAGTTTTCAAACGGGTGATAATGAGTTTTCTGCTGTCACTTGGGGCTGTTTGCAATGCAGTCTCACTTCCATAACCACAGCGGTGCACCTTGGACATATGCAACCCAGCAAGAGTCATTTTGTAAGTAGTAATATTGTATGTATATAACATTATCATTGTGGAAGACATTTGGTCAATGCACAGCACATACTGTGATATTTAGTTTGTCTGAGGTTTGAAGTTAACGTACAAGAAAAAACAGTGCTATATTTAAAAAAAAACAAAAACAAAAAACAACAAGTAAAGCTTAGCGAACAAAGAATTAGTCACCTGTGAGTAAAACGTACCTAATAGCATTGTAATACCTCCACAAGCATGAATAACAGCTACGAATGGATTTCTGGATGTAGGCCACATCAATGTTCAGCCTCTCTTGGATCAAAGATTTGCACAGCTGGGTCAGATTTGGTGGATGCTTTCCCTGGCACAAGTGGAGGAGAGTTTCCTGTAGACTGGGATTTTAGCCACTGCTGGTAGACCCGTATGACCGTACGCTTCCATACACTTGCAAATTCAGCTACTTCCTTTACACTATGGCCTTTGGCACGCCCAAATGCAATCACTCCTTTTAGCCAATCATTAACATCTGCTTTGGACTCATCTTCCACACATGGAACGAGACATTCACTGCCCTGTAACACCTCTTCTCAGTCTATGAATCCCGAAACACACCCTGCATGTATTTATAGGCTGATCACCTTCGTATAACGCCATCTGCAGGAGCCTGAAGTTACTACCGCCTTAAACACACAAGGTGACTTATATTAAACCACAAATGGACATCTGTCTGAAAAAGCTTGACAGCTGTCTTTGTTAAATTATTTGGCTCTTTCACATTAGCAACTTTGATTGCAATCACTCTAGAAATAATAAACGCTTTGAGACAATATCATTGCTACAGTGTAATATCTCAAAGGCAAATTGCATAATGGAGCAAGTAATTCCCTTTGTAAACAAAGAACAAAGACAACAAAGACCTAGAACTCAAAATAGCAACACCTGTTTTCTGTAAACCTAATTATAATATACAAGCATCACTATAAATTACAGTACACAAGCACCAAGCTGTCAGACCTGGCAGTACCTACGTAGGGGATTTCAAAGTATCCAAAGGCAATAGTTATCAATCTCAAACAAGTAATGTTCTATTTTCCTTGCCAAGGCTATTGCCTCATCCACTGACTACACAATCATATTTTGCATTCATAATGACTCTTTGACTGTGGTCGACTCATCACCTGTCAGTGAACTCAAAATAAAAGCCAAAAGAAGAGCTTTCGAACAGGCACCTGGCCACTGATGGGATCACATCATCGCTGGAGCCATCACTTCTAGCAGGCTCTACTGCCTGTTGGGTCACGCTCCACACAGCAATCTGGCACATGTGCAAAGCTGACTACAGGTGGAGCAATGCACTCACAATTAGATCCAAACCCGCAGACAGCTCAGTTTGGCTTTAGTTAAAACTCCTTGCTTTTGTAGACTACCTGCATATAAACAGACAGATAATACAATGGTTTAACAAGCACATTTGGTTTAAAAATCCCAGTTAAAATGATGAAAACTGCAGTATATAACAGTAATGAAGTAATCTATGAATACAGATGAGTTTGGCTGTCCTTTTGTCTTTAGAGCCACTTCTGTCCATTGTGGAATAATTATATTCCTACCATAAATATATATATCGTCGCTGTCCAGGTAAAAACATGTATCTCCATTTTGTTGATTTTTACTTTTATGCCTCATTTGATCACATGAGCCGCTGTTTACACTGTGTGTGAATTTCATGAAGAATGGACCAACAGAAATGGCCCAAAACTGCTTGGAAAGACGTCTGGTTCCATTGACTTACATTACAATCTCATAAGGTTTTTGCCCTCTCCTGTAAAGCTGCCATTTTGGAGATACCTGTTTTTCACTAGACAGTGACAATATATTTTTTGACATTATCATTAATTACTTCAGAAATGTCTGCATTTTGTGGATCATTGTACCTGTTGAGTGTTAGCCTAGCTACACTGGTTAACTAAAACCAACCTGGGGAGTAGCTCGCTTCATGGAGTTCACTGGTGGCATACACCATTCACCCACAAAAGGTAGTACTGGTGTGTAATAGGGAGTCCTATAACAATGGAAATTGACCACACTGGCATTTGGAGCTAACAAGAACACAAATCAACAAGGGTATATCATGTACACTAACAGGGAGTTTGCCTTTCCTTTGCTGGAGTAACATCCTCTACTCTTCTAGAACAGCATTAGTTAGGTCAGGGCTCTCCAACTCACCCTAAAGGTACTGGAAAGACTCTAGAGAATGTCGTTCCACTGCTTCACAGACCAATGCAGGGGAACTACTTGAGGGGTGCTTGAGAGAGTTGTCCAAAAAGTCCCTCTGTTATATAATACAGTACATCATTTCTCTTTACGCAGTGTCAGTTGGGGCCACTAGCTGCTTTCCTTGGAAAGGCCTGTGATGCTCGACCAGGCCTGCTAGCCTCTTACAGTGGAGAGCTAGGGGATAACAGACCTCTGGGTTAACCAGCACTTTACAGAGTACAAGAACCAGCTGGCAAAATGTAGTGTGGCGTTGTAAGTAGTTCAGTGTTTTAAAGAAGAACTGTTTGTGTTTGGCTCTTTTGGGTTGATTCCTATAAGGGCTTTTATGCTGAAGAACCTGAATATGGGTGGAGGGGTGGGATTTCCAGAGTACTATATTATCTTAGGGTTAAGTTCACACCACATCAGCCATCAGCCTGGTAACTGGCACTAGGTAGCAGTACAAAGCACAGATATAGTATATAAGAAGCAACACAGAAAAGCAGAGTTCAACATGGAGCTTGGGTTAGCTGTATTCTCCACCCAAATCAACATCATTGAGTGAATTTGTCATGTTTGGGTATCAGCTAACTAACTCAAACTTGCTGATTTAAGCTAAAATATGTGACTAGACTAGATTAGCATGTGACTGTTTATTTTAAAGACTGTAGACTGATGTCTGTCTCAGTGCATTTTGCAAACCACATGTCAACTGGTATAGATTTGTATTATAGTTACACTCAGATTTATGATTTAGTTGCCATTGTTACAGCATAATAAAACTTATTTTATATACATATAAGTACTGATGCATGCCAGTAAAAGAGTCCTAGAAAGGCATCTTGTCTATGGCAGCCTGAACAGCTCACAAAGAACTTTTCCTAAAGCAGTCTTAGGTAACAGGACTGAGACTAGACCTATAACCTGAGCACATACCACAGTGTCATCAAGCAGGGAAAGCCTATAATGGACGAAGAAGCGAAACTGAGTCTAAATGCAAGAACTTCACAGCATACTCAGTCACTGTGTGAAAGATCCTGACCTTCACGTCACCCTTTATTTTAACATGCCACATTACTATGCTATTCATTTGTAACCCACACACTACTGGAATTACGTAAGTCATGTTCTCCAAAGGATATCCGCAAAACCATTAGAACTAGCTTAGTGAGCTTAGTATCCCATGGTATTCAGCCTTTGACTGGACAAGCTAGGATAGGAGAACTGGTAATATACTAGTCTGATTCTGGTCGGACCTACATTGTTTTCCCGTTAGCCGTGAAACTGTCCTTTCAGCTCTCGTCACAAGCAAAGGACTGTCCAAGATTTAATCTTTTCCAGCCTTTCCTTGATGACTTTTCTCTTCCTCACTTACACCGACAATGTGTTCTTCGGTTCCTGTGCAGCTTCTGCCATGATGTCCATGCTGGGAATACCTGAGAATAGCTATCTGATGTCCCATAGCTGTTGGCGTGTGACATAAAAGCGTTCTGTAAAGCGTTACACAGTTCTCGCAAAATTTCTTAGCTTGCTCCTCCAAAGTTAGCAGTACAAGTCAGTGTACCATGTAAATGATTCTGCTTTCACCTTTATTTTAAAGTAAACTTATCATATAACGCTGCTTTAAAGGTTCACTCTAAAATCCCTACCTTAAATGCAGTTAGTTTGCTATTTAGTTTTGCTTTAGAGCAACGAAGCTAATAGAATTAGGCCTGTCACAATCATGAACTTTTAGCTGCCAATTCATTTTTTTGTTCACTGTATTAAACCATTGAAGTCAATGCCTAAAACGGCCAAATGCGTGACAGAAAGTTGACTTTAGCACAGCTTGAGCTTATATAAACAAACATTACTTAACGCTGCCCACTAAACATGTCATCTCCGCAAGCCAGAAGTTTTGTTGTTTTTGTAAGACCCATGATGTGTCTCAATAGATTCATTTACTGCTTTCTTTTATTTCCATGTATTTGTCTAATCCCAATGGATAAAAATGCACCCAAAAAACACATTATGTTTGTTGCAACAGAACTTTGGGTACTAAAGCTAATGTCTTGGTCGATGCATCATGTCAAGGGTAGAGGGAACACTGTTTTTTGGTGAGTTAGAAGAATGGAACTCATTATTCCTCCAGACACAAAAAGATCAGAGGTAAGTGCACTGCCTCAGCAAAACTGTAAGAAGTAGCAACTTGGTCCGTTTAATGTTATTGAACCAAACTGCTCTTCGGTATATTAGTTCTTACTTTATCTGATCTGCAATTCACATAGCAGGATCTGTTTTGCAGTTTGACCTTGTAACAGCTTTTCTACACTGCAGATCTGAGTCACTGGGTCTGATGGAGCCAGATTATTTACCCCTGCAGGTTTGCCAGCTCCAGTTTCTAGAGTTCTTGGGCATCCCAAAATACGCAGTTTCGTGCAGACACATCGCAGCCACTGCAACTGGGCAGATTCACATGAGAGGCTGGACCGAGCTCAAAGTCCACTGTGCTAATCGTTGCCAAACTACATTAGCCTTTCCCCCCTTTGATTTCTTGGAAAATCAGCAGCGCATTATGATAATGGCAGCCAATTTGTTTCAAAGCAAATGCCTCTGGCAAAGTTCAGTCATTGCGATTACCAAAAAAAAAAGACTTTCTCGCTAAGAACTTAGATCGCACATTTAACTTGCACGGAAAAAAACAAGATAATGAAAGCTGACTGCTCATCGTGCTGAGGAGACAGGTCGAAATTGAAGTTAAACTGCTTTTTAACTTCAGTAAGTGATCATTTAAGGCTGTGAAAGCTTATTTCATCTTTTGTTGTTGTTATTATTAACACAGAGAGGTAAAAAATAGGGTCCAACATGTAATACTACAGGCTATTATATATGTTAGAAAATCCGTCAGTCAGGTGGTACTGTAACAGCATACCAGAAGGCACAATCAGTGGCCAGATTTCACTTGTTTATAATGCACAGTGCCTACATTGTGCAAATGATGCTATTACTGTGGTTATAACAGGTTATTATTTTATAATTCTTAGGTATGTGTTTGATAAAGGGAGTTTAAGAGGTGGAACTGTGGCTGGTGCGCATCAGTGGGTGGGAAAATCAGATAATCAACTGTCAAAGAAATGAAAGGAAGTCACACTGTCGACAGCTCAACAGGTGATTGTGCCAACCTACCTGTCATCATCGATGATCAGGCACCGTAAGATAATATTTTAACACCCCCAAGGAACCCTTGTGCCCTCGTCAATGATAGCATGACTGATGTATTAGTACAAGCTAATGGCAGGACATCAAAATATAGTCTACAAAATCCACAGCATTAAAACAGCAGCAGCACGAAGACCATCAGCATAAAAGTTCATCAAGATCCACAATGACAAGCACTGCTTCCCACAGTCTACGTGGATACGACCACTGTCCAATTTAAGTTAACCTATAGCCAATAAATTGTCATTAAGTACACTTCATTTATTTTTCAGGAGATATTTCTAAGGACTGCAGTATGTAGAAGACAGTCAGTCCACTCGCAGATTTTCCAGAACTTGAATTCAAAGAAATATTTTAAACTGGTGAAACAGTTTACAGACTGCCAACAGCCGCGCAATCCCTGCTAGACCCCAAAACTGTCCCCATCAGATAAACAGCACTTAATGCTGAGAGAAAAGACAACATCAAGCTCCACTCTTCCCTCAGATCTGGAAAAAAAATCCACAGGTGCTTCTGTCCATCCTTCCACTGCGAGGGGACAACTCGGTGCTAAGGGTCTGAAAGGATGTATAGCTGTCAAAAAAGAAGGAATATCTGCAGAAGAAGCTGCTGGGGTTCTCACCACTCCAGAGTCCAGACCTCAGCCTCTCTGAATGCATGTGGGATAATGTGGATTGCGAGAAGCAAATAAAAAAAGGTTCAACCATCTTCTAAGACTGAACTTTGGAGGTGTGGACAAATGTCCCTGAAGAGTTCTTTAAAGAAACCTAAATAATGGACACGGCAATAAAGGTAAAGTGAGGACACCTTAAAAACTGGAGGAAAAGAGCTGATATCATGAACTAAGGGTGGTCTCCGAATTTTGCACAGCCCTGTATACATAACTGCACATGCTTTGTGTATAACTACACGCATGATGTGCATAACTGCACACATAGGTTTTGCATATCTACCCACACTTTATGCACAGATGCATGCATTATTTCTTTCCTATACTCTTTATTTACCTCCACATATCTACTCACCTGATGCACTGCATGCTTTAGGTATAACCGAACACTGCTCTTTGTTTTAGACTTGCCAAAACTTTATCTACTACCACCTACAGCGTTCAACTGAGTCAGTCTGAACACAAACAGACATTCTAGCAGTTAATCCATCACTGTATGACAGTTGATTAATGGCTGTGAGTAACTTCTACACTGTAATAGTTTACAGGGCAGTTTTTGGCTGCCCTTGCTTACCGTCCTCCGTGGAAGTGTCCGGTAAGTCGTGGCTGACCGTGGGCTCCACTCTCCTCTCGCAGCGCCCGAAGCCCTGGATGAGCTGCTCGAGCGGGTACGGCTCCCCGGGGACGGGGCTGCAGCGCAGTCCGCTGGCGCAGCGCGGGGTGTACACGCCGCACCGCTCGCCCAGCAGGCGCGCGCACACGGGGCAGCAGCCGCAGCCAGGTTCGCGCACAATCTCGACGCACACGGCCGGCGGGCTGGGGCACGCGGCCTGGCGGTCGGCCGTGCAACTAGGGCAGCGGAACACGAGCTCCCCGCGCGAGGCACGCAGCAGCAACAGCAGCGCGAGCAGGAGCGGCAGCGTGCACGACGAGAGCGAGCGCGGGCACCACATCGCCTTTTTCCGTTCGGGGAAGGAAGGAGCGCGGATTTAGAGTTCGGAGCGGTGTGAAGAGGCCAGCTGCAGGTAGAAAAGTGCAGACCGGCCGGCCACAGGTGAGGCGAGGCGAGGGGACGCTCTCTGCTGGGTCCTATCTGCTGCCATGTTCCTCTGACATCAGCACTTCCCAGGCAGCACGCACGCAACAGCAGGCTGGTCAAACAAGCGCGCTGCGCTGTTAGCTTAAAGTTTGGAGAACTCCCGCTGAACGCACGCACGCATGCACGCACGCACGTGGAAAACAATGTTGTTTTTCCTACTTTGTTTGGCAGATCAGTGTTTTCCAAAGTTTGTTTTCTTTCCAGTTCTGGAGGCCCAGCTGCTCTGGTCATTTGAGTGTTTTCCCTGCTTGTGCAGATCGTGACCGAGTCCTTCTCGAGTTGAATCAGGCGTGATAGAGCAGGGAAAAAATTAAAACTGTCCAGCTCAAGTGTAATACAGAACTTCTCTAGGGTAGACAACTCAATTACTAGGAATCCAGTGCAAATGACAGAATCAAGTCTAGTCTACTCATACAACTGTGATGCCAAAAGGGTTCTTCTAAGCAGGAACCTGAGAACTTTAATCAATGGTTCTCTAAAGGATCTTTTCTTTGTAAAAGAGACATGAGAGTGTGTAGAACACATACACAGTACTATTCAAAAACTACATTTTCATTTATTTATTTACTTACATATGACCAATAAGTAAGGCATTCAATTTTGACATCAGAAAGAAAGCAGCAAACATATTTAAACATTAGTTTTTCAGTATTTATTGTGTCCACTCTTTGCCTTTAATACAGCATCCACCCTTTTTGGGGTTTTGGACCCCTTTGCCTCCTGTTTAGTAGGTTTATATCTGGAGGCCAAGACACATAACAATGCAAGTGTTAAGGCACCCAAGATACATTTAAAACAGATACAAATCCAATCAGTAAAAACCACTAAAGGAGGCGTGGCACACGTTATAGCAGTGTAAACACATCCGTCTCTCCAAGATGCATTCAACAAACCAAAACCCCTCCCTGCGCAACCCCTCCTCCCCCTGCAATGCATCACTGGGCATGTGATCCACGTCTGCGAGGAAGATAATCATAGAGGAAGCACATGGTTGGATACCAGACCAAACATAATGCATAATAGCAATATGCACAGACACCCCTGTGGAAAACAAACTGCAGATGACTTACAGGAACCGTGCAGTATTCTAACCAATATCTAAACTGCCTCCAGAGAACATCTTCCAAAGAAGATGGCCACAGTTAAAAAATCAGTGGATTTGCATATTCCATCCCTCACACCAATCAGATTTCAGTCCGGCTAAAAGGACATGCATTTGACTCCCAAGTATAAATGCATGTGGCTAAAATCTTATCAGGATACCGTCCAGATAGTATTCATATGAAGTGACCAGGCGTGAACTGGGTTTTGACTTCTGCTGAGATATTTTTTCCCCCTACCTCAAAAAGCTCAGCTGTAAAAGTTGCATTTCCTGCTTCTTTCAATGCACATAAACCCAGTTGCAAATTTAGACATATCAGTCCATGACACCCTGCTTCAAATTTCAGATGCGTGAATTTACCTCTCTTTTGTTTTTGTTTTTTTAATTATTGTTCTTTTATTTTCCCCTTCACTTATGCAAGGGGAATATCTTATATCTACACTATATGTCCAAAGTTTGTAGTATGTATCTTCTCATCAATGCTTCTGAAGTGATTTAGTAGGGAGTTTGCCCCCCTTTGGCTACTCATCTGGGAAGGCTTGATACTAGATGTTGGAACATTTACTGTGAATATTTATTGGATTCAGCCAGAAGAGCTTTAGTGAGGTCAGATACTGATGTTGACTAGATCTGGATCTACACCAAAGAACACAGTTCCTCTGCTCCACATTACAATTCTGTAGCTCTAGATGATGGCTTGCATTGGGCATGGTGACCTCAGGCTCATGTGGTGCTGCTCCAGAGCTTCCCATTTTATTGGCAGTGTCTTTCTAAGGAGGTGAAGCAAGCTGTATGTGCACTCTTGAACATCTTTGTCAGCAGTGTGTGCACCTTAAAGTAGCTGAATTCAGCAATTAAGGAGTGTCTGGGTACTTTTAGCCATTTTGGATTACCATGAGAAAGAAGGTTGCATGGGAATGTAAGGTTTATTCGGGTGTTGGTGTCTTTTGAAGGGGAGCATAAGGTCAGTGGCTACTTTGGGAGCAGCTTTTGTTGGGAGGACACAGTTGTAACTCGCTGGTTCTAAGGAAGGAGCGAAACGTTAAATTGACACTAGGGTGCACAAAAGTGAGTGGATGATTTAAATACTAATAAACTTGATATTATACTTAGTGCTGGAGTTTGTGTAATTTACTGTGAAATATATGTTTCCTGCTCTTTTCCTGACACAGCACAGTGCAGTGATGAAAAATATCTTAACTAATTAAACTACCTTTTCCCTGGATGGCATAACCAAGCCAATAACCATTTATAGAACCATTTATAGCACCATTATTTGAAGGAAAAAAACAGAGCTGATGCAGCTCATGAGGTAATGATCAAGCCTTTCTTGCTGGATCAGTCATGTCAGATGAGGAAAAACATGAACCTCTAAAGTGCAGCTGGGCCTCCAGGACATTTGGGAAACACTGTAGAAGAACCAACCACATAGTTTTCTTCAGGGTTTCTCAGTTCCAGTCCTGGAGATCAACTAGCCAGGACAGGTTTAAGTATTCCCCAGTCCAGAAGACCTGATGCAGCTCATAAGTTTATCATTAAGTCCTTCCTAAGCTGGATCGCTTATGCTGAGACAGCACATTCTCAGTAGACCTGGAGTTCAGAAGCCCTGATATACTGCAAACCCAAGATATATAGCGTAGAAGACTGCATGTGGATAAAAATATGTGCATGTGAACCGTTACTCTTGTGAGGTATGCTGCGCGTCGGCTGTGTGAACGAGACGGGTCGGCTATGTAGGGAATGTAAAGTAGGTTATGTTTACTATCCATCTTGCTGTGGGAATATTATGGAGTATGTATTTTGACAGGCCCACACTGCTTTCCTGCCACGTCAGTGACACTTAATTAAATCTGCAGTTTATTTCCATTGTTCATCCTTGTGTGTGGGATATTGATTAGTATGGTTAGAGTGGTGGAGTTGGAGGATTGTGGAAAAATGTGTAAAAGGAAAAATGTCTGTTTATTTTTATGTTTGTTCTGGTTAATGCTGACTTTTGTTTGGAGAAAGAATCATTGGTAAACCAAATTAGCATGGTTTATCACTTACCTCAGATGCAGTCAATCTGCCAAGGTATATTTGATATCTGATGTCTGCTTCTCTAGTGTACAGCTGGAGCTGCTAAGCTAACATTGCTTAACGGACACCAAATTTGAATTGTCACCAAACTCGTCTCCATAAATACATGCCCAAAAACTCTATCCGCTCAAAACACATCATCTTCATTTGTTTATTGCAGACACATTAAGGTGGTTTAGAACACAGTATGACTTACTTTAGTCCATAAGATTAACTTATGCAAAGGTGAACTATGTACAGCCATTGTTAGTAACCAGATCCACTATTACCTAACCACAATATGTGGTAGCACTGCATGCAAGACAACCAAAGGTGGAATTATGTGAATCCCTAAATACACAGACGCACTGTATTTTTGATTATGTATGTTCATACTTGAGTACACATGTCAGCTGGGTGTTGCACCCACAGTGACAAGCCGGAACAGCGCCTCGTATGTCAGGAACATGGGCCTACTTGTGGAAAGTACCTGGTGATGCCAACCAAGATCAAGTGCCTTTGCCATGTAAACTATTGAAGCCAGTGCTTGAACAAACCGGCAGTGAAGGTAAAACGATGTTTACAAAATGTGAGCACAAAATGAACAGTGAAGACGAAAGTAAACAAAGCTCACCTTGAATCCACTTCTCATTATAGAAATTTACTTCAGGCTGCTGCAGATTTTAAAATACCACTTTCGTGATCTTCCTTGTAAGCACCATATGAGAAATAATCACTGTTTTTGATAGTGATTATAGTGAATAAACTGTTATTTATTCGTGAGCTGAATTTTCCGTTCCACTTTAAATGGTGCAACAGTTCTGGCATTCTGTACACATGTCAGGATGCAGCAATTTAAGGTTAAACTGAAAGTTCAAACAAGAAGCTGGTGAAGAATAAGAATTTTAGATTCATGAGATTTTGCATTATGCTTTTACTGAACACTTTTGCATGTTTGTCTGTCATTAGGAAATCAGTTATAATATACTGAAGTCTGGATTTCTTTGTTCTGTTTACTGTTTATACAAAATGGAATGCAACACTTCATTTTGGATTTTTATTATTTTGTGAGATGTAGCTTCTAGCTTCTGTCTGTACAGTTATGAAGCCTTAGCTATGCTAAGAACACGTGCAAACAACGTGTATAGTGTGGAAAACAAAGTGTGCCATTAAGATGGATGATAGGGTCGTTCCAATTCTAGCTTAAATGTTCAAATAAGGTGTACATGTGTTGTTTTACTAGAAACCTTCAAAGAGTTTTGATAGACTACTGAAGCACATAAACTAAGAGTTTGGCATGTATTTACAGAGATGAGTTTGGTGACAATCCCACACCAGTGTCTGTTAGCCTAGCATCTCCTGTTGAAAACTGAAGTCACAGAAGTCAGACATCAAACATGTCTTGGCTTACCTTGACTGCATCCAAGGTAAGTGATAAGTCATGTTCATTTTTGCTGAAGTATTCCATTAAAGCTTTCATCTTTGAAAGAGAAAGAGGAGAAACTCTTTGTTCAGATCTGAGAAAAATCTTTCTGTCCATTCTTCCACTGTTAGAAGACAACTCAACACTATGGGTCTGAACTGGTGTGGAGCTACCAAGAAGCCCTTACTAAGACAAAAAAGGGAGTAACATTGAACCATCAAAAATAGAAGTACAGAATGTTAAAATATTAATTCACACAGTGCACACTGTAACACAAGGGTGTGACACAGCTGAACTTCTTTTATGTGGTTAAAGAGCATTTTAAACTTGTCGTTTGTTGTAGTTTGGAAGATTATCTGAAATATAGTTTGTGTGGCACCACATCTTACTTTAAACACACTCAGACACACACAGAAAAATCGGTTTCAAACTCTAGGTAAACATGGTTTTCGGAGAAAAACACAGGAATTTTCCCTTAAACTGTGCATTATGCTTGTTTCTCGGAGTTGCCTGGGAGACTCCCGTTGTTGATTTATGAGTGTTGGAATCACTGCTCACACACAGGCACATGGACATGAGAATGATTTTGTTTTGTGGGCTTGCTCTCATTTGATGGAAATCTGTGTATGACCACAGAAGCCCGTCCCAGTGTTTAGAAACTGTGAACAAGTTTGACAAGTTTGTTTTCAACTTTGAACTTTGATGGAGCTCTTTGTGAAGGTGCCAGCTTCGCTGCCTTGTAGACACACAACATGGACAGATTCTCTTTTTTTCCAGTTGTAGCAGTTGTCACAAAGGATTAGCAGACTAGTATGGAGCTGCTTACTTGGGTTCTGTCTCTTGCACACCCCTGTAGTTGTAGATTTTGGACTAAGTGTGAGTTTGGAGCAGCTGTAGCATTGGCCTCCACTGATGGGGAGAGCTTTAACCAAGGCCAGTTGTCCTCCTGTTGGAAAATGAATAGAGTACGGCCTCTGCCCCATAGTCAGGGAGAGAACAAACACAGTGGGCCTGTAAAGGTCTCCACCACCCTCCTGGCCAAGTTGAGCGTTTTCCAAAATACTGGAGAAATTCCCACCACCCAGGTGAATAAACATAAACGCTACATGGATGACCACAGAAGCGGCACAGAATTACTTCCGATATGCAGCATTTATTCGGGCTAAATATAGCTTCTGGAGCAAGTGTCGGAAACCAGTTTCCTGTTTGGTCCTTGCTAAAATATTCCATGATCGGTTTCAGCTCGAGCCAGCGAGCCAAGCGTCGTTTAGAAGATACCCAAGGGTTGAGCGGTCTGGCAGCAGGGCACAGGGCCGCTCTTGTGACTCTCACAGAGCAAGAGGCAAGTGAACATCGAGGAAAAAGTGCTCTTAGTCTTTTCCACGCTTAACAAGCTTCCTGCCTGTGACCCATGGGTAAAGTCTGGGCTACCCGTAGCAAGGCCATGTGGCAGAGCAAAGGCTGACGTTCGGCCCATCTCTGACTGTGCGATGCCGTAATGTCTGACAGGACACATCTTCAGCATTGGCTTGTCTGACTTCTACATATTCATTCCGGTCTGTCTGTCTTGGATATGATCAATGGTAGGGATCAGTATTACAATCACAGACATGAAGTCTAAACTCTAAGCCAGCATTGAGCTGGTAATGTCGCATATATAGATATCTCTGTTGGGAGACATTCTCATCAGTGTAGCCTGAACATACCAGACCAATCAAATCAGTGGCAGCTACCAATTGTTATGCTGTAGTATCTATACATTTGTGCTACTGGAGATAACAACAGTGTCTCAGTTTACTATTGGAAGTATTCATAAGCACTCAATGACTTTTAAACTCTGCGTTATACACACTTCATTTTCCAGTAATGATCTTTCCCCAACGTGGCATAGTTGCTTTGATGTCACTTCTGCTGTGGCCGTTGAGCCGACTTTGAACTGGGCATTGAACCAGAATGACCTCTCTGTCATGCCAAAATACACAGTTGGCTTATTGTATCCGGATATAAATAATTCTGCTGAGTGTGGAGAATTGTCTGGACATCCTCTTTCTCAGGCTCTTTGGAGAGTGGCAGGACAGACCTCACATTGTTGAGGAGGTTTTTCATGAAGCTCTGTGTAGTACTTGAACAGGCGGACTGAGGTGGTGTTTTTGTCCCTGACTGCCACCTGCAGGAGTGTATCCCGGAAACAGGGGTCCTGAAGAGGCTATTGAGGTCTTCTGGTTATGTGCATGGGGGACAGTGTTCCTTGCAGGCTGTTGCATTGAACTATAGAGTAGCTGTTTTCTGGAAAATATCCAAAAAAAAATTAGAGGCGCACTGCATTGTCTTTCTTTGGCTTGTGTGCTCACAGTGCATTTTTGGAAGGTTGGTTTTGACACTTTTGAAACTGTCAGTCAGCTGTCTGTTTGGTATTTAAGGAGCTTTTTGGTTAACGTCTAGCATAAAGTTGACCAGGCAGCCAACAGAAGAAGCTTACTTTGGGTGAGCGATAGCCTAAACGTAATGTTTTAGAACACTTGCCTACTTAATTAAAAAATATAGCCTTTAAAATAAGCATCATCCAACTGAGTCACTATGCACAAGTAATGTAACCCCTATGATGCCAAGACCAACATAGAAAAAACGCCTAAGCATTTAAAGGTATATAAAAACAACACATAACAGGCTCTATCTACCTGCGCTACATTTTATATTCAGTATTACTAAGCTAAATTCTGTTCTCTCTGACTTAGGCTGACCAAAGGTCACCACATAACTGGCTACTCCAATAATATCCAACAACAGTAATTCAGGTGAAATATTTGTTCCAATGTAAAACCCGCAACACAGCAGTTAAAAAACATCACCTGAATTTTTCAAGCCAGGACTAAATGCATATGTGCACCTGTTTTGTACTAACCATACAGAAAATCCCTTTAGCATTGCGCTACTGGATGACCATGTACTGGAAGTTGGCTCCTAAACTGGTTTTCAGTTCTTTTGGTTATTTTATATCAGTTCCCGATTGGCTGGATCAGATGCGTTGGTGTTAGGTAAATGTAGGTTGAAATTAAACTCTATCCAGGATCAGGGTTACAGAGTGAGTAAGTCTGACTCGTGTCATTTCATCATCATCATCTCAGCTCCAAATAACGGTCCCCTAGTGGTCAAGTATGCATAAACAGAAGATGCAACAGACTGTAACGGAGAGGGTGTATGTAGGGGATTCGTAGAGGGTAGTTCCTAACATGTGATGCTTTATGCAATGCTTGAAACAAATGTTGAATGAAACAAATGAAACAAAACTGCCAAAGAATGTTCTTTGAATGTTATCTGCTTGATTCATTGAAAAGAACCGGCCCAGAAGAACATTTGTTCATTAATCTGATGCCACTACTTGGCAAACACTGAAGTTTCTGCTAAAGCCTGAGTACACTGATAAATCAGTGTGATGAGCTAGTTAATTATCTCAGCGTTATTAAGCTGTTTTGAAGAATGATTGAACTGTTAATCTCAAGTTTGTGAGTAGGAAGCTTAGCAACAGTGTCATGTTGGACTTGTGTGTTACAAACATGTTATTAACTGAAAATCTTATAGCTATGTTCATGTATTTGGAGCTCAAAATAAAAAAAACAACACAAAAGGCATGAGTACGTAGCTATTATACACAGTATGTGCCCTCGAGCAATTAACAAAGCCTCACTTTTGCCTAATTCTTGAGTCATTCCTCCTAGGAGTACTGTGAAAGGGGGAATGGCTAATGTCAGTGTTCTTGAGTCTGCATTCAGCCAACGCTGAACAAGAATAGCATGTTTAAAGTCCCCCAAGTTCCCACCTGGACCAGAAGACTACTACTAATAATATGGAAAGATAAGGCAAAGATGGATCCTTGTGGCTTTAATGAGAATTGGAACATTTGGCAAAACACATCATGTCTAGAAACCTCATCCCAACTTTGAAACACTATAGTGGCAGTATCATGATTCTGAACAAGAGTCTGTTTTGCTGCTGAACCTCAACAGAGGGTGGGTCCTGCAGAAGAACAATGACGCCAATGGCACCATTTAGTCTACAAAGAAAGGTTAAAGCAGAAGAAAGGCTGCATTTTGGAACAGCTTAGTTAAAGTCCAGAACTTAATTAAACATCACAAAGTTAAAGCAGTTTTGTAAGAAGGTATGGGCCAAGATTCCTTGAAGTCAGTGAGCAGTGATGATCAACAGTTGCAGGAACCGTTTAAAGTTATTGCTGGGGGTCACACCAGTTCCTAAAAGCAGAGGTTCACATACGTTTGCCAACAAATACATGAATATACTATAAATTAAATGAAGACCTGATCATATTAAAAGTTATATTATGTAACACAATGTTAGCTCACCAGACAAAAAAAATTAACCACCTTGCGTGTTTAAGGTGGTAGTAACTTCAGACTCCTGCAGATGCTGCTGCACAAGGATGATCGGGCTATAAATACCTGCTGGGTGTGAGTGACGGGATTCATAAATTGAGAAGAGTTGCTACAGTGCAGTGAATGTCTCGTTCGATGTGTGGAAAATGGCAGATATTAATGATTGACAAAAAGGAGTAACTGCATTTGGATGTGCCAAAGACCATAGTGTGAAGGAAGTAGCTGAATTTGAAGGTTTATGGAAGCGTACGGTCATACGGGTCTACCAGCAGTGGCTAAAATCCCAGCCTGCAGGAAATTCTCCTCAGAATTGTACCAGGGAAGGCATCCGCCAAATATGGTCCAACTGTGCAGTTCTTCAATTCTAGAGTGACTGAACATTGATGTGGCGCACATCTAGAAACTTGTCCAGTCCATGCCAAATCAAATATAAGCTGTTATTTGTGCTCATTATTATTACACGCTGTTAGGTAAGTTGCAGTCACAGGTGACGATATTTTGGTCTGCTGAGCTTATATAACACATTATGTAACATTATATATCACCAAATAAAAATAATAGGTTTACAAGCCTCCAAGCAGCAAAGTTTTCCTGAAACATATAAACAGAACAATTCCATGAGGAGGTTACTCCAAGGAAAACTGTGAATTAGACAAAACAACAACAGCAGAGTTTTTCCAGCATGATGTACTAGCAGCATATCCTGAATATATGTATTTTTATGTATTGTGACGGAATATGTACCTAACCACATTTACGGCCATGTATTTAGTATTCAGATATTCGGCCGACACTACTTTCAGCCCAGTTCTGGTGATGTCACAGTCAAAAAATGATGTAGTCTACTTGACCGCCTGGAGAGCTCTGCACAAAACGACTGCTTCCCAGGATACATAAAATGTGCGAACCTTGGGCACAAAAACAGCTAACAAAACAAATCTCTCCCATTAAAAAGAATTCCAAAAAAAAAAAAAGTGCCCCAGTCTGCAAAAACAAGGGTAGTATGTGACCCGCGCCCCCTCCTTCTGGCCATTCTACCTGGCAGTACCCTAGAAAGACCAAAACCCTTGAGAACGTCACCCCATGAGATAATGTAGGACAAACTGATAAATCTTCTTACACTCTTTCCCATGCTGTCTCACGGAGAACATTTCCAGCAGTGCCATCTCAGCTCAGACGAGTCGGCTTATGTACTGTGTAATGAGATGGGGTGTGTGTGTGTGTGTTGTGTATGTGGAAGAGCTGCTGGAGCTTCATTTTAGGGTTTCACACCTGGATATGTTCTGCAATTTTCCATAGCAGTCATCATGTTCCCTTAAAGCCTCTAAACTATCCATTTCGCTCCAATGACTGAACGTCGGACCCTCAAGGACAATGTGGCAACGGCCCACATCAAAGGCTCATTTACAGTTCTGGCTACATAACTCATACAAAGTCATTTGACTCTTGGGCCATATGCATAGCGGCTTCTCGGCTGTTTTCTTCTCTCCGTGTCTACGCTATGTAAAAAAAAAAGCCTTTTCCATTCCAGACGTGAGACACGCTGTACAAACAGCACGATCAGGATCACAAAAGGTCTGAACGTGGATCCAGCCTGCCTGTTTGTTCAGTGGCTAACAGGATTACGCCTGCATCTCTGCTGAAATGGAAATGTTTTCTTACCAGCGCTTTTGGAAATTTCTCCCCTTACAAATGGACTGTGATTATATTATGTGTATGTTGCCTGGCAACTCTAGATGGATGTGCATTAGCTAAATCACAGAAACATTCAATTTTACACTAAGAACGGGGGGGAGGGAGGCACGAATGGCGCTGAAAGGTATTTTCACAGCTTTTAGAGAGGCCCATCTTTCAAGCGCTTGTCTCGTCAAAGCAAATTAAACAGCGCCACTACATACTGGCAAATGTTTCCATCGCTCAAACGTAACTGAAGCGAACGTAGAGAAGAATCATTTGGCCACGCAAACTTGGATTGATGAGACAACCAGCCTGGGGCAATGGTTCCTCTTTAACTGCTGCTCAGCTTAAAAGAAACAATACGCGCGTCCTCTGTTGTGGGTTCCAAAACGACCCACAACAGAGTAGGCTTCTTGAGGAGAGCTCCTTAGAGGAGTTCCACTGGAGTGTGGTGGAGTGCGGTCTTGGATCAGGGAAGGGAGAGACATGGTGTTCTGTCAGCTGATTGCCTGTCACCATTCTATTTCTGTACGAAATGAACAGTTAGGTCTGGGTCACCTCACACTGGCTCAGAATCCATAAAATGTTCCACTTTCGTGACACTTATGTGCAAATCTTCTATCTCAGTCATGCAGATATTGCATGCGTTTTGACACATAATTAGACCTGAAACTCTTTTTTTCTTATTGGATATAAGATTGTAGTGACTGTACCAATACAATACTAGATACCAGTATCTGCAAAAAATGCTGGATTATACACTCTGATTTACTGACCTTCTAAGCCGCTTATCCTCCTGGGCTTTGGGGTGTGCTTGAGCCTATTCCAGTGCTCATTGGGCAGAAGGCACAGAAACACCCTGGACAGATCGCCAGTCCATCACAGGGCAGACACAGACATACACATTCACACCTAGGGGCAATTTAGTATCTCCATTCTATGTCTTTGGACTGTGTTGCGAAAACCAGAGCACCCGGAGACCCTGATTGCCTGGCTGGGGATTCAGACCCAGGCCTTACTTCTTGTTGTGTTAGCTGTGTATTTCCTCCTGTAGGCTAGTAGAGTGTTTGTGTAGTTTGAACACAAGAGCCTAAATTTAGATGCTTAAGTGAAGCTTATGTGATACTTTTAGGATCTTAAGTAACGGCCTTCATTTTAAAATGGCTAATTTTAAAGTGTAGTAGTTTTAATTAACAAATGTCAGGGTTGATTTCTGAATAGACTGATATTCAAGGCTCCGATTAGTATTGAAAAAAGGTATTGTGCCTTTGAAATGCATGGGACCAAGGATCATAAAAGAATGATTCAGTAGGTCAACACAGAGGCCCCTTAGCCTCACTCGTGCAGAGACAATTTTGGGTACAGGGGCTCAAGGGAAAAAATTCCTTTACATTATATGGCATATACTCATAAAACTCCTGTTTACTCATTTTCATTAGTTTCTTCTAATTATTATTCATAGGGTTTAAGCTCACCAGACAAAAAAGTAGTCACCTGTGACTGAAATGTACCTAATAGCATGTAATACCTCCACGAGCATGAATAACAGCTGCGATTCAGTTTGGTGTGAATTGGACAAGTTTCTGGATGTAGGCCCTATCAATGTTCAGCCACTCTTGCATCGAAGAATTGAGCAGTTTGGCCAGATTTTGCAGATGACCCTCCTGCTATTTTATATGTTGTTCCAAAAATCCCCCAGATGATGAGAAAAAGGCAAATCCTGGTTGTCCAGCAGTTCAGTGTAGGCTCAAGTCACCTCAAGCAAAGGGACCCATTTCCTCGTAGTTAAAGCACCAGAACATCACAGAAGCGATGACATTTTTGTCCAGGGAGCTTAAATTGTTCCATTAAGAGATTTTCTTCAATTACTGTATTCTTTAGTTTGATTTTGGTGGGACTGCATTTGGCACAGGTGTCATAGTTAAGTTCTTCCAAAAAGGTTCCTTTATCAGTTGGGTATCTGATAATGGAATCAGCCTGGGTCACTTCACACTGTTTCGGAATCCAGAAAATGCTCCACTTTCTTGTTCCATCATTAGACCAGTAGAACTTCTTTCTGAATCATGCAGTCATAACTGATATATACCTATTGCTAACTCTTTTTGGTACTAAGGCAGATCTGAAATCATTACAAACCTAGATTTAGCAATATGTACATGTCAGCTACTCACATTCCTCTTACTCATATTAACTGACTGCTCTCCCAGACAAAACACCCATCAAGTGGGTTATATAAGCTTTTGTGATTTTGTTAATGGTGCCTGTTATGAAGGTTTATTGTATCATTTTTTGAAGTGTAGCTAGAATCTACTTCCTTCTTGCATTATTCACTGTTACAGGATCTTGTAATAAGCGATTATCTTCATTTACAAAGTTAATGCAGCTTAAAATCCCTGCTGTTAACTGCAGTTTCACTATAGCAGCTGTTTCCAGACCCTTTCATACAGTTTCACTCCCAGTTTCAGCAAGCTTTGCTCTAGGACTGGGGAGACGTTGCCCCTCCTGCTTTAGTTTTTGCGGGGGAAGTGGGTAACCCAATTCCCCTCTGTAGTTGGTGCCTATGGTTGGTGATGTTGCTCACCACTGGTGCTGGGCTGTTTACGTTATAAGGGAGATGCCACTATCAATCATTATGCAATGCCCACAAAGTTCTGAGCTGGCAATGAATTCTAAATTCTAATCAGCCAATCATGCAGGAGAAAAGCAGTGCATAAAATCATGCAGATGCGGACCAGCAGCTTTGATGTCCACATTAACCATCAGAATGTGGAAAAAATATGATCTCAGTAGTTTTGACTGTGGCATGGTTGTTGGTGCCAGATGGGCTGGTTTGAGTATTTTTATAACTGCTGATCTTCTGGGTCTTTCACACACACACACACACACACACACACACACACACACACACACACACAGTCTCTGGAGTTTACTCAAAATAGTGCAGTTCTATGGACATAAATGGATTGTTGATGAGAGACATCAACAGAGAATGGTTTGAGCTGACAGAGAGGCTACAGTAACGCAGATTATCACTTTGTACAACTGTGAGGAGCAGAACAGCATGTACAACAGAATGCATGTCGAACCTTGAGGTGGATGGGCTATAGTGGCAGAGGATCACATCAGGTTCCACTTCTGTCAGAAGAAATCTGCTGCTACATAGCCTGGTCTGAGAAATCTCGATTTCTGTTGAGGCACATAGATGGTAGGCCAATCACGTGAATCCATGGATGCAACCTGCCTTGTGTCAACACTCCAGGCTTGGGGAGGTGGTGTAATGGTGTGGAAAATGTTTTCTTAACTTCTTCACTTTAGGCCTGTTAATACCAGTCAGTCATCTTTAAAGCCACAGCTCTCCATCATGACCACAATTTACCATCTTTTAATTGCTACGTCCACCATGATAATGCACCATATTACCAAGCAAAAGTTTCCTGGCTTCATGAACCTGACAGTTAGTTCAAACTTCTTTACTAGCCTTCCCAGTCACTGGATCTGAACCCAGTAGACGTGGTAGACCAGGAGATTTGCATCTGAAGAATGTGCTGGAACTGCTTGATGCAATCATGTCAGCATGGACCAGAATCTCAAAGGACTGTTTGAAACATTTTGTAGCATCTGCACCGAAAGACACTGAGGCTGTTTTGAGAGTAAAGGGAGACTCTACCCATTATTAGGATAGTGCTCCTGATCAAGTGCTCTGTGAAGATCTTTATTATTAAACACATGACACCATGTGGACAGAAGCTTTAAATTATGAATCTGAATCTGAAATTAAAATCTGCCATAGGGGGAACTTAACCTCAGTCTTCTGCATATGGGGGTAGATCATTAAATTTACTACTTGTTATATGTGTGTGACAATCAGGTATCCTGCTGATTAATTACACACTAATCAGACATTCCTTCCTCTTCCTCAAAACACTCAACACTTCTCCTGTTCTTTCTAATGGACTGTCATCGTAGTCTTCCATCTAACAGTTACCCTGTTCAATGTTATAATTATAAACTCTGATCCTTTTTGTGTTTGTTGCTTTCCGGGGTCGACCTGAAGAGGATGGGTTCCCCTTTTGAGTCTTGGTTCCTCTCGAGGTTTCTTCCTCTTGCTCTGAGGGAGACCCAGATTCTCTGTAAAGCTGCTTTGTGACAACATCTGTTGTAAAATGCGCCATGTAAATAAATTTGACTTGACTTAACTTGAGGTGTCTTTAAGATGATGCTGTCTCCTAAAATATTGTTTAAGATCTATTTTGCCAGTATGGTGGATGGTGAAAGACCTAGATTCCTTGTAGTCTGGTGTGGTGAGTGGCAAGCATCTTGGCTTGGTTGCTTATTTGCTTTGCTTGCTTTCGTGGATGCTCCTTGGATGCCCAATCACAATCCCCTCACCTGTCACCAATCACAATCCCCCCACCCGTTACCAGTTCACCTGCTTATTGTGGAATGTTTCAGAACAGTGTAACTTAAATATTCTATATTATATCATTCCACTCCATTTTGCTGCTTTTCCAACGTGAGTGTGTTGCTTTTACCAAATTTAAAATATGTTTATATTTACAAAATTAAAATGAAGCCAAAATATTCAAAGTATTTTTTGCATGCTTGTGAGTTAAATAATGGCTCAAGAGGATAAGCAAATCACAGATTATTTTTATGCAAAATGTCCCAACTTTTCCCGGAAATGAGGTTTGTAAATGCCTTTATATAGCACCTGCCTGCCAGAGTCCTTAAAGTGAGACCAGATAATAATTTTTTCAGACTATTCTCTTGTCAAAGAGGCATGGGGGGTTGCTTTTGAAGACTGCCTAACTCCAGTTATTATTTCTGTGCCGAAGCTAAGTCCAGGGGCCTTTGACTTGGAGAGAGAGAGAGAGAGAAAGAAAAAGAAAGAGAGTTAAACAAAAGGCAGGAGGCTTGTTCTACTTGTGAAGCTGGCGGCAGCCGTGTCAGAATGTTTTATGGGTACAATTCAGGGAAATGATTATGAAAGTGGTTCTAGGCAGTGCCCTGCATGATCTGGCACTCTTATTTTCTCTGCAATTTCACTCAAATTCCATCGAACATGTGCTTTCAAATGTTTTTTTTTTCACTCCTGAGCACACACGTACACTCGCTTACATGCACACTCTTCCACCTCCAAACTCTCTCACATCCACATCAGAAACACACACACACACACACACAAACACACACACAGCACTGAACCTCCCCTTCAGAGAGTTGTAGGTCAAGAAGAGGTCTCCCGAAAGCACAGATTTATGAGATGTTAATGCTCAGGGGATGGCACGATTGAGTAAAGAGCAGTGTTAAATTTTGTTGAAGCCTTGGTAGAGTTTGCAGTCACTGCAATTCTCAGACCAATGAAAGGACTAGTTCTCCCCTCACCCATCTTGTGTTCTCATTTATCAAGATATCTGACATAGTATCTGTGTCTGTGTGCGTGCGTGTGTGTGTTTATGGGGGCAGGGTTGTTAAATGTGTTTTAAACCCAGCTGTTGAAGCCACTTATCCATTGATAGTTCTCAGTTTTGAGGAAGCTAGCCACTCTGTTCTGTTCCCAGAGCTTGCATGCTTTGCCTTTCCAAAGATCTTGCTTGTGTTGGCTTACAAAAATAGAAAAAAAAGTAAGAAGGCTGTGTTGTCCTATTCAGCTGGGAATAACTAGAGCTTAAACCATGCCTGAAAAAGAAGGAGATCACCACAAAGAGACATGGGAAAGGAAGCAGCCGTCCAGCGGCTCAGGGCTGGTAATTGCGAAAGCAAGTTCCCAGTCCCATTGATAACGGAAGGGACTGCCAGAGGGCTTCACAAAGGGCTTCAGTGACTACTTTCCCACCAAGTGTCTCCTCAGTGGCACTGCATTGCTTCAGACTCTGAGGATCCTTTCAGATTCCCTTCGAAGCCTTTAACAGGTGATATGAAGTGAGGAGGCATTCCAAACATAGGTAAGTGAGGAACAAGGGTCCAGCTGGGGTAAATGTTGTTGTGAAATGCTATATCTTGGCTATAGCTACGTGTTCCTAAGATGAGATCAATGTTTTGAATGAATGTGCTTTACAGTAATCCCATTATTGAATATTTCAGTTATATATTAGACAGAAGTACTTTAATGACAGCTTGACTTTCTTACATCATCTTGTAATATGAAGTTGAAATAAAGCAGGAACTGTGATTAAGGGACCTTTCTTGGGATAAAGGAAGATTAAGTGCCACTGTTTAGTTTAAGAGTAGTTTCTGTGTTTGATCCACTTTTTATAGTTGTTATTTTTTAGGACTTTTCAAGTGTGTACCTCGTTCATCAAGTCAGAATCTTGTTTCTCCATGCGGGAATGTATTTCAGGAATGTTCTGTAGCTGCACAGCTGCTCTCATGGAGAAACACTGTCTCCAGGGATAAATTCATTAATGGAGAAAATGTAAAACCAGAGCAAACACATGGCCATCTGCTATGGGAAACTGCTGTCTTTCTATCACCGTGCCAACAGAAGACCGCTGGATCAGACCCTCCAGAAAACATCATTTCCACATAAATTACAGATCAATAGGACAGAAGATGAGACACCAGTGTGCATTTGATTGCCTTGACATATTTGAGCAATGAAACATATCTGGTACTATTAGATTTGCTGTTCTGAGCTACATGGGCTGGGGCTTGTTTGCACGTTGTCAAACACAGATTGATCTTCCATGTATTTAATTTCCAGTCAAAACAGCCATTAAGTACAAGTGATTCATTGTTTACATATATATTCATAGCTTTCATCTTTGAGAGAGAGTAGAAAATCAAGCTCCACTCTTGCTTCAGATCTGAAAACATCCACAGTTGTCTCTGTACATCCTTCTATTGTGAGAAAACTGCTAGGGGTCTGAAAGGATGGGTAGCTGTTAAGAAAGAGATAAAAACAGAAGCAGAAATAGCTGCAAACTTCCAAGACTGAAAAATATCCCTGTAGATTTTGTTGAAAAATGAAAGGAACAGAATAGAGACTGTAAAAAAGTGAATAAGTAGAGACTAATTACTCAAAAATGTGAGGTGAGATATAGTTGTTGAGACTTCTGTGTCATTTGGGACACAGAAAAAAAACAAACTTGTACTTAATGGCCATTTTGAAAGGAAATGAATGAAATAAAGGAAAGGTGGTCTCTCACCTTGCACATTTCATACTGTTGATGTCTGAACAAAACATTATTGGCCATTTCTATTGGTCTATTTATCATTTTGAGACAATGTAAGGGGTAACTGGTGTTTTCCAATCATAAAAATGAATAACAACAAAATGGGAGTTTTGTCCTGACAGCAGCAATATATCGCTGCTGTCCAAAGGAAAACAAGTATCTCCAAAATGGCAACTTTACAGGAGAGGGGAAAACCTAAATTAATTTTAATGTAAGTCAATAAAACCAGACTTTTTTCCAAGCAGTTTTGGGCCATTTCTGTTGGTCCATTCATCATGATTTTTTCACAAAGTCTAAATGGCAGCCACTGTGTTCAAATGATGAATAAAAGTCAAAATCAACAAAAACGGAGATACATGTTTTTCTTTGAACAGCAACAATATATTTATGTTTTATTCACATAGTTACTGTTTGATAGGGGTAACACATTTGCTTCTCTGTGAATCATTAGCTGGCAGTATTTTCTGTTAGTCTGACCTAGTTTTCATCTTAGAAAAACAAAAAAATCTTATTAATTGGTCCAGTGTATAGGTGTACAGTTACTGACTGCATTCTGTATGTTGTCAGACACAATTTTTAAACCCCTGTCTACCCCATTCATAATAGGTCAATGTCTGTAGATAAGTTATTTGATTGGTAGATCATCATCACAGAAGTGACACTGACGTGTGCGAGTGTTTTAGGCACAGCAGCATTGCGAGAGTTTTTATATGCGTCAGTATCACAGCAAGGTTGAGGATGGTCCACCACTCAAAGATATCTAGCCATGATGTTCGGATATCATAAACTGACCACTGATGAGCTAGAGGATGACTAACTGCATGGTGACAGATGGGCTACAGCCCCTAACTCTGTACCAGCAAGGTGGAGCTACAAGATAGGAGTTTCTATGGCGGACAGTGAGTGTCGATTGGATAATGTGGAACTGGTGCAGCAGCTTAGTATAGAGATGCTTTTGGTGGACTTGAAACCACAGGGCAGTGAGGTCGACCTACAAGGTAGGTGTCTAAGTACATGTGTGGATGTGCATATTTAGCATATTGATTTTTAATTTAAAAAGTGTTAGTGTCAAAACGTATTATGGTATCATATTATGGTATTTAAGAAAACAAAACCAACTTTAAAGATTTGTATAGTATATGGCATCAGAGTAGCAGATTAAAAAACATCTATTTTTTACACATGCATCCTATGAATCTCTCTTACAAATGAAGACGCAAACTTAGTTTTGAGCACTTACCATTTGCAAACAATTCAGTCAAAAGTAGAGTGAGTGTAAATGTTATAACCTACCCAATACGGGCCAGACTGTAACATGTGCTGAAACAGTCTTGTAGACTGATGTAAACACAATTAAAAACAGTTCTATGTTGCTTGAAACTGCAAAGCTAATTTGCATTAATACAAATCTACTATAGGCCGGGTATCAAACACTGGCAAATATATTTTTGACCACAGTGTATTATGTCAAATAGCACTATAAAACACATTTTACTGATGTGAAGTATCGGGTGCATCAGTTTCTCATTAGGTTGATAAAACGTTCTGAGTCAGCTGTTCTGAATTTATATAGTAGGTTATATATTTATATAGCAAGACATGGACTTTACTGTTTACTTTGGGAATCTTAGTTTCACACTAGGGGTTATATTTAGGGGTTGCACAGATCAGTCGACTTCTAGCAATACAATTCAGGGCTCGATGGAAAGGGCACATCATGCTCCACTGATCTGTGGAGTTCTAGCATGGCTGATTTCTAACATGTATGCTTCAATGATCAGATATCGGACATTGTTCCCTCCGGTTTCCCGGAAACTAATATAAAGAGAGGGGGCATGACGACCTGTATTTCTGTAAAGTTTGAAGTCAGTTACTTGAATTTTTGCTGAGATGCGGAGCTCTAAATTTCTATGGTTCTCTGGACCTCTGCTGCGGGCAACTATCTCAGCAAGGAGTGTGCTAGAGCATGCTTTATACAAATATGCAAGCTTCCAGGATCTGTATTTCTGGTTCCATGAAAGCTACCAGTGTGATCCAGAGCTCGCTTGGAAGCAGACATCACGCTGTACTGTCGGACCTGACTTCATAACGGAATTTTCAAGATGGGTTTTTTTTTTGAAGTCATGTATTGTATTACCTTCTTCTATGGTTTTACTCATGGCGTCATCAGCAATTAGTCAATGTCAACCTTACTTTCCTGTCGAGTTGTGTAAGTTGTGTAAGTCCTAGTTAAAACTACCTCCACCATGTGGAGGCTACACTTTTTTTATGTTCTTGCTGTGAACTATTAAAAAGATGAAAATGATGCTATATATCACAGTCCTCAGGAGGGTAAATAACATAATGTAGCTATGACGTTTGCAGCTTATCCACTCAGAAATCAACTCAGTAATCAATCGTACTTTTCTGGTACGAAAATAGTTTTTGGGATGAATCTTAAGAACTTGCCTTAAGACTCTTTAAGGCACTTCTCTAAAATGTAGTAGACGGTGTTGCTATAAGACAAGGAAGCTGAAGATAAGCACATCCTACTTATAGCACATTAAAAATACACATTATTACCAACAGATTTACAAAAAGATACCCAGAAATGCTGTATTTTTCACTTTGACTACTTCAAGGCTTAGAGCTTTGGAAAACAGTTATGGAAAAGCTGTTCCAATAAAACTCTGCCTGCCAAGAGTAAATGCACATCTTCCCAATGTCAATAAAAGTCAGGCGTGTTCATGAGGTATAAATCATGAAACGTGGGAGACTCATCAAATGCACAGTAAAATGGGAAGCTTTTGAAATGTGATGAAGCCAGCAGCTGGAGGAAGCCCATGAAGATGTCAGGCCAGCACAGATATTGCTTAAATATTCTGTTGGATGAAATCACCATCTTTACCCACCCTGAAGCTGCAGACCCCCCCCCAACCAAACACAAAACACAACAACAAAAGGTCGGAAATCTTTGTTGGAGTGTTCCTAACTGTAACATTCTCTTCTTTGTTTCTTCATCCTAGACGTGCGGAGGGATGGGATGCAGCATGACTTCAGTGATTTCTGCCACTTTAATCATGTGCTTAGCATTTACAGGTAATTACAAACATACGTTTGGAAATGTGGGATGAGCTCTCAGAGCAAGGGCCAGTCTTTGGATGGGCAAAGAGGTCCCTTGCTTCAAACACTGCTTCTGCTCTTGGGTTTTATACCACCTAAAAATAATTGAAACCATCGCGGCCGCAGTGAGCAGAACGCTAGAGCAAGGAGCTTTTCACTGCTTCTTCCCTCCTTTAGTAATGAACTGTGATTTATGTGCAAAGTAATTTGTTTATAGAGGAAATGGCCTTTTACAGACATGAAATCACCCACTGTGTGTAATTTATTGCGATATCTAATGGGTAGGTTTTTCCAGTGTTTGGGGGCACATTTATTATTCTGTTCATTGTTTGTTTTTCAGGGCTGGATGGGGCAAAGAATTTGCCCTGCGACAGGCCCACATTCGACAATGAGGTCTACAACCACTGTATACCACTGTACAAGCAACAAATGGCAGCCAGCAACTATCAGCAGGAGTGTCCCTGGCCCACCACTAAAGGGTGCGTGTGTGTAGTTTATGTATTTGCAGACATTTAATAGAGGTTATCTTCTGTCTCCGCTCTCATTAATGGCATTATGGATGGGAGCATGAGCTCACAATGACATCGCTAAGCTGGAGGAGGGTGTGGAGAAGATGGACTAAAAATAACAATCTTCTAGCTTTTAAAGACTCCTCCTGAAAGATCTATGAGCTGCAGTCATGGGAACGCCGTGGCTCAAAGCTTCCCTGGAGTGCTTTTTGTTACTTCGGGTTTTAATTAATTAGAGCCCCACCAAACTCATGACTGCACTAGTTGGACGCTCATTTTGAGCCATTTAGCTCATGTGTTGCGAAAACCCAAAGCGCTCGGCTACAACTCCAAACATGGACGTTAATAAATGAACAAAGTAAATGGGGAAATTGTGAAATAATAAATGAATGGAGTAAATTAATGAGCTTTTTTAACAGCTCTGAAATGGCACTGAATAAAATCTCTTTACATCAACTTACATTGCAAGGAAGGAATGTTTTCCTGTGAAGTTACAAGTTTGGAGATACTTGTTTTTCTTTGGACAGTGACAATATTCTTTGAACAACATACAGTCAAAAAACTATTTAGTTATGGTCAAATAATAAAGACACTTTGATACATATACTAGTAACAGTAAAGAACTTTTTGGCAGGTGTTTGTTTTGTAAGGGGATCTATTATGCTTATATTCAGTGGTCATAATTTTATTTTTGGGACCTACCAGATCAGATTTACACGCTTCAGTTTTCCCAAAACACAATAGTTTTCTCAAACTGTGAATCCGTATTCACCATCTGTTAGAGCTCCTGTGTCTTTAAGCCCTGCCTCCCAGTGAGCCTAGTATGCTCTGACTGACCAGCTTGCCCACTCTGTTCTCATTGGTCAACCACCAGAGTGGCATCGTGCTACAAGTTCTGGCCCCCACACTGCTGTAGCTATTCTTAAAAATGGCATTGGTTCTGTCGTATCAGAGTCAGAGTCCGATCCTGAAAGTCAGGCGGAACAAGTGGGTAGATCCACCTTCACAAGCTAGACTTCAGCATGACATTTTAGAGTGGTAAGTCTTTACATCTTAGCTGTCTGTGTCCTATGTGAGGGTGTATCAAGCTTGCTGGCAGGTAGGCAGTAAGGATTGTGTTATGTGATGATGTCACCTTGTAAGAGAGGAATTCTAATTTGAGAAAAGTGAGAAAAGTGGTCTCTTTGCTGACCATTTACATGCACAAAAAGGTACATAACGCACTAAAGAAAAAAACAATAGACAAGCATAATAGGTCACCTTTAATTGGATGAAACAACACATTTCAAAAGAGGTTAATGGTTGTATTCGAAATGGCACACTACTATACTCCACACTGCATACTACAGTATTATGTACTGCATACTGTATACGCCCCCTGTGTGTAGTATGCAGTGCACTAACAATTTTGGCATACAGTGTAGTATATTAATACAGTCACATGACCAGTTACCTCACATTTACCTCAGAGGTGTTATTACTGTATCCACTGTTTAGAGCTAGCTGCTGCTAACGCTGCTCAGTTCACAGGAAATACATTTAGCCTAGCTGTTAGCTACCTTCTACTATTTCACTGTAAAACTGAACCTCTAAAGCGAGTTTATCTTTTACTGAACTTCAGGCCTGTATATTTTAACTTTCTGAGGCTCATTCTGATGAAAACATACTCCATTACAATCACTATACCCACATTTATACTCTGAGTTGGCTGCATTTTGCTCCCCAGTGTTACCCGCCGTGTTTTCTTTGGATGAGGCCAAAGTGGTGGGGCCAAAGTGCATGATGGGATGCAGTACAACATGAAGATAGCACCCCGTATACTAGAAACTCTGACTGTAGTAGTACACCATCCACGTATCTTCAGTGCACTACAGATATTCCATTTGGTCACATACGGCATGCTACATACTACATGCTACTCTTAGGCAGATATAGTACGCAAGTAGTATGTAGTATGCCATTTCGAATACAGCCAATGTGTCACCAACTCTGGACAGTGTTTTCTCTGTTTACTGAAAAGCTCCCTAATTCTGCTGTTACTCTTGTGCCCTCAGCCACTATGTCCAACTGGACGAATGCGTGAGGAAAGTGATAAACCGCACCTTTTGTAGGGAGCCCTCTCTAAAGAACGAAATCTTCCTGAAGCTCCATCAGACGTATTTTCCGCTCTGCTTCTTCACGCAGGACCCCGGCCTGCATGTTCTGCTGCTGCTTACGTTGCCTTGCATCATTGTAACTTTCCTCGTGCCCTTTTTCTGCATTTACCTCAATGACACCGGCATATACTGTGGATCTTCTGAGTAAACTCAGCTCAAAACAAGCATGTATACCCATCTTGTTTTGGAAAGTCTCGGGGCTGTGGAGATAGGACAGCTCAAGGGCACTGGACTGTAAGCATCTGCAGATGCACGTCTAGTTACATGGTGGGCAGCCTTGAACCTATGTGAAATCAGACTGTTCAAGAAAAGTAAACATGGTCATATTGAACAGTTGGGTAAGTAGAATGGAGTCTGTAGGACAATCCTCATCAGACCATCTTTGTATTTTCATTACCTCAGGTTCCAAGTTTGTTTTAGTAGGGCTAGGACTGCTACCGCCACTGTTATTGCTTCAATTTTTTGTTTTGTTTGTTTGTTTTTCTTGCATCACTTTTTCTGTCCCATGGACTTCAACTGGCATCTATGACCCTGTCCACACGTATCCGGATATTTTTGAAAACATCGTTTTTTTCTCTCTGTTTTGGCCTCTGGCCCACACAAGAACTGTGTGCTTGGCCACTGAAAACAGAGGTTTCTGAAAACATGCCTGTAGCTGTTTTCATTTATGAAGTACGCAGAGCTCTCTCTGAAATATGCCTGATGAATGAGTTGTTTCTGTATGCTCAGGAACTGGGGGGGTGATCTGGGAGCTTATAACATGTTTATAATTGAATTTGGCTTTAATTTTTTTATTAAACTGCAGTGCGGAGGCATGAAAATGTACTGTGCTCAGTTCCTATGAAAGCGGTGTCACTTTGACTGCAAATATTAAAAATACCTCAGTGATTCTAAAGGGGTCTGTCTTGATCATAAAGCAAAGTCAGATTCCTAATCCCATAATTCAAATGGGGTGAAAAGCTAGGACTCACTCTCTCTGGATGATCAGAACTGTGTTTCAGAGATGGCGGTGAGCTGTGGCACTTCACTTTTTGAAGCTTCTATTTTCTAGCAGGACACGGACTTTGAACCTGTGTGAGATATCGAGTTATGGTGTTGTGATGGCCTACAGGTCAAAGTTTACAGTATTTCTGTGTTCTCTGCTTCAGCTTCACAGCTCTATATTTTGAACAGAGTGCATCACAGGCACATACATATATGCAGTATTAGCAGCTTCGGCCTGTTGCTATATGTCAATGCTTCCACGCTAGTCTGGGTAAGACTGGCCTGTAAATACATACAAATGCATTTAAGAGTTACACTATTTCTATTTCTATTGGCATATATATATATATATGGCATATACAGTATATTCAAGGGTTTATGATTACATGAAGTGCATTTACATGAAGTCTCCAGCTACTTCAAATCTCAATAGCTTATATCACTACAAAAGACTGAAGAGATCAGTGTGCATCAGTGTTAGACTAACGTGGTGAATAATTCATTGTCATTTTGTAGAAATTCATGGTCAACAACCATAGATTTTGATTATTAAGACTTATATAATACGTACATATTTATTTTAATGTATATGTCTAGAATTTTTTTATATATATAATGGAAATGTATTTTTCTGTCACAAGCCTGAAGTTTGTATTCGCCAACTTCTTAATCGACTTTTCCATTCCACGTTAAATGATGCAGAAGCTACCTCACTGCTGCATCAGCGCTAGAATGTAACTCCAGGACCATTTACGGTTTTAGCTTTTCTAAAATGCACACAGCTCATACACTATGAAATAATGAAAAAAAAAGAAAACAACAATAAAAAAGTGCATGCAACTGACTCACTGGTGGAAAAGCCTTCCCTTCTTCAAGCTATTTTCCACTGCCCTCTCAACTTCTTTCTCCTCTGGAATCCTTCTGACTGAGAAAAGTCAGGTAGCCTGCTAACTACAGATTCCTAATGTATCACCCACTCAGTCAACACAAGCAGCTTGTGATAAAAATCAGTTTGGAGAAAAACGCCAATATAAATGGAAATCTTTATTACGGGCAATTTAGTGTATATGATTTCTTATTAATTCTCAGCCTTCATAGCTAGCTAGCATTATCGCTGTTGTTGGTTATGAACAGTCTGACACTGGTGTGCAAATAGTTAGCTCTAAATTATCTATAGCATAATGTCATAATGGCCAAATACCACCACTGTGTGACTGTTTCTACAGCCCCATGTAGCACACAACTCTGGCATCTTTTTTCTAGTCCATTCTTTTGAGAGTTATGACTAATTTCCCACTGACACTGACACGTGATTCAGCTGCCAATATGCCGTCTATCTGTGTTTTATTAAATGGAGTGTTTTTGAGCCTTTTTTGTGTTCTTGTGTGGATGAAGAGATTTTTTAAGCTGGTGTAGACCAAGAAAAAACTCATTTTAAAAATACCCGGTTACATGTGGACAAAGCCTTAATTTACTTTATGCAATCTTTGGTTAAAGTGTTTTTACTGGACTGTGGTGAAATATGCTGCTAGCAAGGATATGCCCCTTCTCAATCCTATAGTATTCCTGTCGTCTGCCTTTTCATGTCAATTGTTAGCTAACAGAACTGTTATCCCCTTGCAAGAGGTGATGTTTTTACCTTGTATCACTTGTAATGTGTTCTCCAAACATCCGACACACATTCTACATATATGGGTTAATGATTTGACAAGCACGCCAACACCCCCCTACTTGGAGCACCGCCCTAACGAGTCATGGGATCTATCTAGAAATAACACTCTCATTTTGTTTCCACCTTCATAACAATAACTCTACATTCCCCACACGTTCAACCCAAAATTTTTCATGGTTGTCCCCAGACGGTCTGGTTACGAGATCACATTTGCCCCGTGGGACTAGGTGACACGCAGCCTTTCATATATTTGAAACTAGGTCGGTCAAATGGAAAATGAGGGACAAGCACATCTGATACCCTTATCAGACAGAAAGTAAACAGATAAAGCAGCAGATAGAACCATATCCAAATATATAAAAACACATAAAACAGTTTGAAACACATATTAAATATTTATTTTGAGACAAAAAAATAACAATTTGTTTTACAGTGGTTTGAAAACATTGTTCCTTCTTTTTTACAGTAATAGCAATTGGCACTGCTATTAAAATATCCACATCAGTATTTTCTCAGTATTGCTAAAGCTAAAGTAATACATTATTTACCATAAGAACTCAAATCTGTAAAATGTCTGTAAATGTCTTTTTTTTTTTTTTCTTTTTTTGTCTTTCTTTTTTTTTGTGACAGACAAACTACACCTCTTAGTTACAACCAGGCAACACTTTGAGTTCTACAAGAGGTTTGTTTGGGACAACGTTCTGACATGAGGACACTGTACTGATCCATGAGTGCTGCACTTATGAAAACCAAAAATCATTTCTTCATTCTAGAAATCTCAGTGTAATCTCTTTCTTTCCTTCTTAGCAACGTTTGTTCTTAAGTGCTGAAAGTGCTATAACAAGAGAACACCTGTTCAAGATCTAAGGTACAGACTTTATACCATGTGTATTTGAGAGTGATAGAGGTAAGCACGTCCTTTACATTGCTCAATCTCAATGTGTTAAACTCGGAATATTGCCACTGTGTATGTATATTACTCCATCCACACTCCACAGTTTAATGCACTGTTGACTAAAATGGCTGTTAGAGAAGAAAGCAGCAGCCCACATGTTTGCTTTGCACTTTTTGTGTCGCTCCTAGTGTGGCCTGCTTCTGTGCCTGGTGGTCTGACTCCTGAATATACTGTACCAGACTACCTGTGGGAATAATACAATCTGACTCGAACCATTTCTGATTGTCATTACTTACTCTTAATGGGCAATGGGGCTCTATGAAAAGTGATGCATTCAGAGTCTACAGTGTTAAAGGAAACAGGAGGAAATTGAAAGAACGGCAATTCAGACATAGCGTTAAACAATAATACCATTTGGAGGATTCGGGTGGGTGGTCCACGCAACTAGGGTGGTATAGGCTCGTGAAATCCCGTCTCGGAGTGTCTGCCATGCCAAGTCCTTTCACCATCACTCAAGCTATTTATTTTTTGTCTCCTCGTTCCAACATGTGAAAAACCACAGGTAGGAAGTGGCAATCCTGTGCCTTTTTATTCTATCAAATGATACCCCACTTCCGAATTCTTTTCCATGTTGAATGTTTTTCTTTTTTTTGTCTTCCTATTCCTACCATTCCTGCCTCTCTCCACACACAGCAACATTCACGTCCTCCCCACATACCGTGCACACAGAACAGCGTGACCCTGAAAAGACTGTGAGCTCCCTGCATGCCTGCACAGGTGTTATCCTCAGCCCACACTGAGCTTGTAAAACATCCACCCTGAAAAGTAACCCTGCAGATCGTCTGGCCGTTTGGATGAGCAACCTGTCTGCAGCCTTGGTAACCACCAGCACTGCCTGAGACATGTCAGCTGTGCCCACAATAGCGGCCTCTTCAAGAGCCCCTTTTGTTCCCCCATCCATTGACTTAAGCCATTCCTCTACGTGCCGTGTCCAAGCACTGCTGGTGTCATTCCGAGAGCTGCTTGCTCTCCCTGGCAGACACATTATTACAAGCACACAATGGCCCAGTGCAAAGTTTCGAGAGGCCACCATATTACGGGTCAAGCCCAACAGAGTCTCAAGCACTCTACTTCATGCATTCAGCCTGTCACACCTGAGCTAAGGGCTATGGGGGAACACCTGTAGTACTGGCTCTTTCAAACTTAAAATATGTGTTCAAAGTGTTCCATCCAAACGTGTTTTAGGAGGGGCGGTACGGTACAAAAGGCTAATTTGTTACACAACTATGAATGTTAGGGCCCGACCAATATATTGTATTGGATAGTATCAGCCAATATTTTATATACATATATATATATATATTTCTTTTTTCATTTTGAGGCTGTTTTTTATACTACAACTAATCTTCCAGAATAAACCAATAAAAAACTGCATACAAATATAACCATGAACACAAATTGTCCTTCTATGAAGATGAATGATGAATAATAAGAAAATTGAACTACAAATCTCAAGTTCTAGCCCTGTGCGGTAATATTTGTATTATTTTAGACTTTGTTAGTTGCAAGTTTAAGAACTAAGAAATGCCAATCATACAAAACTTAATTAAATTAAGACTTTTAGTCTGTTTAATTGTTGACCTTTTAAGTCATAATGCCTATAATATTAAGTTATTGGATTGTTTGCTCCTTAAAATAGGTTTGATTGGTCGGGCCCTAATGAATAAATCCCCTAATATCAGTTGCAGTTCTGAGAGGCTGTGACTGCTAGCACAAAACATCTTTAATCAGCATTTTCTTACG
This sequence comes from Semaprochilodus insignis, assembly GCA_034552555.1. Classification (NCBI taxonomy): domain Eukaryota; kingdom Metazoa; phylum Chordata; class Actinopteri; order Characiformes; family Prochilodontidae; genus Semaprochilodus; species Semaprochilodus insignis. Next base: position 29,142,833 of record CM067480.1, on the reverse strand, counting down.
CTAAATGCTTAAGGTGCCGATTTTAAGCCATACATTTAAGTGCTGAAATTACAACTTAGGGTCTAATGCTCAATATACAATTAGGGAATTTTCCATATTGTCATTGTCTGAAGAAAAACAAGTTAAAAAATAGGAACTTTACAGGAGAGGGCAAAAACTTAATATAACTTTAACCAATTTAAAATGGAAGTCAATGGAACCAGACCCTTTTCCAAGCAGCTTTGGGCCATTTCTGTTGGTCCATTATGACATTTTCACACATTGTAAACGGCAGCTGCTGCGTTCAAATAATGCATAAAAGTAAAAATTGACAAAAATTGAGATTTTTGTTTTTCTTTGGACAGCGATGAAATTTTTGTTAATATTTACTTGTTATTATTACTATTAATTATTATATAACTATTTATAGAGCACTTGGCATTCTAGTAGCTGCTCAAAGTGCTTCACAGACAGCTGATACAGTAATAGAAAACATTTCTTCTATTATATTTACTAGTTAGTAACTTTCCAAGTAACTTGGTCACTTTCCACTTCAACCTTTCATTTAAGAGATTTAATGCAGCTCACTTAAGGTGTTTAATAAGGTGGGTTTGAGCAGAAACATCACTTGTGCTAGACTAAAGCTAGACACTGCATTTTCAAGAGGAAACATTTCACAGAATAGTTAAATGGATTATATCAGCAGGTTTTTTGTTTGTCAGGCTGCCTCTCGGTAGACAGAAAGGACAGAGTCCATTTCACAGAGTCAGTGACCACAGCGCTTTCTGTGGAAGTCAGTGTTTTTCATGAAGAAAACGAGCCAAGCACGTTCGGCAGAGGCAATGTGGTGGCAGTGTTGTATCTCTAGGAGTGCAAGTGTAATAAAGCACCAAACATCATATCTTCAAAAGAAAGCAGACACTCCCAAAAACCTAATAACAACATTCAAACGCTGCACTTATATCTACCGTCCATAGTTCTAGCATCACATATCTCTGACCATCCATCAATCTGGAACCATTGGTTCTGTAGTTGCTGCACAGCCCAGCTGGCCGCCTCATATTCATCACAGCAAAAGTGAAAAGCCTTTCAAATACAAACCAGTGATTTTGGCATCAACACAGTGTTCAGCTCAGTTTAAGTTTGAAGAATACGAAATTAGTAGTCATGACACCTAAAGTCTCACCAAGGCCTTCTGCGACAGTCTGGCAGAGTGGGTAGCAGCATTTGGTTCTGTGTCTTACTAAAACATGTATTAATAGTAGTAGGTAACATTTTCATTACATAATGCCCACATTAAAACTAGTTCAAAAATGAAGTGAAATGGGAAAAAAAATCCTTCGGTGTAACGGCCTGTGGGAAAGTGAACTATGTCTGGGAAGCTGAGCTCTTGAGGTTTGCGTAAAGTACACAGTCACGCAACACAATCAACAGGAACATGGACACAACGTTATTTACAGTCTAAAGGGCAACTTTCCCTAATGCCATTCTCAGCCGTCTCTCTCTGCAGGGAATTGTGGTTCGGCATTTAGAGATTAGCCTTAATTGTTTATCGGACAAGAAACGTACAGTGCTGGGCAAAAGTCAGTCTTCATTTTTCTTTTCCAGTCAAAACGGCCACAAAGCACATTGTTCATTTGACAGCATCAAAAAAACTAGGAAATATATTCAACTAAAATACACAGAGGTCTCATCAAATAAATATAATATACTCTTTTGGCTATTTAGTATGTCCACTATTTCCCTTCATTACAGATTCTTTTTTTTTTGAGACTTGCTTTCTCCTTTTTAAATGAAATCTTCAGGGAGGTTTTTTTTTCATAGCTCTAAAGTTCAGTTTTATAAGTTCTCATGATCCAAGTAATCCCAACTACAAGTTTTGACTCATCAGCCCCTTTAACCCTATTCCACTTCCCAGATGCCCAGTTTTGGTGATTTCTTTCTTTTTGGTTTACTGCATCTTGATAGTTGCACATCCTTTCAGGCCCATGGCACAGGGATGCCTTCTCCAGTGGAAGGATTGACCAAACCTGTGGATTTTTTCAGATTTGAAGCAAGAGTGGAGCTTGGTTTTCACCCAACATGAGTTGGTGGTCTACCAGGTCTTGCACGGATGTTAGGAGTTCCATTTCCTCTATATCTTCTAATAATTTTCCAGCCTTGGAAGCTCCTATTTTTTATTTACTTTATTGGATGTTCCTCTCCTTTATGCTAGTGGATTTCCATATCTATATTTCTATATCTGTTCATAAAAATCCCATGAAGAATTAATTACTTGGGCAGGTTGACTGGAAATGAGATCTATGAAAGGTGGCTTTTGGCTTTCCACAGAACTGTAATACCTATGAAATATCATTGGCCTCAACAAACCTTTTATGTAAAAACACAAAGCGGGATAAGTAATAACACAGACTCACAGATCTGTTGGCTGTGGTGCGATGTGGATTTTAAAAGGTCATGCACTTCCTTTAAACTAGTTAAAGATTGATAGATGTCACCAAGACCAAGTTTCCTCGGTGAACCCATTCACTGTTTTGGCAGCAGAATGAGTTAAACAACACTCTTGCTTCCAGTTTAAGCTATTGCGTTAAGTGCCTTCATTTATATAGTGGCAGTTTGACAGCCATTGAAATTAACTTTGAAACAAGTCTATACATCTGGAAACGTAATCTTGTGAACTATGGCTTTAACTGTTCCTGTAAAACGCATATGTAACAGGAAATGTAACTTAAAGTACCAGGTCTCCAAAAAGGTCTCACTGTGAACACACAACAAATATCCTGACCTTTTCAGTCCAACCTAATGGTAAGCATCTATGTACCAATAACAACAATGTTCTATATCTCCTAAGCTCTCTTTCTTTAAAAAATGCCCTTATGAGTGCATCTCTGTTTTGAAGGAAGTGCTGCTCTGGACAATGAATAACGCCGTTCATCGGAATGCTTATACGGCTAAATAAATAGGTAAATAAATAAACAAAAGAACACAAAATCATTAATAAGCTTAAGGTTTAAGGTCAAGCCTCTGCACTAGAGAATCCTTATAGTGGCGGGGTTCAATACGCAACTAAAGAAATGTCACTTGTGTTCACGTCTATGGGGCCGGGAGTACTGCATTCAAGCGAAAGGATTGCACAGAAAAACGCATCAAACCACCCTGAGGGTTCTGAACTTGAGGTGCTACTGAAAAGTGATTCAGACCCTGTGGCCAGTGCCTACAGTACAGAAGAAAAGGCAACTTAGATCTACAGGCAGTTGGCTTCTAACTGGGGAGACATCCACTGTCTACTCAGGCCGTACTAGATTGGATTATTCACTTCCATACAGCCAGTACGGAAAAGTCTCCCAAATGGCATTGTTTTAAGGTGCATGGTCCATTCTGTGTCTTTCAGTCAAAGAGTCATAGGGCATCAGCAAGACTCGGGGAGGCCACTTCTTAGAGGAAACAAAGACGGATTTTTAAAAAAATATATAAATAAATAAATAAGACCAACGACAACAACAAATGGCATCTAAATCATGTGAATCGTCTGTGTCGATTTCTCCATTTTACATAGAATAAATACAATATTTTAGTGTACACATCCTGAAGATGAGTGGGTTATTAGAGTTCCTCTCTAAGCCTCATGGTCAGTTTCACCTTTACAGACAAAGCAGTGTGGCTCATCTTTGATCGGTCAAGTGTGGCATGGACATCTCCGAGAGCCGTCTCTACACAAGCATGTGAATCTCGTTGTACTCGTCACGGCCGTCTTCATCAAAATTGGGCGTATCTTCGTCTGCGTCCAACTGTGATGGGGAAAAACAAAACAAGCCACTTCACATCAAATGATCCACATTAGCACGAGTGTTCCCTGAACATGCCTCATATCAGCGAGATCTTACAGCAACCAGACGACTCCCAAAACAGGAGTTGTGCAACATCACTGCCTCAAAACAACTAAGCATTACTAAGCTGAAATGGGCCTGCAGACATAAAGTCAGCCAAAATGGCTAACCTGTGTACACACACGGGAGGAGAGGAAGGAAACGTGAGTCACATGATCAGACAGAATCTCTGAGCCTGCATCCACAAAATCCCACAGTATAGGAACGCTGATCCAGGATCACATTGTCTAGAACCTGAAGCTAATCAACTTAGACCCTTCCTGTCCACATGGATGGTTTTGAAAAGAAGTTTATCTCCTCTCTGGCCTCCAGTCCACATGGCCTCCAGCCTCTAAGGTGGAGTTGTTTTTTATGGATGGGTAGAATGGATCTTTCTGAAAATTCTGCAAAATGCTGAATACATTACAGTTTTCATGTGATAAGCTCAGTTGATGACTAGGTTGACGTTATATGTGGCAGTGATATTGTTTTTTCTTAATTATACTTTACTGTATCATCACACTGCCAGACCATATACAGCTCTGGAAATAAATAAGAGACCACTCCAGTTTCTTCTTAAATCAGCATCTCCACATGTACAGCAGGTTCTTAGTGAGGAACAGAAGGTTGGGTTCTAGCTTTACTGGCAGATACAGTGAGCGTCTGGTTCATAAGAACAAGGTCAAGCAGCAAACACACAGGACAACACAGCTACAGACTGGCAGAAGGCAAAAACCACTCTCTATTGACTGTGATGAGCACCACCTCATTTGAATGTCACTTAACCACCGTAAGATGACTTCAAGTGACCTACAGAAAGACTGGCGAGCGGTGGCTTGGGTGAAATGCACAAAGAGCATGGTTCAAAAAACAGGCTTCTGGAGGCGTCATTAGTCATTTTCTGAATAAACAGATCTAAAATACAATATTTGATCTGGAATTTGGCAGACATGTTTCCAGTAGTGTATAGAATAAAACAAAACTGCTCATTTTGGTCAAACACAAAACCATAAACTGTAAAACTAGAGAAACTGATCATTTTGAGATGGTCTCATAAATTTTTCCAGAGCTGTATACCAATTCCTCTTGTTTTTGTCATTTTTAATCCATCCCATGCAGCTTGAATATTCTCAAGCAGATTTTGCAGTAGGGGTGAAGTGTTAACACATGCAATAGCATCCCAAACATGTAATCGTGGATAGGTCTTGCGATGGTGCTGACCACACACGGATTCGTTGGTTGTCTCCACCAAGGCAAAAGCGGGACTCGTCACTGAAGATGACCCGCTGCCATTCTGAGTCACTCCATGACAGTCTGCCACGACACCATTGCAGTCTTTGATGATGTTGATGTGGTGTCCAGAGCAGTTGTTGTACTGTCTGCGTGCATGTAGTCTGCTGTCGTGCAGTTGACTGCCAAGGGTGCTGGCACTAACAGGATGTCTCATGGAGGGCATCACTGCACGCTGAACGTCCACAATCGTGGCTGTTGTTGTTGTGCCTTCTTCTATCCACTGCCGCCAACAGCGTGCTATGGTAGCACAGTCGGTATGTTGTGCAATATGCAGACAAGACCATCCTGCATCCAGAGCCCTACAACAAGCCCCCACTCCAACTCCTCCAGCTGCTCGAATTGCTTTTGAACTCTTCTCCGAGGCACACTTTGCTTGCAAAGGATGCTACCAACACAACAGCACGAGTCAGAATGGAAAGCACTCGCTACAGGACGACCTTATATAGTCATAACTGGGCTGAATACAATGAATTCTAATTTATGTCTCTTAGTGTGTTAGACACCATCCATTTCTTGCTTAGGCCAGTCAATGACTAAATTAAATCACGTGTCCAATTAAATTCTGCATACAATGACTGGGCTGAGCCAGGAGAAGAGGAACCAAACCTGAGTTTCTTATCATTTTGCATGACTCATATTGCTTTTTATTGTGTTGAAGTTTATTGGTATTTATTCTAATCTTATACAACATTGCAAACAAAAACTACCTATCACCCAATCAATTATTTTGCACACTGTTGTTCTTCCGTAACCTAACACTCTTTATGGAAAGTGTCAGTGAATGGACTCACCGCTGCCAGCTCTCTCTCCTCAAAGATTCTGGTGAGGATGAGTCTGCGGAGTGGGACAGTCATGATGAGGATGAAGGGGAAGGCCAGAGATGCCACAGTGGACTTCACCACCCACAGCAGAACTATACACAGCAGCTGGATGATGGTGAACATGTTCATACGCCACGTCTTCACCTACAGAGACGTGAGGAAGAGAGACTACAGCTATATAATCTGAATTTAAAAAATGATCTTATATAAATCTTATATAAATTGTGTCTCAGCTTTCACACTGCCAGAAATCACTTGTAGTCTTAAAGGTTCCTATACTAATTACACGCTGCTAGGAAATTGAGGATTTGGGTGCCACCTAGTGGGTGTAATACAATGTTTTCAGTGAAACTGTTAACAAATTATCACCTGCTTCCAAAACGAGACACATTCATGAAGATGTTTTCTAATTTAATTCAATGCATGCATATCTAACAAGCCCTTTCGAGCCATACAAAGAACAGGAAACCTGCACTAGTCACATCTGCCCACCTTGGTGACGTAGATGTGGTCAGGGTGGTGTTTTGCAGGGGTGACCATAAGTGTGATTCGCTCATACAGCTGAATGCCAGTCAAAGAGGTGATGCCCATGTACAGGAAGATTCCAAACAGAACAGCTAGAGGAATATGTCGCAACATGTCCGTCATCACAATGGACATGCCTGCAGGTTAGAGGAAGAGGTAAAGAGACTCCAACTGTGGCAAATGTCACTGAGCGAGAAGCATGAGCAAAAGTGCACACAAAAGCTACATGACTGCTACAACTCTGAATCCGAAAAAGTTGAGACAATATGTAAAACGTGAATGAAAAAAGAAAGCAGTGACTTGTTTACTTTGACTTGTATTTCACTGCAGACTGTATGAACACAACATACTTCATGTTTGTCCTGGTCAACTGCTATTAAGTTATACATACACATCCATTCCTGTATCTATGCCTGGAACACATTCCAAAAATAGCTGGGAGCAATATAGGGTTTGTTATGAAGTAAACTAAATAAATAATGATGTGATTTGAGTGTGATTGTGATTTGGTACAAAAGGATCTATGAAAGTCCTTGATGAAAGACAGAAGAAATATAGGAAGCAATTCTAAGTTTTTAATTCTAGGTTACAGGATATGAAATCTTGATTTTCATATATTCCCTCTATGCTGCATAATATAAAAGATTCAAGGAATTTAGTGGAATTTCAGTGCATAAATAGTGCAACCATAAGCTGAATATCTGTGTGACTCTCTGATCCCTAAGACACATTCGCATATAAGCCATTTTACCACATGGGCTAAAGATTGCTTTGGCAAGCCTTTCACTCCTCTGGGCTCTGATGTATCTGGAATGGACCATCACACATTAGAAACTTGTACTGGGGTCAGACAAATCAGTATTTCAGGAATTGTTAGGACAACATATGGACATTAGGTGCTCCAGACCAAACACCAAAGGGACCATCCAGACTGTTACCAGCCTGGTCAAGTCCAAAAGCCAGTCTTTAATGGTATTGGGTCATTGTGTCATTGCCCTTGGCAAAGCTAACTTATACTTCTGGGATGCACCATTTAGGACATATAGGACATAGACAATACAAAACCACATACTGCACACATTTCAAGGGCCGGCGGCAGAAGAAGAAGGTATGGGTGCTGGACTGGCCTGCCTGCAGACACGGGCTGTCCCCAGTACAAAATGTGTGGTGCATTGTAAAATGCAAAATGTGACCACAAAGACCCCCGAACTGTTCCATACCTTAAAAGATTACACCTGTAGCTTCATCACTTGGTGTATTCAGTCTATAAATGTCTTATAAGTGTTGTGAAAAAGAATGACAATATTACAGAATGGTAAATGCTTTACTGTCCCAACATTTATGAAATATGTTGCAACAAGTGTTTATTTAAAAAGAGAATTATATATAAAATTCATGAGGCAAACCATCAAATTATGTGCTGTTGTATTGTTTTCGATGTAATACAGGTCAAAAAACATTTTTCAAATCACTGTTTCAAAATGTTTTCATTTTAATTTTAAATTTACATACCATCCTAACCTTTTTCAGATTTGGGCTTGTAATAGTGCCCCCTTGTGGATAATCTTTAGCCTGCTATAGTGAGTGAATGAGTTACTGAGTTACAAACTCAGTACATGAAAAGATAGGCATCTAAAGATCCTAAAGATTTTACCAGCACTTCTCTTACCCACAAGTATGGCCACACACATCCCGGTCACTCTCTGCTCTTTGACTTCCTGGATCATGGGCTTTTCTCCAGGGGCAGTAGCCTTGCTCATGACTGTCAGAGCATTGACGTGGGTTACGGAGCGTACGGTGGCAGCAGTTAGCCAGGGAAGGCCAAACAGTGGGCATATTGCCCCCAGAGTCACAATCAGCAGCAGATCCAAGTGGAAGCCTGAACCCTTTACCAATCGACGCTCCTTCTTGCTCACTATCAGCCTGGAAAGAGAGAGAGAAATAAAAAGACAGAGAGAAAAGTGCTGTGACTGAGGCTACATGAAGTTCTTGTACCATCGTTCTCTTGAAAGACAAAGCTTTTTTTAGGGCGGTGATGTAATGTTTTGAACGTGTGGCTGAACTCACGTGGTGATCTGTGTTTCCATGAAGATGAGAATGAAAACGAGAAGGGCGGGCACCACGGCGGCTCCCATCATCCATGTGGGGAAAGGCTGTTTGTCTCCGAATGGGCTGATGAACCAGCCGCGTTTGTCGGGAGATGTGACTGAGAAACCAGAGGGCACGTTCAGTTTCTGCAACCACAGAACATCACAAAACACAAGTGCTCAAATCCCGGTCCTTGCTGTTCACTGCACCGCGCCAAGTCTTCAACCACACTCTAATATGCAACTCCTAAAGAAAGCTGGCTTCAATTACAGGCAAGCGTTTAATAAGGAGTATGAGCAAGCGCAGGAAATCAGAGCACATATTGTTGCTCTGTAGAGATGTACATGACATTATCATGCTGTGATTTTAAACAGACACATCCGTCTCTATTTACACTTTGTATGTTGTATGTCTTCATGCATGTTGATTGTTTGATTTACTGTCTTTTTAATCTTGAAATGTCATTTGTATGAACCTACACCAAGGAAAAATATGACATATTTTTATTTTATTTTATTTTTTTATTTTATTATATTTTATCATCCTGATGGAACAATATAGGTTATACTCTATTGTGGTTACCTTCAAGGGGGCAGTCATTGAAGGGGGCAGTCGTGGGTTAGGGAACCTGCCTCATGACTGGAGGGTTGGCGGTTTGATTCCCAGAACCAACAGAAACAACTGAAGTGCCATTGAGCAAGGCAATTAACCCCCCAGTCGCTCCTTGGGCACCATGGATAGGGCTGCCCACCACTCTGGGCAAGTGCTGTGTGTGTGTGTGTGTGTGTGTGTGTGTGTGCGTGTGTGTGTGGTTATTTCACTTCACGGATGGGTTAAATGTGGAAGACAAATTCCTCTGTGTGTGTAAGCACAAATGACATGAAATGACCCAAAAACTCTCTACTCAGAGAATGAGTGGTCTCACCTGTGTATAAGTGTCAGGGATACAGAGGTCCACTATCACAGACAGCAGAATAGAGATGGGAATGCCAAAGTCTCCAATGATTCTCCTGGCCTTTGGGTTCAAGCAATAAAACACACAAACAAAGCTCAGTGTGACTGGAATGACTCGGTCAGTGGTATTTTTAACACAACTCTTTTGTAGCTTCTTTTCACACATGGCGTCATCCCACCTTGCCACCGAGGAAGCGACTATTGCGGAACTTTCTGAGGAAGAAGGCCACGAAGAAGGTCCCCAGCATGAGCACAAAAGAGAGCAGGGCTGTGTTGGGCTGGTTTAGAATAGGGCCCTCAATCAACACACTCTCATCAGGCGCTTCTGGGTCTCTGAGGGCTGGGAGGCCTGGAGAGGTTGGGTAGCTCCTCATCAGTGGATGCTCCTGGAACACCTACAACAGAATACCACATTTATTATCATCCAGATTTATTCATGTTTAAATGGTGGGCGTATTAACTCTTAGGTAGGTTTTGTGTGCTGCTACCAACACACTACGGCAGAAGGATTTCACATATACCTGTGTCTGCAGTCACAGATCACTCATATATAAAGGCTAGAAACTAAACGTGTCCAAGTAAGAATGCAATGAGGTATGTAACTGTTATAACAGACCTGCATCACAATGTGTTTTATGGAATGAAATACATATTTATACATTTTTTGTGGGCTTATGTAATAAAAATAAATGAAAACATTACTTTTACCGTTTACCTGCTAAATTTAACAAGATAGTGTCGTAACTTTCACTTCAACCAATAATGGAATTACATGTAATGTAAGAAACCGTTGTAATACATCTGCAGCTGGACAGTTCTGCAATAGCTAACAAGCCTAACTAATGCGCTTCCAATAACACTGAAAGAGGCTTAGCTGAAATATTGACAGAAGGATTCACTCCAAAACTGCAACATATGAAGTAAAGAACAAGTTACCTAATTATCTATTACTACGTAGTTTTAAACCTAGTCTCATAACTTACTCGTCTTCAGAGAGTCTCCTGTGTTTTGTTGCTTAACATGGTGAAGAACTACTTATTTGTGAGCACAAGGACATCAGAGAGAGCAACTAATCACAGTTAGTCACGTTAAGTCCGTAAGTGATTTCTGAAATGCACCCACAGGAAACAAAGTCATTTCCTTGGGAACCATGCAAGCATACCTTGCTTATAAATGTTTCAAAGAAACCCGTATAACTTTCAAGGGGGACCTATTTTCTGGCGTTAGCCTTTTCTTTAGTGTGTTAAATAGTGTTTTGTGTTATGAAGCCCGTAGTACACGCCACTAGGGCATACAGGGCTCATTGGGAGGCGGGGCTTAAAGACACAGGTGTTCTAACATAGCATTTCAGACAAAGGGTGAATACAGTTATACAGTATGAGTAGAATATTAGTTTTGGGAAAACTAAAGCTTGTAAATGTATTCTAGTAGACTCCAAAAATAAAATAAGCATAATAGATCCCTTTTAGTGATCTGAATCTATAAACCTTAATACTCCAAAAGACAAAACTGCGTTGCTAACGGGACAGATAAAAACCAGTGCATATTTGATTCACATAGCCTTGAGAACATAATTGTTGAAAAAGAAAGGTTTAAAAGAACAATGCAATTTGTTCATGAATCAGATGAGTCAGTATGGCTCTCTTAATTAGAGTACTGATTCTACAATTAGGCTGAGCAGACCTCAGGGCTGCTGTGCAAGAATATTGCTCCACTTCAATTATGTTGCACGTTCTTGTTGCTAAATGTCACCAAGTTCTTACTCAAGTGTATGTGATTGGTGGGGACCAAGTTTACCACTGCGCTTTGTCTCGTTCGACATGTTTACATACTTGTCAGTGGGAACTGTAAATGAAAATTTAGACTCTGCAAATCCTTCCATAAACTTTCAGATTCAATGATTACCTTGAAGAGTTTGGAGAAGGTTTCGTAGATGAAGATGAGGGAGATGAGGAAAGCAAAGATCTCCTGAGTGAAAGGTGAAATGTAGCGCACAAGGAAGCTTCCCTCAGCTGCTACGATCACCAGCACGATGAAAATGAGCCAGAAGCCGATCCACACCCGTCCCGTGAGGTACTCGAAGCCCTGTGCCTGGCAGAACTGATCCAGAGGAGAGAAAAAAGACACACTTTAGAGACAAAATATGTTGTGCCAGAAACCATATAAGTCTATTTGAGATTACTTTATGGTTTGAGGGAAGGTTGTAATAATGTAGGCATGCAGTTTGTACAATGCTGCTTGGAGATAGGGGTATAAACTTCCATTACTTGTTAGCTACATGAGCTTCATAACACCAATGCAAAACCACAGTTGCAAACATGTCCTGGCTATGTGGCATTTGCACAGCATTTGGGATAAGAGGGAGAGTTGTGTAAATCATATTCTTTGCCAAGCTATTCATTTAGTCTAGCACTACTATGTCCTTGGACTGGCAATAAATAATGGATTACATCTAGTGTGTGAGTCACCATAGCAAAGTAAGGTCCAAGAGGTTACTATAACCCCAATTCCTTTTGTGTGGAGTAATATAATTAGGTGTGAAACCTTCAATACTCAATGCATGGTAAGATGTACAAATTCCACAATGATGGAGCTGCTGCTAGTCTCAGCAGCTGTATGATCCAGAGGGACTGTACCTTGTAGAAGGCCTCCTCAAACACTAGTAGAGGCCCAGAGAAGCCAATAATGAGCAGCGGCTGTCCTGCCAGCAGGGAGAACAGCACCCCAACTGCTGCCGTGGAAATAATGAGCTCTGAGACCCCCATCATACCTTGTGTCTTTTCCCCTAAACAGACCAAAACAAGCAATTTGAATGTCCAGTCATATATTTCAGGGCCAAGGAAAAGAAATGTATAAATACCTGTTAATCACTATTAACACTGACAATAAAAGCATGGTGTCATTTGATGGACATGAAATACAACGTTTGGTAAGGTTAGATATCATAATAACGATATGATACGCAACAAATTAGGATTAAAACTGTATGCCTCAGACTGGATGGGCTGCAAACAAAGAGATCTAAAAAAGACTAAACTCTCCTTTAAGCAAATAGCTACAAATACAGAATTACAAATACACATTTCACTATTCTGCAATATACAAAGAATGCAGTACTAGCAGCGAAAAACCTCAACCTTTGCTGGGGACTAATGCCCATGACGTCATACCCATGTGCTCCACCAATCACAACGCACGTTCCCATTCAGTCCCACCCGAATTCTAATCTGTCTCACCTGTCCCTCGTTACCTTCCCCTGTATATATACCAGTGTGTTTTTCTTCTTCTTCTTTGTGAGGTATTGCCAACCTAGTTGACTACTGAGTGGGACTTAGTGATTTTGATTGATTGATTGATTGATTGTTTCCCCTTGCAAGTTTCTTGGCTCCGCTCTCCTCCCTCCAGGTATGTTTGCTCTGATTTTGTAGTTAAGTTTGCTCCCTTGTATTCATAATAAAACTAACCTTGTTTGTTAATTTTTAGACTGTGGCATTTTTCTGGAAATGTTCTGCCCAATTTCTATTAAAAAAATAAAAATAAAGACAAAATCTGCCATATTTTTGTGCATACCTTTTTTCCACCAAAGTGTTAAATTCAGCAAATAATCAGAAATTTATCTGTAAAGGATGAGCTCATTTTCAGTTATGGGGCTGATGTGCCCAAACCTGTGCACAAAGCAGTTTGTTTTTCTTTCATTTTAATGGGTGCACAAAAATGTCTAAATACATCATTACATTACATCATACTGTGCATAGTTTCTCAATTCTGGAGCATTTCTGGTGGTCCGTTCATAAAACTTTCAAATTACAAAGTTTTGTTGTTGTTGTTGTTGTTGTTGTTGTTGTTTTTTGGACACACAATGATGTGTTTAATTCCTTAAAACATTATTATGGTGATGCAGATTTGCCCAATCCAGCTTCACACAACTATGAACAGGAGCATAGTCATATCATATTTGAACATTTTTCACAGGCTAGCAGTCTGTGTCGAGTGTGTGTATAAAGTAATTTGATACCTTCAGTCATCTGTGCTTTTATTTTGTGTTTATTATGGAAAATCATATAACAGTAAAATAGCTTGATTATTGGTTGAGAGACGTGCAGAAACTGTGAGCTAAGTTACTAAGTGGGGAATTACTTCCTTTACCTAGCAGTCCTCCAAACGTGATGGTGGGTGAGAGGGCAGCAAAGTAGATAAAAATGACTGCAGCGATGCACTGAGAGTCCAGTGCATCCTTCAGGTCACTCATGTAGTGTGGATAGCGGCGCCGGATGTCATGAAGGACTCCTCCAAATGGAATACCAGAGCGCTTCAGTGGGTCCACCTCCAACTCCTCTTCCTCTGGGTCATCTCGAATTAGATCTGACACAGAAAGGACACAAACAGGCTAGTAGTAGCCTCATCACCCAGACCCTCTAACGGGGTCAACGTCGGCCTCTACACTTTAAAAGAAAGTCTTTCAGGAAAATAAAAGCTAAAGTTAAAGCTGCATGTCAAAGGTGTCAGGAACACAGAATGAGCATACAGCCAGAAGAGCATATCCATAATGTTGCTTCAGACTGTACTGCTCTCAAATGCAGTAGTATGAACAGCTGAGAAAGATGGTTCTTTGGTAGCACTGTCCTCTGAAAGCTTCTCTGCCTATTACACAATGGAAAACTGAATGATACCAGGGCTGCTTAGTTAGGTAATCTGAAAGAAGTTGTGTAAACTGTGACAAGGAAAATGTTGATGTTACTCACAGTACTATGGCAAGGAAAATATTGATGTGAATCATATAATGATTGAATCTGTAGTTAAATGGTATCCTGGAAGCTAAAAACTCACTGGAAGCACATGCATTTCATACCCCGATTCAATTTACACCATCTCAAACATACTCACAAGACATAGTGTGATGTATACACCGACTGGCTGCATCATTAAGCTCACCTCCTTGTATCTACACTCTTTTATCACTCCACTGCATCAAGCACTGTGTAGTTTTGCAGTCACTTTGTAATCCTGCTGTGTCTGATCCACTTGTAGGAGGACACCACCACCATGTCAGTATCACTGCAGTGCTATAATGCTAGAATAACCCACCACACATTAAATACCTGCTCTGTGGGGGTCCTGACCATTGAAGAACAGGGTGAAAGGGGGCTAACAACATATCCAGGGAAACAGATGGGCTACAGACTGCAATTGTAGAACTACAAAGTGCACCTACACAGTAAATGGATCTGTCAGATCGTAGGCAGCATTTCTTCATTTGATCTGTGTATATCTGTATTTGAAGGATACTCTGGAACAGCCTTTGATGGCGTAGCGGTCTAAAAATGCAGCCCACCTAGACTGCAGCCTACAATTAGTTTGAACCTCTTGGTTGGTCTCCCTTTTTGTAAGTTTCTGGGACCTTTTGTCAGTCTTTTCTCTGTTTATAATCCAGCGTTTTGGTTTCTGTGTTTGCTCTGGTCTTTTGGTTCTCTCAGGTTTTGGTTTTCATGGATATGGGGGTATTCTCAATTCTGCCTACCAGCTCAGATCTGCATCCGGCCCCCGCGACATCAATGTTTTTACCCTCTGACATAAAGAGTTAAACAGCAGATTGCTTTATAGAAGTGAAAGCAGATTTTCGTTCAGTGAACCTGATCAGATTTGTGCTAAGTCTGATTGGCAGGTAATAGCTGGAAGAACAGCACTGGTATACAGATTTGTTTTTTTCTGTTTAGACTTTCACTGAGAAAAATCGACACTGACAGATGTGATTGTTTGAACAGATGAGGTTTATCTTAAACTCTGTGGTCGGGATATTCATGTCTCTCACCTTTAGTCTCCTGATCAGATCCCACCACAGTGTTCAAGCATTTCTTATTCTCTCTCTCCTTGCGCTTGCGTAGCATCATCTTCTGGAAGGATGCCACTGTCTTGAGTAGGTCTTTGCCCTCTACATCAGAGGGAGGAATCACAATGCTGCAGTCCAGAAACTCATTTATGCCATTTAGCAGATCCTGACGGTCATCGGCGAAGTAGGCCACCTCGTGGAAGTTCTGAAGAGAGTCAAGGAGAGCAGTGAAGTGGAGCATATTTTGCAGACAGGATGTCTCGGAGTGAGATTTCTTATTCCATCCTTATTCTACTCACAAGGCAAACCTTGGAAACACTACTCAGAGGAAAGTTTTGTTTCATTTAATATAGCTGTGTGGGGAAGAGAATTCACATGAATGTATCCTTGCTTTCAGCAGTGGAGCATTTTTGGCAAACCTGAACGGGCATACTGTAAAACCCTCATAGCTTCTTCGGGCAGCCCCTTTATTGGTGTTGACACAAAGGACCTTATGTTGGTTAAAGTTAAATTTTAGTATTGCTGCCTCAGCTTCTACTGTTGTTGTTTGTTAGATATGGTGTAGCTTCTGAACATTTGTGAGCACACATTTAGATCAGAATTTAAATCACTGAACAGCTTATTTTTGCTGTTGGAATCGTGGAAGTGTGTTCAGTCAGAGTGGTAACTGAAGTCTAAAGAATTTTTGTGCACTTCTTTAATCGCTTACATTCATACAATGAAATAATGTTTCACTTAATTTAAAAATAGCTGTGATGAGGGTGTTCGGGATGCTCAGGTTGGTTAATGTGTAATAATAAGAAATTATCCTGATTCAACATTTCTTTTCCCCCCGTGTGAACTTTGAAATTACTCAAACCATACGGTTCACAGACAATGATCATCTTCACCACCTTCCTCACCTTGACAAAAATACGTGGCCAGATAAATAGGTAGTTGTTTTCCCCTTATTTTACTTTTACGATATGGTTTTGGCCTATTTTGACATTTTTAAAAACATACATGGCGTAGAGGTACATACAGCACATTGTGAGGCAAAAATAGTACCAGTTCCCTGCTGCTGTACAATTTTCAAAGTAGAAAATACAGCCACAAATCTGAAAAAGTGGGGAATGTACAAAAAATGCAAAAATGCAGAGTTTCTTATAATTACATGTGCATTCATTTCATTGCAGATAGTATGAATCCAAGATTCATACGTTGCATGTTTTGTCTGATCAACCTCATTTAATGTGTTAATATACATCCATTCCTGCATTTCAGCACATGCAACACATTCCAAAAAAAGTTGGGACAGGGCAATTTAAGGTTAGTAATGAGGTACAAAAATTAAATAATTTCATTTCAGACAGGTGATTGAAATCAGGATTTGGTACAAAAGTAGTATCCATGAAAGGCTTTGAGAAGCAAAGATGGGAAGAGGATCTCCGGTTTGTCAATGAATGTGTAAGAAAATGATTGAAACAAAGAAAGACTGGAATCAATTAGCATATTTCTCCCTCTACAGAGCAAAGTATCACTAAGGAACTGGGAGGAAGTTCAGCATGTAAAAAGTGCAGGCCTTAGCTGAACACCCGTGATCTCTGATCTCTCAGATGGCATAGCATCAAAAACCGCCATTCAACAATAACAGGGGATCATTTTGGCAAACCTCTGTCAAGCACCACAATACGGAGTTATATTCACATATGTCACTTAAAAGTTTTCAGTGTAAAACAGAAACCTTATGTTAACCATGTCCAGAAGCACTGTTGACTTCTCTGGGCTGTGAGGCATCTGGGATGGGCCATCACACAGTGTAAACATGTATTGTGGTCAGACGAATCAGTAATCCAGATCTTTTCTGAAATAATTGGACACTGTGTGCTCTGGACCACAGACAAAAAGGATCATCTGTTATCAGCAACAAGTCCAAAAACCAGGGTCTGTCATGGTATGGGGTGAGTGAGTCAGAAGAGTCGCACAGTATATGCTACCTTCAATAAGACGTCTCTTCCAGGGACATCTATGCATCTTTTAGCAAGACAATGCAAAACCAAAAGCTGCACACATAAAAAGGCATGACTGCAGAAGAAGAGGGTACAGGTACTGGACTGGCCTGTCTGCAGTTCTGACCTGTCCCCAGTAGAGAATATGTGAGGAATTTTGAAATAAAAAATTAAACAGTGATCCTGTACCCTTGCACACCTTCAGACATGTCTACAGGAAGAATGGGACCAAATGACACTTGAAACACTTAATCACTTGGTTTCCTCTGTGCCAAAAACGTCTTTTAAATGTTATGAGAAGCAATGGCAATATTACAAAGTGGTAAATGCTTTACTGTCCCAACTTTTGCAGGTCTGAAATGCAGGAATGGATGTATATTAAGAAATGAAATTAGGTTGACAAGATAAAACCTGACATTTCTTGGGTTCATACTATCTGTAAAAAGATCAAATTCAAAGTAAACGTAAGAAACACCATGTTTTGTATTTTATTTGCATTTTTCATAGTGTCCCGACCTATGGGGGGGAGCGGGGGTTGTACATATAAAACTCAGGAGACATGTGTACCAGTCGGTTTGGGTCACCTTGACTATATTTGCATTGTAGACCCCTGGTTCCTATCACAAGTCAGTAAGTTTCTCTACAGTCACCAAGTTGTTTTAACCTAAAAAAAAGTTAGTGTCTGGGCTACCTTAATATTTTGATTTAATTGAACTTGAAATAATACATTTCTGGGCATAAAGCACAGATTCTCGTACTGTTAACTTACTATCTGCAATTCAATTAACTCCAAATTTTAAGGTAGCCTGAACACTAACTTTTTAAAGTTAAAACAACTTTTTTGTTTTGTTTTGTTTTGTTTTTCCAGTGAATGACTTTTTTTACATCTGAACTACTGGATGATAAAAAAAAAAAGCAGAAAATAATGAATTTAAATATCTGGAGTTCTGCAATGATTTTCCACAAAGGGCCCTATTATGAGGACTAACCTTGTCAGACATGAGTGTGGAGAAAGACCGTCCAATCTCATGGTAATCTATGTTGGTTTGACTGGGGCCAAGGAGCACAAAGATGAACCGCACAGGAACTGGAACCTCCAGAACCGACTCCAATGTGACTGCCTCGTTTAGCCTCACAAACGCCATGGCAGGCTGCTCCAGAAACTCCACACAGCCTACACACACACACACACACACACACACACACAGCAATTTTACTGCCTCTAAGGAAATATTAGCAAGTAGAATTATCTCATATCAATGCAATACATCTTATTTAGTTATCTGATCAGATCGCTTGTCTTACAAAGCACTCTAAGCGTAATGTTAATGTTAATCTTGTTTATTGTAAGAACCCTAATTACCCTTATCAGCCTCGCTTAGATATTTTAATATATTTAAAATCATGTTTGGCACAAAACAAGGACAAAGAGTCGTTCTGATTATTCTGATTATTATTTCTATTATGAATGTTATGATTATTATGTCAATAGCTGCAATATTAAATTGGGACTGCCTCTAGCACTGTTTTCCTTCAACACTATTGACTATTGGTAATATGTAAAGCCATTGTAGGTAGTCGTTAATATGAGGATTAAGACTGTGTACTTTAACTAACTAACTTTTTGGCCAGAATTATCAATGGCTGCCTTGTCAACACACTTGTTCTGATATGATCTTAAGTTGATAAAAGATGAAAAGTTTTGTTTTTTCATTTGGTAAGCATGTCATTTTCAATATACGGTCATATCGATATATTATGTACACCTCTTTGTTTCTACACTCATTCTCTATTTTATCAGCTCCACTTACCACATAGGAGCAATGTACAATTACAGACTGTAGTCCATCTGATACTTTGTAATCCCTTGTAATCCCCTTTCACCCTGGACCCCCAAACGACCACAGAGCAGGCATTATGTGGGTGGTGGATCATTCTCAGCACTGCAGTGACACTGACATGGTGGTGGTGTGTTAGTGTGTGTGTTGTGCTGGTGTGAGTGGATCAGACACAGCAATGCTGCTGGAGTGTTTAAACACTGTGTCCACTCACTGTCCACTCTATTAGACACTCCTACCTTGCTGGTCCACAATAGTTAATCTGTTGCTGCACAGTTTGTGTTGGTCATCCTCTAGCCCTTCATCAGTGCTCACAGGACACTGGCCACAGGACACTGGCCACAGGACGCTAGACACAGGACGCTGCTGGCTGGATAGTTTTGGTTGGTGGACTATTCTCAGTCCAGCAGTGATGCACCACAACCATGTCAGTGCCACTGTAGTGTTGGAAACGATCCACCACCTACATACTACCTGCTCTGTGGTGGTCCTGGGGGGGTCCTGACCATTAAGAAGAAGGGCAACAAAGTATACAAAGAAGCAGATGGACTACAGTCTGTAACTGCAGAACGCAAAGAGGTGTGCATAATGTTCTGAAATGGTCCCTTAGACTGATGAAGAACATGTTGCAGATGGTTCTTTATAGGACCTTTTTGGAAATGGTTCTTTACACCATGTAGAACCTATATATTATATATACCATGTAGAACCAAGAACACTCAAAGAACCCTTTGAGTAATTAAATGGTTCTTTGCATGGTGAAATGGTCCTGATGGAGAGTGATGGAGAATATGTTGTAGTAAAATGATCTGCAAATGGAAAAAGACAATTTCTCTAGATAAAAATTACTGTAAACATCTAAAACATCTAGATAGCAATTCAATAATCTTACAGTATTTATACAAAAGTCTGAGAATGAGAAAAATTAGTCATATTGAATAGATTTAAGATGTTTTCACTTTACAATGTAGTGAAATATAACACACAAAGGCAAACAAATGGATATCCACTTTCTTTTACTCCCTCTCACTCCTTGAGTTAAAGCATGAGCCTTGATTAATCAGAGCGTAAAACTCTAAACTAAAATCAGGCACAAGATAGAATTGTATAATCCAGCAAGGCCAAAGTAAAGTGTTACTGGAAAATTCTGTTGTGATGAATAAACATAATTTTTGGCCCTGAAAACGAAACAAAGAAGGGGAAAAACTGGAGTGAGGGGGCTCTTAGCTTACCCACTAAAACCACTGTGGCCTCAGCATCCTTGGGGATTTTCGCCAGCAGTTTCATAGATCTGGCTGCAGCATGGGCCTCGGCAGGAACGGGGTGCATTTTTTTCTTTTGTTAACAGAAGAAAATAGTTAGTACTGTATTAACATTAAACATCGGCTCAAAGCTGTGGCTGAAGGCTTTTGGCAGGCAGCGCATGCAAACGTTTCCCCATGGCTATGAGGGAAATCGTTGTTCCACATGTGGGCATTGTGGCTCTGTGTTCTCTGTTCGTCTCTGTTCTCTGAATTTTAATGAGCCATTTCACCTGCCTTTTATCAGGACACACAAATTTACAGAACCAGGTGAGAAAATGACCAAATGATAAATCATTTTAAGTCCGTTTAACATGATCCTTTTCTTGTTCCTATTTATGGGTTGTTTTAAATTTGCAGAGATTTTCAGCAATGGGGGACATTAAAAGTTTCACAGTAAGTGTATCAGGAGGCTTTAACAAGAAGCACCTGCGCACTCATGGGCATGTGCTAAAATGAGCCAGGCTATTACCTGCCCATCTAATGCCTCCCCTGTGCTAGCATGTGATTGGAACAACCACAGCAAACCTCCAACTATGCCTTATGTGAAATATGGCCCATTAACATAGTCATATGTAAAAGATTTGGGTGCCACTGCACCGCTACAACACAGCTAAATGACTGCTTGGGCTGGCCACTTCAGTGATGCTACATCGCAGCTATGTGACTATCTGGGCCAGCTTTTTGAGTGACGCCACACTGCTGCTATACACCTGCCTAGGCAGTGGGGTTGGCTGCATGAGTGACGCTACACCTCAGCTTGCTTGGGCTGGCCACTGGAGCAATGCTACATCATAGCTATGTTAATGCCTTGGCTGGCAGCGGTAGCTTAAGTCATGCTACATTGTACAAGTCCGCCTGGACTGGTGGTGTTCAGCTGTGAAGCTGCTTGGGCTGGACGCTACCCCCACACTTGGCTGACTCTTGCAAGGCTTCCCCAGCCAGCTTGCCACCTGTGTGACATTATACAATTGTTGCAAGGCCCCTTGGGCAGAGTGGGACCTTTTCCTGTGGCTAAGGACTTTCCAGGCCAGCTAAATAATATTGTGCACTTAAATGAGCAGGAAATTGATATATTTTAAGTTTGTCTTATTTTCCATCTAAACTTTTGCATATGACTATATCACAGCAGGTCAGAGACTGTTGTCCAGATGTCCCCCACACAGAGAAGTTCTGATTAATCCTAGAGAAGCCTCCTCTACAGTACATGCATTTGTTGGCTAGCAAGCAGCTCACAAACAAGCTCACAAACACCTCTTTGTCATGCTCTGAAGATTTAGTGTCGAGTGTCGCGCTGTGGTCCTCGGACACCAGAGGCAAACTTGTGTCGTGGACATGGTTGTGGTTGTGGCGCAAGCTTCCCAGACTGTTGACTGAATGGTTGCGATGGAAGAGGCCATCCTTCTCGTCGTTGGGGTGACTGCATAAAATGTCAAATAGAACAGGTTACCATTCTGCTAAAACACTGGTTCCCTTCTCTCCCCACTGCATTCTCCATCTCACACTATGTTCATACTAGCAGTCGACAGAGCGAGAAGCGACCAGTCATTTCCTAATTTTCTTGACTTTATGAATGAATTATGAATAGAATAAAGCAAGCCATGAATACAGCTAGCCACAAATGCAATCAGTCAGGTTTCCATACTAATTAGTTCATCAATAACTATATGTGCCTTACAACTAGCTAGCTTTCCTGGACCTTCTAAACACCCACATGCGACAACACGAGCAGGCTCAAACACACCCACAAGAGACAAACTTGGGGCAATGTAAGCAACTTATCACCTGCAAGTGTGACATAGGGTCAGACTTACACATTCACACACACACAAACACATCCCTAGGGGCAATTTAGCGACTCCAATTAGCCTGACTGCTTGTCTTCAGATGGTGGGAGGAAACCCGGGCATCCGGAGGAAACCCACGCATAGAAAGAACCCACAAAGAAAAAACCCAGACGCCCCCCAGCCAGGAATCAAACCTGGGCCCTCCTTACTGCGAAGCAACGGCATGACCCACTGCACCACCGTAGCACCCGCTTTCTGTTTCAGTACTGTTCTTAACTAACCTCACTAACTTGTCTTCACAAGACCTTTCCCAGAAATCATTGCAATCTGTCTCAATTTCTTAAAATAAAAAAAGAAACTCTGGCTTTACATATCAAACTACTCTGTTATACATAAATGCTGATGTAACTGTCCACTGCTACGCAGGGCTGCACAGCCAGCAATAGCAAAAAAGAAGGTACTTACATTAAAGCTTATGTCAGACAAGTAATGTTTCATAGTTTATGTGTGTTACATTCAGACTTCAGTAACTGCTTTCATCACAAAGTTTGCTTGCTAATTAGCTCACATGATCTACAGCCATGGGCAAGTGCACTACAAAATCTGCTTATCATTGTCTCTGCCTCCCCTTGTCATGCGAGTGGTTTACTGTGAGTGATGTGTAAAATTCAATTAAAATCAAGATCTATTTGTTTAACCCGTGTTACAACAGCTCTTGTCAAAAAAGCAGCTTTACAGAAAGTCCTGGTCAAATCCTAGTCAAAGCCTCTTTGAGCAAGCCCAGGGTGACAGTTGCAAGGAAAACCCATCCTCTTCCTATCCTATTGGAATCGGATGGCAAAACAATAACACATGTCATACTCAAAGAAGTCATGAATCAAAGTTGGTGAGGACAAGTTAAAGCCAGGATTGAAATGCAGGATTGGATTACCCCTGCCCGGAATATTTAAGTGTTCCGCCTGATCTAACTTACGCGATCCAATTAATTAAGCTCTTCCTAAACAGAAAAACATCGAAACCAATCCAGCACTAGGATTGCAAACTGCTGTGGCAAGAGTATCGACAGTACCCTATGTTATCACTGTCGCATGTGCCCAGTAATGTGCTGTGCTTTGTTTAATCCTCAAACCAATTCCGGAACATTTGTCCTGATCTGCGGGATAAGAGAACAAATACCCTGTCGTGTTGATTTAGGTGCACGGGTGCAGCAATTTACGCGCTTATCAATGTCCAAAGAGGCTGCCTTCCAGCTTCGGATTCAATATTTGCAAACCAAACACAGAACCCCACATGTCAAGATATCTAAATGCAAATTGCAAACCAAACCACAGTTTCTGTTCACTCGGAGGAAAACGCGCCAAAGCAATCAATAAGAAATGCAAAAAGCAACAAGAACGCAATGCACGGCCCGATAACATCACTGACTATTCAAACAGAGAATATGAGCTTTCAGTCCACAGAGACACTGATCTGTGTGCACGCTGCTCCTGAGAAGTGCTATTATTTTAGGAAAAAAAGAAAGAAGAATGATTCTTTCTCCAATCGTCCATGTGAGGAACAGGCGGAGCCGTGTGTTCTTTAACCCAGGACACCTCACACACACGCTGTCATCATCGCACCGGTGTCCAGCTAGTGACATCAGCGGCCTTGCAAAAGCAGAGCCAAGCCAGCCACTTAAAAGGCACAGACGCAGGAGGAAAAAAATAGTAATAAAAAGGCAAGGTGTGACAGAAACCCAATTGTGTTCAAGAGTGTTTCTCGAGGATCTTTAAAGAATGACTAACCAATGAGCAAAATTATACTGCACCTTGAAGTATTTCTTTCCACTTCATAAATACATATCTTGGAATGGACAGCCTAATTAGACGCAGTTTCCCATGGAAAGCCAGAGCTGATCTGATGGGAAATGTTGCAGAGTGGTCTGTCACCAATGGCTAGTCTGGAACTGTGCAGGAGGTAGAGCTATAATTATGAACAACCATTTTCAGGGCATATATGTCAAACCCTGGTAAGAAAACCAGGGAAAAAACAGGGTTGGCCTATAATGTCAGGACCAACAAAATGCTCCTGGCATTGTAAAGCACTTTTTACATTCCATGCTTCCTTTTTATTTAAATGAAATGTCAAAACTCTGTCTTCCTTTGGTTAGAGATAAGCAATGTTAGCTTAGAGTTATGTTTTAGAACATTAAATCTGATTAAATACAAGTTACATATTTAAATTCTACAGTTTAGTGTTTAACATTTTCCCCTAATTTATTATTCAATTATAATGTTTGTGTGTTTGTTTAAGTGCTGGAACACTTCTTAGAACTTCAATATGAGTGGACAGCACTAGGCTGCTGTAGGCTGAAAAGGCAGATATAAGATGTTATATACATAAATCTTACTATTATTATTATTATTTACTTATTTATTTTATTGTTCATTTTTTAATTTTTTTATTAATATTTTATTACTTGTTATTTTATTATTATTATTTTATTAGATTTTTTATTCAGACCCATAACATTGGGTGGAAGCATGGATAGCAACACCTGTGAATGTTTCAGAAATGAAGCAACAGTGGAGAATGCAGTCTTACAGTGCTGTTCATCTGATTTTCTCTCTATCTTTTAAACATTGTTTGAACTCCACTATTGGAAACTACTATTTCACTCCTTTGACTTTCCCCCTCCGTATGCAAGCGTATTATTTTATATCTAATCTCCTCTGAAACATCTCCTGAAACATAAATAACATGCATTTAATGGTTGTTTGGATTGCGGTCGAAATAAATGAAGAGTGGGCTCTGACATGTTTGCACAATACTGAATGTATCACTTCGTGTCCTGATGTGGAAATAAGGAAACGTGCAGTGTGTGTGTGTGTGTGTGTGGGTGTGCTTGCTTTTACTACTGGGCAATAGAGCCACTTTCCATTAACTTCCCTAAATTACCACAGGTGCAGGCTTCTGGCCTTGGACAGTGTTGGAGAATTGTTGGGGACATTCAGATCAGACGTGGAAATCAGTGTAACGTCTGGAAAAAGAAAAGTGGCCACAGAGGAAAAAAGGTAGAGACTCCAGCCTTTTATCTCAGGATTCACTGGCCCACCAGTGCGTTTAAAAAAATCGTACAAAGATATAAATGATTCACGCGAGTGAAACTCATCACACCACATTAGAAGTCAGTTTTCCATGCGCCACATATGCAAGGGCTTTAAGCCCTATGTGAGTCTTTATAAGAAGCATACAGGGCAGCCTGGTCATTCCTCACACCACTTATCAGCTCCAAATATGAAGTGTGTTAGGCGGTGTGAGAGTATGCAAGTATTGGCTCAAGGGCACCACAGAGAGGCTGACGTATCGCAGGGTTACAATCTTAATGAAAAATAGCAAAACACTACGTCATCCGATCCAGACGTTTTCATCTAAACAACCTTTGATTAAGCTCAGATGTCAGCTCTGAGTTTTCTTCTGTTTATTAAAGGGAGGACATTCCCTAAAAGGGTCACCACTGCCTCCGCAAACAATTAATTCTCTATGTGGAGGGGGGGGCATGCAATATTTATCCTGTTAGTCCTCAAACAGGGTACTTCTCTGACCTCACCGAAAGGCCCTGAGGGACACACTACACCCAAAGCAGCAAAGCCCAGCACGAAAACACAGAATCACACAGAAAAGGGCGCACGCTATAGTTCACATGGTCTTTACAAAGAGCCTATCCCAACATCTAAGCTGCACTAGAACTTTCTCATTCAGGCTTGAATAGGGGTAGAAATAAAGCACAAAGACAAAAGGAACTAGCACTTATCCATGTTCTGTATTTCAAATGCAGACAAATTATCGTTGCAAACACTAAAAGTGTTTTGACCGTTAAGTTAGGTATTAATTAGGGACAGCTCTAATTATCACTCTCCACCTTAAAAGCTTATCTGTTGTGTAATCATGTCACTCAGTCTATCTGGCGGCAGAAGGAGGCAATGAGTGGGGCAAATGGCCCTGCAGTGGGACAGGTCGATGGCCGCCCTGTTTGCGGTATTGACGTGTGCCTCTCTGACCTGTGTTTGAGCAGCAAGGCACGCAGCACGTTGGCCCGGTCCTCAGCTCTGATCTGGTCTGAGATGATCATAGTCTCCACAAGCAAATGGGCAATGCCAGGCAGTGTGGTCTGGTCCAGGTCTAACATTATGGCACCTATAATACAATAACACACCAAAAAATGTCATTTACTTCTTTAAATATATTATGCCATTTTGCTAATACTGACAAAGTGCCCAGATATTCCCTACCGAATAACACACTGATGTGCCAAAAGTCATGGGATAGCAGTAAAGAGATTATTAAGTGGCATTATCTGGCTTGGGAATGGCCATACCTGCATAAACTGTGAGGCGTTTTCTTGTGAGTGACACTGGCTAGCATGCTAATGGCATGGTGATGTGAATTATCGGAGTTGAACGAGGTGTAATAGTGCAGGATGGATGGAATTCCATTTCTGACATTGAGTGGGCATTTAACATTTCTGACGTCACAGCGTTACGTGTGTACAAGCAATTCTGGCAGAAATCACATCCACACACATATCATGCAGCTCAGTGCGGCGTTCTTTAGCTTCCATGGGATATAGAGACAGAAGGCCCACCAAAGTGCATCTGTTAACACCACAACACTGGACACAGTGCCTCACCTGGATTTGTGAGGTTGACAACTGGACTCTAGAGGACTGGCAACATGTGGCGTGGTCCAATGAGTCACGGTACCAATTGTTCGGGCTGATGGTAGGGTTTGCGTGTGGTGAAGACCCCATGAAGCCATGGACCCCAGTTGTCCACAAGGCACTGTGCAGGCTCGTGGTGGTTCCATGCTGGTTTCGGGTATGACATGGGTCCACTTGTTCCTCTAAACACATCACTAATCGGTGCCTGCTATGTTTCACTGCTTGGTGACCTTTTGCAGCCCTTCATGGACTTCATGTACCCAACAATGATGGGATATTCCAGCAGGATAATGCCCCGTGCCTCTGGTCCCAAATTGTCCAGAACTGGTTCAAGGAGCATTCTGGAGAGTTCCACCAAATGGTGTAGATTTGCCCAACATGAGCCCAAGCAAGCATTTATAGGTTGCAGTGGAGAGATCCGTTCACACCCATGACCCTGTACCTACAAATACCCCGGAGTTGTGGGTGGATATCCAGATGGCCTGCCTCAACATCTCTCCAGACGTCTTCCGTCCACTTGTGGAATCAATGCCACATTGAATTGCTGCACTTTGCCAGGCTAGAGGGCATCCTACAGAATACTAGTTCCTGTCCCTTGACTTTTGGCACATCAGTGTATATTTATAAACATTTATTGTTCAAAATTATGCAGGTACAAGTTGTATTTATTATTACTATAAGTTGCATTGCAAACCAGGGTATATATAAATAAAACCTGCATCTCATTTTGTTGAATTTTAATGTTCTACATTATTTAAACACAGCAGCTGCGTAAAATATTTATGAGGGATGTTCCTTCTGGCATTTATGTTAACTTTACATAAGCCGTACCACAGAACGCAACGCACCCACCAGAGTTTTATGGACTGATGAGACCAAGACATCTAACAAAGTAATTAAAATGTTAAAGTGTAGGGAAAGAAAGAATCTGCTCATGATTCAAAATGTATGAGTCCACCCCTGAAGCACGGTGGAGGTAGTGTCATATATTGGGCTTGCATGACTGCTTCTGAAACAAGGTTACTAATCCTTACTGGCGATGTAACTTACGATGGTAGCACCTGAATCAATCAAATTGAAATGCTTTCAATCTAATGGGGAGGAACAATGACCCAAAACACACTGCCAACACAACAAAGGCCTTCATTGTGGGGGGAAAAGTAGGTTTCAGACTGGCCTAGTCACCAGACATTTATCCAATTAAGCATGCATTTCACCTCCTGAAGGTGAGGCTTAAGGGAGAAACCCCTAAAACAAACCTGTGCCTGCAGTGGCCTGGGGATGCAGCACAAAAGACTAATAGTTTGGTGATGGCTGATATATTTGACTAAATATGTTGTTATTTTATTTAATGTACTTCAAAATTGTATGCCACTATACTATTACTCAACTAAAAATTGGGTGTTCTACCACAGATGCCATGTTCTAAGTCATTTAACAAATTTAGATGTAAATGTCAAAACATAAAAGCTGTAATTCTGATATATCATCTCATATTCATCATCTGATCTTAAACCCAAATGTCTTCAAAGTATAGCAAAAATTATTACAGAAAATATAACGTAATGGTTAATCAAAGAACATTATCAATGATTTGGCTTCTTTAAAGAATTTTGAATTGAGTAAATCACCTAAAACAGGCAAACAGTTCATAATATTTAGACCAGCAGTGTATTGTACATTATTGTGCATTAATTTAAAACATATTATATTAATTTAAAACATATAATGTTAATATGGAAAGTGATTCCAAACTTTTCAATGGCAGTCTAGAGTGTAAAAGTCTAAACATGTGCAAGGTATGGATTAAACCTGTTACTGCAACATCAAAAGTAGACCTACGAAATACAATAGGTGCTGATACTCTCTGCTGCTCTGCACACAGCAAGTTACTCACCATGTGTAAATGAACTGATGTTGCAAAATCAGTATGACACCCTCACCGTGTGTGATGGTCCTGCGGAGCTCTAACAGGCTGCGGAAGGAGAGCGAGGCCACGTGTGGTTTTCCCCAGCGGTCCGTCTCCTCCTCTACGTCCTCTTCAAACTTGATCCACCGAGCCGTCTCCTTCCAGCGCATCTCCTGGTTCTTATCCACAATTAGCTCGTTCAGCTCCACAAAGACCTATCCACACAGTGCCAGCGTCACATCATAAACCACTTCACTTCAACAAAGCCTAACTGCACACGTTAGGCATTTTACCCTCAGCCTCATAGTCTAAAATAAAACCAGTGCCTTACATACAGTGATGGTGTCCTACTGAATGCTGTGTTTCCTCCGGCTATCCAGAGGCATTTGTTAATATTCATGCATCCAGGGTCAGTAATATTTCACTTTTCAATAAAGTAGGAAAAGCTCTTGTTGACATAAAACAGCTATTTCAAAATACTCTAGATGTATTTTGTGGTATAATGTGTTAAAATGAGTTATCACAAACACCACATATATTACTGATATGTAGATGCAACCCATAAATAAAGAGAGCAACAGTGAGGTATTGCCTGCTAAACAGTGAATCTACATTCATTTAAAATGTTAAACCTCTTTACTGCTTACTCAGATTACTCTGTCTTCTCCATCAGTCAGTTTCCACTATTTCTGTCAACTCCATCAGCTCTTCAAACCATTGCTGTCCAAAGAAAAGCCAGCATCTCCAAAATGGCAACTTTACAGGAGAGGCCAAAAACCTCATTTAATTTGAACGTAAGTCAATGGAACCAGACTTTTTTCCAAGCAGTTTTGGGCCATTTCTGTTGGTCCATTCATCATGAGATTTTCACACCATGTCAACGGCAGCTGCTGTGTTCAAATGATGCATAAAAGTAAAAATCGACTAAAATGGAGATACATGTTTTTCTTTGGACAGCAACAGTATATAACAGCTCACTGTTGCTGTTCCATGCATGCATATGCAATAAATGCTAATGGATTATTAATGTTAAGTGTTCCTGATGTAATTAATAACCTTTCAGATGCTTTAAATCGTTCATAAACTCTTCATAAGGATATTCTTATTGTCTCAGCGCAAATCTGTGGTTTTTACAAATCTGACAGTAATAACTTTATAGAGAATGATCTTCTGCAATATACTGCCCCAGAAGCTCCCTCGGTTAATATTAGCCATGCTCCAATGACACCTCAGTGTAATGTAATAATGAAACCCAGCAAGACAGGTAATGCAATGTGTTGTTTTTGTGTTATTGAGTGGTGCCTGTGGTGTAAACATGATAACCCGGCTTCTATTTGTGGAAATTTGGGAAAAACTAAACACAGACATTAAGCCCCACACACTGTCAAATCCTTTGCCGATTTCATTACACAACCTCCAGACTGATCCAGCTCCAATAGTGCGTGTGGATCATACATACATCATAACCAGTCCTCACCTCATGAGTCTTTTTGTCCATCTTCTTCCTCTTCTTCAGGCTTGACAGAGGCGGAGAGCTGTTGCTGTTCCGAGAGACCTGGCAACGAGACGACTTCTTAACAAGGTGTCGTCTCACCCCGGGGTTGTCCTCAAACCGGTGACCTACAGAACAGCATTACATAAAGAAGTTATCAAGTTATTACAAACAAAATATGTCACTCATACAGAAAATCACTAATGAAAGTTTAGTTGTTTGGTGTTGAGGGATATTGCTTGGTAAACAAACACAAAGATCCTAGCAAAGCGATTGAGGCAGAGGGAATTATTCCAGGCGGTTAAGCCCACAGGCCTCACCAAAAAAACTGACCATGATTTAATATTGTATCAATTTAACCCACAGAGCAAGGTTTTTATTGAATCTGGGATAATAGAAGGCGTGCATTCATGGGAGCACTGTAATCTCTATAGCTGTAGTGTGTGCCAGTGGAGAGCGAGGGGGCCCGGGGGATTGGGCCTTGCCAGGCCGCAATGGGGCCCTGCTGCTTCGGCTTGTCACAGTAGCCACAGGACGTGCTGTAAACAGAACTGAAATCACATTTTTTTCCTCCAACTTCATTCTGTTCCCTCTCCTTCTGACCCCTAGCTGTGTTCCGCCATCCCTCCCCTCAAGCTAATATTCGCAAACTTTGCGGTTTACTCCGAACCCTCCTTCTTTTGGCCCAAAGGGGTTACTAACAACTTGTAGCCATGTAGCTATGCCCTTTGGCTGGACTCTGGATGAGCCTATGTGGGAGAAGAGCTACAGTTCTGAAAAGAAGCAACATCAGGCCAAGTTTGGTCAAAACCCCAGAGGGCGAAACCAACTTGGGCAATAACTCCATATTAAACACACTCTAGAACAGCTCGCGGGCCTCTAGTAATAGCCTGTAACTCATATAAACCAGTCCCGCTCACACATTTATTCTGTATACAAATCAGACATGATTTTCACATTGTGACAGGAATACTGTATCTAGAGTACATATAGTACTGTATAACGGCACAGAGTATGGTGTTATCTATGTACTTTATGCTGTTTTTATATGTGGAGAATATACAAAAATTGTGTAGGTCAGTAAAAACAGCAATCGCAATTGTTTGCCCTTGGTATAATAAGCTTCCCAGACAAGAAAAATAGTCCCCTCGCATGTTTAAGGTGGTAGTAACTTCAGAATCATGGGGCTGTAAATACCTGCGGGGTGTGAGTGATACGATTCATAGACTGAAAAGAGGTGGTACAGTGCAGTGAATGTCTCGTTCCACATGGAAAACGAGTCCAAAGCAGAGGTTAATGATTGGCTAAAAGGAGTGATTGCATTTGGGCATGCCAAAGGCCATAGTGTGAAGGAAGTAGCTGAATTTGCAGGTGTATGGAAGCGTACGGTCTACCAACAGTGGCAAAAATCCCAGTCTACAGGAAATTTAAAGTTGTGTTATGTTATTTTGAGACAGTTCTTAAACCTCTTAAATTGTCATAATGCAGATTTCTCCAGGCTTGTGTGTCATTCATAGCTGCACCATATCTCGCATATAGAAACTGTTCATCAAAAATGTATTATACTTTTACTTTTGATACTTACATTTATTTTTTGTATTTATTTACTTGCATGTATATATTTTGATACTTATATATTTAATAGCATATTTTTTACTCCATCACTGACTGCATTACACTTTAAAACTTGGTTGTTGCCTTTAAATGATTCAAATGATTGACGCAATATTGCAAACCTCAAATGCTTCCCAAGCCCAGACTGAGGCGGCTGAGTTGTCTAGTTAAGTTGTCCACATGAGTCATGGCAATTGTTTTATACACCATCTGAGGACACTCATCAACTGCAAACAACAATACACGCTCTGTGCCCGCGTTTCAGATGGAGACTTTCTGTTGATTGTCACACAGAGACAGAAAGGAAAGGTGGACAGGGTAGAGCTCCAAACAGGCTGGCTGCAATGCAAACAGAGGTGCCCCTAAGAGAGAGCAGAGGAGCTCAGCCACTGAATAAGTGCTGAGAGGTTGAAGCCTCAGGGGCCATGCACTGATTAGCACAGTCTAGACGCAAGGCAAAAACACACCACACTCAAGGACGCCATTATTGTTGGAAGATGGAAACAGACCTTCCTGTGTCCCAGTGAGCCTTCAAAAGCTACTCTGTTGCCACAAGTCTCTGGATGATTGGTCTGGTCGCTAACAGTACTTCTAGATCTAACCTT
Source organism: Semaprochilodus insignis (assembly GCA_034552555.1). Classification (NCBI taxonomy): domain Eukaryota; kingdom Metazoa; phylum Chordata; class Actinopteri; order Characiformes; family Prochilodontidae; genus Semaprochilodus; species Semaprochilodus insignis. The sequence goes on along the minus strand of CM067480.1, from coordinate 29,110,247 downwards.
TCTGAAAGAAATGTCCTTGCTTGTCCTATATTTATTGAAGAGCAGTATTTGTAATGTCCACAGGGCACCTACATAAGCCTTTATAATGATAGCTAACATAAACGCCTACATAAAACTTTAAGGGTTTATTGCAATAGGCATCAGTTGTCATTACGGCTGCATGATATTAGAGAAAAATACATGGTCTCAACACACCAAACACAAAAGCAGATGAGCGATGTGGCTGCTGCTCTCCATGTTTCCAATAACCCTTAAAACAGAGCAAATGATGTCAGACAGACTTCTCCTGTAGATTAGTCATTGGGAATGAGACCTGTGCAAGTCTTCCTTTTGTATCAAGCAGCAAAAAATTTGTAGTCTGATGTGTTTGACTTAATCATGTGTCCTGCTATGTGACTCCTGCACGTGTGAACTGCGATGACGATGCTTGACCAACATATTGTGCAGCCCTAGCTGTCATTAAGGCTGCTTTTGTCATGTCAGTTCACCTCAGCAAGTCAAGAAGACAAATATCTTTTGTCCCCTGCAGAGAATGACATGTAAAATTTGACAACAGATTTTTTGCATGTATGTAAGTAATATGTAGCCTGATGTAGCCTTCAGTACTGTGTTACCACTTTCATTTTGAACGATGTCTGTTTCTATTTGGTCTGTTAATCATTTTTGATCTTTACAAGATGCACCACAAGTGTCATAAAAAGGCCAAAAATACTGCCCATATATATGTATTATTAAACAAAATAAACTTAATAACACAGTACAAAGTTTGACTGTTCTTTCTCCAGACTTTCTAAACTTGTAAGAGTGCATTCATGACAACTATTATCAAATGCGCATGATGAGATACATCAGCATCACTCAGTGGGATGTGTTCATGCCTCAATGAGCTAAAGCCTGGAGTGGATGGGCCTAGAGTTGTGTTTGTGTGCATATGTTTGTGTGATTGTATGTATTGCCGGTGTGTGAATGGGCTGAGGTGCCTGATCAATACCTTGGCCCACCATGCCAATGCCACATCACCATGGGCCCCGGACTGCTTCGATTGTAATATTACTGAGCCCTCTGCAAAGTCTAGGCCTCACATTAATTAGCTTGTGTTTCCCTAACAGGATCAATGAAACAACTCAGTTCAAAATTCCCACTGATCAATTTCCTATGTCAGTTAGGTCTCCCGAGGGAGGAGGGTGCTTTCACGGTGCGGTAACCTCAGTCATCTGAACGGAAAAAGCTATTGGATTCTACTAAGTGTGAAACGGAAAGTGCAGAAAAGTCACTTTGTCACTTTCTGACATTTAAAATGCATTACATTTTTCTTAGTAAGTGTTATTTTGGAGATGACCGAACACTGACTGGGCTGTCTAGGCAACTTTGGCACTCTACAAAAGCTAACCAGCAGCGCATGGCCCGCAATCTTCCAAACTGTGCAGTTTATGCTCTACTCACGAATAGGCTCAATGGGGGAGCCCAAGTGGCTATGGATGGACTCCAGAAGGTCATAGTCGTCAAAATCCAGCACAAACTCTTCAAAGTCCTCAAACCCGTCCACAGGGAAGACTCCAACAGGATACTCCTCAGCCCCACTGTGCATTTTCCCAGTGTCCATTTCTTCCTGGTGTTCCCGGTGGTTGACCGTTGCCTGCTCCACGTCTGTCATCTCCACACCCGAAGCCTCCACCCCACCCTGGCCTGGGGGGGTGCCCTGATCATCCAGAATGTGCTTTTCTTGTACACTGCTGCTAAGAGCCACTTATCATAAGCGTAGCACAGTGCCCTGGACCTCCAGAGTTATCCAAGATGTATGTAGGTGGGTTGGGGAGAGCGTTCTACAGGCAGGCTTGATTGTCTATAGTTAGCTGGATGTAGCGGATGAGCTGATCACCCTTAGCATGTCCCTGCTGGCTCCAACATCAGTGATGCGAGTCTAAGCCTCTTAGATCCTCTGCATCCGGTGGGTGGGGTTCCAGAATTCCAGTGGGAGCCTGACAACACCAAGCATATCCTGCACTCAGCAGGGAGATGGGGCTTTCAAACAAGCAGAAATTAGGCCATCAAGTGCAGCAAAAGGACCTGCAATAAAAAAAAAGTACTCTTCACAAGAAGTTGGCCTAGGTTGGCATTCCACAGTCATTCCTCATTAAATTGACCCTGTCAGATCCTCCTGGGTTGCTCCCAGATGTGGCCTAAGGGTTCCGTAGTTGTGGACTTGGCTCTCTGGGAGACGTGTTGTTGTTTCTTCCACGCAAAAGCGAGCAGCAGGGATGCTGGATACGCCCAACGGCTTTGAGAAAATGTCGCCAACGACTGATCTACTTTTGGGTCTCCAACCCAACCTATTGGCTCCCCTACCTAGTTTCCATTACGTCGCTGATTGATTGTTTAGCTGCCGGTCTCGTGGCTGCAAAGCTGCTCTGCTTTCACCCAGCTTCCTCATCGCTCTCGCTGCCATGAATCAGAGGCCTCGAGCGCTGTCCCCTGTGTCCATGCATATTCCAGCCAAAAACCCAGAGCAAGAGACTGTCCGAGGATGCAGCACTAGCAGCGGTGCTGAGGGAGGCTGATGACGCCAGGTTGCCAAATTTATGATGAACACACACTGTGCAGGCTTCGCCAGCTGAGCTTTGAGGAGGCGGAGGCGTCAGCTCCTACATCACACTTAGTCAGACGACGTCCAGACGCACAACATGTAGCCACACACTGGAGAGAGCTGCGTCTACATCGCAGGTCGCCATGGCAACCGTGATTGCCTCTAGTGCTCTCCATGCTCGCATCTCTGACACTCCGATACCTGGGACGTGCCGCATGGCTCTACAAACCGGCCGCTTCATTAAACAGTGCAGGACCTCTGGCATATGTAGACACTCACTTCAGTGACACTTCCACATCACAATAACATCAAAATCAAAAATGTTTCCAGCATCAGTTTTACTGAAAGTCCCCTCAATATAAAGGCATGATATTTTCATACTGAATGGAAAACATGCAGGAATCTGAAACCTGAGCTTATTATGCAGTACCTACTCTGGATTATTTAGTCCCTACTGAGAAACTAACCTGCAAATACTGTCACAGACTCTACTGTTATGTAAAAATGCGCATATTAAACCTTGCAACAGTAGTTAATTTGTCATGCTTGAAACTTAACTGCCATATATTTGCTACAAATCATGACCTTTGTTGCTGCATGCAACAAATAAACTACAAACCAAAAATGAACAAATTGACTGATTAGCTTTCTTCCTATCTCCTAAAATGGGCTGCCCACTAAAGGGTTGGTTGGAAGTTTTTTGGAAGTGATTGAAGTTTTGAACTTTTATTCTTTACAAAAGACCCACAACATGTCTCAACAATTTTGTCTCAGCATTTTCTTCTTTCTTGTATTTACACTCATCATCAAAAGAATAGTTGCACACAGAAGGATGTGTCAGGTTGTAAAGCTATTGGGAAGGAAGATAAAGTTTACCAGGAACAATAAATTATGATAAATTTGGACTGATATGGGCAATATTTATTGAGCTACACATACAGAAGTAGTGTCTCTCAGTATGTCGTCGGGCCCCCATGTTTGCTAACACAACATGCCAGACGTCTCAGCATGGAATTGTAGAGGTTCCTAATGGTGTCCTGTGATAATCCATCTCATGCAGCCTCAATATTCTGGAGGTGGAGTGATAGCAAGTTTCATTCCGGCTGGTTGATTCTTTCTGGGTCCAACTATTTGTGTAACTATTCTTTTAATGATGAGTTTACATGAATTTACATCAGCACACTATATACAGCCACACCTGATTAAACTCTGTTTGCTGGAACCTAAAGACAGAACTGTGAAGGATAACAAAAATGGGAACTGTTACTATCATCTTAAATGAATTCAGGTGAACCATTACATAATAACTGTGACAGGTCTCATCTTAAAGCCTTCAGAGATCTGGAAAAAGTCATGCATATAGGCAAACACCATACAAAAATAGCCCATATGACATCTTTAGCAGTGGGTACAGAAAAGTTGTTGATAGGTCTCCCTCTCATTGCAGGACTAAAATTCAATGGCTTGTCCCAGGTCCAAATCTGTAATTCACTGCACCACTACACTCATTGATTCCTACTCTATGAAAGCAGGAAGAGCCACAGGCTGGAATGGTGGGATGGGTAATCGATCAGAGCAGCTATGTTAATTACAGCCTGAGGACCCTATACACAACTCTCTCAGCTGGCAATGCGCTCTCTCCTACTCTCTCTCTCTGGCTCATTCATATGGGGAAATAGGGCAGAGATCCACTGACCATACTATTGTGCAGTTTGTCACATAGCACACATGTCCTCCACCAACGTCACTAAAACACTGAAGTGATTTTAATGCCAGAACAGTTTAATCAATGATTATTTAAAATTGAACTAATCATGAAATGAGATTTTAGTTATAAAAATGATGTGTAATGTTCAGACTGCACACACTGATACACTAAGCACTGATAAGTAAAGTTTTATTAAATTACAGAATAGTTTCCCTATCTCATTAAAATGGCACTAAAAGGTTTTAAATCCAAATTAACACTTAATTACACAGACAGACTGCCATGGGGCTGCCACTAATGGAAAGAGGCTCTAATGGCTTTAAAAGTTACCACATATTTCAAGCACTGCAACAGCTGACAGACAAAGAGAAACGTATGACTCCATTTCCCATATGGCATGTCGAAACACCCTATCAGGAGCATCACCTGTAGAAAGACCCTATCAGGAGCATCACCTGTAGAAAGACCCTATCAGCAGCATCACCTATAGAGATACCCTATCAGGAGCATGACCTAAAGGAAAACCCTATCAGAAGTATCACTTACAGAAAGACCCTTTTAGGAGCATCACCTTTGAAAGATCCTATCAGAAGCATCACCTATAGAAATACCCTATCAGGAGCATGACCTAAAGGAAAACCCTATCTGGAGCATGACCTATAGAAAGACCCTATCAGGAGCATCACCTGTAGGAAAACGATTTTAGGAGCATCACCTAGAGAAAGACCCTATCAGGAGCATCACCTGTAGAAAGACCCTGTCAGGAGCATCACCTGTAGAAAGACCCTATCAGGAGCATCACCTGTAGAAAGACCCTATCAGGAGCATCACCTGTAGAAAGACCCTATCAGGAGCATCACCTAAAAAAGACCCTATCAGGAGCATCACCTATAGAAAGACCCTATCAGGATCATCACCTATAGAAAGACAGTATCAGGAGCATCACCTGTAGGAAAACCCTTTCAGGAGCATCACCTATAGAAAGACCTTATCAGGAGCATCACCTGTAGGAAAACCCTATCGGGGTATCACCTATAGAAAGACATTCACTCGGGGACAGTAAGCTTTCAGAGAATCAAATGCTTTTTGTAACTGCTGCTTCTAGCGCTGAGGCTGATTGCTGGTTCTGGACCTGAAGTTCTAACCCAACCACATTAGACATTCTATGTGGCATTCTATTCTATTCTTCAAAGACTGATGAGTGGTTAGCGATTGTTTCCTGAGGCCGAGCGCTAAAGCTAGGAGGAGTAATCTGGGGTTTGTTTTCTTACGCTTTATACTGAATTGACCTGATTTTATTAAAGATAATTGTTGGAAAAATAACAGAAGGCTCATTGGTGCATGTCCCAGTCTCAGCCATCCAACCACATTTCCTACATCTTCAGACTTGTTTACTACAATTTCTAATGGAGTATGAGTGAGACTGGCCCAACCCTGGCTCACTGTTGATGCTTGCCCAATGCTGGCCTTGCTCTCTGCAAAAACACGTTTATGAGTATGGACATGCACACAGCGGGCGCTTTCAAAACCCACCAGAGAGCTGCCAAAGCGGGCCCCTCGGTCCACTACAAAACAGAACAGAAAACACACTATGCAGAAAACTGATGCCTCCAAAAACTGTTAAAAGAGATAGAGTTTAAAATAACATAGTTCATCTCAGATAAGTACCAGATTTGAGATATTTAGATTTCGCCTGATATTATTTGAAAAGTGAGGCTTAGAAAGTGTAAAGTGAAATAGCCGATGCAAGCAAACGTAAGACATGGCAGAGTCAGTAGCTGGAGGACATCCCAACCAAAAACCCAGGCCTATTGCTTTGATTCAGCTCGCGCAAAGGCCTCAGTCGCAATGTGCTAAAATAGATCAAGAAAAAAAAATAAACAACAGAAACAGCATGTAAGTCATCTGTTCTAATAATCATTCCCAGTAGCAGAACCAAGGAAAGAGAAGAGAAGAGAAGAAGAACAACAACAACAACAAAGCTGAAATATTTCCCAGCTACAGTCAGGAACAGATTGTCAGTGCGCTAAAGGGGATAATAAACCGGCTCATAGTGATTTTATTATATTCTCTATTTTTCTAGCACTAAAAACAGAAATGCTGCTTGTAAGGATTGGATTCGATTTCTATTATAACACTCAGGCCCCTCAGAGTCTCTCTTACTCTTCATGTCATCCAAGTCAGCGGTGGCCAGCATCTGGGCCTCTGCTTCATCTGTGGGCACTTTCTGGTAAACTGCGGTCTCCATGGCTGTCATACTGCCGATGCAGATGCGTTCCCTCAGGTCATAGCTGGTGCGCTGGGCTCCAGTCAGCCGGTGGACAGGCTTCCGTCGGAACCACCCCCGGGTGGTCATACTGGTCGGCTCAAGAGATGGGCTAAACCTGCAAGACACAGATACAGCTTACACAGCACGCCAAGCTGTGACATAAGCACCCAAAAAAGCAGTACACTGGTAAAAGCACACTCATATCATAGATGGGTCCAAATATACAAAAAACCCATACTAGAAAAAGAGGCATATGCTTCCAAATGGGCTTCCCATCTAATAACTAATGAATCCTTTTTCAGATGAATTCATTCTCTCAATAGCTCTCACACTCCATGTCATAGAAATAAAGAATCTCAGTCTTGTGAAGGAACTACATTCCTGCTGGGCCAAAGGGCAACACAGTTCAGTGATTCTCCTACTTAGGCACAGCTGGTTTACTCAGCTGATTACCATATTTAGCTGGTGTGTTAAAAGCAGGAAAATACACCGCTGAGCAGGACACAGGTCGTCTAGGTCCAGAGTTCACCATCACTGGTCTTGAGGCCTAGCAGCCAGCAGAGGGAGCTACAGTACAGGATAATTGCTAAACCATCTCTCTACAAGCAAAGCCACTGACAGTTTTCATGCAACCTGATAGTATAATGTTGCGTTTTTATAGTGTTTCGCTGCATAACTGCTTCCCAAGAGCTGAGTGCTTCTCTGTTGAATGAAACAACATGAGGAGGCAAGCAGCAATGCAGAGAGTCGATGTCAGATGTACGCGGAATATATATGATTTTACACGTGTCCTCACAGTACATACAAACTACATTACATCCTCTCCACTCCACTGTCCACAATTGTATATATTGTAACCTTTGCATCACTTGCCATGGTTACTTTCCTGCACTTTATATCTAAATTATACTGTATTTTGCCGTCCGGTTAGATGCTAAACGCATTGCTTTGGCTCTGTCCCTGTACTCTGCACAATGACAATAAAGATGAATGTAATCTAATCTTATATTACATACTGTACAGCATAGTATAGGTATAACATAGTCATGTGTTTTGTCATTTTTGGGTTTGGAGATACATACAGCATGTCTGTGGGTCATGATCACTCTACATCACCAAATATCATGTATATTTAATATTAAAAAATAATGCAGACTGTCTAGAGAGACACTGAGTATGTTGACAGGTAAGGCATTATTTCATATGAAATCCTGGTTGTAAAAAGTGATACATTGCTAATATATATAAATATATACATACACACATGACACATCCATGCACTGCTGCCAACGTAGACTTATACTAAGCCTTTGTTTCTACCAAGCAACTCTGACGATGTCCGACACAGAATGCTTAGCCGACAGTTTCCATGAAACTAATTTAAAAGCTTGTGCAGGTATTTAGCATTTACCCTGTACCTTACAACAAGTTTTTAGTGCTCCTGTTATAAGATCTCTTGTTGTTCTCTTCATAACCTAATGGTGATTAATTTGCCATGCTCTAGAGCAGACAGTGATGATTTAACTGTCACAGATGCAATGTCCCTTTTTAGTGTAACGCCGTAAAACTAAACGCTGTGAAAAATCAGTCTTCAGGGTGATTTAAAACATGGCAGATGTGATTATGAAACAAGTGCTGTGAAATGGCGTGAGTCCACTATCAACACCTCACAGATGTAAGTTGACACTAGGCCTGTCACAACATGAAATTTTAGTTGACTATTAAATAAATAAAGAATTATAATTATTAACACTTTTTTGGTGATTCATTGGTGGTTCCAGATTATGATTCAGCTGAAGTTGAAATAAACAAACATTGCTCACTGGTGCCCTCTAATGGCATTATAACACTAGTCAAGACACATGGATGGCATGTCTTATTAATAGGGTTTTATTTAATTTTATTTATTTTATGTAGTTGATGCAGATGAAAGAACACCCAGTGGTGGTGGGTGTAATAATGATGTAATAATTCAGACAGGCCTAATTGACTCTGGTAGATTCCAAGTGGCTACATATAGTATATGTCAATGTGAGCTGCTTTGTGCATGTGGCTATACATACAGTATATACATCCATGTATGGACGGTACACACGAATGCTGTGTTCTACAACTAGACATTCTAAGGTAACCAAAAACTGGGCAGATGGTTGTGGTGTATGTCAGCCTACCTATTTGACACCTCTTCTTCCTCCTCCTCTTCTTCTTCTTGCTTGTCATGAGGCTCCTCCTCCCGTGCTCCCGCAATACTGGGGGAGGGCTGCTCTGGGCTGGGGGGTCTTTCGCTCTCTACGTGGAAACTGGTGAGAGGAAGTGGGGGCACCAGCTCTTCTTCACTCCCCATACTAAACTGAGAAAAGACAACTCACGTTACCCTCTCAGAACTCTCAGAATCTCCTTCATCTAATTATATTGACAAGCTCTCACTCCACTGCTCTTTTAAGACTGACAAGTGTCCACAGTACTGTCAGCAGATCTATATCTATCACATAACAGCTCCCTCTAGCACACCTAGTATCCACACACACACACATACACACACATACACACAAACGTACACAGCTCAGCAGATCCGTATCTTTCATGTGTCATCGGTTCCCTGTTTCCATTGCTTTTTGTCTCGTCCAGTCCTAACCTAAATATTTTTGGAAAGTAATTCTTAAAGAAGAGTGCTATCACAACTCAATAACTAAATATCAATGATCCTAAAGATATGCAACTTCATCTTTAACCAAAGTCATATTATGGCCAGGAATGACTAATTTAATACAGTGATAAGTGTTACTGGTACTGCAAGCAGGGGGGACAGTAACAAGTACATTTACCTGGGAACTTCACTTCAGTATCATTTTTTTAGACAATATAAAAAAGGGTTTTTTTATGAATTTTACTCTACATTTAACAGAAAATTCTCTACTTTGACTACATGTCTGTGGAGGTTATCATTACTAATTACTACTGGCTGATAAAGATAATAAACTACCCAAAGGTGTCAACTGGTTTTAAGCTAAATAATTCCTGTACATGTTCATGCCCCATGTTGGCGCTTTTTTCACAGGTGGCTTTGACATAGCGCTCACTGCTTACTCATACAGTCATACTCACCACAGTAGAGTTGTGTTTGGAAAATTATGAGTAATACGTATGTGTGATGAATCTGGAGACAGAGGCAGCCAAACTTACTGCAGTTAAAACATCCATGAACACATACACGAACCAGTTAGCCTGGAAAACAGTTAGCTCATAACACAGGGTGCTGTGGGAATCCACTGCAGATGCATACTGATAGTTAGCTGTTCTGAAAGTCCTTTGGGAAATGTATGTTTAATCCTGTCTAATGAACACTGCACTACTAGTAGCATCATGTGAAAGCAATAAATTCAGTAGGTTGTTTCAGAGTCAATAGGTTCTATAAATGCAGTGTTGCAACAAAACAGCAATATGGTGACATTAAAACTAAATGTGCTTTTGAATACTTAATCATTTTTAAAACCAAGTATTGTGAAACTCAAGTGAAAACTGACTGAACAGCTTTCACTTGTTTTGGAGTAATATTTATACTTTTATTATAAATAATGGAGTCGTCCACTTTGTCCACCTCTGAACGCAGGTAGCTTTTCCCAATCATTCGAACATTGTTAGTTTTTGTGAATAGCACTGTGGCTAGGATGGAGGGCAAATCAGTCAAGCAAGGTAAAAAAGAGCTTTGTTAGCTATACTGAACTAGCCAACAAATGTCAGATCAGACATACAGTGACAGTAGGGAGAGATGGAAAAAGGAACAGCTCTCTCAACAAGCTGCTCTCCAAAGCCCAGTTTCACTTCTGTGAAATTGTGGAACTGATCTTTCAAAGTGTAGGTCCTGCAGACGGTGTTTATTTACTCATTATCAAGGCATGCATTTATCACACTAAACCTGCCCTTGTCTTTCTTTGCATCTTTCTGTTTTTCTCTTTGTTTACCCTCCCTGATGTGCTCTCCTGTCATTTGTGCTTCTGTTTATGTTTTGGTTTTCTAGCTCCTCCTTTGCTCCACCTCTGTGCTTTGCCCCTCACCCATGTGTAGTAGCTGCACGTCAGATTAGCCCCAGGTGTTGTTCAATTGTTCTCTGTGTATTAATACCCCTAGTTGTTCGTCTTGTCTTTGCACAGTGTTTTGTTTTCCCTGCCTGTTTTTCTGCATCTGTGTATTTAGGCTCTGTAGGCTTTTGTTTCTTTTATTTCTAGTATCTTTTCCTCTTGCATTCCTTCTTTGTTTTGCCTCTCACGGGGTCAGACACAACTAAAAAGACTTTGATTTGTATAGGGTGGAGCTGTTGAAAAGAGTAGCTTACTTCTAATTCTAATAAGGGAACATGCCAGTCTCTTCCAGCATAGTTCCGACCCAACTCAAATCCGACTGAGGGACCACAAAAGTGGCATCGGAAAATCTAGCTCTCTAAAAATCATGATAATTAGGGCAGAAATATACTCAGTGCAAGTACAAGAACACAAATGACAATCCCAGCCAACACACTGCAAACACTCAGCCCTTCTATATAAACTCATTGTGCATTCCTACTTTACCTGGGCAGTTAAAACACTCATTACTCAAGGGGGCGTTAGAGAATAAATCAGAGTGGGATCTGCTTTTATTCCAACAATCCTACCAGCTAAACATGGACAACAGAGGAGAGAGATCTGCTTTACCTGTTCTGTCGGAATGAAATGAATATAAGGTATCATTTATGTTTATGCAAACAAACCATTTTTTCATGAGACTCAATCGACTGTCTGCTCGGGCAGTGGAGAAAGCACACTGACAGCACAAGACAGTTTGGCAAAGCTTGGTGGTCATTATGGCGCCCCTTGCTGTAATGCTGAGAATGCAGTTTACGCTTGTGTTGCAAAATTAATTGCGGCGTGAGACATATTTGAATACAACAATGCATGAAACCGTCTCTCTTTGCATCCCTGCATGAAGTATGTTTCTGACATTGCACAAATTTGGTCTTGCGTTCTTTGTAATAAAAGTGATTAATAAAAATCCTTTAAATCTAAAGCCTACATCGAGGGAGGCCCAAACTCATTTCTAAGTTCCTACTTGCCATTATGACTTACCATGAGGTTAATTGTGATAGGACTAGAGAACAGAGGCCCAGTAGTTGCTGGAAGCTTGCAAACCATAACAGCTAAAGCATGAAGCTTAACACACTTCATCCATTGTTTAGTAAACTGGAACCATCAGTGTTCCACAATTCATGACAATATATCAGCTGTCACATCTAATTACCTGCATCTGTATCTCAGTGGTTTCGGTGGGTGTGGTCACCTGGCCTTGTCCCTCTGCCTCAGACTCTGCCTCCTCTTCATCTACTTCGTGGATGGTGGGCGTGACCTCAGAGGGAGGCATGGATGTCTTCTTTTTCTTGCGCTTCTTTTTGTGCCGGCGGTCCATGCTGAGTACCCTTTTCCTGAAACGTTGCGGAGGGAGGTGGGTGGACAGGGGATGGTGGGTGTGGTGGAATGTGTGGCGGTGGTCTGGCCAAAAAAAGGACAATAACAAGAAGAACAATCAAATCTATGTGATCTATGTCTTCAAAAATGCTCAGAACAGGATCATTGCACACACTGTCACAACAGTAAACTGTGTATATGTTTGAAGGTTGGGGGCAAACTCCACTAAAGAGAAAGGATATCTGGACACATTCATCTTCTAATTGGTGAATTCACTTACTCTGAGGTGTGCTTACCGCTGACACAGATGCTCAATTGTACACACAGAGCTTACATAATTTTCAACAGAATGAGACACTAAGGAGCTACCACACATGAGCCTAAGCTAGGCTAATACATGGCTAATAGCAAGCATCAACAAGAGACGTATAAATGTCCCCAGAATTTGGCTGACGGAATGCCATCTAGTACCTTTGGGATGAATTGAGTGCTATTTGAGAACCAGAACTAATCATCCAACACTGGTACCTGACTTCATCAATGCTCTGGCAGCTGAATGAAATCAAATGATAAGGTGTCTGCGCAATGCAGGACTATATGTCCGACCGTTACAACGGCTGCCCTTAACACCACGTCAAAGTCACAAAAGACTGCAATGATGTTGTGTCAGACTGTCATGAAGTGACTCAGAATGGCAGCGGGTCATCTTCAGTGATGAGTCCCGCTTTTGTCTTGGTGGAGACGACCAACGAATCATTGTGTGGTGGCACCGTGGTCAGTGTCAAGATGAAGGGTTTGTATTCCCATGCCCAGAAGGCCTGGTGTCACTCCACCTCCACCCCTACCGCACAATCTGCAGGAACTGTGTGAGAATATTCAAGCTGCATGGGATGGATTATCACAGGACACCATTAGGAACAACTCCATGCAGAGACGTCTGGCATGTTGTGTTAGCAAACATGCGGCCCAACGCCATACTGAGAGACACTACGTCTGCATGCGTAGCTCAATAAATATTGCCCATATCAGTTTCAATTTATCATCATTTATTGTTCCTGGTGACCTTTATCTTCCTTCCCTATAGCACTGCAGTCCAACACTTTCTTAGGGGTGCAACTATTGTTTTGATTAATTCTGTCTCATTATACTGCTTAAGTTCCATATGTGATAGATGATTATACGTACATATTAGTAGAATGGAAGAGTCAAGCACATAACCCTGAGTATTGTATAAAGATCTAACTCTGCAGCTCTAAATCTCTCTAGAGGACGTCCTTTAGCACTTTTTATTACCCTTGGTAATGACAGGATAAAAGCTGTGGCCCAAGCTAAAACTAAATAGGGCATAAAAGACAATAGGGTTGATCCCAGATGATAAGTCCTGTTTGTGCCATCTGAGTAAGTCACCTAACCCAAGATCTTTCACTATATATATAGGCTAGCAAACAAAACAAACGCAACAAAATCACGCACAAGTAAATGACACACCTTCTGATAAGAGTGCAATATTAACTGAAGGTTTATGAGTCATTCCGAACAGACATATCTTATAAGGAATGATTCTCATGCAACTTGCATCAAATTAGCGATAGACAGAATGAAATCCTCACAGTCAGTCACACCCCATATGGACCCTTAAGGCAGACTCTTCTATCCTCTTTGCTTCTTTGTCTTTGACGCACGAAGAATACTTTGGTTTAGCTCACTGTTCCAGCTGTCAAAGCGATTGTGCTCACACATCAAATGCTGACATGACATTACCCTGACATTACAATCCATACGGAGCAGCGTGCTTCAGTCCATCATTTTTAAATTGACAGGAATTTCTCTCTCCTCCCGGAGAGCGACTGAAAGCTCACACTGAACACTAAAAGGAAGAAAAATGGATCCTGCTCTTTGTTTTATGTTTTCTTTTAGTACAGTTCTTAGTCTCTCTCTGCTTCACCACCAGTGAATCACAACCTGGTTCCCACATCACACATTTGTCACAACATGAAGGGCTTGATTTACGAGGCTATTGGAAGAAACTGGCTTAGATGTGGCCCCAAAGGATGCAAGCAGCGGCGGAGAGAAAGAGACATCCAGAAACACAGGGGGAGAGAGAAAGCTATCTATTAAAGGAGCTTCAGGGGGTTCAGAGGGATGCAGGGATTGAACAGTTGTCTTCCTCATGGTCGGAGGTGCAATATTTCCCGTGAGAAATCACTCTCTTTGTTGGAGCCTGATTATGGAAAATAATGGCTGGTCATTTGCAAGTTTCTAGATGAGCTGAACAAGCACAGCCTGACACTATTTGACTGTGAAAGCAGCCTACCATAAAGGATACACACACACACACCAGGAGTCATTTTAAAGAGGAATTCCACCAAGTTGTGCATAATTCAGTACTTGGGATCTAAAGACAGTCATTCAAGGTACATTTACACAGAGGGTGAAAGTGGCCCAAATCTGGTCTGATTTCTTCATATGTGACACAAATGTTATATCAGGGTATCAGCATGAACAGCAAAAAACAGACTTAATCTGATATTTTCAGTGCCGATTTGGGACACTTTCATATGTGGTACTTAAATCCAACATGTAATCAATATGCAGCAATGCAAGTTGGTCTGAAGCGTCAGATCAGAATTCATGAGACTTTCATATCACAGCAACTGCACTGCACATTCAAACATTTAGGGTACAAAAAATTCTCACAAAAATTTATTTTTTATCACAAACTGCTCTGCATACAAAGAGATTTCAAAAGAAATGTCTGAACGCAGCCATGGGAGAGCCAGGCTGCAGTGTGAAAGAAAGCTTTCAAATCTAAATGCAAAGTTTATAGAAACCAAACACGTGAACCAAAGCCGTGGTCACAGCAGAGTAATGTGCCCTTTTTACAGTGAGCTTGAACAGGTTCTGGGTCATAAACCCAGCTGTCAGCCATTGGAACTTTGTGACTGCTCCTGTGATGCTGGCAAAGATGAAGCAGAAACCTCTGGGAGCGGACCTGTATCCTTTGGCAGTCATGATTGTTTATCTCTGGATGAGTGTGCCACATGAACCATTGTTCTTTTGCACATGCAGGGCAGTTTCTGTTCATGTCGGACATTGGTCGCATTTCAAAAAATACTTTTAACAACCAGAGTTGGAACACTTTCCCTACTGTGTGAACATTGCCTCAAGGTGGTCTAATGTAAAATTTAGAGAGATTCAGATTTTGTAGAGTGATTCAGATTTCTTTATAGGCATCAAGAACCTTAGAACTTAACTTTACAAAATTATCAGTAAACCTACACGTCTGGTTTTCATTTGATTTCATTTGGTGTTATTTGGCTAAGTATGAATGGATTTTTTAAAAAATGCTAAAACCGTCTCAAAATGATCAAAAAACACTTTCTCAGACACCAGACACCATCTAGTCTTGTAACTTTTTGTGAAATTAGAGGCATTAAAGTGGAACAGTCATGTTTGGCTATTTTAGTTCAGACAGTGCTTCCCCAAATTACCAGTGATGTTTCTGTTCATTCATTTCAAACAGAAATCACCAAAAATCACCACAGCAGATTGCCTCTCCCATTCAGTCACAATGCTCAACCTCTTCTATTCACAGCCATAGACGAATGAATCTCCAGCCTCACAACAGAGAATCCACTTTTGCCAACTCTAATACCAAGCTAGTCTCAGAAGCAGCTGGAGTTCAATATGGTGGAGTCCAGTGATGCGTATACACGTTCTGAGTTAAAGCAACCAGAAAATCATATCACCTTCAATGTAGACATGTCAGCAGGCTCAGTACACGAAAAGGAACATGCACTGAAATATATGAGCTAAAAAATGAATCTCTGAATATTTCAGCTAACTGCTGAGCTGAGACAAAAAAAGTACATTGTCTCAGGTTTTCTGACAAGTGTCGATGGAAAGTTCCCGCAGAATTTGATGCTGTTTAAAAATCTTAAAATCCTTCTTGAAATTTTACTGACGTGTTTTTGTTTTGTTTTGTTTTTAATTTTACTGATGTGTTTTTTGAGGGTTTTCGTTTTTATTTGTTTGTTTGTTTTAAGCACATGTTACAGATGATCCTATGGTATGTAATGGTAGAATGGAAGAGTCTTTCACATAACCTGAAAAATAATCTAAGGGAAACCCTGAACATTGTATAAACCTCTAACTTTGGAACTCTGAATCTCTCTAGAGACATTTACTACACTTGGTAATGACAAGATAAAAGCTTTTGCTTAGCTACGACTATGGTATTCACAACTCTTTTTCAGCTGTGTGTAATAAACACATTTTCATGCAAACACTTCAATAGCAAGTAGGCACACTGACTGAGTAAATTTGGAAATTCCACAGAAATCAGAGATCTTTCTGAAGATGCAGCTGATACAGTCACACCCAAATATACTCACAGAGATCTAGAAATCAAGTTTAAGATATTTTGAAATAAAAACATATCTTTATAAGTGCGCTATAACATTTCACGATTTTCGTTCTGACTGTTTAGATGGCTGGAAAATGTATCACAGCTGTTTGACAGTACGACTGGTCCCCTTTAAACAAATCCAATGCCTGGTTCCTATCACCTCAGGTGTGAGCAAATGTGACTCAGCAACTTTGCTAGAATGGTGTTTCACAACAAAACACTCTTTGTTATTCGAATGACGTAAATATGAAAGAAATGAAGAAACTGCAAATGTAATTTTCCTGAAACTGATGCACTCACATTCAAAGTCCTTCTCATTGTAGCTGCGGCCCATTTTGTCTGCACCATTGGTGCCTGACTCAGTAATGATGTCCCCGAACCGCTCCACAGACAGAGCCCTCTCCCAGTCTTCATCCTCAAGACTTTCTGTGGAGCCCTTCTCCTCCTCAGCCAGAACCTGCACATGAGAGCACAAACACAATCACACAGTCAGTGTCTGGCATATAACAAGTGTTTGGCTAGGAACCATGTGGTTATGGGTTTCATCAAAGTTGACAGATCCCTGTGTCTGAAACTGAGTATGAACCTCAACCGTGATATACTCCACACTCTTTGTTGGCTTATATACAACCCTGTTCTCCAAAAAGATGCAAAATGTAAAAACAACAGAATGCAATGATGTACAAATCATTTAAATCCTACTTTTAGAATTAGATAACATACAAACTGAGAAATGTTATTATTTTTAATATATATATGCCCTTTCTGAATTTGATGCCAGCATCGTTGTTTTAAAAAAGTTAGGACAGGGTCATGTTTATCACTGTGTTCATCACCTCGTATTTTAACAACACTCTTTCAGCATCTGGGAACTGAGGAGACCACTTACTGTAGTTCTGAAGGTGAAATGTTTCCCATTCTGGCTTAACATAGGATTCAATATTGCACCAAATGTTTTCAGTGACTGACCGGTCTGGACTGCAGGCAGGCCAATTTGATTCACAGCAATGCTGTTGTAATACGTGCGGAATGTAGTTTGTAATAATGCCCCCCCCCCATACAATCACAGATGCTAGCTTCGTGACCAAGTTGGATGTTCCATCTACTCTTTAAGCTGGATTTAACTGTATGGTTCCATGTGTTGTTTCATAAAAGCATAAAATTCATAAAAAAAAAACCTTGTGCTAAATATACAGTGAAAATGAACAGCACCCACACATTGGGATAGGGTGGGTGATTTTGTTGAGAATTTCACTGCACTAAACCCATTCAAAATGCATTGCTTATGCTCTACTTGTAATGAAACATGCAGTTGGTCAGTTAAAGTGTCGACAATAGTCATGATAAGTTCATATAAAAATGTTGAGACAAATAAATACTGTTGTACTGCTCGCACCTATATGCAGGGGTGAAATTTTGCTGTTTAATAAAACGTATTAATAAACAGTGATAGGTCAGAGCTGTAGAGAGTATTCATAATCTCCTGGCTCAATTAAAACATATTTCTTAGAGTTCACCATCACCCTAGTCTTAGTTATGATCATCATGTGATTAGAAATGACATTCACAGACTGCTCAGACTATCTTAGACTCTGTGAGAATCTTCCCACTTCCCCCTGCTAGAACCTTCACTCAACTAATCACCATTAAATACAGTGTTAGGCTCCGGAGACCCATAAAATGGCAGGTTTGGAATACACATGATTCATAAGAACAAAATGGCAGACTAGGGTTTAACGTATCCTCAGACCCAGCCCCTAAGGCAGGTTTGTAGATACAGACTCTGGCACAGCATCATAATCACCTAGAAATCAAAGTTATTGATCCAATATTATGTGCCCCAGTAGGGCTTACCACTAGCCTAATACATCATCATGCGTAACACTCCCTGCAGTGGGCTACTCTGGTTCCAGGGAGGCAAGTAGCTGTTGGCCTCTTGGCCCCAGATGCTTTCATGTCAGCGTTTGAAGAGGTCCAGAAGCGATGGGGCGGGTCGAGGGAAGCAGGATGACAGGCTACGAGGCCGCCAGATCAGTCAGAGTAAATGTCACCCGCCCAGTGGGAGGCACACAGCAAGTCTGGAGCCTCGCCATCAACAACCGCAACTGCTCTCACAAGCTCCTCTGTCATGTCAGACAAGCCCTAATGCGCAGGACAGCCAGAGCCTGCCGGTCACCAAAAGTCAAGGAAATGCACTTGCTGCCCTTTAAGATCCCGAGGCTCCTAGATCTCCTACGATGCATATGCAATAAAGCATCTCTTCAGACATTAAGTTGAATTGGAAATAAAGGGGTTCAGTTCTTGAAATGGCCAATAGAAATGCAATCAGGGTGTTGTTCTTGGACAGTTATTTCCAAGTGAGCTCTCAGGAGCTGAACTGAATGCCAGATTACCTACTAACATAATTAGGAGCTGACAGTGGAATCAGCCAGTCATGCCTATTTGCCAAGGGTGGGAATAGGTCAGGCCTTCTGGAAGTCCAGGATACATCACTGACTGGGAGTATGAGTGATATGGAAAGACAGCTCTATGCCAGGACTTTGCTGAAGGAATCACTGTAAAATGGCTACCATGTAAAATATGTTAATACTGTATTTACATATTCAAATTTAACATGTGCTATCTTTTACAATGCCTTCCACCCACTGAACACAGGGATAGGCTCCAGCACCTCCTGCCACCCAGAAGGATTAGGCAGTTTAGAAGATGTGTGATAAGATGAGATGTCTTTTCCAAGCTTCAATTATCCATATTCAATCTGGAGTGCTTAATGTAAATCACTGCTGTCTTAAGGCTATCATAAGACTGGAGTCCCATTGGGATGTAGCAGAAATGAGCATAATTGTGGGGGGGGGGGGGGGTTATTATTCATTTTTGACTTTTATGGTCCGGGGTAAAGACTTAGCTCTAACAGTCATAGTTCACCACTGAATATTTAACCATGTAGTTTTTGTACTTGCGCTAAAACGTCCGCCTTCAATTCATTCTGCTGTTTTACTAACTCATGCGGACATATACATGAAATGTTCCAATTGCTGTGTTCCCATAACCCTACAGACTTTAGCATGATTTGATCTAATGTTATGAAGTTAACAAGCTAATATTGTGTGTAGTCTTGTTACCATCCATCACAGTTCTGTTATGCTTTTACAAAATAAAAGCCAAAAACAATGAAATTCAGAAGTGCTACTGCCATGGAAGCCAACGAGGTGTAGCCATGCAGAGCAGCCATGCTCAGAGCCTTACTGGGGTGATGGACTCACAGTAGGACTTAATCTGTAAATAAACCATTATGATCAGTTAAAGCTGTGCATGTGGTGCTTGTGTCAATCTAAGCTGGACTGTGGGGTAGTTGGAATGGGTTTACCGTCTACCGTCTACATTCAATGCCATTGCATTCATTTAAAGCACACACAGTATGTTGCCACAGTATGAATGCAAATGTAATTCATGGTGTAATAAAATACATAGTCATAACTGATCAAATAAAATGAATAAAAATGCTGAGCAAAAAGACAACAATAATCATAGACTTTAAAGAGTTAAATGAACTGCACTGGCATTTCGGAACAGATGAAGTGCTGGAGCTGTAAGACATTGAAAGGCGTTTATGGGATGTGCCACATCCCTTTGTCTCCAGAAGAATTGTGATTTAACAAGCCTTGCTCTTAAATGTCTCTCTCCATCAGGGAAGGTCTCACAGTGCTGGCCTCTTAAAATGCCTGCTGATAATTAATCAGAGCAGATGGACCCAACACAGCAAAGCGTGAAAGCGATGGCAGAACTGGAAGCCACTAATTAAGGCAGACAAAGTCCTCTTTGTCGTCCATGTCCCTCGGCTTTGCGTGAATTAATCAGGACAACATTTCATTAAGCTCCAGGCGCCCGCCCCCTGTGCGTATGCTCTTTCATCTCCATTCAAACGCTTGACTTTTATAAAGATGACCGACCTGTGGAGTCAAACGATAAATCAGACCCCCTGAAATACACAACAGACTTGGACATGGGTCAACTTAGAGAGAGCAAGTGCAAGTGCAAAAGACGTTAAGGATGCCCCAAGCATGGTCCTTATCTGTTTAAGACTCCACATCATCTCTCTTGTTCCAGGGTGTATCTGTTTTCCAGCCTTTTGGGAATCTTTGGTCTATAAATCTCCAGCAGCGGTAATGGATGAGGAGTATTTGTGGCATTTAGCATGCCGCCAGAATGATCTCATTCTTTCTCCCAACTGAAAGTAATGAGGGAGAGTACAGCCACTCCACTTTTTCATCTCGAGAGACAAGTGTGTTGTAGCACCACATCACACACTCTGCTGTATTACAAGATCTGCTGTATCACTTGAAATAGTAGGTTAACATTGTGTTAAGGGGGAATTCCGCCAGCTTTTCAAATGGCTGTTATGTCTGCATAATTAAACAGTTAAGATGTAACCAAAGTCATCCAGAGAGGTTTACTGTGAAACGCTCCAGTCAAGAGAAATGAGTCAGAATTATTCACAGTGGTGGCGATGGGAACTGGGCTTACAGCCTCTAATAGCTACATCACCAAATTGTTACAAATACAAAGCTAATGCATTAATTTACGGTAGTTCTGAAAGACAAATATGGCCTAAAAAATATATTTTTTTAATCCATTCATGGTGGGGAGGTACATGCGAGGTGACACAGTGCCCATAGATTTACTACTATGTTACCATTATCAACTTTGCCATTATATTACCATTAATACCCCAGAAAGTTCTTACATAAAATAGTTATCAGTATGCTGCCTGATGTCTGAAATATTGACTTATGAAACCCATTTGTGGTGTGGAGATACATTCAGGGTGTTCTAAGGCAAAACAATAATCAGAGAAATCTTATTTACCATTTTATTTTTATGGACATTAAATATTAGGGTTGGGCAGTATGGTGATATTTTATCATTACTGTGATATCTATGTCGTGATATGCTTTGAATGATATCATCTCAATGAAAAGTAATTAGGCCCATATAATTGGCTTTATTTCAGTGCAATGTATCAAATATTTGAATAAAATCATGATAGTTATGATATATTTTTATATGTTGCTTCTGTTTTTTGTCTCGTCCCACATATTAAATCTCTGAAAAATATAATGTTGTAATGCATATCATGTATTGTGAAAACATACTCAAGTACTGTGATATAATAAGCTAACCAGACAAAAAATGTGTCACCTTTAAGGGGGTAGTAACCTCAGGCTCCTGCAGATGGCGCTGCACAACAATGATGGGGTTAAAAATACCTGCGGGGTGTGAGTGACGGTGATCCATAGATTGAAAAGAGGTGGTATGATACAGGGAATGTCTTGTTCAATGTGTTGAAAACGGGTCCAAAGCAGATGTTAATGATGCCATAGTGTACAGGAAGTAGCTGGATTTGATGTATGGAAGCATGCGGTCATACGGGTCTACCAGCAGCGGCTAAAATCCCAATCTACAGTAAACTCTCCTCAGAATTGTACCAGGGAAAGCATCCACCAAATCTGCCCAACTGCACAATTCTTTGATGCAGATTGGTTGAACATTGATGTGGTCTACATCCAGAAACTTGTCCAGTCCATGCCAAACTGAATCGCAGCTGTTATTTGTACTTGTAAGGGTATTACACGCTACTAGGCACATTTCAGTCATAGGTGAGCTTAATTTTACAATACTAGTTACAACATTTCATATAAAACCACTGGAGTATCTTTGTTTACATCTCAGCAATTTAATTTTACAAACATTTTGAAAACTTTTCTAAGTAAAATAAGCACTCTTCTTATTATTGTTTCTATTCCTTCTTTCAGTCTTATTCTCTCTCTTTCTTTCTCTCTCTCTCTCTTACCCCTCTTTCTCTCTTCCTGTTACCGGACGCTTTATTTTTTTTCCCTTTCATACAGTAATTATTTCACCTTAATTACCATTACGTAACAACAAAAGAACAAACAAACATAAAACAATGAAAGGCTTTTTAGCAGATTGCTTTTTAAATGCCACTCAGCCACTATCTCTTTACTGTGCGGGACCCAAAACACTGTTTGTTTCCCTTTTCCCTTTCAGACGCAGTGCTGTCCCATTGTGCAAATGTTAATGGCCTGAGCACAATCGGGAGCAAGCGATGGTCGTAAAGCTTATGGATAGCCGCTCTATTCATTGCCGTGTTGTGGCAAACAGGGTGATGGGCCTGAGAAATCATTGTCGGTTGACAGATGTGTTTGCTTGCTGTTCATTAACGTGCTGGGTAAACTGCAGATAGAGTTACAGATCCGGACCGCCCCCTTCTCTTTCTGCAGGGGCTGTTATGCAGGCATCCGGGGCACTAGTGCCCTCCGATACGGCCGAGAGACAAGAGAGGCTCCAGAGTCCTGCTCATATGTACTGTGCTGGTTACACAATGGTGAAGCTACATGAAAAAGTAGGGCACTGAAGGAGCCATTGTAAGGGCGTGAGAGTGCTCTCACTCCCGACAGGTATCCCCCCCACACTGACGCAGGTGTGGGTATCATATCACCCACCTGAGCTCTTTCCGCAGAGCTGTAAGTACTATGTGCTCTTTGAAAGTCACAGCAGCAGGTGCCTCGGAAAGCTCCAGACATCCAGAGCAACACACTGCTCTCCTGATGGTTCAAATCTCTCTGAGATCACTTCCCAACATACATCCTCAAGATCAGGATCAGAACCGGAATCAGGATAACAATCAGAATCAAACACAGAACTACAGTCACTGTTTGGCCATTTAAGTCTGCATTTATAAGAAATCTGTATTTGGTGAGCTTGACTAGGGCCAGCGATATCACTCAGTATCGATAACTATCAGTATCAGTAATCAGTAATTACATGCAGGGGGTTTATCTCACAAATATGGCAAAAAATGTTTTTTATTTGTTGTTTATTTGTTTATGCCAACAATGATGCCTGGGTGAATAGTTTGTAATAAACAAATGATCCAAATGATTTTAAATTCATCTCTAATAACATTTTTCTATTTTAGTGACCAAATTCTCATTATCACATCACAGTAAGATTTGATTTAAGATAACACTGCTGTGCACTGGCACCCACTGATATTTTTTTCCCTTTTATTTGTACTACATATTTTCTTGTTCTACTTCACAACTTATAGAGCATCTTATAGAGCATCACTTTCACAACTTATAGAACATCTTATAGAGCAACTTATAGAGCATCCATTGATTTACTAAATGATAAGTTTACTGGACAAAAAATAAAACCATGTTGTGTGTTTAAGGTAGTAGTAACTTCAGGCTCCAGCAGATGGCGCTGCATGAGGATGATGGGGCTATAAATACCGGCAGGGTGTGAGTGACAGGATTCATAGATTGAGAAGAGGTGCTACAGTGCAGTGAATCACTCATTCGATATGTGGAAAAGGGCTCCATAACAGATGTTAATGATTGGCTAACAGGAGTGACTGCATTTGGGTGCGCCAAAGACCATAGTGTGAAGGAAGTAGCTGAATGTGCAGGTGTATGGAGGCATATAGTAATACGGGTCTACCTGCAGCGGAAAAAGGAAACTCTCCTTGCAATTGTACCAGGGAAGACAGTCACCAAATCTGACCCAACTGACCAATTATTTGATGCAAGAGTGGCTGAACATTGATGTAGCCTACATCCACAAACTTGTCCAGGCCATGCCAAATCCAATCACAGCTGTTATTCACGCTAGTGGAGGTATTACACACTATTAGGTATGTTTCAGTCACGTGTGACTAATTTTTTGTCCAGCGAGCTTATTACTTTCACTCAGATATTCATGAAGATGATTTAAAGCATTTTCAAGAGAATGAACTTGAGGGCATTTTCACAAACCCAGGACTGACTCTGAGCTAGTTTGTGGAAGGAGTTTATTATCACTGGTTTGCTCACAAACACATTAATTCAATGCATGCCGTAAATCAACTGCACAAACCTGTATGTGAATTTTTGCAAAAATGTAGGTACCAGCTTAATCCATCTTAATCCATTTGCTGCCTTTTATTTTTTTATGTAGCAATCTTGAAAAGCAAGCTGTTCTGGGTCCAGAAAAAAAGACTGTAGTACGAAAACACTTTTAAACCCTAAAGAAACCAATAAGGCCTATTCTGGTTGCTCCTTAACATACTGTTCATCATTAATACAGTAGTCTAATTTCTGTCATTGCATTTGTTAGAGGTGAAATTAAGTTTTGTTTTGTTTGTATCATTAACTACCTTTGTGTATAGGAATACACTTCACATCCGTCACCTTTTAATCCTAGTCTGAAAAAAAATAATTAACAATAAATGCTTATCCATCTGAAATTCATTTTAAATGTGTGTGCATTCACTCTAAATCTATCACCGTGTGTGCAATAATAAATACATTACGGTGCTTATTCAGTGTAGTGATAGCAAACAGCACACAGAAAGCTCCAAGGTTGCATGCTGATCCCCTTTACCATGTCAACTGTCATCACACATGGATAGCAAGTACCACAGGGGCAGATTTTAATGTGTCAATAAGACCTTTCCAAAGTCTCTGAATGTATGCATGTTAAAACTGATAACGCTGCTTAAGGTACATAAAGTACAATATTCAACAACCAGATAATGGGTAAGAGATATCATTACAAGTAAATATGAAATAGTAACTCTACAGGAGAAGGCAAAAACATTCTTAACATTTAACATGAGTTTACTGACGTTTATTAATGTCAAGGAGTTTTCAAGTCACACTTAATTTGTCACACAACCTTAAGGACAGTTAGTGGGTTCAGATGTAGAAAAAATAAAATCCAACCAAATTGGTACGTGTCTGTTTGAATAGTGACAATGTACTGAACTGAAAAATGCGGTGGTGCAATGCGGCAATACTTCAGACAGGGTGTACATTAAATGTTCATGAGTGTAATGGCATTAGGAAAGAAACTTTTCCGGTGTCCTTATTAGACTGAAGCACCAGTACGAGTGGCCTACAATAACAGTCAAAGATTTGTGTAGAGCTCTCGGTCACGATGTACTAGTCGAGAACTCAGAATGGGGCAGATACTGGAGAGGAGAAGGGCAGGAAGCTCTGCTGGTTGGATAACAGCCAGACTTGATATGCATTTTGGGTTGAAACTGCACATCATTCTGCCCTGTTACATGTGATGCAACACACTTGGTCATGAGAATAAGCATCAGCCCACTGTCCAACTACTTACGGTGCCCTGAAGTGAGGAGATTATATTAAAACGACTATAGTTCCAACATGTATCATGTAATACACACCTAAAGTTGACACTTCAAGTAATATACCTTAATTATCATAACTATGCAAATGACTGTTTAATCTGATGGATTGCAGAACCAAAACAACAACAACTGCACTGCACTGTTGAATGCTGCTTGTTATGGGATAAATGGATAAACTGAACTCAGATCAGTATATATATATATATATATATATATATATATATATATATATACATATAATGACCCCTGCTCTCATTACTGCAGCTGCAATTGGCTATCAGTGCCAGTGCCACACTTTCGTTGTCATGCCAACGCAATCCCAGCTGAACCTCGGGCTGAGACTGTGAGAGGTTGACGTTTATGCAAAACCTCTGGAATGAAGGTTGCAGGTACTTCGGTGGCACAAACGGAGACAACAAAACATATTGCCAGACCGCGCAGCTGGTATACAATTAACGCAATGGCGCTTTGCGGAACTGACAGAAGAGGATCATGTAAATGATCTAGTTTAGTTGTGCATTACAGTGAGTCATTTACTGGTAACTGGTTCTATAAGCAGAATTAATCCCTAGGAATGAATTTGGAGATATTCCTCAAATCACTCCCTATCCATCATACAGAGCACTCCAGGTGCCAGCCATTGTGTAAGCAAGGAGTGATGAAAATGATTCACGAGTGGAAGAAAGCAGAAAATAATATTTAATAGGACATTTAGTAGAAGCCTCTGCACATAAATATAACATCACTTTTTTCAGTGTGTCCACCCTTTGCCTTCATTTCAGCTATCACTCCATTTGGGAGACTTCCCAGGTAAGTTATTTTTCCACACCTCCAAAGTTCAGTATTAGAAGTTTGTTGCATTTCTTCCTTCTCAAACAAATTCAATGATGTTGAGGTCTGGACTCTGGGGTGGTCAGTCCATTGTTCTGAGAACACCAGCAGCTTTTTTGTTTGATTGCAAATGTCATGGGCATGTGATGTAAACAAAGACGGGCATTATTGCTGTACCTGACTGACCCAACAGCCACAATTGCAGAGATACAGTCACCCTGTTTAGTACCAGCATCATTGGCAGACGGCTGCACCACACAGGACTACATGCACGCAGACCTTTAAGACTACTGCCCTTAACACCTCGCCAACGTTGCCAAAAACTGCAATGGTGTCATGCTAGACTGTCATGGAGTGACTCAGAATGGCAGCGGGTCACCTTCAGCGACGAGTCCTGCTTTTGTCTCGGTTGAGATGACAAACGAATCTGTGTGTGGAGGCAAGCGCATGGTCAGCGCCAAGATGGACGGTTTGTTGTCATACATCACATATCCAGAAGGCCTGGTATCACTCCACCTCTATCGCAACATCTGCAGGAACTGTATGAGAATATTTAAGCTACACGGGATGGATTATCGCAGGAAACCATTAGGAAACTTTGGAACTCCGTGCCAAGACGTCTGGCATGTGGTGTTAGCAAACATGGCAGCCCGACACCATACTGAGAGACACTACTTCTGTATGTGTAGCTCAATAAATATTGCCCATATCAGTCTAAATCTATCATCATTTATTGTTCCTGGTAACCTTTATCTTCCTTCCCAACAGCATTGCAATCCGATACTTCATTCTGAGTGCAACTATTCTTTTGATGATGAGTGATTATTACACACATGTTCAGTTTTTAAGGAGACTTAGTACATTTCTGGTTGTAGGCAAATGAATGCAAAAATGGTACATTATCTTCAGTTCTTACATTATCTGTGGTGCAGAATAAGGAAATACACAGTCTGTGTGTTTCATATTCTTCTGCAGCGCATACAATAGCAAACGGCTCGTCCTGGGTCAAATACTTCTCAAGACCATTCCAATGTTTTCTAAATATAATTTTTCATATGCTCAAAGGCAGTTCTACCTATTGCACCTTTTAAGCTACAATGGATCATTCCAATTCTCTGCTGGCTGAGCACTAATGCTACATTGTCTGCAAGGGCTACCGATGACTCATCATGATCCATGAATTTCATTGCCAGTCCTTTTGGTGCCACCCCACACAAAGCAAAAAAAGGTTTCAAAGACAGAAAATGGCCAATCTTTCCTTTCTATGTGACAACAGATCTGTTTTAGAATAAGATCAAATGGGTGCTAACAGCTACTTAAAGAAAGCTAGACACTCTGATCAGATGCAGAGCTTTTCTGCCTTGTACAGCCAACACGTTTAAATGGATTTTTGAGCCCATTACGTCTCGATTCTAACATGAATCGCTCGATTCTTTCCCAGAGTGTCTCTGTCCATTCAATTACATCAAGGCTCGTTGCAATTGATTTGATTACCAGCTGCAAATTAAAGACCACAATTGCTTTCTAAATCTACTCCTGCTGTGCACCATTCTTTGCTGAAATGTAACAAACCATTATGTCATAATGGAAAGGACTGATGCCTGGTTGAAGTAACTACAGTTATACAGAATGTGGCATATCTCAGCATAGAACTGAGTGTTGAAGGTTCTAGCATAGCGCTGCGCGGTGACACTTTACTGTAGCGCGGTATTCATAAGGCTACATGATACCTACATGACGATAGTTGTCATGATAACTGACTTAAACAGTCTCATCCACAAAAGGCCAGTGTGAAATAAAACTTGGAGCCACACCGGTCCTTTGCGGATAAGACTGGACACCACTGAAGTAAACCTATACAAACATCTTAAAGGCTTATTATTCCAATAGGCGTCGTCTGACATAAAGGCTGCTTCTGAGCCAGGTGACATTGACTATACTGACACTGGGTTCATCATGGCATTGTTTGGGTGAAATGACAGCACATTACAGCAACTGACTTCATAACCCAGTGATTATGAAAGTAGTACAATGCTACTGACGGTACATAGCTTAAAATTTATAAACAAGTTATACAAGAAAAATATATGCTTATATAAGGGTTGTGGAGAGTATCACACGTTTCAAGAGTGTTAAAGGTTTTTATTTTAAAAGTTAAATCTTTGAAGTACAAAGCCCTTCTAGTCATGGAGGAAAAAGCCCACTTTAGCATACTGCCCCAGAAATCTTATTTGGTTAGAATCACTTATATCCTAAAGACAGATAGGTGAGTTCGCTAGCAGGCTAGCATTAGCATATGGCTGTTAGCTAGAATTAGGCTACATCTAAGCCTATCGTCTATCTTGTGTTGAGACCTATTTGGTTTTGTCCTGTGAATTAATCTTTTGTACTTTGTTTAAATTGTTTTTTTATGTTCCTATAATAATACTACAATTAAATTGTATTTATTCAATTAATTTAATATAATCACAAAAACAGTAACAGCATATTGCTGCTGTCCAAAGAAAAACATCTATCTCCATTTTTGTTTGATTTTGACATCATTTGAACACAGCATCTGCTGTTTACACTGTGTGAAAATGATGATGAATGGACCAACAGAAAGGTCCCAAATCCCTTTTTAAAAAGTCAGGTTCTATTGACTTGCAGTGTTAACTTACATTAAAATTAAATTAGGTTTCGTCCTCTCCTGTAAAGTTGCCTTTTTGAAGATATCTATTCTTCTTTAGACAGTGACGATTTGTGTTTAACTGCCTTTTGTTTTTAAATGAAGTGGGCTTATTATTTAGACTTAAATTGATAGTACCTCAATGTCTATTTCAAATATAATATTTGAGTTCTGCAGTTTCATTAATTACATATTTTAAATAACAGGCAAAGATGAGGAATAATTTAACATACACATGATCCATTCTATAAAACTGACAGACTGATGCCAAGATTCATGTAGGAAGCTTTTCCTCTCTATTTAAAGAGACTTTCATTCTGTATTGTAAGAATAAAACTGCCTGCTGCTCCTGTTTATTACTCCTAACTATAAAAGTACCATCATCCTGTACATTGTAAACTACATTCATGGTATTTGGCAGACGCTCTTACCCAGAGTGACTTACAATTGGATCATACAATTGGATCATTTTGTAGGCAGTTCCAACCATTTCATACACAGATATGGTTTAGCATTGCATAAATGGACACTGTTCTTAGGGGAGGCTTCTTCCCCCATGCTGTGGTTATATTGCTACACACTGCAACTGTGGCATGCCTTTGCGTGCCTTCGTTAAGATGTTACAAGCACACAAAGGCTACTGTGATTTTTATATCGTAGTCCTCCGAGACATCAATATTGCAAAAGCAAATCTATTAACCAACAATATATTACTCAGCCCTGGTCTAAAATCTAGTTGCTGTCTCAGATGACTGCACACACCTCTGAGGTCACAAAACACCATGACAACCACAGATACACAGCTCTGTCTAAGCACTGATAAGAGAACTGCTGGCCATGAACTTGCACGCTATGACCTCTACTAGCACCACACCTAGCTGGCATTTCAAGGGACATTTTAAGGGTTCTCTCATAGAGACATGGCTGTCTAGTCGGGAGGCATCTGATAAAGTCACGGACTAAAATAAGATCGAATGTCTGGACACCCATAAAGGTTTTCAGTCACCCGGGTCATTAAATAGTCTAAGTAAGGATTTTTGCCTGAGACATGGCTTTGCAAGCTTGGTTGTGATTCAGTAAATATACAGGTGATCCAAAGGAAATGCAGCACCCTGCTGTGTCTCCACCGTAGCTTGCACTTGACATGGTTTAGTAAGAAGCGTATCCAGCCATGCAAATCCACTCGCAGCTTTGCTGACTCAGACATGCTCAAAGTCATGCTGGCTCATCCAACCACTACAGCGACCGTCCCTAATTCCAGATTTCACACATTGTGTTTATCTGCGCACAGCATTTCAGTGTATGAATTTTCCACAGTATTACATGAAATGACATCTACAGTGAGGAGAAGCCAGGATTCAGATATCGCTGTCTGTGTTATTCAATAGATTCCAAGCGCAGATATCCACCTCGAATGTACACACATTATGGCTTTTTACTTTGCACTTATA
Source organism: Semaprochilodus insignis (assembly GCA_034552555.1). Taxonomy (NCBI): domain Eukaryota; kingdom Metazoa; phylum Chordata; class Actinopteri; order Characiformes; family Prochilodontidae; genus Semaprochilodus; species Semaprochilodus insignis. The sequence continues at coordinate 29,079,673 of CM067480.1, read as the reverse complement.
AATATGAACAAGAAGGTCAATATCTATTAGCATAGTAATTAGCTTTTTGCCGCACTGTGGTTCATGTGTGGCCCATTCCTCCTGGCAAACTCTCCAAAGTCACCAATGCCCCACTGATGTACTTGCATTCCAAAAAAATCCTTTTCCTATCAACTTTCAGTTGGAATCATATCACGATACTGCCTAAAAAAAACATCTGAAGTTATTTTAGCTGTATGTTTGAGAGCTGCAATGCACATCTTCTCCTCCTTTTTAGCCATTGAAATGACTTTACCCCATTCAAGGTGGAGCAGCAAGGGAGGAGTGTCTGATAGAGTACTGCTGTGTCTGATCCACTCACACCAGCACAACACACTAACATGCCAATGTCACTGCAGTGCTGAGAATGATCAACCCCCCAAATAATACCTGCTCTGTGGTGGTCCTGTGGGGGTCCTGACCACTGAATAACAGGGTAACAAAGTATACAGAGAAACAGATGGACCACAGTCTGTAATTGTAGAACTACAGAGTGCTCCTATATGGTCAGGGGAGCTGATAAAATGGAGAATGAATATAGAAATTTTGAGGTGTTTTTAATGTTAAGGCTGATTGGTTCATTATTTCTTGTTGATATTTACATGAAGTGCAAAGTGAGAAGACATTATGTGATCATAGTGAACATATGTTGTGCCAGTATATGAATTAACAAACACTTTTTCCAGTTACTGTAAACCTTTACCCTGCATATAAGACTCATAGTAATATCAAAATTCTTAAATTCTGTATGAACGACAAAACTGAGAGCTGATGAATTAAACATCAATCCATTTGCCGTTTTGATGACTTTTAAGCACAGACTGTAAAGCCTCTTTGGCCTTTCTGGAGATGTTTCTATTCCCAAGGGTGTGCCCCATACAGCAAAACCTCCACAATTCTTGCAGTGGTCATTCAAGTCCAGCTGCAGGACACTTTAGGAACTAATTTGCTTGCAAGGCTTGCAGTGTTGCTATTTTTATTGTTGATTGAATACCATGCAGCATGCATTAGGAAGTAAGCACATGCAGCAAACTGCACTAAGCCACTGTCATGGCCAGGCATGCTCAGAAATCTAGGCCAACATTTTACACTCATGTTTTATTCATCTCAACGCTGCTGAAAAGCTGCATTCGTTAAGTCTTGCATCAGATTTATCCACCAAAACATCTTCTTCAAACCTGAATACCCAGAGTTTCGTGATACAGAGGCTTGTGAACATCAGTTTTAGATGAGAGTGAGATCTTATGGATATGGATCTGCTGTACCAAAAAACGAGCACTCCAGACTGAGACGTCAACACCAAAGTCAAGAAACAAACCAGGTAGAGCATGTGCTCGCTTGACTTATACTGTATAAATTTGTGTTTAGGCAAATATTTGCGTACCGGACTTCATCACGTCTGATGTTTCCTGTTCTACACAATATGAATGTATAAGTAAGATAGTTAAAGGACTTGTTTGTCTAGTCCACTCAGGATAAAGCTACCTCCTTTGTGGATCTCATAGAGATACCAGAATTAAAAATGATCTTGTTATGGTCCTGAGGGCTTTGCTCCTTGAATGGTTTTTATTTCCTTTACAAGTAGCAGGGAAAGGTGATATGATCCGAAGCACAGTCAGAGCCTTACTATAGTCTGGGATGAGACAAGTAGGCTAGATGCAATGTCTTTACATAGGCCCAGTTCACAAGTAGCTAATGAGCAAGCAGAAACTGAAAGCACAGGGATATCCACATCTAACAAAGTAAGGATTCACCAGAAACACAGGAGAGATTTGATCCACCACTTTTTACTGGGGTGTTGCTCTGCTGGTTAGCCATGGACAGTTGGTATTGATCCCTCTTTTAGTAAAGATTTCTGATCTTGGTTTCTTATTCACCTGTTTCTTGTTAAAATGTTCCTGTTCCACCTTAAATGGTGTTGCGGTTATATTTTGGCGCCTCTGTCTAGCTGTCAAGCTTCTTCTACAATTTTTTTTCCATTCCACCTCAACAGCAGTTACCTGAGGCACCATGATGTACCTGCTGAGGCAGCAGGATGTAACTGCTGCACCACTTTAGGTGAACCAGGGAAATTGGAGTAAGAAGCTGGACAGCTAGACTGAGTTGCTAGAATATGACTGCTGCACCATTTAAGGTGGAAGGGGAAAATTCAATGAAAAAGCTGGACAGTTAGCCTCATACGCCACAATGTAACTTTTGCACCATTTAAGGTGGAAAGGGAAATTCAAACAAGAAGCTTTCAAATAAGAAACTGGCTTGGTCACCACACATATACAGGTTTTTGACGACTATAGCTGGACAATGCTATCAAAAATGAACTACTCAAGTGCAGCCAATAACACTTCCTGTCTCTCAGCTCCCACCACTTGCGAGAAAAACATGGCACACATTTGCAGAGGCAGCTCTGATGATGTGGGCAGAGATTCTCAGATGGGGGCCGTGCAATTCCAATGAGCCTTCACTTGATGCAGCAAGGGGAGTCAAATCAGAGCAGCTGATTGAATCCAATGTTTTCTGATCTACACAGCCCACAAAAAGCTGCAGTGTCCCAGTTTGTGGGATGGTACCCAAACGTATGTGTACAAGCACTGAAAAGTAAGTTTTCCCTTAATATGTCTCCTTTAAGTCAATCAATAATTACATAATGGAGCTGCAAGTTACACATGATGACAGAAGATGGCAAGTAGGTGGAGCTAACAGGAACAGAGATAGGACAGGGGTGGACCCCAGCCAGGAACACCATGATATAGACTTTGTCTACTAGGATTTACTATAAGACTGCAGCCAAACCGCAGTCTTCCCCAGCTAACAGTCTCAAAGACACTGCTTTGCTCCAACCCTCAAAGCCCTGCCTACATTTGCTGCAACTTCACAGCTGACGAGCCAGTTTCCAGTAAATGTGAATGGAAAATCTGGCAGGTGTTTTCCGTCTGGCAGTTTTCTGAAGTCTTTGTCAATTTAATATCTGGAGAGTTATCAGCACTGTGCTGAACCTCAGGATTGATGCCCTGCACCCCCCCACACCTCCCCCGACCTCCACCCCTCCATCTCTGACAAGTGAAGAGCCCTCTGAGAGACTGACATCAATATGAGAAGTGTCAGCGGTGCACCCAGTACTGACAGCAGCAGAGAACTGGGGCTGAACATCAACCAATTACCTCCGGCTCGTCTGGCTTTGATGAGCCAGCTCCTTTCAGATGCTGAACACTCCGTTATTCATCAAAAAGCCCACCCTTAAACTCTCTCTCCCTCTCTCTCAACACACACACACACACTGCTGAAAAAGATGTGCAACCTCAATTTTCTTTTTTCTTTTTCAAGGAATTAAAGAACGTTCCCATGTTTTAAAATCCTACAGCAGCAGGGTACGAGTGCTTCAACACCTACTTCTGCCATGAATGAAAAGTGTAAGTGAACAGTCGATACACTAGGAATAAAAAAAGTACAAATACTTCAGCCAAAGCAACATTCTCCCATTTTAAACTGAGTTCTTTCACTTCATGAACAGCATCAATCACAAGGCCATTCATGTACAGTATATCCAACAGTTGTATATCAAAAGCATACCAAACATCTACTTCACCACTAACGTAACAGCCATATTTGGAATAGCACATATCTAAAAGCTAATGTGTGACCTCAGGTATCAACGTTTATTGTAGGCACTGCAATCTCATTTTCACTCTGCCAAAGCAGCACATTCTCAGTTGCACCGGGCTTTTGTCTTCCTTTTAGAAGCTGATACAGCAGGTACTCTGAGCAGTACACTCAGTGCACTCTGGAGTGAAGAGAAGATGAGAGGACCTGACAGCTGAATGCAAAGGAGAAAGATGTTTTGCAGTAATAGTGAATCACTCAGGAAGAACTGGGCACACAAGCAGCATCAGGTGAACACAAAGCCCAGACACCAACACAAGTCAGGCCTCTTGCTGTCCTGTGCCAGCTCCATTTCAGCACCGGCAGAAGTTAGCCATATGCTCTGGGAATGGGGTTACTCTAAAAATGGCCTGTACAAACGCAGAAGATTTGTTCATTCTAGTTTCATCACAGCGGTTTTTCAATAGCAGCCAGCATTCAGCTCTTGGCAAGACTTCAACAATCCTACAAGCAGAAAGAGTTTCTGTTTCTAAAGCACTCACTTTGTGGTTGAAGTAACACTGACCTGAACAGCCCCATGTGCCCAAAAGAACACCAATCCACCCAGCACTCTCCTTCAACAAACACTGCTGTCCTCTATCTTTCTTTAAGATGAACAGACTCCTTTCACACAACATCAAAATCAGCTGTGTGCAGGCCAGGATCATCCCATGGGTTTTATGGCCGCAGGCACACTACGATAAGCAACTACGATAAAATCTGTATCTTGCCTTGGCTGACGCTGGAAACTTTACTAGTGCTACAGTCTAAAAACAGCCTCATTTCAACATCAGCACTGTGTTAGATCGTTGTTACTCTGTAACATCTTTTACTCGTTGTTGCTCTGTTACATCTTTCCTGAACATCTGCTTCATCTTCTCCTCTAAACACTGCTTAGCAATCATTCCACTATCTGCTCTTACATCAAGTTTTCAGTTATTTAGCAATAAGCTCTTATTCCAAGGTAGTGTTCCTGCCAATTTGAAGTTCCAGATATTCAAAATGTGTTATTGGTGGTTCTGTAAGGAAAGTGAGACCTGATACTCTGATGACCATTTCCAAAGCCAAACACAAATAAAAAAGATCAGCCTGATATCCAAACTGTCTACCTCTGCACATAAAGCCATCAAAGGTAAGGAATAAATGGTCCATCAACAACAGTATAGTCTTGCTGCTGTTGTGTACCTTTGTTATGCACACCTCAGCTGTTTGATTTTAGCCTATGTCGTGTTCATTGGGGTAATTGTGCTTGTCAAGACCGTCAACATTCTTTATAAGGAAGTGTTGCAATAGTTGTTGGGTTTATTCAAACATGTGTTCTTGTTAATGTGACCTTGTTGATGTGTGTTTAACCTGTGTGCTTATTGTCTTGCTTGTTTTTTTTAGCTCTATAGAGTGTTTGAATGTGTAGGCTGATTGACTGCACTGCTCAGAGCAAAACGCTATGGCCGCAGAGCATGTCAAAGCACTGGCAGCACAGTGCGCTGAAAAAATGCATTGTTATTCACCTTGCTGTTGACTTTATGGCCTTTCGGGTCGATAGGGTCAACACAATCCTTTTTGGACTCTGGTTTGATCAGGACAACTCATTAGGTTTGTTTGTAGTGTCACTTTTTACCGGTATACATTTGAGTTTTGTGTAGCCTGGATGGGACATTTAAACTGACATTTTTAAAAAAAAGCTGCTGCACAGCTTTCATGTAACTTCATGTAAAAAAAATGATCACCAAAAAAGTTTGCCTTACAGAGGCCCGAGAGGCCTACAACCTGATGAATAGGGCCTGATAGTGCAAACTGCTCAACTTCAAGTGCAAAAAGCTAACATTCAATTTTATCATTTAATTTTATTTTATGGTTCTAGCTAAAGGAAACTGTTCTCCTTCAGTGTTCTGTGCTCGTGATCATTTGAATAGACATCAGTGTGAGACTAATGAATGACCTTCTATTTGAAGACTGGTGGACCGATAATGACACTAGAGTCTCTTGACCTAAATATTCTTAGATTTGCATTGCGACCGCTGGTTCCCATCACCAGGACTGTAAATAAGTCTCTTCCGAACTTTTGTCCTGGTATTTTGTCTCAGGTTTCCACTATTCCACTGAGCCTTTTAATCCCTGAGCACAACCAGCTTACTAGTCTTAATAAACCTTACATCACTACATTTAGAAGCGCACTATGTGGTTTCAAGTTACATCTTGTTTCGTCTCCTCACAAACACCTGCACTCTTGCAGAACTCAAAGACGTACAGCTAGACACCACTGACACAGACACACTACACAGACTGAAACGGCCCCATGCATTTAGAGCCACCAGCGAGAAGCATGTAGGGTGGAGTGTTCACAGCATGGTAGCATCTGCCTTCCTGTCCTCAGCCACAGCAGCCCTTCCCCCACTGTTCCCCGCCTTAGTCGCTCAGGAGACAGAAACAGCCCAGGCTCTAATTGGAGATATTTGAGTCATTCCACTTTATCAGCATGAATGTAGCCTCTCACTCACTCTCAGGATGGGATGATTGCACAGGAGCCTCTGGGTATCACTTAACCTGGCAGAGATGGACCAGCCTGGAGGAAAAGCCTCGCAGCCCGGGGGATAAATACAGCCCTATTTACTTTTCCTAATCAAGTTTGAGGCAAAACATCCAGATAACTTTTTTTCTAATGTTTGTTTTTATATTTCATTTTTTTATAGGTATAGTACCAGACAAAAGCTTAGACAAACCCAACTAAATGGATGTGTTTGGTTATCTTAAAGACTCTACAGGCTTACACGTAACAGTTACAGCTGATGATATACCTGAAACAATAAATATTCTGATATACCACACATACTCTTGATCTATTACAGTATTATATTTTTGCCATATCGCCACCTCTAATATATATTTTGCTGCACAAAAAACATTTTATCTCTTTATTTGTGCGCAATTTAAAAGCTCCTTCAATTTAGTGAATATTCATGATGGACAGACCAATAGAACTGGTCCAAATTAGTTAGAAATAAACCTTGTTATATTAACCTCCACTGCAAATTAAGAAAGCTGTTTTAGCCTCCTGTAAAGTTCTATTTTGGAGGTTTTTAAGGTGGACTGTATAATTCCATGAGTGATATTTTATAGTTTGATGTCTCCACTTTTATTCTAAAGTAAAGCATTAAGCTCAAAATAAGGAAACCTTCTACAAGTAGCTGTGTCTAAACTTTTGACTGTTACTGTATATTTAAAACTGCCATTTAATAGCCTGTTTAAAACTGAGAACAAGAAGCTACTTGCTATAAAATGGTAACTTAATGTAAGAAGTCCATAAAGTAAACAAAACCATAAGTTAAGAGCGTGCACAAAACAAAATAAGGCAATTTTACTGCAGCATTTAAAAGTATGTGGTACCCAAATCAAGGTCAAAGGGAGGTCAATCAAACTGAATCACAATCTAGAACACGCTCTAGAAATTCGTTCCCAGAAATTAGCAACGTGAATTTACTGTATTATTAATTATCAGTCTGTAATATCTAACCTAAACTGTGTGGACCTACAGTATTATCTGTGGCAATACAAATATCAGAGGTATATCAAGGTACTCGGATAGGCTCAAGGGAGAAAAACTGGATCAGAAGATTAGTGTTCTGTTAACTTACTATCAAAAATTAAATGAGCGCAAAATGTTAAGCCAAACAAGTTAGATTGTGCAGAACGCAAATACAATGTACATGTAATTCATTATAAAGCCACTCTTGAGAATTAACTACATATTTATGTAATTACACTGAACAGTGAGTGAAATGACAATAATAACATGTCTTACCTGATGCAGGTTGATCAACACATCTGTCTCGGGGGCATGGCCTCCTGTCGCCATGGGGACAGGGAGGGGCACAGCAGCAGGGGTCTGGGGGTGGGGTCTGAGATCAGCCCTTCTCTTTGACGGTTGGGTTTCCAGTCAGCCTGTGGGGTGGCATAACCTGTAAAGACACAAACACGCACACGGTCACTACAGGAGTCTACTCTGCAGTCAGAGCCACCAGCACAAATAATGCTGAGAGCAAGGGTACATGGTTTAAACCACTATTGCAGCACTGGGGCATTTTTCTGCAGACCAAACCAAATACAATATTTCTGTTTTTCTGACCCAAAGCAGAGGATATGTCAGAGTAAGTCTCGGGTACACAGTCAGCTGCAAAACAACAGCTGTGATCTTAAGAAACTCATTAATTCCCACAGACTGCTCCACTTTGGCTGCATTCACATTACCAGCTGTATTGCTCAATTTTGAGTTTTTCTCGGATCAGAAATTACCACAAGGAAAAAAGAGAGATGCTAGGCATCAGTGACACTGTGACATCATGCGCACTGTTCAGAACAACATGCAGTATATTCTCTTGGGAATTTGTTAGAAATGGGATGAAATGGAAATTAGATACTGGTAAAAATAAGAGAAAATATACTTGGATGGTCATCAATATACTGAGCAGTTAATTCCTATGTGTTGGGAACACTGGTGAAAGCACTAGTGTTGCAGTGGGCCAATGGTGTAATCAACAAACTGTTCAATATACCGGTTTTAATGCATGCAAATGATTCACAGCAGGACAGCAAACGCCTGGACCGGATATCCACATCTGGCTTAATGGCAAAAGGAAAATCAACCTCTTAACAAAATGTCCTGCTGTGGAATTCTGCCATCACCGCTGGAATTTTCCATCACTGATCCACTGAAAAACACGGAATATCCAGTTTGTGGTTGTCGGCCTATCATCACAATCTAAACTGTGATGGGGAACTGAGGGCTGGAGTCCCACAGAGTTTGGTAATTTTGCTGCTGCAACACACCAATTTAACCTGGTAATTTGCTGCTGAGTTGAATCTGATGTATGAAAATCACTACAGAATCACGCCCTGCAGGGGGAATGCTCCCCACCACTAATGGAAATACAGCACAAAATAAACCCATGTCCGTATCACACCAAGGCAAAACTGTGATTTATGCCACTGTAATGTGAACTTTCAGAAAGCAAAGCCTTTCATAGAAACAAAGAATGTTGTGATTGTTTAGGGGTGCATTCTCTTACTGTGTTCACCTAGAACTCATGCTGCACCTGGGCAGGTGCTTGGTGCCTGACTAGTAGCCACAGCTGAAGGCAGGGGCTAATTTAGGGCAAGAATAACAGCAACACTCTGTCAAGCAAGCCATTATCCCACAGCACTATTTATCAGCGTAAAGGATTAAGATGACAGAATATGAGGCCAAACTAACATTAGCGAAACAGAGACATGCCCAACGTTTGATGGCACACTCAAGGAAAGGTCAGGCCCTGACGGAAGCTCAGCCTGCTGAACATCTGTTCCCATTTCCAGCCCAGCCACTTTGGGTCGCATTACACACACACACACACACACACACACACACAGGGAAACACACATACACACACCACCATCATGCTCTCTGATATGTGTGTATGTATTCATGCTAGGGTTGCCACAAAACAACATACTGTATTGTATCAAATGGTACCGCAACATATCATATCATATTGTTTTGCTGTATTGTGCCTAACATGGCTAGTGGCTAGTGTGTTAGCTTGGGGCTAACATATTAGCTTGTGGCTAAAGTATTAGATTTTTGGACACTAAGAAGCACCCTTGTTTAGTAACTACACTGTGTACGTTAGCAATGTTCAATGCTCTAATAAACTGAAAATGGAAATGTTATCATATCAACATAAGACCATTTTTGGGCAGTCTTTATTTCTGCTGCATCAGAAAATGTATCAAATCAAGAGACCAGTGAATCATATTCCCATTCTAATTCTCAATTTTAGGAATCATTAGACCCCTGAGGAAGCTGTTCATAAATTCATGCTGTTGCGGTTATACCTAATAACCTAATAACTTCTGTTTTTATTAGTGTTGACATATCAGTATTGAGCCAATGTCAGCAGAATGATTTTGATATCAGATTTTGATAGAAGGGTGGGCAATAGGCCTAATTTTGATGATATGCCTAAAAAAGCATTTTATGACATAATTTATCACAATGACAATAAAATAACGACATATTGCCCTTGCCTACGTATGTTTAACCATTTACATATACACTGTCTAATAATTCTGTCTAAATTCATAACACATGCAAGTGCTTCCCAAAGAACTCAATGGCCCAAAGAACTCAATATCTCATTCATTTATGTTATGTCATATAATTTCTAGTAATATACCATTATTATCTATATTGCTTTTATTTGCATCATTTGGAAAACCTAGCTGTGGGACATTAATAAGACAAACGGACCAAAACATATTTTGCTATAATAACACACACTACAATCAAAAACATATTTTTCGTTGTGCTATAAAGTTACACACTCATGGAGGGGTGTGTGTATGTGTGCGTATGTCTGTGTGTGTCCATGTGTGTGTGTCTGTGTTATCGCTCTCAGTATGATGAACAGTGCTGATGAGAGAGCTGCTGCTGGTGACTCATGTCTTGCTTCTGTTCTGTCTCTGTGGCAGTGGCAGCAGCCCTAAAGCAAGCTAACTGCTGGAGCACAGCAAACCAATCACCAGTCACAAACAAATGCCAGTCAGTCCAGATGACAATCTATAACATATGTGTATGTATATATGTTATTTACATATATAGGCCATTCAGTCCACTCCAGAAACGTCAATGTCAGTGCAGCAGAAACACGCTTAGTTATAGACTTTAGGCCATAACACAACTGTGTCAATAAGGGTGATGTGTACATTATGAACCAGTACCCAATATGTAGGCCAATATGAAGTTAATAAACTACATTACAAAGATGAGCTACAAAACAGTAAGTGGAATGCAGGTAAATCACATAGTACTGATTTAGTAAATTCAGTTTGTTCTGTATTTCATGGAAAACTGCACAAAACATGACATTTGATGTTTTAACCTTATTATTTCTGTAAATAAACACTATTCAGGAGATCGATGCCTGCATCACGTTCCTGGCGAACATGGAGCATGTTTACCACTGTGTTACATCACCTTTCCTTTCAACTGAAGACAGTAATTGATCCTGATTGCCATATTTTTGTTTTTCTGTGATACCAGAATGAAAATGATGCCATTCGGGAGGCAGCATACATATATGCTACATGCTACAAACTGTATATAAGAGTTAATGGTGCCTTCAAAGGAACTCAATATCTATTAATTCCATAAACAACCTAAGAGGGCTGACTCATAAGACTACTAAATTAATCAATCCATTTTTGATGAGCCCAGAGAAGTCGGTGGCATTTCTGGACATTGTAGACATATTGTTCAGTCTTAACTTAAATTTGTCAATACAGTGGTGAATGGTGTTTATTGACAATGGTTTGTATGCTCAGGTACCAAAGTGGTGAATCCATAACACACGCATGGTGGTTATTATGCAGTGCTGTCTAAGGTTCAAAGGTCATGGGTATTCAGTTGTGGTTTTTAACTTTGCCTGCAAACACAGAGGGCAAAATTCCCAAAATCTTTTGATGGTATTACGCACTGTAGAGGACGCAGTACCCTGATGGATCATTCACTGATGCATTTTTTGGCAAAGTGGTGAGTCTTGACTCATCTTTGCCCATTATGGCTTTCCTGAATGCTGCTTTTATACTCAAGCATGATTGCATCACTCATTTAAGATTTTACAGCATTCCAAGTCTTAAATTCTCTGTCCTTACATTTTTGGGAGAGCCATCTATTTCAGAATGATTATACATTTACATAAAACAAGTAAACGTATAACATAAATAAAACATTAAATATCTTGTCTTTGTACTGTTTTTCTGTAAATACAGCTTAAAATGGGTTTACAAATCATTGCTTTTTGTTATCTCCCAATTTTTTGTTTGTAAATCACTTTTGAAATACAGCACTGAGTTCATAAACAAAAATAATCAATTTACATAAAATGGCTCATTACTAGCTGTCATTTCTAACCTGTTTTGCATCTCCCTTCAGCACTGGATCTGCTCTTTTCAGGCTTTCACTCATCTCTCAATGCCACCAGCAGATACACGCAGCAGGGATACCGTCTAGCAAGCATATTTATAGACCAGAGCTATTCTTTCAAATGATTCATTCGCCTTCTGCAATTAACCCAAGTGGAAAACTGCTATTAATGTACCAATGTGAGCACAAGGCATCTTGGGAGCACTTAATAACCCCAGCGTTACCAAGAGCGGAGAGATCTGACTGGTACTCGCCTGGGAAAGCAACAGGTGCCTCCCATCCATGTAAACATGCCGAGGATTTCTGATCTGTAATTACCCAGAGAAGTAGAAGAGAGGGCAAGTCACACACGCGCTCACCCCCAACATAAACCTGAAAATGGCTTTCCTGAATGTTCCCCGGTCTTCAGCCACTGTCGCCTTCCTGTCCGTGTGTATTCTTCTGCCTGAAGCCCTCACACGACTCTTCAGCCTCAAGGAATTAAGACATCAACAACTGCACAAGCTTGACTACAGCTGAATTAAAAGTGGTGGTACCGCTATAGCTGTTTCCTGTATACGGCCGGTGCTTGAGTTTTACTTCCTCTTCTCTCTACTGAAGCATTGGAAAGCAACAAAACATTTATGGGGCATGTCAGCATGAGTTTCCACCACAGAACTGAATGTGCAGACTGGCTATTCAAAATCACATGACAACAATTCTGAGTCTCTGAGTTACCAAACAAAGCCATGAACAGCAATGGACCATTGCTCTAGAACAAACTACCATAATGATAACAACATTTACCATCTGAACCCCAAACAAAAGTGTGTCATTCCGTCATTTTTCTTAAGACTTACCATCAGTAACTATTACCTAAACTAATATGCAAGTTTTGTAGTTGTGATAAACTGAAGTGTTAGCCCACATACAAGTTCAAAGGGTTACATTCAAGCTATAACTTACCTTTTTTCATTCTATAGGTTTATGTCCCAGGTCATTTCCCAACACTTTACTGCTCACACAACTACTTTCTACCTTTCAATGTCCTCTTCTCCTTTAAAGCCACACTTTGTAGGATTTGGGGATTTGGAGACCTCTCTGGTGGAAATATATAATTGCATGCAACATATACAGGAATATTTTGGAACTGTTGTGCTGTGCTTTAGAACTCTTCCTTTAGCGCATGAATATGATACTCAAGGAGAACTCTGTGAAAACGTAGTGGAGGACATGTCTTCTGAGGGTACGAGTGAATTATCCAAATATCCACAAACACAAATAACAGCTCTGATTCAATTTGGATGTATTCGGCGATGTTGACGTGGTGTTAAAAACAATCATTGCAACGGTTTGCGTGCATGTAGTCCTGCATCGTGCAGCCATCTGCCAGCGGTGCTGGCACTAACAGAATGACTCCTGGAGGGCTGAATGTCCGTAATCATGACTGTTGCGTCAGCCTGGTACAGCAATAAAGCCTGTCCTTTCTCACGTCACATGAGTTATGAGCATGAAACTTAAATCATTCACATTTCTCACAATGTCAGACCTACCCACCAAGTTTCACTCCTGTCAGCTGATTCCTTCTGGGTGCAACTATTACTGCATTTTTTTGACGATGAGTGTACTTCAAATACTGCACGGCAGGGAAATTATGATTTCCGGTAAAAGGGTTGAGTTGCTGTCATGATAAAGTGTACATTTCTCAGTCTACTGAAGGCTTCTAGTGGACGGAATGCATATGTGCATTATGCTGAAAGCTCAGCCCTGCATTCTAACATGAGCAGGATTAGCTACGCAGACCGGCAGTCACCGATGATGTATTCATTAATGGCTTTGTGAAGGTGCATGCTTAGGAAGCATGCCAGATACTTCCTCTGGAGCTCACATACCATGTTAAAGTCCATTCTAAATCAGCTGCCATGTACACATTAGCCACAGTGGATTTTTTTTCCTAGTCTTTTAGGTCAATTGTTTGTACTAATGGCCTCTTAACACCAACAATTAGGCTGTGAAAGCAAAGGCAGATTCAGGTAATGGTTTTAAATGATTCCCCTGTGACCAAGGAATTCCACTGCCGCCTAGCCTTTTAAAAATGCTATAGTCCCCACCTCTAAGCGTCCTTGGTAATCCATTCTATCTTCAGAACTGTTGCCCTCAGCTTACCACCAGAAGGACTAGTTACGGTGGTGACTGATGTTAGTGTGAATGCTTCCTACAGTCTGGGGCAAGCATGATGATATAATAAGGCACCTGGAATAAAGAGGAGAATCTGCTTGTTAGCATGACTCCAGCAGGCCGTTGTTTCAGCATTCTACTGCCTCTCCGTAATGCAGAGCTTGGGTTATCTAAATAAAGCTCATCCACAGGCTAACAACAAGCATGCCAGCGTGCTCTAAAAAAAGCTATTGCTCTCGTTCAGCTGTGTCTCCAGATCTCCAGGCATTATGTGTGGTTAATATAGCATGTGTTTAGTCAATGGCTGGTTGACAGGGTAACTACACTGTCCACACTATTCTTTGCTTTGCTGCCCAGAATGAAAACCAAGAAGAACACTAGGACATGTTTCTTGCTTTTGTGTGATCCTTAAAATGTGACATGACTTGTAGTATAGCTAGCCAAGGCCCCCCCCAAATGTTTCTGACCATTAAGATTCATTTCTCAGATGCCAATGAAAATATTCAAAATTGCAAGGTCATCATAACTAGCTGTAAATAATTATGCCTGATATTATAGGGTATTACGTATGCCATATAACATCTTATAAATGCATTTAGATAGCATTATGAATACAGTACTCATGGGAACAGATACCAAAAATTTCAATCTTAAACCATTTGATCCAGACATCTGCTCCAAGTGCTGTAAAAGGCGGGACTGTGGGTAGTCTTTGCCTACTGCCTACTTGTCAGTTGTTGTAGTAGCTAGTGTTAAATGTGAGGTCAGCAATTTAACCCATATGTGCAGAGCAGTGGGCAGCCCTATCCATGGCGCCCAGGGAGCAGTTAGGGATTAGGTATCTTGCTCAAGGGCACTTCAGTCATGTCCTGGCAGTTCAGGGGATCAAACCAGCAACCTTCTGGTCACAAGGCTGGTTTCCTAACCTCCAACACACGGCTGCCCCTATACAGCTCACAATTGCCCCTATCCAACTCACGACTACCCCATTCAGCCCACAACTGCCCTATGCCACTGATAATAGCTAATACATATTGTTAGATCAGAGGTTAAAGATCTAACCTAATGCAAGGAACACAGAAAAGGTAATTAACTCCAAGGTCACAGTAAGCAATGCTAATATCAGTACAACTGGCTCTTACATGGCTCTTAAACAAATCTGATTAAAGCAGATATAAACTTTACAGTAACTCATTTTTAAATGACTTCACATATTAGCATTGAAAGAGTGTTAACTACCCCAAATGTTAAACCAGCCCATGTCAACCAAGTCAAATTCAAGAGAATGAATTGTTTTTCCATATGTCATGGGATTTTTACCTAGTATACACAAACGAATTAGGACATCTCACATTCCTCAACTATGATGGTGATTACGTGTATTCAAATATTTGAGATGATGTATTGAAATTCTGTTTAGTCTGCTGCCATCAGCAGCTGGAGACTTTATTGGCTCCTGACTACATCTATTTGCATACTAGGAATGCCTTTCCCCTTGTTTAATCTTTCCCTGGGTATATGTGTACATCATATTTTTTTGCCTTTCACTCTGGTTGCCTCTAAGAGTGCATCGTCATATTTTCTGTTGTTGAGTGTGGCTCAAAACTGACTGGGCACTACAAAAGTGACCACTTTTAAACTAACTAGTTAAATAAATTAAATCAACACCAGTATATGGATTTCAAAAAACACTTATGAGATGAACTTGAAATATAATGGTAGATTAAAGGCAGAGTATCCTGTTCTGGAGAACGACTACTGATATTTGACCTCAGCAACACAACAAATACACCCTTCGCTTTAGTGCTCCTTTAGAAGTCTCAAGTCAAACCCCTCCAAATTCACAAGCATGCACTCCCAAGATGAACAGCACTGTTAAACTTGACAGACCCTTCACAAAACGATTCATCCATTGTACCGATTAGGGATGCACCAATACCTATTGCATTGAGATTGAGTACACATACATATTTTCAGTATTTGCCGACACTGAGTCCAATGCCATAAATGACCTACTTATGATAAGGCAAGTTAGCTGTTAGTGTAAATGAGCACAATATACCTTAAAAGTCGAATCATTAAGATCTAGCTGGTTTAATAGATTTTCATTAGCTTGCTATCCTACGGCAGTAACTTTGGATTGAGTAGCTCTTCAGTGGAAAAGAACGGGTTTTGTCTGCTGTTTCTTGACTAAAATAAAGTTGGTTTGGGCCATACCTGTGACTATGTGGTTCCTTACACTATGATACATGTATTATATGTATTTATTTCAGTCAACACATAAGGACATGTCAACTTTTTTCTCTTTGTCTCCACCTGTATTGAGGAAGCAGTTGTCTCCACCCATATTGGGGAAGCAGCTGTGATAGTGTTCATGTGTTTATAACCAGGACAAATTCTCTTGTGTGAGCAGATCTTCCTTCACCTCAGGCTTGAGTCATTTCATCATTGGTACATGTGGCTTATGTCACATGGGAACGATATGTCGGTACTGGTGCATTTTCATGAGTACGAGTAAATGAGTAAGGTATCTGCCCACTACCTAATACAGGTATCGGTATTGTTTCATCCCCAGTACAGACAAATACCATGATGTAACGTTTCTTTGAACAAGGAAAAAGCAAGTAATGGAGCTAATGTTAGCTAGATTGTGGGTTGGCTATTGCTACAATTGATGTTTGTGACTCTTTGTTTATGACCCATATACAGAGCCTGGGCTGCATCCGAACGCCAGTAGCATGAATTTTTGAGTGTCAAAGGCAAGAGCTCCATCATATCCTGATGTAGTTCAATAAATACAAATTATTATGTAACACCTGGCCCTTTCAGTTTGAAGTAAAGCATGAACTTCAGCAAACAATAAATTAGTATGTTTTGTATCCCCCTGACCACTAATCCTGCAGCCCTGAACTGGTCCCAAGGGTACAAGTGTAATATTCACAGCAGAAGCCTCTGGGAGCCGTCTAACAGGTGTGATGACAGCACACATCCCGGATTACGGCACCTTTGCGTGCACTTGGGACTCCTCCATCATCCTAGAGGCTTCGGCAGTTCATCCTGAGTGACGCACGGGTTAGCATGCTAGCACCTACTCCATCACGCAGCAAGAGCACCAGCTGAGCACACGTACACTTCATCATCGGGCCTGTGACCTTGCACCTCTGTTTACAGCACTATAATAATGATAAAGAGCAGAAGTCCAGTTATTGGCATCTTCTCTGCCTTACCCAGTCAACACAGAGTTCATGGTACAGGTGCACGTCTTCTCAAGCCTGCGATGTGCTAAATATAGTTTCTGATTTCTGTACTTGTTTACAAAAACTATTCTAGTCTGCTACATCGGCAAGACTGCCACTGTCTCCTGACAATGCCTCCTGACAATGCCTCCTGAGCAGTACTGACATAACACCTTCAGTCTAGTGTTACTGTACCATTTACAAGACATTACACAATGACTTTAGTTACATTACATATGATTTACATTCATAATCAACTTTTCAGAAAATCCAAATGGTAATAAAACATCTCCTGTTTTACTCGCAAGACAAATACACTACTGGTTTAAAATACAGGTGTGCAAAAACAGTTCTGACAAATTGCATGTTTCACTGCAAAGAGTGAATAATTAGTCCTGTTTCATTAGATTTAAAGTAGTGTATTATTAAGTATTAAGATATGTGTCCAGAACTACTGCTACTAATAATAACAATAATAAATCATTAATAATTTAACACTCTTCCAGCAATTTTTGGATGGTTTATAACTCTGAAGTGGACCTACGGGCATAGAAAGAGATAACGTGTAAACTGAAGCTTAGACTTAATCAAATAACTGAACATAAGATCCAACAATCAAAAAAAAGTTCAGCATAAGTTGTGGTGGTTCCAGAATATTGTCATCTGTCAACTCCAGTTAGTGTAGTAATTAAGAACAAAGTGTCCAATGCTGTGGTGTCTGAAGCCAGTTAACTGGGCAAGAGCTAAAATGAGCTATGTACCATATAGATGGCTTTCATGATATTGCATAGTTCAACCAGTGCAGCTCAACGGCTCGATTTCTACAACAACCTTATTTGTATTAAGCACAATATATTTATGTTAGGTGCATGAGGACATGACATCACCTAACATGTTTAAAGTTAAATTATGTTCATGTTTGGTAAAACAAATGAAATAAATCAATAAATGAACAGCAGTAAATTCATTTTTACTATCATAAGTGGGTTACTGCAGTAGCTCAGGCCTATGTTTAACAAAAATCATTATATTTCTATATTAGGTCTCATGAAAATGTCTTGAAATGTCTCACCTCTAATTGACAGATTTTACATGTACAGTTACAAGTGAGAAGTAATTTGGCCTACCATGATGACAAGATTTTAGCTGATTATTAAATTGCCATATAAATAATGATGATTAACAGTTCAACTGAATTACAACCCTAAAGTGGCAAAATTGGCTAATTAGATATATTGTTTCCCAGCTATCCATACCAGCTTCATAATGAGCTAAAATACAGAAACAGTATTCACTGCTGTTCAAAAAGTGTTACAGCACCAGTAAGTGTTCCCTGCTTTCTTTTATTTCCATGCACTTGCTTCAACTCAACAGATGAAAACGCAGTTCAGTTTCTTGCCATGTAAATACAGGCTTGTAAAAACTAACAACTTTGGAAAATGATTGTGATCAGCTGGAATGATTCCGATCAAGAGATTGGGTGATGATCATGACAGGCCTAGAAATAATTCATATCAATGCATGCTTTTTGTTTTCACTCACTATAACTGCGGGTTAAAGATGGAACGGACAGTATCTAAATTGGAATCAGTGCAGTTAAACAATAAACAACAATAAACAAAACCTCTATGAATGCCCAGAGGGTAGGAAACACTAAAAGCACTTGTTTTCTGTGGTACTGTAACCTGACCGTGCTGAAACAGCCACTCACTAACTCTAAATGTATATACGTGCTTTCAACATACTCCGCTCCACTGCACCATTCTGCCATCAGAACCACGCTCCAAACAGATATGTAACATGACGTGACATGAACAATGATCTTAACCCTGTCCTCAATGTCACTGCAAGCAGAGAAGGGGGCTCTGTGGCGGCCTGCACAACACGGTTTACACAAGAAATAACCAACACAATATTTTACATGAACTGAAATCATTTCCTGGAGAAACAGACATATTAAAGACATGATCATATTTACACTGACTTAACTGTAAGACCCGGTGGCGTAAGCTATGTGGACTGCTGTGTTATAAACAGACAGCTGGTGCTATGAAGCATTTATGACTCATAGCTCATCGCCCTCATGGCTGCAGAAACGACCTAGACAAACACTGTAGGAATCTGCTCCTATTTTAAACACTAACGGATCTCAGGAAAGAAACAAGACGAATAAAAATAAAATCCAAGGTAACAAAATAATAACTGAATAACGGCATAGTAACTGAATTCATGTCAGGACATCATTAGGATCAGGATCAGCCCAACATTTATTTCAGTGTTCAGAGAGCTAGGGCAATGATGCCGTCATTAACATACTGTCTAATTACACTGAGCATCAATGATTTGATGTTTATAGGTTTGGCTTTGTGGTTCCAGACCTGATCAAACATCTGCAGTGTGAAGAAATACGTGAAATAAAGGCCACAATCTTTAATATTCCCATCTGTCTTCTATCCTCTGTCCTCTGTTACTGCATAAACTAATAACATTAGTTCACCGGACAAAGAATGAATCACCTTGTGTGTTTAAGGTGGTAGTAACTTCAGGTTCCTGCAGATGGTGTTGCAGGTGGATAATGGGGCTGTAAATACCTGCTGGGTGTGAGTGATGGGATTCATAGATTGAGAAGAGGTGGTACAGTGCAGTGAATGTCTCATTCAATGTGTGGAAAATGGCTCCAAAGCAGATGTTAATGATTGGCTAAAAGGAGTGACTCCATTTAGGCATGTCAAAGACCATAGTGTGAAGGAAGTAGCTGAATTTGCAGGTGCATGGAAATGTACAGTCATATGGGTCTACCAGCAGTGGCTAAAATCCCAGTCTACAGGAAATTCTCTTCAAAATTGTGCCAGACAAGGCATCCACCAAATCTGACCTAGCTGTGCTATTCTTTGACGCAAGAGTGGCTGAACACTGATGTCGCCAACATTCAGACACTTGTCCAGTACATGCCAAGGAGAACCACAGGTGTTATTTATACTAGTAGAGGTATTTCACGTTATTAGGTACAACACAAAATGCAGCTTCTTTGCTTCATTTATTGATGACAAAGAATTATTCAAAACCTAATGTGAAAAAATAACTGCCTCCCTAAACCTAATAACTGGTTGTGGTATCCTTGGCAGTAACAACTACAATCAAAGGTTTGTGACAGGTTCTACTTAAGCGATCTTTACATTCAACAGGTCTTTGAATAATCATGCCTGGGTTTAATAATCCAAAACCTCCAAGTGTGACAAATATACAAAAATAGAAGGGAAGGGAAAACTAGGAAGGGGCAAAAATACTTTTTTCACAGCACTGTACATTGCTGCCTGACCTTACTATGGCATTCCTTACGCCTATATGGCTACAATCAAAGTCAACCCATCGTTTTAATTTCCTTTCATACCAACGTATCCCTAAACCCAGAAGGTCAAATACAAGGAAATGAACCTTAAAGCTAGTTTCTGGTTCATGGGCGCATTAAACTAAATTTATGAATGGTGCTCTATTGTATCGTTACACTCGTAAAAGTAATGATCAGCCACTCCAGAGGCAGCATGCCTCTTGTACGCATCACTACTCGAGTACATATAATTTTCCACTCGCTTACTCTAAGTCTCACTTCCCTAGGTGCTGATGTAAAGATCTATCTTTAGGAAAATGTGTGGGTAGCAGAAACATCTGCAAAGGCTAAAGATGCCCATAGAAGGCAGGAAAAATGCACATTACACCTTATTACTGGGATAAAGATGTAGCAGGAGGATACAGTATTTACTAGTAAAGATATTTTAAAGGAAATGTGTTTGTGTAGTTGTCACGCGCCCGTCTAGCTCCTCACGGACGATATCGCCCGCAAACTCCCAATTCCCAACTCCCCTGGTGATCATGTCACTCCTCACTCACAGCCGGCAGCCAATCCCAGATCGACCTCACCCGAGCGCTGATTAGTCTCACCTGTGTTACTTCCTTTATAAGCTGCTCAGTCGGACTTCATCTTCGCAAAGTAACGTCTCTGTATATCAGTACTTACCGAGCCTTTATCTCTTCTCATTGTTATTTTGGTTTCCTGACTTCGATATTGGATTGCCCTTCGTTGTGTATGTTTCCCGTTTTCCTGACCTTGTGCTTGTTTTTTCAACTACGCCCCTGGATTGTTTTTTATTTGAATAAAGCCTCTCCTGCGAACGTGCTGTTTCACCTGAACCTGACAGTAGTATTGGACTTTGTATAAAGGAGATTTATTAATTTCAACATATGGTAGTTTTTGTGAACTGTGTGGTGGTATAACGATTCACAATAATACAGCAACAAATAAAACTGGATAAGGAAGTGCCTTACATTAATATGTGACCTTTTCCACAACTGTCCATTTAAGGTTAATTCCACTATATCGGATGGTTTTCATATATGAACTGCCCATTTAAGGTCTTGCCCCAGAAGCTTAATGGGATTCAAATGAGGGTTTTGACTCTTATTTGGAGCCACTCAGAGGTGGACTTGCTTGTGTGCTTTGGATCACTGTCCTGCTGCATAACTGACATAACTCTCCTTCAGGACTTTCTGACAGAACACAGAATTCATGGTTGCATCTACTATGGCAAGTCGTCCTGCAAAGTGCAGTAACAAAGCAGCCCCAGACCATCACACTACCACCACCATGTTTGACTGCTGGTATGATGTACTTAGGGTGGAATGCGGTGTTAGCTTTACACCAGATGTAACAGGACCCATGTCTTGCAAAAAATAAATCTGGATGAAGAAGTGCCTTGGATGAAATACGCAGCAATACAGAACAATTCATTCATTCATTAATTCATTCGCTCATTCATGCATTCATCTTTTAAGCTGCTTATCCTTTCGGGCGGTGCTAGAGCCTATCTCAGCGCTAATTGGGTGGAAGGCAGGAAACATGCTGCCAGTCCTTTGCATGCCTTGCATTTCAATACAGTGCAATATGTTGTACTGTTACATCACTAGCACTGTGGCAATGTTATGTTTACTAAAGTATAACTTTCAAGGGGAATTCCACCGCTTTATTACAATTTCACATACATAATTAAGTTATTAAGATGTAAACAGTGTGACTCAGAGTGGTTTGATGTGAAATGACCTGTTCTAGACAAACCTAATGTAAGTGAATTTATAGAAGCCAGACATCTTGACTGATGTCCAAAACATTGTTTTATGATAGCTTTGAGACAAGCATTTGGTCTATATCCATTCGTGGTGGAGCGGTACATGCAGGGCAGTGTAGGGCAAAGCAGTCCCCATATAAAGCCTAAATTACTACAATATTAACAATATCAATATAAATAAACAAATATCTCTAGTTTTGGTGATTTTAGTGTTCTGCATAATTTGAGCTCAGCTCCAAAATTACCTTAAATAAATCTTTATTAGATTAACCTTTTTTCGCCTTTTCCTGTAAAGTTCCCAGAACTCATGAGACACTTCTAGGTTCAGCGGCCATCTTAGATAGTAATTACATTATTTATATGCAGACAATGCGATCTCTGGTTCCTGTCACCACACCGTAAGGAAATCAGAGTATGTGAAGTTTCTACCATGAACCCCTTCACGCCAGACGACTCTGAACGACTTTGCTCATCTCAATGAAGAATTTTGAAAAACTGGTGGAATTCCCCTGCAAAGGCTGGTTCCTATAATAAGCCCACTCTGGAAAGTATTTCCAATAGCCATTCTCCATCAGCATAACATCAGGCTTAGTTAGGCTTACTCCATGTCTGGGAAACAGGCATATGATGTAAAATTATAGCCTGTTTTGTCTGTTTTGTTTGTACCCTCCAACCCAGTCTGTAGGATCGGCTACATTTCTCTATAAGGTATGCCATCCATAGTTGTGGAACAATGAAGATGTGTTTAATCTCTTTCTAGAAACTGCTGCAGTCCCGACATGGCTCACGAAGACAGCAGCCAACATGCAAACAGCAGAATTAACAGCAACAAATTCGTGCAAGACAATGCAAATATGATTAAAATGGGACACAGTACCTCAGGGGTTTCAACACCTAAGAAGAACGCTGTCAAAAGCCTACCTGGAGCTAAAGAGAAGGAGAGGAGGGAGCAGTGGAGAAAAGGAGGCGCTGGATTATATAGATTATGCTACAGTTTGCATAAGGCTGCTTGTGTGGCAATTCACGCTCATCATTTCGTAAGAATAAAGATTAATAACTGCTGGGCGGTCGCTCGCGCCGATCAGCTGCTTCATGCTGGGTTAACCCTTCAGAGCGCGCGGCGGAGAGTGGCGCGCGCGCAGGGGGAGAGAGGCGACGGCCTTTGTTGTGGCCACACTGAAGGCTGACTTAAGAGAAATCCGACATGCTCTGCCACACAGCACGGAAAAACACCTGCACAAATTACCAAAAGCAAGGATGCGCAAATCGCCGTAGCTGAATCGGTCAGTGTCTCTCCTGCATGCTGCACATGCTTCACCTGCTCACGGTCCCACATGCATCACACATATTCTCCACAATACAATGCAACCCGTTCGCGCTGCACTCAGCACGCTTTTCTTCTGCAGGGTGAAGCAACTGCTTCTCTGCTGATCAATGCTCTGTAAGGAGGGAGCGCCTCCTCCTCACTGCTCCCAAAACCCGCGCGTGCAGCCGGCTGTGTGTGCTGTGCGAGACGCGTGCACCGGCCTACCTGTGCGTTTTTTTGGGGGGAGCTGCCCTGGCGGAACGAGTGCGCGAGGCAAGCGGTCAAGCAGCGACCATACTGAGAGCTGCTCTCTTTCCTCCTCCTCCTTCTCCTCCTCCTCTTCTTCTTCTTCTTCTTCTTCTTCTTCTTCCCGGCAACTCGCGTGACGCCGAGGGTCGTCTTCCGCCTTGCGATCAAGGGCGGGGTGGGCTGCTCCTCTTCCTCAGGGCAATAGATTTACAGTGGTGGCAAGTTCGAGTCTTCGATTCAGGATTCAGTTCAGCGAGCCGATTCCTTAGGGCTGCCTGTGACTCAAAGGAACGAATCAACCGATTCGTTTTTTTTGTCCGCCATATGTCTGCCGACGAGTAGAAACTCGAATGTCAGTCTGTGTCAGAGCCACTTCAGATGCGTCCACAGTGTTCTGGGGTGCTTCTCTGATTCTGTTCAGCTCCCTCAGCCCTGGCTCCGCCCACCGCCCATCCACACCTGTCCATATGATGCCTACCCAGGACCTGCCCCTGATTCTATAGGGCTGATGTATGTACTCCTTTCCCGGTCAACGACACTGATGACGATGTGGGAAGGAGAATTCCACCGACTTCTCAAAATTTCCGCATAATGAAATGGTTAAGACACCATGTCATTCAGGTCTGCTGTGAAGTGTTCTGTTGTCGAGAAACGTCCAGAACCATTGGTGATAGGTGCCAGATAAAGCTCCTTCACATAAAGATATTAAATGAAATGGTTCAGAATGCACTGTCTGATGCCTGAGACATTGGGTGTTTTCGAAATGGCATGCTACATACTACTCACATACTAAATCTGCCGAAAAGTAGTCTGTAGTATGTAGTATTTGACCAAATTGAGAATCTGTAGTGTACTGAAGATACCCATATGGTGTACTACTCCAGTCAAGAGTTTCTAGTATACAGGGGGAGCTATCTTCATGGTGTAATGCATCCCACCCTGCACCGCGGCTCACCAATTCAGCCTGCGGCAGGTAAGACTGGGGAGCAAAATCCAGCCAACTCCGAATATAAATGTGGGTATAGTTGATACACTGTAGTGGGGTATGTTTTCATCAGAATGAGCCTCAGAAAGTTAAAATATGCAGGTCGGAAGTTTAATAAAAGAGGAACTCGCTTTAGAGGATCAGTTTTAGAGTGAAATAGCCGAGGGTAGCTAACAGCTAGGCTAAATGTATTTCAGGTGAACTGAGCAGCGTTAGCAGCAGCTAGCTCTAAACAGTGGATACAGTAATAACAGCTCTGAGGTAAATGTGCGGTAACTGGTCATGTGACTGTATTAGTATACTACACTGTGTGTCCAAATTGTTACTTACTGCATACTACACACAGGGGGCGTATACAGTATGCAGTACATAATACTGTAGTATGCAGTGTGGAGTATAGTAACGTGGCATTTCAAATACAACCATTGTTGTATGATGGTTTAAAGAAGAGAAGAGTTTGGTCTAAAAATGTTTTTTAAGAAAACTAATTTTGTTTCCTGATTTACTACTTTTTTACCCTTATCTACATTATAGACAACATATGTGTGTATTCACTGCTCGTTTTGAATAGCAAATAAAATGAATATCAATAGTCTAAGCACAAAATAGCAACAATGGCTTTTAATGGCCTTAACAAAAATAGTTAAACAAACAGACACAGTGAATTGTTATGGGAATTTTTTCCCTTTAACTTCTTTAAATAGTGAAGTTTTGTTGGTTAAACGTGCAGTCTTTTATAGAAAGAGTCAATATTGTTTCACACTGGCTTCAAACGGTTGGAAGACATTGCCAAGTTAGTCTGTGTTTAATGTGAAACAAATATTCTCTATAGGGTTCAAATCTGGACTCTGACCAGGTCAAACAATCAGTAAAAACTACTGTACTTTTTACTGTACTCAGAGTCAGTAAGTTTCTCTGCAGATACCATTTCACATCTGGATGACTTTGCCTACATCTCAACCGTTAGATTATTTAGAAAGTTTGAAAAACTGTTAGAGTTCCTCTTTAACTGTTGTTGTTTTCTGAGTTAAACCGCCCATCTAAATGAAAACTGTTTAATGTGGTTAACAATGCCCACACCATACAGCCTATGAGCGGACATTAGTATATAAAATAGCTTGTTTTTAATTTGTTGCTTTTGTGGTGTCATAAAACCACCATATCTACATACACTCACCATCAAAAATATAGTTGCACACAGAATTAATTAACCAGCAGGAATGAAACTTGGTTTCCATCGTGAGACATGCAAGTGATTCAAGTTTCACGCTCAGTCACACCAATGTGATATAAGCAAGGATGGGCCTTATCGCTGTACCTGACTAACCCAACAGCCACGATTGTGGACATTCAGCAAGCAGTGATGCCCTCCATGAGTCATCCTGTTAGTGCCAGCACCACTGGCAGTTGGCTGTATGACACAGGCCTACATGCATGCTGACAGTTACGACGACTGCCCTTAACACCATGTCAGTGTCGCCAGAGACTACAATGGTGTTGTGCCAGACTGTCATGAAGTGACTCAGAATGGCAGCGGGTCATCTTCAGTGACGAGTCCTGCTTTTGTCTTTGTGGATACGTCCAACGAATGTGGAGGCACCGTGCTCAGCGCCAAGATGAATGGTTTGTTGTCATTCCATGTCACTCCACCTACACCCCTATCGCACAATCTGCAGGAACTGTGAGAGGATATTCAAGCTGCATGGGATGGATATCACAGGGCAACATTAGGAACCTCTACCATTAGGAACCTCTACAACTTCATGCTGAGACATCTGGAATGTTGCGTTTCCAGACATGCGGCCTGACGCCATACTGAGAGACACTACTCCTATATGTGTAGCTCAGTAAATATTGCCCATATCAGTCTAAATTTGTCATCATTTATTGTTCCTGGTAACCTTTATCTTCCTTCCCAATAGCACTGCAATCCAAAACTTCCTTCTGGGTGCGACTATTCTTCTGACAATATGTGTATATACGCCTATTTAGCCGCCTACAAGGAGCACTTCAGCTTCAACTGCTTTTTGAAAGAGAGCAGCCAATCAGGACAGAGCTCATTTACCAGTCTTAAAAAGACCAGTTACAACAGAGCCTGTGTCACTTTAAAGGGTAAAAATAGACTGGAAAATGGTCATGTGAAAAACATTTTGTGGTGTTTTCAGTGTTTACATGTGATTTCAAGAGGAAAAAAATCTAATGAAGCAGAGTAGCACTTGCATTTGATCACTAGTGTTACACAAGAATTGGCCTAACATTGACACAAACCAAGAAGAATTAATGAGGGTACTAATGAATACTCTTATTAGAAACAGCTACTGTGTGATCTAGAGGCAGGTGTGGGTGGACAAGGCAGAGACAGCATAAACCAGAAAGAGAAGCAGAGGGTAAAATGCAAAATGTTGTGGGAGCTTCCAGAGTGGACCCTACCGTCTATGTGTAAATCCATAGAAGTTAGAATCTTTGTTCCATTAGCTCAGAGTACTCACATTAATTTTTCAGCTTGTATTGACACATGTACATTAACCTGCATGCATGTGCATTAACCCATGTGTGATTGGGGCACTCCACTGGCTACAAAGGTGGCTGCTAATCAAAACTCACTGGAGTATAGTGCAGGCTACACACATTTGCTGTGCAGATGACTTTGAGTATTATGGATGAGCTGAGAGAGTGCGTAGGTGACTAGTTTTCTGGCTCAAATTTAATGAAGAATGTGAGAACTTGACAAATCCACAACAGTACCACTAAAAAACTGGCAAACTTTGGTGCAGTGGGACAGCTACACTGGATGTTGTAACCGTGCTATGGGGATGTTGGTGAGGTCAAGTACTGATGTTGGATGATTAGTTCTGTATCATTAAAACTCCACTCTGGTTCATGCCAAAGACATCTGGATACTTTTTGGCATATAGACTCATCGTCAAAAGAATAGTTGCACCCAGAAGGAAGTGTGGGATTGCAATGCTATTGGGAAGGAAGATAAAGGTTACCAGGAACAATAAATGATGATAAATTTAGACGATATGGGCAATATTGTTGAGCTACATATACAGCAGTGTCTCTCAGTTTGGTGTCAGGTTGCCATGTTTGCTTATCCAACATGCCAGATGCCTCGGCATTGTAAAGGTTTCTAATAGTGTCCTGTGATAATCCATCCCATGCATCTTGAATATTCTCACATAGCTCCTGGAGACTTTGCTGTAGGGGTGGAGGTAGAGTGACAACAGCCTTTCTGGATGTGTGACAATACAACGTTCATCTTGACGCTGACCACGGTGATTCCACACATCGATTTGTTGGTCATCTCCACAAAGACGAAAGAGGGACTCGTCACTGAAGATGACCTGCTGCCATTCTGCCATTTTGAGGCACAACACCGTTGCAGTCTTTGGTGATGTTGACGTGGTGTTAAGGACAGTAGTCGTAACGGTATGCATGCATGTAGTCCTGCGTCGTGCAGTCGTCTGTCAATGGTGCCCACCAAGTTTAATTTCTGTCATTTGGTTCCTTCTGGGTGCAGCTATTTTTTTGATGATGAGTGTAGATTATTATGTATGACTTCAGTGTTAGTGAGAATGTCTAGCAAAGTACTGCTCACAATCATAACTGCTGTTAGGGCCATTTAGAGTCAAATGGCTTACTTTTACAGTTAAGATCTGAGTGGTCATAAAATTAACAGTTTTAAAACCTACTAAAATAAGACTAAAATGGACTAATAATGGAGTTAAAATCTACTAGCTGAAACAGCTTGAGGTCCGTTTCAGTCCATTTCCTACATGAATCTTAGTACAGGTATACTCAGTAACAGTTTTGTGGAGCTGGTATATGTAGCTGCTACCCTGGCTAGTATGCTGCTGCTGTGTTTAATGCAAGATGGCAGTTCATGTGCCTTCTCAGCATTCTCACAGCACAGACAGGAAGAAACGGACTGCTGGATAAGAAAGTCAGAGGGTCTGATAGAATGAATTCGTGTACGCCAAAACACAACACTTTGCAGTGCGGCTTAAGATTCATTTAACTTTGTCATTATGCAGGTAATTAGATTGACACGCTGCAGCTGCCTCTACATACTTTACAAGCAGGCTTATCATTATTAGGACTACTTTTTCTCACTTTCTTTTTTTTTTAAGTGCAAAGAGTTTATATATATATATACCTTTTTATATACCATTTATTTATTTATTTATTTATGTATTCTACAGAACAATGCACTGAAACGGGACGGAGCTATAACTCGCCTCTAGATGGAGCCATACCCTCCAGATGTTGTATTTGTAACCTTCCAAAATCAGATAACAGGTGTGTGTCTTACCTGTGATGGACTGGTGGCCTGTCCAGGGTGTTTTCCGCCTTCCTGCCCAATGAGTGCAAGGATAGGCTTCAGCAACCACCACCACCCTCCCCCCAACAACCAGAAGGATAAGTGGCCCAGTTTTGAATTAACTGAAAAGATAGGCTATTTCTTGTGTCTTTTTGGGTTATATACACTGACTAGCCGCCTCATTAGGAAACCACCTTGTATCTACACTCTTTGTTCATTTTATCAGCTCCTCTTACTAACACTTTGTAGTTCTACAGGCTGTAGTCCATCCGTTCCTCTGCATATTATGTTATGCCCTTTTACATAGTCTGTAATTATAAAACTACAGAGTTCACCCATATGGTATGTGGAACTGATAAAATAGACAACGCATGTAGATACAAGGAGGCGTCCTTGATGCCTTGGCCTACAAGTGTTCAAAACACAGATTTTAATTGATTTGGACTTAAAGTCTTCTTGCTTTGAATTCCCATATACCTTAATTACATTAAATACGATTTAACGTTTAATTTTCCAGAAATATCATAACACTCCTATAATTTTACCACATGTTTAAGTAGAGAAACAAAATAACTCAAAAATGCTAAAAAATGACATGTAAACACAGCTTTGAACAGCTGTACACACAAAAATGTAATATGTTTATTAAAACACAAAAACATCTACTTACTACTTACTCCCAGACAGTATGTGTTTTTGGTAGCGATGATTCCTAATGTTACACACTGATTTGCAAACTTACCCATTGCTGTGATTTCTTTGCAGTTGTTAATATTCAGTCCATTATGTGAAGTTTGATAAGCATTATGACAAGTAAAGACAGCAGCAGATGTAGATTCCACAATAATGAACTGAGAGAGGTTTTAAAGATCAGACCTGTTTATTTGCAAGGTGCATTACCTGTACTGTAACATAGACTACATATATACAAAGATGTTCATCAGTTCTGATTATGTTGAATCATAAACTGCTTACATGTTTTTACGTAGACTGTAGTGAAACAGGTAGTGTTGTTTTACTGGTTGAACATCAGCAAAAAGCTTAGCAGTGAGTAAAGTTCAGGTGTCCACTGTCCGCTCTGATGCTGTAGTGCTGAATAATAGGATTCAGCCCACCTCAATTCAACCTCTCTCTTAAAATCACTTTGAGAAACTGCACACGTGCTGCCCCCCTGTGGCAGGAATCTACAGACACTGTGAGGGGCAACAAAATAACTCTGTCTCTGCCTGAGTGCAAAACTGCTGAGAAACTTTAGATACCTGTGACTTGAACAGCCAAGAAGACACAAGAAACTGAATGCTGTTAGTAACCGCACCAGACGCTATCAAATATGTTTTTGTTGGCAAAGATTGACTGGAGTCTGCGACAGATGAAGTTCACACTCAGCAATGGTAACATGATAATGTCTTATCATGCGGTAAAAACAATATATAACAGAAATTTTACCTGCTTGCTCCGGAAACTGCTTAGTAATTTGATTTTGTCTTATGGGACCTGCCAATCCTTACTACTGAGGACTAAATACATTTTTAGCATATTTCTAGCATATTTTAATTCATTACCTGAAAAAAGGTAGGCCATTAGAGCTACTTGCCATGTCTTCTGTATTATATATCTTTGCTGTCCAAAGAAAAAAAAAGGATCTCCAAAATGGCACCTTTACAGGAAGGGGTAATGTAAGTCAATGGCACCAGACTTTTTAGCCCATTTGGTATGTTCGTCACGAAATTTTCACATAGTGTAAACGGCAGCTGTTGTGTTCAAATGATGCACAAAAGTAAAAATGGCGGTACATGTTTTTCTTTGGACAGCAACGGTATGTCTTGTACAGCTCATCCTACCAAATTTGATCAAAGTTGGAGCTCAAAAGTGTCAAAAATGAACCAGTCTTAGGCCTGCACGCAATGCACATGGCTAGGCTATAAGCCTTTATTTACTTTTCCAGCTCCACCCAATTTTCCATTGCACTCTTGCACACCTGCATTTGATCTGTAGACCAAATTACATCCACTACGTATACCCCTTTGTTTGACCTGTTTGTTGTGAACTTTAGTGTGTGTAATTACCATTCTTAGCTTAGTTCTTAGCCATTGGTCCATTGTTTTATCCTTTACTGGTTTTGACCTGTGTTTGATCTTCTGCTTGTTCGACTATGGAAACATCTCTGAAATTACCTGCGTGTGTTTAGACCTCTGCCTGTTTGGATTTTGAGTATTGGACTGCCCCAAACAAAGCCTCTTCACATTTGCAACCTACTTTAAACTCTTTGTTGCAAAAACATATTTCAAACTCTTGACTTTTGCTTTAAATGAACGTACAATATAATTATCAATCTATTATTAAAACAAATGTCAATGATAACCTCAACAGTTATAAGACTACAGAAACTGTCACTACCAAAACTGTGTGTTTCAGCAAATTTGTGTTGTGGTTGTGACAATGACTTTGGGACATATTTACTTCAACACAGTGTGATCTAACTGCAAATCATGTGACCACAAGGAACTGGGAATGCAGTCTCACTTTGTGTACTAAAATGCAGGGGTGTGGTTAAATAAGGTTCCTACTACAGAATCTTAGTACTTAGGGAGTGACATGAAGACGTGGGACAGCATGTTCTCAATAAAGTTATTTATTTGTTGTTAATATTATTTCAAATTAAAATTTTAAATCACTTCACTTAAAAAAGAGATCAAAAAGATCCCAAAGGGTTTAGCGTCTGGGACAGATACCCCACAAAAGAAAGTACCCTATAAATTATAATTATGTATATAGCTAGCTTATTACTTTTACTTTTACTACTACACTTTACTTTTATTACTAAACATAAAGCAAAGATGATAGATAGATATAAATAATAAAAGTTCTGCCAGCACAATTTTGGAATCCTTATTGCTGGAATAAAGACAGAAATGACACAAAGAGAGATATGTTATTACTGCCTTGAGTTTAAACAGACTTTGGGAGTGTAAACTGTGGGACCACAACCTGGTTAAAAATCTTCCCACAGGTACACCTTACCCTCCCAAAGACCTCCGCTACAATTCAAACCCCGGACACTCACATGTACTATACAGCAGATTCCCTCTGAGGTCTAAGTGTGGAAGTTGATGAACTGAAATGACAACCACTCACTGCCTCCTGCTTTCTGTAGATATAGTGAAAGAGCATTTAAGGAATTCAGCAGGGAGTGACTATTATATCATTTGTTGGGCATGTGGATCTTAAGCACATGCTGTAAATCTCTGGAGACTTGGGTAGAAAGTCTGATGATGTTAGGTATAAACAGTGGAAGCAGTGTGATAATAGAGGAGTAAGTTAATTTACAGAACTCAATCAAGTATTCGTTGTATTTCTGTTCTTCTTTCATATTTACAGTTATGAATGAACACTCTTTATTTCAGCTTCAATAAATTCTCTGCAAGGTGGCGATACCTTGCGGGACCCTATATCTCCTCTGCACTGCCGGCTAAAGATGCACATACACGGTATTACATGTTTTTCTTTACAGGTGAAGAAAGTGCAACTTTAGTTTTAGCTCTGTGTTCCCCTTTTAAGCTGTTTGGCCACTTTTCAGCTTTCACTCCTTCATGGAACATTCATTTGGAATAATAAAGTGGTAACGATTCCCAAGTTTAAAATGTTAGTACTGTCCATGATGCAGATTTAATCTTTACATAAAACAGCTGTGACTGGAGTTGAATATGTAGCTTCTACAGAATGCTATGGTCAGAAAGGGAGACTGACTGGAAAGTGAAAATCCAAATTAATCAATGACTCTTATAAAAACAATGATAATATGCCTTGGGTTTATTATGATGGTGAAAAAATCCGCAATTATTTTATTTTGTGGAAAAAAGACTGACCCAAAACCTGATTGACACATTACATGATCTTTTTTTTAATTAAGCCTGTTTTGTTTCTGCAGTGTGTTTTTCTCTTAAAGGCTCATATCCGACATTTTTCTGGTATTACATAAATTATTTTTGTGTAACGTGTTTGTAGTTATGTGTACCAAAATGTCTTGATTCTTTTTTATTACTTTCCAACCTCTCTTTATCCCCTAGAATTAAGGGTTGCACAACCTCAGGCAGTTATATGATGAAAGTCAAGTTGACGTTGACTAATTGCTCATGATGTCATGAATAAAAGAACAAGAGATGGGAATGCTTTGCAACAACTGATTTTAACAATCCATGATGAAGTCAAACATCACCAATCAGTCCAGCATGGCATACCCTCTCCAATAAGCCCTAGATGACAGAAATGACACAAAGAGGGATATGTTATCCTTTCATAGCATGTGTTAGTAAACTCCAGTAAACTCCATATCTCTATAGTTAACTGATTATTATCTCTATTAATGCCTTGAGTTTAAACAGACTTTGGGAGTTTAAACTGTGGGACCACATTTCAGCTAAATGGGCCGAACAGTCCATATACAGATGAAAGACTCCTGCCTGGTTAAAAAAACTTTCCAAAGTCAGACTTCCCACAGGTACACCTTACCCTCCCAAAGAGCCTAGAGGAGCCTAGAGGACTCCCAAAGAGCCTAGAGGACTAGCCTAGAGGACACTGGAAATGCAGAAACAGGAATCTCACAAATTTGCATCCATCTCCAGAGAGCCAGAGAAATTTAGAGAACCACAAATTGGCAGATTTGAGAGTGACTAACTTCAAACTCTGCAGGATTATAGGACGTTATAATCTCTGAGGACACATGACTTTTTTTGGAGAAAACAACATTCGTCTTTGATCATTAGATCAGCAGTGTAGATCAGCAGAAACATTAGAGCAAACTTCACGGGTCAGCAGGGTGTGCTGTGCCCTTTCCATCACATTGCTAACCTGTAGGAAACCAGAGATACGAACCCTGAAATCAGCAAGATCTGAGATGTCCATGTGTCATATCAAATGATCAGCGACTAGCTAACGTCAAGCTTAAAGCATCAGCGTTAAGTTGTCTAACCAACTAGTATGTGCAACCCCTACTGAAGACTCTTCACATATATACGTTCTTGTTGTGTACAGCTCTGTTTTGTGTCTCATTCAAAAAGCAGTCAAAACTTCCATAAGTGGCGGGGTTAAAAAGCTGAATAGGTGGATATATGTAAAAATCATGGTTTTCATGACGTCACAAAACCAATGAATTCAAAACAGGCTGTTTTTGAGGTTTAGTTTCCATATGTGTACGGCATGGATGAGGAAATGATTGGAATGGTTTGAAACTTTAACAAAGTTTATGTATTGCAGTTTTAATGAAAGAGAGAGAGAGAAATTAAGTGAGAGAAATTTCTTTTCCCATGATATGGGTCATTTAACTCAGTGGGAGGTTTAACTAAAAGTGCTGTCCTCACATTGGAGATTGTTCTGTCATTCTTTTTTCTTTCTTTCTTTTTTCTTTTTTTTAAGGATTGCACTCTTTTTTTGAGTGTATTCACATCCAATAATTCTGACAGTATAAGTCACAGTATGGCATGCATTATTTTTGACCCTAGCCCTGAGGATAAAAGCTCTGGAATTGTAAGTCTATAAATTACTGACGATGGTTTAGAAAAGAAGTGTACTCTGTTGGGTGAGGGATGGTTTATATTCTCTGTGAGCCATTTTCACAGTGGCAAAAGCCCTTTTGGCAATGGCAGATCTAATGTTCACTGCTAAACAGCACAGCAGCCTTCTATGTGCAGTTTGTATAGTACTGCACTGGTGATGATAGTGGGCATTGTGTGTTATTAGCATGCTCTGTATGGATTCTGTGTGTTTGTGTCTTGACTCGAAAACTGGAATGAGGAACTTGGCAGCTTCTTTTCAGGATGACGTCTGGATGCAGATACTGTTGCTTTGGTTCTGAGAAAGAAATGCTTTGTCAGTTCTTATCAAGGAAGAAAGTGACGCGTGCATGCTTCATGAGCTTAGGATCAGGGTAGATATGTTACTCCAAGGTTTGGACTCATTGAGCTCAGGGCGGCTTTGTGCTTTAGACTCTAGCGTTTGTTCTCTTTAACAGTCATCTATCTACATGGTCTCTGGATCCCAGCACTGATATTATCTGGAGCTTCTGAGGAGAAGAGCCCAGTCTGCATTTTTCTAGCATTCAACTCGTAATAGTAGGCTTGTTTCAAAAAACTTAGTTAAAGCAACTAAAATGACTATGGCTTACATTTTTCACCAACACCACAGATTCTAACATGTCAGTGTGATCGCTGTGCTGGGAATGGTCCCTCACACAGGTAATATCTGGTCAGTTGTGGTCTTATGCTGTAATTTAATAGAGTTGTTACACAATATGTTACACCAGCTTTCCTGTATGTTATATTACTTATTAAATTAACTCTAAACTACTATTGTAAATTCTATTTTCTGGTATGTTACTGTAAATCCATGCACCAGTCTTATACAATATGACCCTGTACAACAACAAACTTAAATTGGAAAATTATAGCAATTTTTGCCCATGCATTTTCTTTGACGGACGAGGTGGAAGGTGGCAGCTAAATTGTGCAACAGCTGAGCTACTGCCAGTAGTAACTGTACATTTACAAAGGGCATCTACACTCATTCTTGCCCATTTTATCAGCTCCATTAACCATATAGGAGCACACTTTAGTTCTACAGGTACAGACTGTAGTCCATCTGATTCTCTGTGTACTTTATTCTCCCCTGGGTGGTGGTGGCATGCTTGTGCCCTGGTGTGAGTGGATCAGACACAGCAGTGCTGCTGGAGTGTTTGAATACTGTGTCCACTCACTGTCCACTCTATTAGATACCCCACCTTATAGATAACTCATCTGTTGCTGCACAGTTTGCATTGGTCATCTTCTAGTCCTTCATAACTGCTCACAGGATGCTGCCCACACTGTTGGCTGGATAGTTTTGGGTAGTTGGACTATTCTCAGTAGATCTACAAAGTGCACCTACATGGTATGTGATGCTGATTAAACACACATTTAGATTAGAGACAGTATAGGTATGTCTAATAAAGAGTTCAGTGAGTGTATATGGTAGGTGTGTACCTGATAACATGACCAATAACTGTAGGTAAGTAAAATCATCTTAATTCTAGTCAGTTTACTGTATGTTTTCCAGGGTGCTTTATCAGTATTTCTAGTAGTCTAGTCATCTAGTCTTCTAATTGTCCTAGATGTTCTTTTTCTCATGTTCTCATTGGCAGGTTCACTTTTCCATAAATCACTGCTTTGTTGTTGTTGTTGTTGTTGTTGTTGTTGTTGTTGACTTTTTTTTTAGAGTTTACATGCTTTGATATTTTCTTTGCCTAACGTTCCTTTCCCTAACTTAATCAAGGTTCATCAGGCTACCACCAGGTGGAGGTAATGGCCCTGGTTACCACTGATAGGAACCCCTACAGTTCCTCTCATTCTTAAAATCTGAATAATTTAGTAGTAAAATATAGACATGAATGTCTCCACATATTGCTACTGCATTTAAATCCACAAGAATATATATTATATCCAAAAATGAATGGTGTATTATACTGTATACATTTTTTCCTCATCTACTATTATTCATTGGCTGTGTAATGCTGCTGGTGTCTACTGCACATACAACTGACTATTAGTCATGCGAATAGATATCAACAATGGCAGGAGCACTGATACATAAGTTGACAAATATTTAGTCAACGCAACATTCCTGAGTAGAACTCACATCATTCCCATTGGCTCCTGGTAACATATATTTGTATACTGAGTATGTCTCTCCACCTTGTTAAACCTACCGTCAGTGTATTGTCACTCTGATCTCAGTCAGTATTGTTTCTCTATCTGTGTTGAGTGAGTTGAATGTCCAAGGTTCCATGCTGATTGTGGTTTTGTATTGGGTGAACACCGCTGTGACTACTTTGGCATTCTGGCCTGGACTTTCCGTATTTGGCAAGATGTTCCAACATAGTATGAAGACATTGTTATCAGCAACTATCTGCAATGCAGTATAAGTTTGTTGTACATCCAAAATACTCATTTATTATCAAGTACAAATTACTCAGTCTATTTAAGTGTATACAACAATAAATATATCATCGCTGTCCAAAGAAAAAAATAATGGCAACTTTACAGGACAGGGCAAAAAGATCTAATTTAGTTTTAATGTAAGTCAATGGAACCAGACGTTTTTTGGACTATTTCTGTCGGTTCATTCATCGTGAAATTTTTACGCAGTGTAAACAGCAGCTGGTGTGTTCAAATGACGCATTAAAGTAAAAATCAAAACTTGAGATACATGTTTTTCTTTGACCAGCGATGATATATTTTATTCATAGTCATAGCTCATAGTGTTTTAGCTCAAATCATTTAAATTGCTAAAACTTTATAGCTATAAAACTTCTAGAAATGAGATATAGATTATAATATTCTTACAATAATCTAATAACAAGAAATATTAGATGATGGGCTTTGTTCCAAAACACATGACAGATGAACAAGAATTTTCTTCTTTGTCATGATATATGTTGGTTGGAGTAATATAGCATATCAATTACCACCATGTGTTTTCCATTATACATCAGCTAGTTCTATTCAGAAGCCTGTTATATTACAATAGGAATTACAGTATTTTGGAATTAAGCTCTACATACAGCTCAGTCATCTTTAATAACTTCTCTTTAACTTTTTCCCAAACCCTAAATGTAAAACTGTAACACTAATATCAACTTCCAAACCGCACAAACCATAAACCAAACGCCCTAACCATGGTTTAAATCTAACACTACCACTGGTAAAAAAAAAAAAACAGCTAAATTTCACAGATGAAATGAACGGGACAATATGATCAAAATGAGGTTTTAAACTCTCATATAAATAACGAGTGCTGAAAAATATCTGGAATGGAAAACTGGGAGATGTTGAACAATGAAACACAGGAGCGTCATGTCTACGTCAACCTTTCATAAAATCCATCTTGGAAAATCTCTTTGTTAGGATTTGAAAGTGATACTATGGCTCGGCACTCCACAGATCCAGCATTCCATTACAGATTGTGCGTCAGCGCAGGGCCAGAGGAGTGTCACTGTTATAAACGTTTAAAACAGAGCCTGCCGTTAAACAAGCTCCTCTATAACAAATGTGTGTGTATGTATGTTTATGAGTCTGTATTTGTCGCTGAGTGTATGACTAACTTGATGAGCGTGGTGAGGATCCCTGTTTATGTGGTTTTCTCTGCAATGACGAAACGTGAATGTGAACTACGCCCACCTGCTAGTACCGTCGGGGCTTGATATGAGGCAGGAGGCAGCACTGTTATATTTAAATAGGAAAAGTGAATGCTATCAACAGAGAAAGGCCATGTCACCATCAGTGAGAGACTTTTATCTGCAGTGGGAGATTTCTTACGTCAGTGCTGTTACATGCAAAGGCCTTCCATGGCTTCTCTGCCTTGATAAAGGCACAACAGGTTTTGTGCTCTGTGTTTTCCCCAGAGTGCAGGGGTGTCTGGTCTTATCCACAAAGGGCTGTAGTGGCTGCAGGTTTCCATTTCAAAATTCTACTTGTTTAATCAAATGGTATATGTATGAGTAATAATTACTATGTAGTTACATAGTAATTACATATTAATAATGGTTAATATAGCAACAACTCTAGACATAGAAGGTTTAGATGCTTGTCCCTGTATAAATAATTTCTCAATGACATATCTAGAGGTGATAGAGTCCAGTGTAACCATCTTTCTGTCGTTTACTGTGTGCCACCATGATCCAAGCCAGGCTAACTGCTGAAGGCAGCTTATCAAATGTGACAGATAAC
This sequence comes from Semaprochilodus insignis, assembly GCA_034552555.1. Lineage (NCBI taxonomy): Eukaryota > Metazoa > Chordata > Actinopteri > Characiformes > Prochilodontidae > Semaprochilodus > Semaprochilodus insignis. The sequence goes on along the minus strand of CM067480.1, from coordinate 29,040,930 downwards.
AAGGAAAAAAGGTTGCTACCGCTTGAACATCAAAGGTCATACAGGAGAGTAGACCCAGTGTGCTCATCTGTTGTATTTTTTGGGAGGTCTATTCAGGAACAGCTGAACAATGTTTTTCTATTGTGTTGGGCTGTCTCAGTTCCTGTTATCTGATTCCATTCCATAAACAATGGAGCTTTATTCAGAAATCTGGAGCACTCCGTATGGAGACTTATGGAGAAAGTAGTGTAATCTCTGTACTTTCCTATGACGTGCCACACAACTGGTTTGTGCTCACAGAGGGAGGGGGGAAGAAAAGATTGCTAAACAATAAGAAAGAAACATGACTTAAAGGCCATAATCATAGAATATAGTAGTGTTCAAGCAAATGTTGACCTTGACTGTCAAATAAATCATTGTGTTGTCCCTTCAGTAATGTGCGTTTTTAGAGGCTATAGTCTTTTATATAAAATTGGATTTTCTCAGAAAGCATAACAACCCTGGCTTTGGCTTTGTGTTCATGCATCTCTACCACTAGGTGGAAGCAGTGACCCCTGTTATGAACTTGGCTGTGCCAAGCTGCTGGTGTCTACCGTGCAGATGACTGACGGTTAGTCATGCGGAGATGTATCAACAATGGCAGGAGTGATTACGAGGTCAAATCCAGCTTTTTGGTCTGTGTAGCCTGCATGATTCATGTCTACATTCAGAAGCCAAGTCCTCCTTCAGAATAAAGGGAGATGCATTTGCACAGTCATTATGACCAGGATTTACCTTTTGCCAAGTGAATGAGTCTTTTGGTGGGGGTGGAGGTCTTTTTCATCTCAAAGAAAATACTGTTCTATATGACACTTTTAGGACTGTTATTCTTTGTTTTTTATTACTCAGTGTTACTACCAGATTACGATAAAGAAAGTCTGGTAAAGCTCTCCATGGAAGACGTCATGGACTATTGGCAGGACATGTCATGCAGCAACTGGTTCCTCAAGCTGGAACAGTGTAACTGTGATCTTTTCCTCTGCTTGTTCTTAGACCTGGATCAGTCAGTGTCTTCTCATAAACCCCGATGTGTTTGAACAGTCTGTATCGTTGTTGTTTTTCTAACTTGGTGAACTTAGAGGAAAGTTAGTTTTGTTCCTGTAAGGTGAAACTTTACCCTTGTGCTTTGAAGTAAGAAGGAGGGAGCCATTTGAAAAACATCTCTCTCAATCTCAATCCCTCCCTTTCTCTCCTTCTCTCCCTCCCTCCCTTTCTCTCCTTCTCTCCCTCCCTCTCTTTCTCTCCGTATCTTCCTTGAAACCATGTTGCTTTTCAACTTTTTCAAAAAGGGTTCAGGATGTGACACCAGGAAAGGAACTACTTTATAGTGCTCCTTTTGTTCCTAGAAAGTCTCACTGTGTTACTTGTCTTTATGGCCACTCCACTGGAGTCAGAAGGGCAAAAGAGACATTCAAAGTTGAGCAACTGACCCATAAAATTCACTGACAGAGAATTGTCAGTTCCTCAGGTATGAAAAAATACAGTGTTGAGCTGCTGCTGACAGGCACAGGCCGCTGGAGGCTTGTGAGGTGTGACCATCAGCATGTATTGTACAAGGTGCATTTATGTTGTTTATGTCATTGTTCATCAATTAAAGATACATGCTATGTGTTTATTGTTTTTTTTTGCATGTGAGGCTGGTGGGGGTGGGGGTCGGGGGTCACCCCCACCATGAGTTTGTGTACATGTACGTACCTTTCTGCTGGTGTTGAATAAAAGAGCTCTTCTCGCAGAAGAAACTAGGCTACCTCTCCTGTGTTTTACTCAATGTCAACAATACAGTACAGCTTTGGAATGCTAAAAATAAATAAACAAATAAAACAAATATAAAAATAAATATATTTAGGGGAAAAATTCTTGTGTGACACCTCAGGACAGGACATGAGCTGATTAGTAGTAGAATTCACACATTCTCCCGCATATGCCGATATCAGTGAAAAAACACATTATACTCGTTACTCCGGACGCTTAATCAGAACCCTGAACAACCTTGGGTGTGTGAGTGCAGACTATCAATACACCAAATACAAAGTTCACCGGACAAAAAATTAGTCACCTGTGACCGAAACCTACCTAATAGCGTGTAATACCTCAACGAGCATGAATAACAGCTATGATTGGATTTGTTATGGACTGGATGGACAAGTTTCTGGATGTTGACCACATCAATGTTCAGACACTCCTGCATCAAATAATTGCACAGATGGGCCAGATTTGGTGGATGCCTTGCCTGGTACAATTCTGAGGAGAGTTTCCTGTAGATTGGGATTTTTACCACTGCTGGTAGACTCATATGACCGTACGCTTCCATACACCTGCAAATTCAGCTACTTCCTTCACACTATGGCCTTTGGCATGCCCAAATGCATTCACTCCTTTTAGCCAATCATTAACATCACACAAGGTGACCATTTTTGTGTTCTGTAAGCTTACTACTGTTACTACTACTACTATTACTACTGCTGCTACTACTACTACTTCTACTACTACTACACCTAATAGTACTAATAACTACTACTAATAATAATAGTAGCAGCAATAATAGTGTCTTGCCAGTTTACCAGCAAGCTTGGCATGCCCTCTCACAAAGCACAGAAGCTAGTGGAGGGTGGGAAGAATTTGTTTGTCAAGAAGATGCCATTGTGAGAATAGACACAGCAGTGTTTACAGCTGCTCATGAGAGAAGAGTCCGTCTGCAAGATGGGCGGAACCTGTAAAGACGGAACTGCTCTAGGTGTTCTTTTATGTTCCAGCTCACAAATAGGAAGATAAATGCAAATTTAAATGCAAAAACACAATAAGTAATTTGCCAAGCAGAAGAGAAATGTTAAACAAGCATGAACGTGAAGGAATAATTGATATAAACCGATTATCTTTACAAACAATTTACACCTCTCCACAAAGACAGCACAACAGTACCCTTCCAGATAACAAAAATCACAAGCATCTGCCACAATGAGAAAATGAAATCATTTAAACACAATAAAAACACTACTTACACATGCTGACTTGCTTGCTAACCTACACAGACCAAAAAACACAGTTCGCTTAACCTTTCCTTCATAGAGATAACCAAACATACCATACTTCATACTTCAATACTTCATCAATCTTACTAAAGAAAATAAAGCTATAGTCAATCTGAGGAACCTCCAGGATGAGTGGAAAAGTATATTTTATGGCTCAGTGAAATACAGTTAACTGGAAATTAAGACATATTAAAATATACCCTCAGAAGGAGTACATGTGTTTTAAGAGATTTTTAAGTGTTAAAGTGTCAATACCTCAGGATTTCCAGGGAGAGAAATTACAATTGAATTGACTGTGGCTTCATCAGTGACTTCATAGAAGGGGACTAGGATCTCAGAGAACTATAGTTCCTGATGGCATCACCTTTGCACTAGTAGGGCACATTGCCCCCCCCCTCCAAGAGCTAAGTCAAGGAGAACAAAGAGGAGACAGGAAGGTGAGGGTATTATAAAAAAAAAAAAAAAACAAGGCTGAGTGCTGAATACATTACCTAAGAGGGAGACGTTTCAGACGTACTCTTCCTCCTAGACGTCAGATGTTGTATAACTCCCCTTTAGACTAGTAGTAAATAAAGCTAAATCTGCGTTTCAAAAAGCAATGGCTCCTCGCTGGGTAAGGTGTGTCTTCATACTGTGGACCGTTCTGATATCAGGAGCTCGGTGTCCCAGTGCTTGTTGGACAGAAAGCATTCAATTTCACTTTAGCACTTTTTGCACTATGAACATCTGGTCTGTAGATAAAAAGCTGAAATCGAAAACGTGATTTATTCCACTGACTCACTCCACTCAGGAAGGAACACGAAGCACTGATCATCAGGTTACTGAGTGAATGGTGAATTCAGAGCTCTTTTGTTTTCTGCTAAATGAATGCTCTTAATCCAGACCAACTTGCCTCCTGTACTGTTTCTTATCATTCGGTTCTCTGCCAGGCACTAAAATCTGCTGTTATCTGCAAGATGACTGTATGTCTTGGAAGAAGCCTAAAATATGTGGATGACTTATTCCTGACAGCCAAGAGCCTCAAGAAAAAAAACACCCTTAACCCGTTAAAAGCCCTTTAAAAGTAATTAATTACACCGCTTCAGCAACAGTTGCTGGCCAAGACAAACCATCAACATGCTTTTCTGCTACCCAGACGCTGTATATTGTCACTGTCCATTGATGCATCTCCAAAATGGGAACTTTACAGCAGACAAAAACACTCTTCCCTTTAATGCAGGTTAACGTAAAGAGATTTTATTTCAAGTAATTGTGGAGCACTTCTACTGGGTCATTCATGATGCAAATAACTGAGGTTTGCAAAGGTCCTTGGTTGACTTTGCTGCAGTTCTGGACCCTCTTCACTGACACACATGCTTATGTTTGCTTTGCTCTAGTTTGCTTAGTCAGACGAGATAAGCTTGTGGACACAGTCTTAGAAAGAGCAGCCCAGCTGCTATGCACTGCCACATTCAAGCACTGGCCTTTCCAAACAGTGCTCAATCTTATCCTAATCACAGCTTTATTGTGGTGACATTGAGTTTGCCTGGCAGTTACCCAAGGATTTCTCCATGGACCCCTCAATTCCCAGGTGTATTACATCCAAAGATTTGTTTCTGAGTATTTGGATATTATGGAAAGTAATACAGTTTACTGAGTCATTCTTAAAGAATATACTATATGTCCACATTTATTCTGAAATCGAGTATATTAATAAGGAGTTTACCCCCCTTTTACTGCAGTAGCAGCCTCTATACTCTTTAGGGAAGAGTTTACATTAGATGTTGGAACACTGTTGTGAGGATTTGATAGCCACTAGAGCATTATTGAGGTCAAGTACTGATGGTTCAGCACCACTCCAAGTACTGGTGCTGCATTACTCTGGAGAATAGCTGAATTCAATATTTAAAAGAGGTGTCTAGATACTTTTGGACATCATTGGTAGTGTAGTGAGGAATAGAAGCCTTGTGATTTAATGAAGCCAATGTGCTAATTGCTCTACTAACTTTCTGTGAAGTGACTGGTTGCACATCTAAAGGATGAGGGCAATGAATCATACCCATTGAGGGATCATTTCACTTGAAAACAACTGACGGGGGTGCTGGTTCTGTTATAGTGGTACCTGTCCAGACAAGCTGTTGTGTGGAAATGTATTACACATCCCAATTGGAATATTACATTATCAAGCAGGTAGTGTTGATCTGTCTGTGTGTTGCCCACTGTTGGCCCTGTCCAGTACAAGTTGAGACAAATTTTGGCACTTGCTATGGAATCTTACCAGTGAGTCATCAGATTATCAACGTCTGCTGTCACGCTGAACGTATTGCCTTGTTTTTGGAAGGAACTGGGAACTGTAATTGCGATTATTATGGCTCATCTTTATTTCATATTTTCCATTTCCTTTTCCAAGCACCAGTGCATGTCACCATAATAATAATGTGGCTTTACAAGACACTAATTAGCTGCCAGTCAGTTAGCTTAACCACAATAAGAACAGTAAGAACAGTATTGTAGTAGACTGTAACCGTTGTCTATGATTTGGCAAGATTCATCTCCACCCAGTTACAGGTGTACAGGTGATTGCAACAACAAAGTTTGTTCCTGGAAATCTGACTTCCTGAAATTGGAATCTTCTGACATTTCTGAGCTTCTGACACTTCTGAAGGTTCTCCAGGAATGTCAGAACTTTCTTTGTCATCTTTAAGCATAATTACAACTTAACAGTTTGTTGCTGTTCTCAGTTCTGTCTGCTACACCAAACTTGCATAATCTCTGTTGAAAAGTATTTTGAGCCCTCCAGCATTGGCCTTTGGAGCAGTGGAATCGCATTTTCTGGAGGAACTGAAACTACTAATCTAGGATCAGTACCTAATGTTCTCGTGGTGTAATGAAGTCAAATCCTCACAGCAATATGCCACCATCTAGTGTAAAGTAAAAAGTTACCAAAAAGTTTCCAAAAGTTATTTTGGAAATTTGAAAGAATTAGTTACTTCCAAAAAAAACATACGAAACACAAAAAAACCCAGCTAACATCCTTTGAACTAGTTTGAAGAACATGGGTTTGGTTCTTGACCAGCTCTCAAAAATCTCTGGTGCCTAAGACAGATATAATTATGGGATCATAACAGCAATACAGTAAAATGATTTGCCACAATGTGACAGAAAACAGACTTTTAGTGCCCTAAAAACACTTTCACTTGACAATTCTAAAAAAACATTTTGAACCCACTCAAATGAATGTTCTCCAATGGCATGGCTCTCAAGAACCCTTCTGGCACATGTATTTTAGGAGTGCACTTATTGCTATGAAGGAGGACAGGATTCCTCTTGAGTTAGTCAACCCCGCATTCAGAGCAGATCCATATTCGGAGTGCCACGCATTATAACATTACTGCTAATACGGACAGAATTATTTGGTGAAGTTAGTATCTGCTTCCCTTTCTCCCTTTGCCGAAAGCCACTATGAATTTTTATTGTTTGGAAACTGGCTGGGATAGACAACTGTGTCCTACATGGAGGCAAGCATACAAACCCTGGTTGGGTTTGGCATGTGATGCTGACCCTTCTCATTCCCAGAAATCTTTGGATGGATTTACAAATGGAGTGTCCAAATATGCCTCCCACCCCTCCGAATCTCTTCCCATCTCATTCCTCAGGCACACTTTCTCAGCGCAGCCCCATTGCCTAATTTCAGTTTAGACAAGAGACCTTATTAGGGGCCTTGTTTAATAGCACTTTTTGCTGAACTACACAGCCAGCAGAGATCCACAAAGTGTAACTTTGGATTCAGTCAAGAGCAAGGCCTCCATGAAACGCATCCAAACCAAGCTCTGCTGAATAAACTGACATTTTGAGAGAGCTTTGAGGTTGCCAGCCGCTGGATTTTTATGCATCTGAGTCAATCCTAAAATATCCTCCTGTTTTTCTTTCAAAGGGAAGAATTGTATTGGCTAACCCATGCTTTGGTGAATGAGTGCATAATACATTCCTAACTATGACTAGAGAGCTCAAATACCTGCTTTGCTAAAACCCCAAAAACTTTTCCATTATGTAGTTTGCACAGATTGGACATTTTGCCCTAAACAATTTGAAATGCGTGGCTCAACTGTGTTTACGGACATTGGCGCTGTCGTGGTGCAGCTGTTAAAATATTTGTCAACTGGAGGAAAAAAGTTGCTCATAATAGGATCATTGTAGTGTGCATGTGTTCTTTTCTGGCTGCTGTAAATGTTTCACCTCCAGTGGGATGTGTTCTACCTGTTCTATTTCTTCCCCTTGGAATTAACAGAAGAATACGCTTCTACTGATGATGGAACTATGGAGTCAGAGAATCATGTTGATCTGTCCTTGGTTGATTCTCACAAACTAAGAGCTTTGCTCTCTGAAGCAGGGGGCCAGAGGCCTCCACAGCTGTTCCTCCTCTGCTTTTAGTGTCAGGCCCACAGCTGCAGGCTGCTGGAGAGAAAGAATCTGGGTGGCGCTGGCTGTCCTCCCTAAAATGCAGCCACAGATTCGGCATTCAGTTCCTCTCCAGGAGAAACCAGCCTGATAATAAGATGGGTCTTTTTCTACGTAGCTCAAGTGCACATCAATTCTTTGCTGTTATGAGACATTCTGTTATAAAACTAGACTGTGGTTTTCTCTGAGGGGTGACAGCTCTTTGGACATTTTGCTAAATGTACTCCCATAATTATGATGATCCACTGTCAGTGCTTGGCCAGACCTTTTGTCTCCACATGTAACAATCACAGCTGAAATGAAAGCAATAAATCTAAAGGAAGATTAATAATGTTGATTATGTAAATAGTTGAAAGTACAAATTGTGAGTTCGCGGGTTTGCACTTTAGCCCATTGGATTCGAAATGAAACAATGACAATGAGCTTAAAGCACAGATTCACAGTGTTGATTCAAGGCTATTTACAATTGCATTGTAGATGTACTATTTAAACATAATCCTTACAGTTGCAGGGGACACATATTGGCCAGGTGGCTGCTCTTTTCTTGACCAGCTGTTTGCTATTGCATCATCAGTTCACACACAAAGAAGCTATAAAAATGTTCATTCTACATATGTTTGCATTTGCCGTCTAAAAGGTGTCATCATTGGCAACTAAGAGTGAAAGATAAGAACAACTTCAGTAACAGTTACTATACATAACAATAAAGGAAACCCAAGTCCTCCATGCCAATACTATTAAATATGACAAGTAAACTAAATGGGAATATTTTGATTATTATGAAAATAAAAAAGGACAAATAGCCAAATTTCCTCTACATATAGGCCGCCACTGACACACTGTGTGCAGTGGAGTCAGTCCTAATCTAAAAAGTGGTTCTCGCCTGAGTGATATCTCAGTGTAGCTAAGGCTTGAAGGGCTGTATGTTATATTAAGTTAAATAAGATATTCAGCTGGCTGTTGCTCATTAACTGGGCAAGAGAGACACCACTTGATGTGGCCACAAAAGTTGGCAGCCTTCTAGTAAAAGGATTTTTTTCTAGAAGAATTTTAATAACACATTATTAATGATGTATTGTGTTTTCTTTATACCATATATATGAATAATATTGGACAGCATATTGGGTCCTATATGTATCAACAGTCAGGGTTCCCTTTAACATAAACCTGCTATAAACATTTCATGCCACACGTTGTCACGAGTTGAAATGAGTATTATAACAGCATCATGTCAGCATTACTGGTAATTGCCATGACTAGTTTTTGGTGTGTACTGTAATTAGCTATCATGGCTAATTACCAGTGACACTTAGCAGTAATGTCATAATACTGTTATGTTTTTTTTTCTGATCAAGGCAAGATGATAGTATATATTGATATACACACAGATAAAATAGAAAAATGCTAAAATAAATAAATAAGCAGCCAGCCAGACAGTAGATATTGCATAGTTCAAGTAGCAAGTAAAATTCCTGAATCTCAAATCATATAGATTCTCCCAATGACTAACGGTTCTCTGCTTGCCTTTATTAATCTTCACTGTAAGGTGTTCCATTAAAACTATATTCTGAAAGCTAGTTGTCTAGAACTTCAAAGCTGAAAGTCGTGGGCCAAGCCAAAGCTGTAAAAACTGTCATAAACATCTTTCATTGAATTGTGGAAAGCTGAAGAGTAGAGTCACTATTTAACAGACATAATTGAGGCGACAATGACATGCTGACATCCAGTAATTTGGTTAATATTTACTGTGGAGATCCGTACATCTGCTACTTCAGAACAGTGGCAGCATGTTATATTACTTGAATAATCAGTCATTAGAACTCATGGCAGCATTTGTGAAATGTACTAGCAGAACAGTTTGGGAGTTATTCCAGGGTCAGAAAGTTGTCCTTCACTGGCTGAGTCAATGAATTGTCCTAGGCCCAGACACCAGATACCATCAATGAAGATACACTCAAGATACATTTTATTCCAACAAACTTACATATGTTAAAAAATAGATCTATAATCACCTCTCTGTAACCACCTTGTGTTTTATTGTGTCTTTTTTGTGTTAAATTCAATTTAATTAATTCATTCTTTTTTTTGATCTTTGAAAGAAAGTGTTTTCTACCTTTGAAAGAAAGTTGTTTTCCCCTGGCTTCATTTTTTTACTTTCACTGTACATTCTTTTTAGTTCATGACCATTTTTCACTTTTTATTTTATTTATTGTACATCACTGTAAAAACAATAACAAAAATCAAATAAGAAATATGAATTCAGTTATAGCTTACTTTTGTCCTCCTGAAATGAAGAGACAACGTGGTAAACTGTGATTCCTGCGGTCATATGCCACACCCCTAGTCAATGACAATGTTTTGTCAATGTTTTGTTGAAGATGGTATGTCCAAGGAATTTAAAATATTGCAAAACATTAAACAAGATAAAATAAATATATGACATACATTTTGTAAAGGCCATTTTTGTATAGTTTTTTTCAACTATGCTATATTCAACACATAAACAATAATTGAGCCTTAAAATGTCTAATTGATTTATGTATCAGGTACACCTACCATGTGTTTACATTTATTGTTCCTTTTATCAGCTTCACTGACCATATATGAGCACTTTGTAGTTCTACCATTACAGACTATAGTCCAACTGATCCAAGGGATACTTTGCTATCCCCCTTTTACCCAGTTCTTTCATGGTCAGGACCCCCACAGGACCACCACAGAGCGGTGGTGGATAACAAAATATGTATTCTCAGCACTGCAATGACACTGACGTGATGGTGGGGTGTTAGTGTGTGTTGTGCTGGTACAAGTTTTAAACACCTCAGTGTCCACTCCCTGTCCACTCTATTAGACATGATTTCCATGTCCACCTTGTAGATGTAAAGTCAGAGATAAGATAAGATAAGATAATCCTTTAGTAATCCCACAGTGGGGAAATTTACAATGTTACAGCAGCCCAGAGGAAAGAACAGAAGTGTCTGGAGATATACAAATAATAAATAAGATCTATAGGCTATATACAAAAAGTACAGAAAATATAAACAAAATACTAAAAATTTAAATCCAGAAGACTACTGATAGATGATAGCCTGTCTGCTGCTGCATAGTTTGTGTTGGTCATCCTCAAGTCCTTCATCAGTGGTCAGAGGAAGCTGCCCACAGGATGCTGCTGGCTGGATAGTTTTGGTTGGTGGACTATTCTCAGTCCAGCAGTGACCCTGAGATGTTTAAACACTCCAGCAGCACTGCTGTGTCTGATCCACTAACACCAGCACAACACACACTAACACACCACTACCACTCTGAGGATGATCCACCACCCACGTAATATATGTTCTGTGGTGGTCCTGACCATAATTAGTAAGTATTTAGAACCTGATGGAGGGCAGGTGGACCTATAGCTAATTCACTTCTCTGAAAACCCTGACAAAAGCTGAAACCCTAAGGTAGAGAATTCTAGCTTTACTAAAGCCTGTACTGAAGCAACAACATCCATCTTTAGCTTGTTCTTTTTATGTCTGGGTAAGTGGAATATGATGTTTTGGGTTCTGTGATAGTTGCCAGGAGCGTAATGTATGTGCTAGACGCGGCGTTAAATGAAACGGCATTGAATGAATTATATTTGGCCCATCCATTAAGTCTCTCTCCCACACTCTCACTTCCCCTCTTTCAGTCCAGCTCAGTTTCCTTCTGAGAAAGATGACCTGCGTGTAATCACACCTGGTTAGAATAATATCCCCCACACAGCACTCCCCTGGGAGGCTCTTTAGGGAATCTCATTTTATGATTCGACTCCCATTCTTGGACTCACTGCACAGATCAGTTTTCATAAAGGTGGGATGCTATCTGAAATGCTTGGCTGGGACCTCTTTGTCTTCCTGCGGTGGCCAAGTTCTTCTAGACAATCGCATGCTGTGTAGTAAAAAGACTGACAGGAGTGCAGGAGCCCATTGAAGCTGAGTTCAGGGAAATAATAATGGAGAAACATATCATTTACACAATTTCCCACTTACCCTACATACAATTGATCAGCCAGATTTTTGCATCTTTACTACTGTGACTATGAGCAACATCAGCCTCGTAGCTCCAGCACAAAACTAAAGACGTCAGACGTGTCCTGGCTGATCGACTACATGTAGGGTAAGTGGGAAATTCTGTATATTATATGTTTCTCCAAACCATTTCTTTAACATCACAAAAGCCATCTGCTGGAGCACACAGCTTATGGCCACAGATCTGCACCTTACAGACACCTTTGCAATAAAGAAGTATACTTAAGATAAGAGCCTTTTTATTATCCCACAAGGGGAAATCGCATTGTTACTGCAGACAGATACAGCAAACAGATACAGTGCAAGTGGAAGACAAAAGTGCAAGTTATACAAAATACTAAATATAAAAAAGTATAATATTTTTAAGATACACAAACAAACAAACAAATAAATAAACAAACACATAAATAAATAAATAAATAAATAAATAAATAAATAAATCTGTATTATATACTTGAGCACATCAGTGTGAAACTGGAACTATACTGATAATATTTTTCTTTATTTCATTCATTTAAGTTCATTGAAATACACCTAAAACATACTTTCATGTATTTTTAAATGAACAGATTTTTAATTATTCTTTATTATGCCATAGGTGTAAAAATGTATTTCTTAACATTCTAAAACAAACTTTAACCAATGTATAATTTATTATCTTCAAATCCAGTGTATTATTTAGAAGTATGTCAGAACTCAACATTTAAAATATCTTTCATATCTAGTACAATTTGAGATAACACCTGTATAAGTAAACTTAATTTCCATATAATCTCTTCTGGTTTAGAAGGAAAGAGGAGTTGCAGCCTTAGAAGATTCATAAATTCATTCATTTATAACAGCACACTTAATTCCATGTTTTAATTTTTGAATGTTTCCAAGTGTTTTTGGTAATATTGTAATATAATTGGTGATTGCGCAACACTATTGTTACCTGATTGTATATTATTCTTCTTCTTTTTCTTCTTGTTGGTACACATTTTTAACCTGCTAATTCATCCCACAGAGTCTGATTGGGAAGGATGTGCTTGTATATGGCTTTTTGATCTGAGAGAATTCTGAGTTTTTCCCCTTTAAGAATGAATGGGGTGGTAAAGAATGCACCCATGTACTGTACTTTGGCTTGACCAATAAACACCATTTAACATATACTACCTCAGGGCAGACTCCCAAGCACAAACGCCATGATGGACCGACCTACACTCGTCTGTTTATCTTTTTTTCCCCCATCATTCATTCCTTCTATAAAGACCCATTCATTGACCTTATTGTTTCCTGGACACAACAACCACCAAACTGCAAGGACTCACTCAGGGCAGAACCCCAGACTATAATACACATTAGACATACTGACCCATACCTCTCTGTGTATCGTTTATTCATCCCTCATTCCTCAACTTCCTAGACTTTACCATTCATTTTTAGCCACTAGCTAGCAACAAGCTTAAGCTCCACAATCATCTTCTTCAGGAAATCTACTTTTCTAGTCTTAAATGCTTTTAAGTGCACTTTAGCTGCAGTATAACTCAGTATAACACGTAGCACTGAAGTGTATCACCATGTCCAGTACTACACTTATAATGTATTCCAGGTGTAATAACAGTTATGACTACAAATTACACAGTGTGAAAATTTACATTTATGGGAATTTAATGAACTGTACGCTTTCCTATGAAATCTGAAGTATCCGGGGCATTTGTTCTGCTGAATCAGCAGACATTTAGCTAATGATCTAAACATGTCAGTGAATAAGTGTCTGCAGCATGTTTGCAGAAAGGCTGCACTAATATGTAGCAAGTTTCCCTTTATTGTCCCTGTTTTCTGAGAAGCATTCAAAGACTGAACGGGGTGGATGTTAGTGTGTTTGACCTATTGTCACTGCCCTGGTTTCAAAATGAATTGTATTTTGTCCCTAACACACCCTTGTCATTATTGGCACCCAGTGATTTGTGTCTTTGACACTTTATGAAACATCAGACATGTACTGAGATGCTCATTTTATTCAAAACCAGAAACAAAAGAAGAACGTGGGGGTGGTTAGATTACCTTTGGACAAGTCAGAGCCATCTCACATGTCATTAAATTGAATACCATTCCAGCATGTACAAGCGTGTAGATCAGTATGATGTGATAATACAGTATATGTCCAGCAATTGTTCTGCAGCCAAGGTCATTTATGAGGATACCCTTGGATACCCTTGTTACAGCAATAGCTCTACTCCTCTGCTGAGGCTTTATATTGGAACATTGCTATGAGGATTTAATTGCATTCAGCCACAAGAGCATTAGTGAGGTCAGGTACTGATATAGGATGTTTAGTTCTGGCTCTGTCACTCCAGAAAACACAGTTCCACTGCTACTAGCTAAACCAGCCGTCTGCCAATGGTGCTGGCACTAACAGGACAACCCAAAGGAGGGCATCACTGCTCGCTGAATGCAGCTACATGTGCAACCTTTCTTTTGATGATGAGTGTATTTAATTGAGCAAGTATGTGTATATAAAATATGTATATATGTTTTTTTGTTCTGAATTTTATTCACATCCAGTGGTAGGTCTCCCACTGTCAGACGATGCTACAAAGCCATAAGGGTGATAGCTTTTGCTGAAACATGTGAAACCAATCACTGCATATTTTCCACTTACAGTCAATGCACAGCTCAACGTGCTTGGAGTAATACACTAACTGGAGGGAAATGGAGGGACAGCCATCCTACCCAACCAGCTTTGGTATCGCCAGGACTCTGCAGTGTACTGATAATAGGACCAGCGCCTAAACACTCTGTTTTTAAAATAAAATGACAGTGACCAAAAATATACAGGAACAACTCAAGATAAAGGCTATTCCTGAATTAAAAGACATGCTGTTTTCCAGCTTTTCCTTCCAACTCTCTCTTACTGTAAGCCACGCTGATGCCAGTTTAAGGTGTCAGTTTCACTGGCCTAGAACACAATACAGAGTCAGGGAGAGCTGGGTAGGTTTTGTTCTCAGGAACACTGTGTTCTATTATAGAGCTGCTCTTTTGTTCTCAGTGGTCCTTGGGTAATGTTAGGATTCAATGTAAATGGATATGCACATCACTCTTTTGCCTTTTTTTACTCTTTTAACCCTTTTATTCACTCTCTTAGGATTCAGTTAGCTTATTATCCAGTATAATGTTTTGGGTAACTAGTAAGAAACTAACATGTATCCAAATAGTTATGAAAGTGAAGAAGGCCACATCAATGGGTCCTTGGAGTACAAGGGGTTAAAACAAACATCCGCAACGCAATTTCATGCCATCACACATATGATCTCTACAACTTCAAATTTATTGTGACTTCAGAGAATTATCAGATAGCGTTAAAGGAGTGTAATGCCTTTAGGAAAGAATCAACATGCAACAAATTTGGTTGACTTGAAAAACATGTTTTTGGTTTACTTGTGTTGTTGTGACACTTACTATACATAGAGTTACTTATGTAGAGACCACTGAGGAGCTAAGAGTTAACTTAGGTGAGTCTTGAAGACTTCTTTACCCAAGAAGATTCCCAGAATTTTATGAAATCATGTTATTGTCCTGTGGTCAAAAGATCTTATGCAGAGCTGCAAAACACGGTTTAAATGTTTTGGGCCAAATGTCACTAATCAGCTCTCAGGACCAGCTTAGAGAAGTACTGGCTGGTTGCTAAATGCATATTTGGGCTGAAAATCAGACCGTACAAATATACAGTGACTCAATCCCTTCACCTCTACCCTTAGTTATATTGAGATTTTTAGGAAGTAATCAATAAAGTATCAGTTTGAGTGAAGTAATTAGCAATTTGTAATTAATTACTTTTAGTACCTAACCCAACACAGCTGATCATAGGTACCTTAACTTTTTCAAAGAACCAAAGGACAAGGTTTGAAATAAGACAAGATCAGCATAAAAAAAACAAGGACAGAGAAAAAAGAAGGCTAGCAACCAGGAACAAAAGGAGCAGAAATAGTCAAGAACAAGGAAACAAAGAGTTTAGAAACCCTATAACAGGCATGCAATTACACACTTCAATAAGAAATGTCACACTAAATGGTTTCACATCCTCAAATGTGAGAGGAGTCTTTATGTTCCTTTCCCATTTCTGGATGCCATTTCTGCCCAATCACTTTCTATTCAAGTTGCTTTTCCACTGCTTTGTACCAGCTCAACTTAACTTGACTCTACTCACCTGCTTTTGTTTTCCATTAGACCAACATGGTACCTGGTTCTATTTGTGGTATCACCTCTATTGGCCACTAGTGTGTGCTCACTAGAGTGTGTGTATGTGGGTGTTTCACGTCATGAATCGGTTAAATGCAGAAGACAAATTCCTCTGTGTGTAAGCACAAATGGCAAAAATGGCCCTAAAATGGCCATAAACTCTCAATGAGAATGATTGGCCTCACCTAAATTACAGTACTAGGTTAGAGTACACTCTTGCATCACCTTTGAACGACCAGAATCATCTTGCCAAACTCTTTTTCCCAAATTCTGTTGTTTCAGTAGTACTTTTCTTGTTGTCATCAACCTCTTCTAAACAAACTTTGCCTCCTTCATGTCACGGCAGTTTCATGTGGCATGAATATGATGACCAGCTACATTGAGAGAATACTGTATCTGCTATGCAAAACAAAGAAGCTGGAACCAAAACTGAGTAGAGCTGAATCAAGACGTACCATGCAGTGGAAAAGTGCCAACATAGTGAAATCCTGAATGCTGACCTTATCTGAGGTAAGTGAGGCCTACAGCTCTTTAAATGTTCATCCAGGTTCTTTTGGATGTCCTCGAGGAATTCTTTCCTCATAGTGCTAAAAAGTTTCTAAAAATTAAGTTTATATTCATCTGGGCTGGCCATAATCAAGCCCGGGTGTGTTTAGTTTAATTGATGCTAGTTAGCAACTAAATTTCATTGATTTTTTTGCAATAATTAGACAATAATTTAAAAACAGTATTTTGTGTTTACACAGGTTGTCTTTGTCTTTGTTTGAAAGCAAACATGGATGAAATTGGAGAAATACTGTTTCATGGCACAGTAACTAGACACATATATAACTAATACTTGCAGGGAGGACTGGGGGGAAACAAGTATACAAATAAGACATAGATGCATGCAGTAATGACAAGAATGGTTTAGGGAGAATCCAGAGTGAAGTCATGAGGAAATAAGTTAGTTGCTCATTGACACAATCTGTCTATGTACAACAAGAGGCATTGTTAACCAGCTTGGTGTGCAGCGTTCACATGTTATCAGAGAATATACTGGGTGGTGACACATCACAACTGGTAAACTTGAATAACACAGAGCTTGCCCAAATTTACCAACTGTGTTTATGACCTTTGTCTGCCATTCAAGTGCAGATTCCTTCAAATTCCTTCAAATTCCTTCAAATGCATGGGGCCAATCAAGGAGGAGGATTCACCGAAAGTCTTTCTAGAGTTTTAAACTTCTGTACTACCTCACAAATATAACCTGTGTATTAACATCCCACTGTCATCATGCGAGATGACATTTTGTATACTGCTGGCCAAAAATGCAGATGTTAGCATAGCTTTAATGTTCTTGGTGCAGTGCTGTCTGAGGGATCCGAGAGCACAGTTATTCAGCTTAGCCTTGCACCCTTGACGCACTGACATTCCTCCAGATTCCTTGAATTTTGGAATTATGTGTTGTACTGTAGAGGGTGAAATATCCAAATCTCTTCCTAACTTTCGTTGAGCAATATTGTTCCTGAACATTTCAGAAATGTCCTCCCATATTTGTTGGCAGACTGGCAATACTCGGCCAATCTTTGCTCCTAAAGGACTAGGCCTTTCCTGGATGTTGCTATGTACCAAAGCATGATTACAGTCATCTGTTGACATCAGCTGTTTTAAATCACATCATTATTTATTTATTTTACCTCAATGCTAGCCTTAAATTACCCCCATCCCAACTGCTTCTGGAATGTATCGCAGGCCTAAATGCCAGGAAAGAATGCATATTTACAAATGAAATGAAGCTGACCAGAGATAACAAAGCAAATCGCTTACTTTTTGTGGAGGATCTTATTAGCTTAATGGCTTAAAACCCTGTTTATCGTTCAAACTGTGAACTAATAATTGACAATTAATCTTGAGTAAACAGGACAGGCCTATTGATTATTGCTTGTGCTTCATGTACTGTATGTCACTTCGTTGGTCTATTAACAGACAAACCAAGACTTATTCACAGCAAGAAAAATAAAAATAGCTAGTTTACTGTAGGAAACTGAAAAAAAAAGAAACTGCAGTTGCATGGCTGTGCAAACAGAGGACTGTGTTATATGACCCAAAAAGAAATGATGCTTAACCACATAACCACTGAGTTGTTGAGAAACATTCTTGTCCTTTGGATGAATGCAGCAGAGAGTCTGAATGGGTCTTCCACAAGGATGAAGACATGCAGGTTTTGGTCTGTGGCTATGCTTTCATATGCTGGTAGATGCAGGGTGGACCGGGCGCAGAAACTGTGGTGCACCCCAGTGCTTCTGGTAAATACTGCTGCCCAAAATGATTCAGCACTTATTTAGGGACAGCTTGGAAACAGTCCTTAAAATAATCCCAGGTTCGCAATCTCATTTAACAAACACTGTTTGACTGATAGAGGTTTCTCTGGGACCGGTAGAGTGTAGAAGGTCTGTGTTAATAGCTTGCTAGTTGACCTCTGGCCTCAGAAAGCTCTCGGATCACCCGCCCATACTGGAGAGCCATTGTTCAAACTGTAGTTGGTCAGCTAACTTGCCTGAGCTTCACACCAAATGCGTCTCTGTCTGACCTTCTTCGTGCCTCCCTGTCTCTAACAACAGGGTCCACTGTTAGCCAGTTGTAGATGTTCTGGAGAGCACGATCTTCTTTGTAGGCCATTGTTTGTAAGAACAGGAAATCTCAATATGCCTCCAGCAATGGATAAGCCAGACCAAATGAAGAGGGTTAGGTTGTAGTGTATGAACATTACTACTGCAAATTGTAGAAAATGTAATAAAAGCTATATTTGAAATTCTATAATTTCTAGAACTGGTTTGGTAGATAACAATTAAGCCCAGTCTCCAACTAATCTCAATTTCAAATGTGTTTCACTTGTGTTTGGTCAGGGTCTGAGAAAACAGTATTAAAAAAAAAACCCAAAAAACCCAAAAGCTTTACACTACTGTAAATGGTAGGACAGGGGTCTGAGCCTTTTTGTTCAGTTTCAACTAACTAACATCAAACCACCTTGGGGGGCATAACATTTCATGTCCATTTAATTGGTGTAATGTAAGTGTAATTTAACATCTTGGCTGCAAATATGTGCTAATGTCCTAGTACAAGCTTAAAACTAAAATATGATATAATACACTCATCATCAAAAGAATAGTTACACCCAGAAGGAAGTGTGGGATTACAATTCTATTGGGAATGAAGATAAAAATTACCAGGAACAATAAATGATGATAAATTTAGACTGATATGGCTTATATTTATTGAGCTACACATACAGAAGTAATGTCTCTCAGTATGGCGTGAATGCAGCTTGAATGTATTTACCCAGTTTGTGCAGATTATGTGGTAGGGGTGGAAGTAGAGTAACATCAGGCCTTCTGGACATGTGACAACACACTGTTCATCTTGACACTGACCATGGTGCCTCCACACACGGATTCGTCGGTATTCCTCACCATGATAAAGCCGGACTCATCACTGAATTGACCCGCTGCCATTCTGAGTCACTCCATGACAGTACAACACCATTGTAGTCTTTGGTGATGTTGACGTGGTGAATTACTGAATCCTTCCTTTCTTTTCTTTCCAGTGATGACACTAACAACATGGACACCTCAGAGAAGACAACAAGTGAGGAACCTTGTGAGGTGGTGTCTCTGGTTTCCTGAAGGATAGCAATAGCCATCCAGGGCTCATTGGAAAGGGTATGTTCTACTAACCAGTTGGAGTTTGGCTTTGTTGTGACATTTTCCACTGATCCACAGTGCTTCAAAGACCAGACGAGGCCTAAGGTCATATAATCCTGTAAATTTGAAGCCAGTTACTCTTATTTTCACCAAGTTATAGTGCGCAAATATCTCCGGCTCTCTGGACTTTTGCCGCAAGAAAGCATCTGGGCAGAGCGCCTAGGGTGCAACTAGGTTGGATACAAATTTGGGGTCTTGGGGTCTAGGTTGGATACAGATTTTGGGGTCTACATCTCTCCAAAAGTTTCTTTGAAGGCTAGCAATGCAGTCCAGGGCTCATTGGAAAGGGCACATTGCTTTCTACTGACCTGTAGGATGTCCCCCTAGAATATGGAACTTGTAAGTCACTTGCTGCAAAGCATTCCCTTCTCTTTTGTTTGATTTCCCAAGACAGCAGCAGTGATTAAATAACATCTATTTGTCTTCCACCAAATAACTGTTCTGAAGTCATGCAACCCTTATTATATGCCGATATTGTCCTAGAATGTTGTGAAGGTTGTGACCTCTGCAAAAGTAATCTAGCCACCTTATTATTTTCCCTAGTTTTTAGTTTTTAATAAAATCAGACATTTTAATGCTTGTGTTTGATGTTTTATGATGTGAGAAAGGAACAAACAAGCATGTTTAAAAGCGACTTGGTAACATTAATGCTTGGCAGTGATGCTTTAAGCTCAATGTTGACTAGACGCTGATTATGTGATTATAACACTAACACCATGGACACTTTAGAGAAGACAACAGGTGAGGAGCCTTGTGATTTCCAGGGTGCCATTTCTGGTTTGGAAAAGGTTTAGAAGGTTGTGACCACTTTTTTAGTTTTGAATAAAAGCAGACATTTTAATGCCTGTGTCTGATGTTCCATGATGTGAGAAAGGAACAAATCAGGATGTTTAAAGATCTAGCTGTTATAATTACAGTGCATTGGCAGTGGAGGGGTGTGTCAGGTATCGAAATACCCTCATTATAAAAGCGATCACTGACAAAAGGTCAAACGCTGTAGCCTTTCCATTCAATTACCTTCAATAATGACCCTGGCCAAGATCTGACAAAACACATTACTGGAGAGGACCACAAAGTTCTCAAACCCACCCATAACCTTTTTTGTTGTTTTCTTTACACGGGTGAAACATTACCGTATGTGAAAAGACCTTTCAGTCTACTTTACCCTGCCCTAGTTCTAAAGGCTGTACTGACTGTATTGTGGGGTGCTCTATACAAAATCATATGCAGTAGGTGAGACAAAGAGTGTCTCAGCTGTTATTGGCATGCATGATCAAAATACCGGCAGATTATAGATCCAATCAGTCCTGAAGCAGCCCATTTTCTCCTCTTCTTTGTCCTTTCACCTATTTATAAGAGAGGCCTTACAGCAATGGTTACTCAGCAGCACACAGAAAGACTGGAAACATAGGTAAGCACAGTTAATCTCACTGATTCAAACACAGACTCTCATCTTTATATCTTTAAATCTCCAACATTTCTTTCTTTGTTTTTGACTGAAATCTACAGGCAATATGAAGGTGGTGGTAAGTCATTTTGTCTGAGCTACACAGATTCATTGATGCTGTTATTGAAGTGACTTATATTATCATTCCATTATCTTGTTCAATTTATGTTTTACATTTTTTATTTTCTTTGGATTACATCTTTGTTCTCTGTTTCTGGGTCTGTCCTAGATCTTTTGCATGGCCTTGATTGGAGCCAGTGTTGGTAAGCATGATGAAGACTGGTTTGTTTTAGAACTGAAATCAAGTATGATTTAAACATTTCTAATTTGCTAACTTTTTGTTTTCTGTGTTGCAGGACAGCTGCTTCCAGCACGTAAGATTACTGTTACTTTGCACAGACGGGCCCATTTCTTACATTGTTCTTGCACTTTATTTTTTCCTCTTGCATTTTTGGTTGTATATACCAAAACAGTCAGAATTTATGGTTTAATAAATGTGCATGGCTAAGTTGTGGTGGGCTGAATAGACAGATTTATGCTGAGCCGATTTTCGGGACCTCCTTTTGGGAGAAGCTTTTGCAACCTAGTTTCATGTTTGGACAGTATGGACTGGCTGGTGACATGCACTTCAAAGTCAGCTTCTAGGGACATTCAGCTTTTTCATGATGTGGACACTTCAGCTTTGGAATGCATGTAGACAGGCAGGAATGGCTGAAAAACATTTCTGGAAAGCAAACACATTTTCAAGGTCACTGGAAAAAAAAAAAACACAAACATCCATAAGGCTTGATTTTCCTAATTTGATTTATGGCACCTCAACATACAGATGATGATGGATCAGACTGCTAACACACTGCCTAGATATTACAAGTTATCAAATACAAAAAGCAAATCTGATTTGGACATGTCGGCCTGCTGTCTAAACTTAGCCTTATATTTACGAATGGACGTGGGCTATTTGCAGTCAGCATGGCTTTAAATTTGTGCTGTGTGGGATAAATGTGCACCACAAAGCAGCCAAGAATTATTAATATTTTGTGGCACTGCAAAGTCTGTTTCGGCATTTAAAATGGTTGTTGCGATTCACTATGTGCGATAAGCAGCTGCTGCTCATTTGTGCATTTATAGGAATCCCCGCCCCCCAGTGCAAAATACTGAAATTATTATAATATATTATATTATATTATATTATATTATATTATATTACGTTTAATATGATAGAATTTCAGTGTTGATTGTAGCTTAAAGTGCTTTACAAACTGGCTCGTTTTATGACTGAAATTATGTATGATTTAAACATTTCTAATTTGCAACTGTTTTGTTTTCTGTGTTACATGAGAAGTGATGGATTCAGCTGCAGCTGCACAGCTTCCACCACGTAAGATTATAGTTACTTTTCACAAAAGGGCCCATTTCTTACAAGGGCCCATTGTTCTTGCACTTTATTTTTCCCCTGACAACATGCCTCACCGGATTTGATATCTGATTTTGATATCTGCCGTTTTTATTTTATTTTATGACTGTTATGTTTAAAAATATGTAGTGTAGTGTAAGTTAGTGTAGAATGAAGTGTCCAAGAGCACAAACAACATTCAAATCTCTAAATAAATAAATATATAAATAAATAAATATAATATCTTAATACAAAGTAGGGAATCCTTATTGAGGAAAACCTGGTTTAGTGTAGTGTTATTCCAACAAAATTATTGAATATATGTCAAACTGCAGAAAACATATGTAGGATCCCTGTGCCCCCTGCTCCCACTGTGCTCCACCAGGATTTTGGCTTGCAGTACACCCCTGCTAAAGCATTAACTTTCCTTGTATAATCCCTATAATCTGATATATCATCATCTTGCTGATCTTTCTCACTCTTTAGTGTGTTACACTCAGTGGTTTGACCGGGACAACCCCAGTGGAGTAGGAGATTATGAAACCCTGGCTAACCTGAGAGCAGAGCATCCAGGCTTGATCTGCAATAAACCTCTCACCATTCAGGCTGCAACCCTTACTGGCGTACCTGCTCAAAGCACTGGACAAGTTTTTCAGTGGTCAGTATTAATACACTAGACATTTTCATTGTAGAGATGTATCAATACTTTAAGTATTTTGGAACAACAAGAAGTTATTGTTATTATTTTTACTCTAAGATTTGGTCAAAGGTGAGATACACATTTATTGTAGCTGTATTCTTTTCATCATCATGGGCACATCTAAAACGTCTTTTTATAGCTCCCAAATAGTTGTGTGAACCTGTACGGGTCACATTAGAATGTTTTATATATGTATCTAAAGTAACACTGGGTCATATCTTATTACTGGCAACACTAATGGATCTTCAGAAGATGTACCTTATATCTGTAAGAGGTATTGATGGGAGTAATAAGTTTGAAGTAGGATCTTTCCTTATTTTTTACTCTCTGAGCCAACTTCACCAAACTCTCTCTCTCTCTCTCTCTCTCTCTCTCTCTCTCACTCTCCATGTCAGGTATGATGTTGTGAACGGCTTTGGCTGCGCAAATACTGAGCAGCACAACAATGAACGCTGCTTGGACTATAAGGTGCGCTTTGGATGCCAATGTACAGGGCGTTAGGAAACCTCTCCAGCAGACAACCAAACAGATACTACATCTTTTCAATCTTTTAATCTTATCATGCTAAATCTTATCTAGTAAATCTAAATATACTACTGCATACTTGGGCTAATTCATGCTTTTGTGTTATTACCTGCAGCTCGTTTACAAGTCTAGTAAAGGGTTCCACATTAGCGAAGGGTATGATTATGTTCACAACTGAGCTACAAGAATGAGCATTGTTATCAATCAACACCAGCATGTATTTAGACTTTATGGGTGTAACAGGATTCATGTTTCATGTATTTTTGCTGTGCTGTCCTCTTCCTGAAATTAAAGAATTCTAATTCCTCTGGTTTGAGATCTGTTTTTGTAAATTCAGATGTGTATTGACAGAGATTACTCTTAATAGTTGTAACAGCTGTAACAGTCAGTCATTCTAGTCTATGTTCTATAAAGATTATATGCAGTAGTGTCCAGCCCTCTCAACATAATATTTGTTTAATCAGTGTATCAATTAATTATTATCCCAAAAGAATAAAGTAGGTGTGCTAACGTGGTATTTGAATGGTGTTTGAGAATTCCAGTGTAATTAAACGTTCTGTTACTGCGTCTCACAACAAGTGATAACGTCACTCTGTAAGTCCACCTACAGGCAGATGTAGACACCCAGAAATAGATGAAGCAAATAATCTGAGATTACACAGAACCAAGTAACAATGTATGCTTCATTTTTACTTACATTAAGACATGTCAAATTAAGTAGTCTTAACATACTTTCACTAAGCAAAACCTAAATTTATCCAAAACCTGATCCTAATCCTATCCCTAACCTCAACTCAAAACCTAATCCTAAACCTAAATTTAACCTCAATCCAAAACCAAATCCTAACCCTAACCCTGGCCCTGGCCCTAATCCTAACTTTAACTTCAACCCAAAACCTAATGCTAATCCTAAATTTAACCTCAATCCAAAAACGAATCCTGTCCTTAAGCCTAACCCTAACCCTGGCACTGGCCCTAATACTAATCCTAAATTGAACCCCAACCCAAAGCCTATTCCTTACTTTAACTTCAACCCATAACCAAATCCTAATCTTCACCCTGGCCCTAATCCTAACTCTAACCCAACCTCAACCCAAAACCTAATCGTAAACCTAAACTTAACCTCAATCCAAAACCAAATCCTAACGCATCCCTGGTACTGGCCCTAATACTAATCCTAAAATTAACCCCAACCCAAAGCCAAATCCTAACCCTAACCCTGGACCTAATCTGAATTTTAACCTCAACCCAAAACCTAATCCTAACCCTCACTCTGGTTCTAATACTAACCTTAACCTCAGTCCAAAGTGTTAAGAAACCTCTCCAGCAGACAACCAAACGGATACTACATCCTGACATCAATCTTTTAACCTTATCATGCTAAATCTCATACTACAGTATACTTGGGCTAATTCATGCTTTTGTGTTAATGCCTGCAGCTCATTTACAAGTCTAGTAAAGGGTTCCACATTAGTGAAGGGTATGATTATGTGGAAACCCTAACCCTAACAGCAACCCAAAACCTAATCCTAACCCTTAGCCTGGCCCTAATCCTAGCCCTAACCTTTACCTCAAACCAAAACCTAAGCCTAACCTTCACTCTGGTTCTTATACTACCCTTAACCTTCCTGTTATCCTGATCCTTACCTGTTACATGTTCAAATACGTCTCAGGTTAACATCTGGAGATATAACTTGAACACTCTAAATAAAATAAACACTTATTATTAGTAAACATCATTCATGCAGTTCATTAAAAGTCTCTCTTGTGTACTGAATGCATTCAGATGCTTCATTGTTGCTACATCATAGATATGCTGTTGTTATGTCACTGAGAGTCTGTTGAGCATCTATTTCATCTAAAAAGGACCACGCCAAATACAGCGTTATCCAGCGGTATTTATGTTGTGACCATAAGCAGTAAGGGTGACTTACTTAGGAAACCTTGTTGACAACTTAGCATTGTAAAGCTTCCCCTTATTAATAAAATGACTTGTTTAGTCATTTCAAAAACCATTGTAAAATGACTTCTCCTGAGTCCTGGATCTCTCTCTATGTGTCTGTCTTTCTGCTTACATTGTAAACATTTGGCAACAAATGCTGCACATGCCGGTCTATGTATTACTCAGTAATGTTACATGTGAATCATTCCCTGAATAGTCTACATTTATGTAGAATCACATTTACTTGTGAGTCAGGTTCTGTTATCTTCCTGAAATCATGAACAGTAAACGTAATACACAAAACTTGATTACTCAGAATGATTAAGCTACTTAAGCTTTGGTCCATCCAACTGCTTCCTACTTTGCTTTCTGTAACTCAGGCCTGTGCAAACTGTAAAGGGCAAGGAAATGCGTCATCATTTACACTGCAGTGTCTCTGCCCTTGCCTTTACTCTGAACGACAAAGCCATTTGGGCTGATTAGAATTTAATGAATGGAAACTGGTCATTAACAGATGCCTCAAAATAAACTCTTTATGCATAAAATTTAAAGCAAAAAAATGTTAACTCTGTGAATTGTTACAGTGCTGTTCCTGAATGAGAATCAGGTCAGGCCTGTTTGAGATTTGGTTGAAATTCTCTCCTCTTCACTACATCCTCATTTAACCCCGTTTTGCCCTGTTTTTTGATGGTCAGGACCCTCACCTGACCACCACAGAGCAGGTATCACGTGGGTGGGGGATCATTCTAAGCACTGCAGTGACACTGACGTGGTGGTGGTGTGTTAATGTGTGTTGTGCTGGTGTGAGTGGATCAGACACAGCAGTGCTGCTAGAGTTTTTAAACACTGTGTCCACTCACTGTCCACTCTATTATACTCTCCTACCTTGCTGGTCCACCTCAGAGACGTCATCATTCTGGCTATTGATGCATAAGGACAAGGCTGGAGTTCAGACGGACATTTTTACTTTAGAGATGGTGAAACGAATCCAGCGAAACAAGTCTACACCGTCCACTACACTGGCTCTCCAAAACAGCAATGTTACCATGTTGAGTGGTTTGCCTGGAGTAAGCTAGAGTAACTATTTGAACCTTGCAGGTAAGTTAATATTCTCTCTCCTAGCGTGAATCTGTTTTGCTAGGAAGGGTCCACAGAACAATGTCTGGACTGTTACAGGGCAGAGCCCAAAATGGATATGGAGTAGGGTGGCTGCACGTCTGGCTTTAGGCCAGACAGTCCAGTTTTTCAACTCCCAGTCCTCCGTCCGGCGCAATACCTGGACGGACACCTATTAGTCCTCTTTTCAGGGTGAATTTAAAATGTTTATTTATTTAAAATGTTCACTGGCCAACAACATTATGTTTGCCATTGGCTATGTCTGTGTCAGAAGAAAGCCTTGCATTTCTTTGGTTTACCAAGGTCATGTGACATCGTGACCTGCTTACCGGCTAACTGCGGTTCAGCACTCTACATGCTAGTCAATTAGTAAACTCCCGTCTGATTCACCAGTGTCATCCATTCCACCCAATTAGGTGTGGTATATAGGTTATGATTTTAATTCTGTTCTAGTATTTGAATACAAATATAATTCCACTGTGTCTTGCATTGATTCTTTTATTTTATATTTAAATATCCATTAATAAAAGCTTCAGTCTCAAGAAGAAGGAAAATGCGACTAATCACGATGAATCACAGCAAATTGTGCGATTAATTAGTTTAAAAAGTTTTAATTGATTGACAGCCCTAATATATACGCTGTATACACTTTCTGAATGGACAACAGAACACTTTTGGAAGTCACTCTGGATAAGACTGTAACTGTACCAGGGAAATCTGAATTAACCCTAATAAAGTGACTTTTATTCCTTCCTATGCTTCCTGCTAGTAAAACAACACACTGCTATTAACATGCTAAATGCTGGATATAAACACAGATTTAGTGATCAATCTTAGGCCCATTCAGAAATATACTGCAGCCTGACTGCTGAATAATTATCATATTTGTTTTCATAACTGCTTCCAAAAAGAAAGGCTGAAGCTTCATAGCTGCCTTGACTAAAGCTATAGCTCCCATAAGAAAACGCCTGCTATTATTAAGCAACCCTTGATACGCATTTACATTACATTACAAGGCTCAGGTCATAAACTGAGTCATTTGCCTCAGCAGAACGTGTGACACCAGACCTAATCCAGAACCTTATCAAAGCTCTCAGCTCTAAAAACGCAGTCAAACACAAGAAGTCAGGGACTCTTAATTTCACACCACCAGCAAGAATAACAAGGATTAACAGTAGCACTACCCTTCGTAAACAGGCCTGTTGCCAGATGGCAGAAAACAAGCACTGTAATAGGTATTTAGGCCATCAACAATAGCAAACAGGTAGAGCTGTTGTAATGTGATCTCCTCCCTGTTTGTCTCACAGGTTTGGGTGGAGTGGGAACAGTCTGCCGCCTGAACTTCCCCCAACCTCTGCTAAATGGTGGTCTGGCAAGGTGCTTCCAGCTTTCTGGCCAGTGGCCCTGAGTTACGTGAGCTCAGACTGCCTTGGAACGCTAAAGCCTAGCTCCAGGCCCTGGGTTAAAAGGATGGGGGATGAAACTAACGTGCACCAATGTGCTTCCTTGCATCCTAATTAGTGGTGAAAGATTGGGCGGAGGCATCCAATATTTGGCTATCCATAGCCAAAGCAAACAGATCATCTGTTTCTGGAGACTGTGGAGGTTGTAAGGTTAACTGGAATGGCTTTAAAGCAAAAGCTGGGAACAAAGTCAATAAATTTGCAACGTCACATCAAATAAAATCATAAAATGGAAAAAAATGTAACTTGGTGTGGGAAAACTAAGATGAACCACTTCAGATATTTGTGATATTTTATAGCTCTGTGACTAACGTTACATTCCACCACTCAAATCCCACGCAGTTTTTTTTCTTAGGTTACAACCAACTAAACAGTTCATAATTAAAATCAAAACAATTCTAATCGAGATTTTTTTAATACCATTTATTCATGAGATCAGGCATATCAATGATCTTTATTTGAATAAATGATTTTCACGTATTTTTTTCTCTTCAGTCAAAATAGCCATTAAATACAAATCATTCATTTTTCAGAATCAGGGAAGAAGCAGAAAACACTGACTGTGTGTTAGTGATTGCTATGGTATCCCAGGTGGTTGCTAGTGTTTTGCTTTGTTGTTGCTATTGTTCCCTACGTGGTTAATAGGGTGTTACTAATGGACTTGTATCAATATGATAAAACCTGGGTACACCACCTTTTACACCTCATTCATTCCTAAAAATGAATCATATAACAATAATTGTAAGACAAATGTATGTCTGATCATAAAGCTGTATACCGACCAATCTTGAAAACCCTGAGATGAAATCTGGCATTGTCCAATCACTGATAATATTATCATTATTGCTTTTATTACAGCGTACATTTATTTTGGGAGATTTGCTTTCTGTTTTTCAAAGAAATCTGCAGGGATTTTTTTTCCACATCTTCACAGTTCAGTCCAATTACAACCCAAATACAAATTTAGACTCGGCAGGTCATAAAGCCTGTCTCAACATCCCATGTTTCCAGTTTCTGTGAATCAATTGCAAATTTCTTTCTCAGCGAGTGCTCAGTAATGGCTGTAAATCCTTTCAGACCCACTGAGTCATCCTCTCACAGTTGAAGGATGGAGAGGAGTACCTGGGGATTTTTTCAGATCTGAAGTGAGAGTGGAGCTTGATTTTCTCCTCCCTCTTAAAAGTGGAAGTTTTAGGTGCTGTTTATCTGATGGTGGCAGGTTTGGTGGACAAGTGATCTTTATATGGTTGATAAGAGTCACATTCTGTATCTTTTAATATTTTTTAAACCACACTTTTCACTTATTTCCTTTGACTTTCCATTTATTTACGCAAATGGTTGGTATAGCGTAGTGGGTAACACCTCAGCCTCCTAAACTGTAGACTGGTGTTTGATCGCCTACCTGGGCAAAAACTCTACATTACACCAAAAAGAGTTCTTGAGGAAGACAAATAAAGCCACCTTTGCCTATTTGTATAATAGTCAATCTAGATACAGCATCTGCCAAATAACGTGAATGAAGTGTATTATTTAACCTCCTCAGAAATATCTCTTAAACAATTAATAGCTTGTATTATTGAGTGTATTGGCTGGAAATTAAATAAATAAAGTGTGGTCTCTGAATTTTGTACAGTACTATATGGAATTCAGTTACCTGTGTTGGGACATGAACGTAACATTTTCTGGTTTAGTTGACTTTGAGCCCTGTAAGTCTCATCTAACTTCATTCAATGTTATTGTAAAAAAAAGAGCTAGTGCTCAGTTTAACAGGTTTGTTTGTCTTGAGACTAAAATTTTTGTTCATCATATTTTGTTTTACCTTTTTAAGGAATTCCATGAGTGGTGAAAGGTGCCTGGAGGCATAATAGCCTAAGAGCCATTAGTCTCTAGGATGAACACCCACTTTAACTGTGTCCATCTGCCACTATCAGACGTTTGTCTGTGTACTATATAACTTTATGGTGAGTTTGCTGGGGAGGCTTAGGAGGGGCTCAGTTTTGAGACAATGAAACAAAGAAATGCCTTGCAAAAGAACACAGTAAATTCTTTGTAGGCACTGAGCTATACGTTAGCACTTGACAATGACAATAGTTGTGTCCACTGCTGAGGACAATGTCTCTGTCATGGCTGATGGGAATCTAAAGGTTATGCACTGAGTCAGGTGCCCAAGCTTTCATGTCCTGGCCACTGTTGGTCTGCACTGTGGGAGTGGCTTTGTTTAAATCTAGAGGTTTGAAGATATACATCTGCTCAATAAACAAGCTCCTTTTTTCACATATGACATTTGATGTCCTTGTAACTTGTTTCCCAGAGCACTTGTATGTAAAATGTACAGGGCAAGTGATGTACCAATGTACAGCGATTACTTACAGATTTGATAAGCAGGTCACATGTTCCTAGTGATTCTAACGTGGTTGCATTTAGTAAAAACTTTTCTCAAGAATAGAAAAATATTATTTTGTGCTTGAATATATACTATTTGTGTGTTCATATGTGAGGTTTTGCAGTACAGTTCAAAGCATGTCTTGCAAGGTCTAGATTTCCCACCCTTCCTTTTAGGAACGTAAGACGATACAGGAAACATCTCTGTATCACCAGACAATTTGACTCTGTTATATATTATATATTTCAAACTGATACTTGATGACGTATTCACTGTGCACTGTATGTGAGTTCTGTCCTTCCCTTAAGACTTTGTGGATCCATGGTCACATGTTGCAATGTATACATGATAAATATTGGATATCAGCATTGGCCCACAATTCCCAACTTGATATATCCCTGTTTTTTGCCCTTGGGAGTCCGATCTGATGGTTAGTTAGTTACATTGGCTACCTGATTAAAGCTACACTGTTTTGCAGATTCTAAGACGCCTTTAGTGTAAATATGTAATTGCACATATTGGCAGAAGCATCACTTGTGCTTGATAAGTCATATGATCGAGAGTGTGTTGACAGAGCATTCAAAGAGAACCTTGATATAAGGGAATTATCAACATTGTCATCATATCTTCATCAGTACAATGTAGGTTTTGTATTTGAGACCTGCGTGTTGAGTCGGATGTTCTTTTTGATCCTGTGAGTATGACGTTAGTGCATAATCTAAAACGCACTTCAAAATGCAAAGCCAATTGTTCTGCCCTGTCATTTAACAGTTCTAATGGGACAATGTTAGAATTGGCCATTGCTATGGAAAGCACACTGAGGTGTGTTTATATATACCCCAGACCTGACTTTAATTATAATTATGAGTTTTTATAAGATGTGTTAACATATACAAACCCAAAAAGACAGTTAGTTATCCAGCAACGTCTGACATATGGGAAGGAACACATGTGGTCTGCTCAGTCAGATGAAGGTACTGAACAATGAGCAGTGAGCCCTAAAACGGAACATGTGCTACTTTATATTATAGAACTGCCTAGTTTTGTATTTGACAAGCACTCTGCACCACACATGGGCTCAAGGGACATTGCATAACAGTGAACTACAAAAAAGTACATACTACACAAGCAGCAATGCAAGAACTGTAATTAGAGCTTCTTAGACATAGCTAATAATGTATGTAATATACATTAGAACAAATACCAGATAAACATAAAAACATTTATTGAAGAAAGTAGAACACAGGTGTGGTTTCTGGCTTCTTGCCGCACTCCATCCAGCCATGAACTAGATATTGGATGGTGACTTTAAATGCAGGGCTTCCTTAAGGAAATCAAAGTATGATTCACTGTTTGTTTGTTATATTAATATAAATATCAGATGTCTAAGACTTTTGCACAGTTCTGTATTGCCGCTGTCATAAGAAAACCTCTCTACATACGTAATACTAAGAGAAGGGGAAAAAAACATAATTGAAAGGTAAGAAATGATAGAAGGTAAAAAAATGTAACTTATCAAAATATTTGCCATTTAGAATTTCAGTTGGTTCATCTGTTGGTTGTCATGAAAAAGAGCAGCTGACATTTTCAGGTGGTGTAAACATAAAAAGTACACAAAAAAACAGCAAAGATGTACACTATGTAGTCAGAGAATAGTCTGAACACACTTTCTCCAAAAGTCAGCACACAATGGTTGTTTATCATCTCATCTTTTAAACCGCTTTATCCACCTGGGTCACAGGGGGTGCTGGAACCTGTCCTAGCGTTCAGTGGGCAGACAGGCAGCCAATCCATGTCACAGCATGTCTTATGTTAGATTCAGTAAATAAACAGCAATTGTGCATTAAAATGTGCAGAGGTGTCATTTGTGTCATTTGATCAAGGGTGCCTAAACTTTTGCCCACAGTTGTATGTCTAGCATGAACTCAAGCATCATATGCGTTTCTCAAAACTTGATTTCTGAAACTCCCCTCCACTCCTTGAAACGCTTTTCATAAGAACTTGACATGGTTGACCTTTTTGTTAACTATGAGTCTTGAGACCCTTTGACCAGCCCACAGAAATGCACACCCACCCTTTGGGCTCATCTCGTAACCAGATGGAAGTCATCAAATGTTCCACTTGTACATAGACAAGTCACATTATCTGCCTGACTGTTGCTTCAGATCATTGCTTCAGAGACGTGTTCCGTATGAGACTTGCTGTCCATAATCGGCCGTCTCTTGGTTCAAAATGCCTTTGGAAAACAAGTCTTTGCTTGTGTATGTGTTTTTCTTCCCTGGTCTACCCTGCCTGTAAACCACGACCTATAAACCACGGTGTAACCAGAGGCCTGTGTGAGGCCCCTCATAAGCAATGCTGATAGAAGTCTGAACCTGACATCATCTCGCAGGCATGAATAGGGTGGTCTGAGGGTCTGCTGGTGTAAAATGAGGTACAATGTTGAAATATTTATTAGCATTTCAAGCATCTGCACATAAGATCACAGTAAACACATGTTAGAGCTGTTTGTAGATGGCATGCATTTTGCTCTATCTACAGTATGTATTTGCATGATGATCAAGCACTGAGCAACTTACACAGAATGTGTGTTCTTTCTTCTCGGAACATTGATATTTGGTAAACAGTGGAATCACAACTTGAAGCAAAGTTGCGCTTAAGGCAAAAATGAACTGTCAAACAATTACAGACATTTACCATCATAGAAATATATATATATTTTTGTGAACAAATTTGTATTTGTTTTATTTCCCTGGGGAGAGATATAATATACGGAGAGTGACAGATAACACATCATAAAAGATTCCTAATGTAGCCAATGATAAAAGGCCAAGTTTTAATAGTCTGGCAAGAGGCACCCTGAAATCTAGCACAAGAACTTTCATGGATAGCGATGTACAGTGCATCATATAACCACATATTCAGAAGGGGAATGGTGGGATTAAACCAAACCTAAAGAACTGACTTTTTTGCTACTGATAATGCAGTGGCTAGGTGGAGAGAGCTTCAATAAGGAGTCATCATTCAGATCAAAAAACAGAGACGGCGAGGGTTGGATAGAGAGCTCTAGTGCTTCAGATAGCACAGAGGCTAACTTGCACCATAGCTTGTGAAGACTGGGGCAATCCCAAAACATGTACCTATTGTACCTATTAAAAAAACTGTACCTATTGCATTATTGGAGCAGAGGTGGCAATAGAGGTGACTTCATTTGGTATCTCTTCAAAGGAGTAGTACAGGCTCTGTGGATGAGTTTGAAATTAATCAGCTGATGTGCCAAATTCCTTGATGAGGAAAAGATAATATCCCAAAACCTATGCCAGTTTAAGGGATTTTTTTACTGTAGCTCTTTCTCCTACACCACAGAGATCAGGGGTCCGTCTAAGAAATGTTAACCTTTACTGTAATCCATTAAAATAAATGCAATATCACAGCACATTTATGGTTTATTTACATGCATTTGACCTTTTTTTCTAAGAGTATTGATCAATAGATTTGACAGTACTTTGGCAGTAAAAATATCTTTTTCCTTACAATCATTTCAAACTGCTCTATAGCTCTTGTAAATAAAGGCCTTTAAACATTACAGTGTTTAAAAGGACTTACAGCGCAATACAGTCAGGACTTTTATAAGAATTTAGAGTCAGGCTGAAGCAGCAATATGTAAGATGACTCAACCGAATTCATACTGCACACTCCAAATGAACAGGTGGCAACATGTCACCAGAAAGTTGTGGTGTCCACCCCATCATACGAGTCAAGGAAATTCCCAGGCCCTCCTCGGTGTTAGCATTAATGTCTGTTCACTTGCCAGCCTAGAAGAAACGTTGCAAGATCAGCATCATCCCTTTACTCACTCTCCAGTGGTGGAAAGCAACACCAATGTTAACTATTGTTTTGCTTCTATTTAAATCACTTCTATCATTTGCTGCTGAATGTAGACATAA
Source organism: Semaprochilodus insignis (assembly GCA_034552555.1). Classification (NCBI taxonomy): domain Eukaryota; kingdom Metazoa; phylum Chordata; class Actinopteri; order Characiformes; family Prochilodontidae; genus Semaprochilodus; species Semaprochilodus insignis. The sequence continues at coordinate 29,006,514 of CM067480.1, read as the reverse complement.
TGCTCGCTTGCCAACAACTTCAGTCATTGTTGCATTTACTGCTCCTTTCACTGATCCAGAGTAAGCCTAAACCTAGACTGAAAAGCAGCTTTCAAAGCTGAATCACCATTGGGACTGCATTTTAATGCAAGTCAAGGCTACCTGCCTGGGAAACTGACCCATGTAGTGTATGTTTGCAACAATGCAGGACACTCAAAACCCATTTACACTTGGTCACTTCATGTGTTTTGAGCAACAGGTGTCTTCCAATCAAGCCTCATTAAAATGTATAAGTGAACGCACCCAAGACGCATTTGAAAGAGATACAAATCTGATCACTCAAACCACTGCAGAAGGTGGGCTGAGATGCATTTGAGCCATGTTATAGCATTGTAAATCCTTCCATCTCTTCAAAACACATTCAGCCACCAAAACCCCTCCCAGTAATACCAAAACTCCCCCCATTAGAATTCCTCTCCATGCAGTGGCTGGAGGCTGGACAAAACTAAATGCTTAATAGCAGTATGTACAGACAGTACTGTGCAGAACAAGCTGCAGATTTACATATTCCACCCCACTCAGTCAGTCAGATTTTAGTCTGACTAACCAGAGGTGCATTTGACTGCCAAGTGTAAATGCATGTGGCTAAAATCTTTTTAGGAAACCATCCAGATACCAGTCAGCCTAGGAAGAGCATTCAAAACCAGATCATGAAGAAACCATGTCAGATGAACAAGCTAGAGTGTTCAACAGCTTCAGTCTAAGCAAGTAGCTGCTGGATGTGATGGTATTTATTGTCTGTTGTGATTGCAGTAAATGGGAACAGGTGTGCATGAGAATTCTGGGAGACGGACGGTGCTGTAACAGGTGTGGTTGAGTCAGATGTTCCAGCAGGTGTGGTTGACAGCATCAAGCATTTATAATCCCTTAATCACACAAGCTATCAGTCTCTTTGCTTTCTTGTCTGAATATAATGTTAATCATATGTTAATCATATTAAGTGTGTGACCTTGAGGGACGAGGTATCAAGACTCCAGCCATCTGGACTAAAACCCCATAAAACATATATAAACAAGCATTCACATGGTGTTAGTTAAACGAAATGAGCTAGTTACTGTCAAATGTGGCTATGTTTCCCTCATTGTGAGCATGTACAACACTGTGCAAAAGTCAGAGACAACTCTTAATTTCATTTCCTACAGTTTATTTGTTTTTCAGGAGGAAATATTTCTGAGGAGATTAGATGCACTTGCATGCTGAAGGAGAAAAAAACAAGCATTTCCATCCTGGAAGTTGAAAGAATTCTTAAATGATACAAGGAAATGGGACTAATAGCATCTATGCAAGACCTGGTAGAGACCTGTCGCCATCAGATAACCAGAACATAAAGCTTTTGTCTTTAAACGAGGCAGGAGAAAATAAAGCTCCACTCTTCCTTCAGATCTGAAAAAATCTTTTTTTTGTCCCATTTCTCCCAAGCCCTTTACACTGAGAAGTCAACATAATGCTATGGATGTGAAAGGACGTGTAGCTATGTTTGTTATCACCATCTGCATCTGAAAACTTCATGACGACTGGAGCAATAGAAATGCTCCAAAATTGCTTCAAATTGCTCTTTACATTAACTTACATTGGAAGTTAGGATTGTTTGGACAGCAGTGATATGATCCTTGTCAGTAAATGGTTCTATAATGTACCAAAAAGGATTTTACTGTTATTAAAAGCCACTGTTTTTACTTTTTACTTTTTTTGGCCAATAGGTCATGCTAAGAAAGTCCATCCAGAATGTGGCTGACATGCTCACATACTTGATAATAGGAGGAGCTGGAAAAGCTTAGAAGAATAGAATAGCTTATTCTTCTCTCTTCGCTGGGGATTATGTGCTTGAATAAATGCCAAAATACAAGTATAAAATGAGGAGGAGCATCACTGAGACTGCCAAAGCAAACCCGAGACAACACTGCACAAAGCTAAAGAGGACCTGCAGGAGAACCCTTCACGAATAGATGGGTAAATCTGTGGATTCTCTATTCTTACAAGCTTGACATCACGGCAATAGCAGGACACTTTTTGGTGTTACATAGAAGAGTTTTCAAAAAAGCTCTATGTAGAACAACACATTCTCCATCAATCTGAAGAACCATTTCATCATGCATAGAACCATTTAAGCATGCAAATGGTTCTATAAGTGTTCATGGTTCTATATAGAATAAATTGACTTTACTAAAGCCAATTGAATAGATCCTTGAATAGCCATCATTTTTAATAATAGCGTGTTGTTCAAATTATTTTCAGATATTTTCAATACTGTTAACAACAGAGTAAATTCTTGTCTATAGTCTTTAAAAATTGTTATTCGGGGCATTTGTTCTACATAGACACTCAATGAGTGGTTAGAGAACCCTTTTAGCACAGAAAAGGGTACTACTATTCTACGACAAGTCACAGTGCATTCTTAATACTAAATAGACCCTTTTTATTAAGAGTGTAGCTGAACTAGATCTATGACACATGGTAATGTACTTGCTAACAGGAATGACTTATGTATGTGAGTTCTACTGAGTGTAAAAAGCAAGATTTGCTTCATTCTTCACATGCGGTCTTACTGTAACTTTAACACACAGTAATATTTTTCCCCTTTTGTCTGTGATATCCAGGTATCAAAAACATGAAGGCGCTTTTCATTGGTCTACTGGCTATACTTCTCATAAACCATGGTGAGCTCATATTCCTCAGACATTTCAGGTTGTATTAAATCTATTGTTTCTCATTTAAATAGTCTGTAACCAGAGATGGGTAATGATTAGTTTGACTTACTCTGTTGATTTAAGGTTTGAGGCTTTTAAAATTTTTACTTTCAGTCAAATTTATCTGTAAAAAAACCCAGAATCTACTCTTCTACTTCTACTCTTGTACTTCTGATCAGTTTTCTCAGTTCATTGTGCAATATTTGCTGCTGCACTTCATCACCTATACATTACCTGCATACATCTTGTACTGACTGCCAACATCATTATACTTCTCATACTCTGACTGCCTATATCATCAGTATTTAGGTGACTGCCATTAGTATAGTATCTTATTTTGTTTTTTGCCTAATAATAGAGATTTTTCTTTTGTAATTTCTTATATTTTGTATTTTGTATAACTTGTTCTTTATCTGTTTACTGTATGTTCTGCTGTAACAGTGCAAATTTCCCCATATGGGATAATTAAAGCCTATCTGATCTTATCTTATCTTCCCCTTCAGTCCTTCACACTTCTACTTCTTTGCTGTCATTCCTTTACTTCCTTTACTTTTTTCACTTCTATGCCTCTCACTTTTAAGATTTAGCATTCTATTTTGGACCAAAAAAAGGAATAGTGCTTATCAGTGTGTATACTGATGAATGCTGGACTAAGAAGTTCTGCTGCAGTACTTTAAAGACCTTATTACTCACGGAGTATCTGGATATGATAGTAAGCTGTTTTTGGTAGCTTATTTCACTCCTAAGTCATTATATCACTGATGTTTTAACTCAGGTCAGTTTTAGTCTACACTATCCAGCTCTGGCTTATACTATAGAAAATATGCATTTAAGTCATCAACAGTGTGGAAATGGGGAAACTCCTCAGCATCTCTCGTGTCGTTTCTGGTTTAGCTGAGGCTCTGCGCTGTTATGCGTGCGTTGGGAAAGGCTGTGATGGCAGGCAAGAGCTGTGTAGCTCACTTCTGCGAAATCCTGTTTGTGCCATCATAGAGTCAAGTAAGGACACTTCCACATTCAGCGAAAGGAAAAAAATGTTTCTCATAAAATCAAGGCCTATTTGAAACCTAGATCTTGATTGCAGGCGAAAGACTGATTCCAAGTTAACTTGCAATGATGCATGTATATGAAATATATGCAACGATATGTCTATGTGTTTAGTGTATTTGGAACAATATTACATGTCGATTTTATCAACTGGGAGTGACTGAAACTGTTCCTAAATCTTTTCTTACAGGCATCTATGTAAAAGGCTGTATGAGTGAGTCTGTGTGCAAGGAACAGCAAAATATGAAAAATGTGAAGGCGACCTGCTGTTACACCGACTTCTGCAACCGCTATTAATGGAGAACAATGACAGTCATGGCAATAAGTCTAGATGGCCTCTTCAGTGCTATAGCCCATGCCAGTTACATTTGCAGTTAGTGCCTTTGCTTTAGTCTTTAGAGAAGAGCTTTAACATGTATTTGTTTTGAATTAACTGCTGGATACTGTATGTTATGTCTTCAGCTGAACAATAAAAGCATCAACATCATTCTGAGGCTTCAGTTGCTGTCACTGCCAAGAGAAAGACTTCGCCCAGGGTAATAGGCTGTGTTCAGACTGCTGATAGATTTTATTTATTTCCAAATCTGATGTTTTGAGGCAACTGTGTTGAGATTCTTCATTGTTTGTTACGTTGCAAGTGGTGGACAGTAATGATTTACAGTACATAAGTATTTTTTTCATGTATCTGTACTTTACTGAAGTATTTCCATTTTGGATGACTTTGTACTTTAACCCCCCAACATTTCAATGTCTAATATCTTACTTTTTACTCCACTACATTATGCGAAAGTTCCTTTCGGCTTGTGTGCGTGTACAAATGTAACATGTCAAAACGAAACAAGCTTATTCATGGATTCTGAGCATACACACAGCATTAGTAAACAGATAAACATATTGTTACTGACTTTGTAGGTAATAGACCACAATATAGAAATATGTACACATGCACTTGTGACTGGCAAGTGTCTTGGTTCAGAATTTATACAAACACTATTTCCTTTTATAGTAAAACTGTTTTGGCTAGTTTATGTTTATGAACGGAGACCTACACATACAATACAGCAAAGGAAAACTCATTTGTGATCCTGTTTAAAGCAAGCTTTTATTACACTTAAACTTGTAACTAAGTTGCAAACCTTAAACCGAAACTTTGTTTGTTTGCAAAAAGTTATTTTAGAGTCACTTGGTTCTACCTAATGGAAACTGTTCTCCTTCAGTGCTTATGATCATTTGAATAGACATCAGGGTCAGACTAATTAATGACTAGTCTCTTTACCTACAGTGAGTTGATTAAGAGTCTTATTGCAGAAATTATAATAAGACATTAGAGCCATAATAAATCATGCTACTTTTACTCTCCATACTTAAGTACATTTGAAGGTAAATACTTTAGTACTTTTATTCCAGTGAAGGTCTAAAGGGAGGAACTTGGGTATATACCTTGGGTATCTCTACTCTAACTCAATTACACAGTTTGTGTACTTTGTCCACCACTGCGCAAAAGACACTTTGAAATCTGATTCGAGTGACCAGACTGTCCAGCCTGAGACACAACTGTAAAAATGGAATAGCGTTTAAAACAAGTGGAATTTCAAGTGTTTTTTTTTTTTTGCTGTCCAGACTATCAGAAATCAATCTGGATACAATTTCGGCTGGCAGTCTTAACAAAACCTTTGTGTTTCCATCTTTCTGACCATAATCCCCACCCACTCTAAACAACATTATGGGCCTCTTTACACCTTGCACTGTGTTTTCGGTGATCGGACAGATCTCATTTGAATTTCAATTGGCTGCATGAACGGCCAGGTGTAAACACACCCATTATGCATTGTGAGCAGATTACGATCGGATTACTCAAACCACATTCATGCATGCATTTAGTTTTTCTTTGTATTACAATGACATTACTGGAAATGTGTCTGCTAAATGTGGACTAGAAAGTTAGAGAACACACAGGGCTGCAGTTCTCCCCAAACCAATAGAGTTCTTGCACTCAAGTGTCCTACCTGAGCTCGTGGACTCCTATCGGAACAGTGAAAAAAGAAAATTAAAGTAAAATAGAAGTGATGCATGTGTCGGTGTGCTTTTTCCTCAGATCAGATCACATCTGTTCACACTGGGAATCTATTTTAACGTCCAAGAGCCTGTTAACAGCTTGCATCAACACGGGTTTCCCATCTGCACTGTATCTGGATGAATGTTGGATTCCATTTACACTTTTCACTAAAATGTGTCCTCAGCATGGCCATATGACATACGACTGTGCTTTCTAAAAAGCCTGTAAATGCATACATCATCACACACATCTTGTTTTATCTTTTCCCCGCTGCCATACAACTCGATAGGTTAGCCTCTTTCCTTTCACCTGTTAGTGAGCATGGGAAAGATGAAGTTCCACTCATGTAATTGTATTTGGATAATAAAAAACATACAGTTAAATGTGGTGAGGATTGGCCAAACTGTCTGTCCACCAAACCCATTACATAGATTCATTGTACCCTTTTTCTGGTTAGTTGTTTGTTTCTTGCTTGTTTCCTCATTTGTCTTTTTATCACTGGTTGTTGACCCTTTAAAGCAAATTTTAAAGGAAAAGTCTGCTAGAATCTTCCCATCACCACTGTAGAAAGTTTGACTTTGGGCCGCTGCTTTTTGTTGAGTTTAATTAAACCTTGGATCAGCCCATAACTACTCTACAATTACTTTAAGGCTGAATTTTCAGTACATTAAAGACTGTGAAGAATCTTGTAGGGCAACCATTGCTCAAGCAGGGGCAGCTGCAGAGTTATGTACAAGCCCTGTTGATAGACTTGATAGTGATGTCTGGGGTACAAAATGTGAACAAACATATCTTGCTGCAAGTTAGATGCTTTGATTGCTTTATGTTTTACTGAACCTACCCACAACTATGACCTCATGGAGGGAGCTGATGCTTTAGGAAAGATGAAAAATCATTCTTTAAGGAAAACGGCATTTACATTGGCATATTTGGCACACAGAACTGACATACCTTAAACCTCAAACATTGTTGTTCATCCTTCAAATACAAATCACGCATTTATAAAAAAGAGGAGAGTAAACAGGCTGATTACAAAGTCCTCAACTGCTACGTCTTCATTAATATTTACCCCCCAAAATGTATGTATGACACAGGAGTAACAGCAAATGGCGGACTAGGTGCAGAAATATATGGCTCTTGGCTGTGGAGGGGACGTAAAGGTTTATGTTCTTTGGTAAACAAGGCTGAATTTGACTTCCTATTCATCAGCTTCTTAATCTAACGTCCCATTCCACCTTAAATTTATGGTGGAATGCAAAATTTGCAAAATTAGCTGGCGAATAGGAAGCCGACTTCAGAACCCAAATGTTTCATATGTTTGAAAGTTGTTGGCTTGCTCTGCACATTTCACTCTGGACAGTTTTTCAAACCCTGCACGATACTGAGCAGCTTTGTCCAGCGTTTGACACTGAAGAGACTGAAGAGAGGAGCTGTTCCACCTTTGTTAGCATCACAACCCCAACAGCAACCTGTAAAAAGCATCCGTGCCCAGTGATTGTATCAGTGTTACTGTTTGAAGCAAGCAGATCTTAAACTGAAAGTTTCATATTGAGTAACATCTTTAGTTTATTTTGTGTTGATGTTGAGGTCCAAAGCAAGTAGCTAGTACAGGTAACTTTAACTACCAGCAAGCTGATGACTGAGTTAGAATTAAGAACCATTTGCCAATTGTGGAATCTGAGGAATTTGTGGACCGCATTTAACCCGTCCAAGTGAAACACACACACACACACACGCACGCACACACACACACACACACAGAGTACACTTGGCAGTGAGTACACTTGCCCAGAGCAATGTGCATCTTAGAATCACACATTCTGAGGCACCTAAAACAAATCTGGTTTGTTTTTTGTTTGTGTGCTGCTGACACAACACTTGAAGTCTTTTCTTTAGATGCTTCAGGTAGGAAATCATCTTTCTCCATTGTGTCAGCTCAGCTGGTAATGTCTGGCTAATTTTGAGTTGTTAAAGGAGAAAAATATAGGCCATCATCTATGGGGAATTTCTGGTTAACCTAAAGCCCTAAAGTGTCCTACCTCCAACCATCTGCTCTACTGGTGGGGGTAGTCTGAGGGCAGATCACTATGTTTCCATGGCAACCCCCTGCCCCGTTGCCTTTATAGTCTGAGGGGTTCCTTTGTGTCCCGTTCACTTTTCTGCTTGTAACATGTAACTCGACCATATCTGAGGGCCATGGAGATGACAGGGCAGTGAGGACCCACGCCACGGAATAAAAGATTCACCAATGACCCTTTTGCTCTGCCTACCAGTATAGAAACAACAGAGCAAAGGGGCTGTGTGATCTGCCCTACCCCCACTGCCTTGTACCCCCTGCCCCCAAACACTCCCACACACATGCTGGAGAAAACAACGTGGCGGGAATTGCACCCCTTGTCTGCTAGTCGTCCGTTTTCCCGCTTTTAATGAGTCCGGAAGCTTTGTGTCCTTTGTTCGGAAGAAATACCTTTGCAGAACAAACTCTGGGACATTTCACCAAGAGATTATCGTCTACAACACAGTGTTTTCTTCGTTACTGGGGACTAAAGGTCAGGCTCAAGCAATGTCAAAATTAAGATTCATTAAAATTAAAATTGCCATTTGTAAAGAGCAGCATCTACTGTAGCACGTTGATCTTTAGTGGAAGTCAGCCTCTCTAAACAAAGCACCTAATTCCTTACAATTCTTGTGCCAAGCTGGAGGAGCAATTTAAAAAAGCCTCTCTTTACATAACAATAAAAAACACACTGTGAGTTAAGAACGCAGATGGTTAAAATTAGTGTGGCTGGCACCTGACTGCAGCTCCTTTTCCGAACTGTGAACTTAACTGTAACAATGAGGTGAATGTTTATGACATTAGTTAATTACTGTAGCATGTAAACTAGCACCCTGACTCAAGTCTGTTGCATATGCCATCAATAAACAGCTGAGCTGGCTCCTGGAAAACCGCTCAAGAACTTTGTCTCTGCTGTACGAGATGCCATACAGCACATGTTTTGAATATGGAAGTCTGTTTTGGTGTCAAAACCAGCATGGGGAGCAATTAAAATACCACAGAACAGACCACATTACTTAGGTGTACTTATCTGCCATGCTGCCACAGATATTTGAAGGAATTGTCCTGCACCAAGAAAAAAACAATCCTAGCAAGAGACAAGCAGATTTTTCAAGGAGTCTTGGGGCTTCCATTAAATTACCAGTGGTATGCGGTAAATAGCCACTGAAACTCGATGCAGGGAATATTAACACAAAGGCTTGTTACAAGGGTTGGCATGGAGATTGTCTCAAGTATGCGATAGCTGCTCAGGAAAAATCTCCTCGCCTGCTGCTTCAGATATGCCCCAGCATGACATACACTTTGTACCAGATTTTCATTTTTCCCTGTTTGCTTTTGCAATATTGTGAGCTTTGCAACCATTCATCAACCACTGAAGAAAAGGGTTGTTACATGAGCGTTGATTTCATCACCACAAGCCATGTCTCGTCTCTCTTATGACAAAACTGTGGTGGCATCGGCACGGGAAGTTATGGAAGAGTTCCTTCACACGCAGCCCTACATTCAGCCTAAGCGCTCAAGCCGAGCTGGCTCATTAAAAAAGTTGCACAATTAAAGTGAAGATGTCTGCACAATTAAAATCATAAACAAAGCCATTCAGAGTGGTTTAATGTGAAACGTTCCATTCTAGAGAAACACACTGTCAAAATTGTTTACAGTCGTGGTGAAGGAACCAGACATGTAAAAAGCCTGGTGCACAGAAAGCTCTTATGTATGCTGCTTGATGCCTTAGACATTGCTTCATCATAGTTTTCAGAAGGTTTTGGACTAAAATATATACACTCATCATCAAAAGAATAGCTGCACCCAACAGCAATGAAACTTGGTTGGTAGGTTTGACATCGTGAGACATGCGAATGATTCAAGTTTCAAGCTTGGCCCAACAGCCACTATTGCGGACATTCAGTGAGCAGTGATGCCCTGTTAGTGCCAGCAGACGGCTGCTGACGTGGGACTACATGCATGCAGACCGTTATGACAACTGCCCTTATCACCACGTCACCACTGCAATGGTGTCGTGCCAGACTGTCATGCAGTGACTCAGTATGGCAGTGGGTCATTTTCAGTGACGAGTTCCGCTTTTGTCTTGGTGAAGATGACTAACGAATTGGTATGTGGAGGTACCATGGTCCGCACCAAGATGAACTGTTGTTGTCACGCATCCACGTCCAACCTCCGTTCACCCTGTTCTTCAATGGTCGGGACCCTCTCACAGGACCACCACAGAGCAGGTATTATTTGAGTGGTGGATCAATCCCAGCACAGCAGTGATACTGACGTACTGGTGTGAGTGGATCAGACACAGCAGTGTTGCTGGAGTTTATAAGCACTGTATTTATTCACTGTCCGCTCTATTAGACGCTACTACCTTGCTGGTCCACCTTGCAGATGTAAAATCAGAGACAATAGCTCATCTGTTGCTGCACAGTTTGTGTCAGTCATCCTTTAGTTCTCCAGCAGTGGCCACAGGAGGCTGCTCACAGGATGCTGTTGGGTGGATATTTTTGGTTGGTGGACACTGTGTCACTGCAGTACTGAGAACAATCCAACATCCAAATACAAAGTGCTCCTATATGGTAACTGGAGCTGATAAAATGGTGTTCAGTGAGTGGATATTCGAGTTGTAGAAATTGTGACCCCTGGTTCCTATCACTGTAATGAAACCAGAGTTGGTAAGCTTCTCTACAGATGAACAATTGCCCATCAAACCACTCTGAATGACTGCACTCACTGCAGTAATTAAGTATGTTAAATATGGATTCCATAGTAACAATATTACACTTACTTGTTAATTGCATCTACAAAACTGTTCCAGAAGTGGCTGTTTTTGATAACTTAATGCTTCTTTTCTAAACTGCATTCATAAAGAATACCTTGGGTGTATTGGACTTGTAGTTGCTAATCCAGTTAATTGCCACCAATTGAATTGAAGTATATACAATTGTTAATGTATCATCTGTTGTTTCAGTAACTGAGCTGCTAAAAGGCCATTAACCTCAATTCTTCTGAATGTGTCACTGACCCAGATCTGAGGGAAATTTATATTACAAAAAACATCGGTTGTTGACAAAATACATGAAATGAGACCAAAAAAAGTCTGAGAGGTTGATCGGGGGTGGGGGTGGGTGGGTAGGAAGCCTTTGACCACTTCATTCTTTGACAAAATGCAGCTGAGGAAAGATCTCAGATAACAATGACTTCCGAGCGCTCTCTCCAACAGAAATAGAGGAAGCTGTTGTTGCCACACGAGCAGCGGCCACGTGCAGGCAATGTGTCAGTGTGTGAGAGCCTGTGGATTAGTGTACTTACACAGTCCACACCGACTCCACCTGTTTGATTATGACCAGACTTTTCTTCAATTATCAGCACCTAACTTCTACTCTAGAGGCAATCGCAAATATGTTTTGCAACCCTTATGCTTTTTTGTGTTATTATCAGATATATGCCGCACATTTTCCTGTACAATCTGCTTGATTTTGGATTGTAGTACTTCAGTGCTCTGATACACCTGATTCAACTCATCTGGTAATAATGAAACTTTTATGAGCTGAGTCAACCGGGCTAAAGCAGAGAAAACATAGAAAATGTGCAATTGGTCAGAGATCCTGAACCCACAACAAGCTACTCCAGCAGTTTACTCAGTTAAGACTTATTTGCTGCTCAATCTTAAAACCTCAGTTGGGATTTAAAGGAAGCTTTTATTGGATTTTAATAACCAATTCCATTTAGTGTGGTAAGGAAAAATGCCACAGAGCTTGTTCTAAAGTTGGTCAGTTTAGCATAGTTAGAGAAACAGCCACCCATCTGGATTATTTTTTAATGATCATATTTGATTAGATCTTCTCTTGTGTAAAGTCCTATATGGATAGATTTAATATGATGAGTGCAGGGATGTAGCCAGAATGTTTTGGCCAGGTTTTGTTTTTTAATTGGTTCATTGCTTTCTGAATGAAATCGTTAAAATTGTTAAAATCAAATAATCCATGGCACAAAGCAAAAAAAAACCCCAAGAAACACTGTACTATCCTGAACTATGTAGGTGCCTTTAACAGTGTAAGTATAGAAGCAGAATGTTAGCTGTGTGTTTAGGCAAAATGATCTGTTGATCTAATGAGGCTAATGTTAAGGCTTTGACCAGTGTTCATCTGTTTACCCTGAGCAATGACAGGCCGATTATTGCATCATCATCATCCGACATTATCATTATAACTTATGTCAGTAACTGCACTAATGGCACTAATATATATATATATATATATATATATATATATATATATATATATATATAACAAAAACAAAGAAAGAAAGAAATGTACAGCATACCACTGCTACGAGTACACTTGTTTTTTTGAATTTATATTTTTTGAATTGATATTTTCAGATATGGATATAAAGTGTTTGGAGTTTAGCCAGAACTGTACCACAAAAACAAAAGAAAAGAAAAAATACAACAAAAGTTTGGAGATGAACAGACACTAAAAGATAATTCAGTGAATCATTAAATATACTTGAATCAGTGCTGTGCCAGACTAGAGGGGAGACTATGGGGTTTCAGTGCTGGGGCCCTGCAGGGGGGGTGGGGTGTCAGAGAGAAGGAGAAGGAGGAGGAGAAAGACGGGATTTCGGGAGGCTCTTTGTCCACACGGTCTTTTTAGCACCCCGTCAGAGCGGGGAAAAGAAGCCAGTTACCTGAATGGGTTCATAAGGAGTAAAAGCTTCCGTCTGAGGAGTTAAAACATGTGGTGATCTTCTTGGCTACACCAAAAAACTAAGAAAGGAGGGAGTGGAAGTCTACTCGTAGCGGTACGTTTCTTTCTTTCTTTACGTTACAAAACCACGTCGTTTGGCTTATCTTAGCGTTAACTTACCCTGAACACACTGGACTCGGTGTTTGTTTGACGGAGTGTATTTGACTAATTGTGGTGTACTAGTTTATCCCTCCGCACATTTTTGATGGGTTTAAAAAGGGAGACTTTCACAGGATCGCTGCAGTCATTCCCGCCTCCGTATGAGAACAATAGTAAGTCCTCTGCTTTCACGGCATTTCGGGTTCAGTTTTTCGGGGTCCTCTTACTTTTACAACGAATGCGATTGTCCTGAAATATTAACACCAGTAACAGCTAAACGAAGTGGTTATCTAACCTTAAATCTGACCGTTGGAGTGAACGTTAATGCCGTTAGTTCCACGAGGCTGAAGTTGGCTTCCCATTCGCCTGCTGCCTATTCGAATTTTCCGTTCCACCTTAAATGGCGCGGCAGTCCTGGCACGCGTACAAGCACCAGAATGTAACTGCGGCACCATTTAAGGTGGAACCGTGAATGCTCGTGAGGCACTAACACCAGCTTCGTTGTGGCTGGCCAGGCTGAGACGACACGTTGCACGCGCCACCTAGGCGCGTTCACTCCAAACGGTAACAAAAAATGATGGATAACTTGGCAAAGAAGTTTCGAGAACACGTATTGGTTGGTGTATTTGACAGCTTGGAAGTGTTTTTTCCGCAGCTAACCAGCGACCTTCCGACATCTCTTGGCTGTAAAGTTTATCCCCCCTCTCTAAAAGTATCTGCTGGGGTTTGTTTTCCTGACTGAACCCCCTTCCAGCTGTTAGCACCACCATGCTGAAACCCTCTTCATCTTTGTCCAGACTTGCTTATCATGTTCGCTACATCCTCGGCATTTCTTAGCACTCCCTTCATGTGTTTGTGTGCTCTCTGCCGTTTTACTGCCTTACTGTTGTGGCTGTGGTGGGACGGCCATGTGGTATCTATTGCCAGAGGTTGTTTTTTCTGCCTAAGAGGCGGTTATTAGTTTTCCAGGGAAGTCTATCGGAGGAAAATATAGAAGCGAAGAACCGAGGCACTATTAGTCTCAACCCCTTCACTCAGACGAGGCCCTCGTGAAGGCCTGTTTGCCTCCGGAGTCACCTCGGCGTTTTTAGCCTTTCCCCAGAGTGAAGACTGCAGCAGTTTAAGTTCAGCGGTATTTTGCTCTGTTTTCTTATCTGGACGACTTTTTTCAGCTTCTGCTTGCGAGCTCAGTTTTCTCATTCTCTCTCAGGAGGTGAAGGGGTTTGGGCTGGAACCTTAACTACTCTCCCAGATGTCTCCTACAAAGCCGCTCTGTTCCTGTGCAGTTAGTGAATGCTTACACTCATGGATTGTAATGGTCGCCCTGCTTGACTTTTCTGGACTCCTGTAAGGAGGGAAGTGGTGTTAGGTATTTAGGCTGTCGCAGAATCGCAGCAGTGAATGAGATTTAGAATAGCTCTACCTACACCTTCTAACCACTGGAGAGGGAGATACGGCAGGAATGTAATATTATAATACATAAAGGTCTTATGATGTTCTGGTAAGTGTCACGTTTAAAATGTAGTGATTTGTGTTCAGAATTTCAGACACTGTGCTGCACTAAACACTAAAATTAAACGGCACTACTTGTGCTTTTTATGTAGGTACACATGCAGTTAGGAAGTTTTTATATATATTTATTTGTTTTGACAAACTGACAGTCTATAGTCGTAGTAGTAGTGGTAAATTGTCATTGAGAAAGCCCTGCCACTATCTTGGTAGGCAAGCTGTAACTTTGACTGTGCTCTGATGGAGCTCACCCTGCTGCGGTAACTGCAGCTACAACCCTGCCAAATGTTTGTAGACCAAGCAAAATGGACCAGAATGACCATGGTAAATATTAAGACATATTGACACTTGAAACGCAGTCTCTAGAAAGCTCTGGAATATTAGCTAGGTTGGTGTACTGCAAACCACTCGAGTTCAGAATATTCCAGCACATGAGATTTGACTAAAAGTAAAAATAAATAATCAAGTAAGATATTTACACTCCTGAGCATGCCCAAAATCGCAAAACATCTTAACAAATTATTAAACGAAGAGATGGTGACTTGTTATGGGAAACTTTTCCCTTTAAATGTGCAGACAGTCTTATAGAAAGAGTCCATATTGGGTCACTCAGCACTGATGGCTTCAAACAGTTCAAAAATATTGCCAAGTTAGTCTGTGTTTAATGTGAGACAAATATATTCTCTATAGGATTCAAATCTGATATCTTTTCATGTGAATGAAAAGCTGATGTTAGCTTTTTATTGGCCAGCATCTCATTTGAATTTTCTGTTCCAGCTTGACTAGTGCCACCATGAGGTACCTTAACCATTGAATGGATTTAGAAAAGAAGCTGGTGAATTCAAAGCTAACTTCAGTTTACGTCAGTAAACGTGTTATTTTACCTCAACAACAGCATCCTTAATCAAGAAAAACCTCAGACTTTGACTTGGAAATCTTTAATGAGCAGCTAGCGAGCAGAACACTGGAGCTGCTGGACTGTTGAACGTGGCTCACTGGCTGATCTAATGCCGCGTCCCAGACTACACACTGCTGTTTGTCACCTGCTACACTAAAATGTGCATGTTTAATGAAATGTGCTTTTTTTTTGCACACTATTTAGTGTATACTATTTTTGTAAACTGTCTAGCATGCTATTTGGGACAAGCACTTGTAACGCAGCAGGAAAATAAATTGCTTTCAGTGCTTTCAAATCCTGGATTTATGCATTAAAAATAAGATTAGCTATTCCTATATTGGTTATAGCTTTAACTCGTTGCAGCCACTGCACTACTAAATGAACTTTGGTCAGTTTTTTTGCGGGGGGGATCTTTTAGATCCCAGGCTTTGCCAGTTAAAGCTTGTAAACACCGTCCGTCTGTTTTTTTGGTTTTTTTTTTCTTCACTAAAGGAAATTAATAATTCCCCTCATTTCTTTACGGTATTCAGAATAATGTGCCATGTGTGTTCGGCCTGAGGGTGATGACATAGAATTGCAGGGCCGGATGGGCACCAGCTGTGGGTGTAGTTACGTGTCACAACAAGTTCATTGTGCTGCTGAATTCTGAACTGATGCATCCCTTTTGCGTGAGGTACAAATTCCCGCGGTTTGGTGCCTGTTTCAGAGCGCCACATGAATTTTACTGTGCGGACACACAGCTTTCAATAAATCCTGCTGCCTCGCACTATCAGGCTGCAGTTTTACCATTAACGTTACATTGCCTGCCGTTATTTAAATTGCTCCCCCACCACTCCACACACTCATCCCTTCATCCTAATTTCACTGTGTGCTAAACTGCTTTTAAGTATTTGTATAGCAGATTGTAATTACACTTAAAGAGTGTTTTTGAACACTGTGTCTTGTGATAAGCCCAGGACAGCTTACATATGTTGACATGCTGTGACTTGTCCTGGGAGGGGATGGCATTCCTCCTTCTTGAATATTCTAGAACCTGTCACAAATTGAAAGCTGTGGGTCAGCAGTTAGTTAGTTAGTTAGTTGTAGGTGAAGTGAAACCGCTGACAGGTATTTCAAGTCAAGTAGTTTTATTGTCAATACTTCAGTGTGTACAAGACATACAGGATTGAAATTGTTACTTTTCGTCCCAAGGTGTAGCAAATAAACATTTAACTATAAATAGATTACAACTAAAACTAAAAGATTTGTTAAGAAAAAGATTGTGGAATCACTTTGTTTGCTATGGGTGGTTGATGTGGAACTGTCTGTTGGTTACCCGCACAGTTTAAACACCTTTAGCCTATTTTTTTTTTTTTCTGTGAAGCTGTTTGCCTGGCAGCTCTGGCAAGCACCTGGGAAATTCACCATTCAGTTAGACCTGTGTTTCTCATTCCAGTCCGCTTGGCTGTTTTGCAGAGGTTGGCTGTTTTGAACCTGCTTTAGCATGAAGGTGTTAACCCACGTTGGTCAAAAGACGCTAGATGGCCAAATGCCTTGGTCAAAGGGCATTTTTACACTTTGTTGTTACCATCTCCTGAAGAATGTCTTTTAAATGTGTTGTATTTCAAGTTTACCCACTACCTAGAGGACATTACAGAGTCTGATACAGGAGGCTTGGTCATGGTATGTGCAAATAAAGCCGGTCAGTTTGTACCTGATTATCTACAAATGCCCATTTTAATTATGGAAGTTATTGTCCTTCTTTGTAGATCACTTCTACCATCTAGATGATGGTAAAGACAGGGTTGATGGAATTATCAAGACTAATAATTGACTGTGTAATTTTCTTTCCTGTTGGTAATCTGAATGTGGAGTCTTTTTCACAGTGTTGTTGTGGCTCCATCTAGTGGGTGAAACATGAGCATGCATTTATTGCCTTCTGACTGTGTTGCTCTATAACCTGTTAAATCCTGTATATTACTGCCTCTGTCTGGGTTTTATCTGCTTTGGCTTCACTACTAAAAGTCTTGACAATGGGTCGGGAAAAACTTTTAACCACCATAACGTACATGAGTGAAGACTTCTGTTTGACAGTTTGTCAGTACCTCAGTGTTTCCCTTACATAGGCAGTATCTGGGGGAGCCCTTAAGTATATTTTGTCTCATTTTAACAATTTCCTAAAAGCTTTTATATCATGTAACCAAGGTCACACATCACGCGCGACTGCATGTGGGTCAGTGCAGTTTGTTAGATAATTCACAACCTTTTCTTTTTTTAAAACCAAATTATATACAACTTGAGTACTCAATTAAGTGTGCACTAATCATACACTTATCAATAATTGAATTATATTGCTTTGTTAAATTGCTAAATTGTTAAAGTTGCTCCTATTTGTTTATTTAATTTATTATTTGGAGATTTTGGCTTCTCTTCAGTTAAGTGTTCATAGGTCATCCTGTACACGATGAAATCAAATGTGTAACAAATGTGATGTTGCTTCACAGTAAAGGGGGCATTTTCTGACATTAGTCTAAATTTGACTAATTTGAAACTTGTTTTCTTTTGCAGGACTGAGAAGCGTGTTGAGGCAGTAGTATCATGAGCTGGAGTTTCCTTACACGGCTCCTGGAGGAGATCTCCAACCACTCCACCTTTGTGGGGAAGATTTGGCTCACACTGCTCATTGTGTTCCGCATTGTCTTGACTGTGGTTGGTGGCGAGTCCATCTACTATGATGAACAGAGTAAATTTGTGTGCAACACGGGGCAACCTGGTTGCGAGAATGTGTGCTACGACGCATTTGCGCCGCTCTCGCACGTCAGGTTTTGGGTCTTCCAGATCATCATGATTACCACCCCCACGATCATGTACTTGGGCTTCGCCATGCACAAGATTGCTCGCATGGAGGACGATGAGTACAGGCCACGGTCACGCAAGCGCATGCCCATGATCAACCGCGGTGCCAACCGCGACTATGAGGAGGCGGAGGACAACGGGGAGGAGGACCCCATGATATGCGAGGAGATCGAGCCTGAGAAGGAAAAGGAGCCAGAGAAGCCGACAAAGAAGCACGATGGGCGGCGACGCATCAAACGTGATGGTCTAATGAAGGTCTATGTCTGTCAGCTGCTTTCCCGTGTTGCCTTCGAGGTGGCCTTCCTTTTCGGCCAGTACGTCTTGTATGGCTTTGAAGTTTCCCCTTCATATGTGTGCACACGAAGCCCCTGCCCGCACACTGTAGACTGCTTTGTCTCCCGTCCTACGGAGAAGACCATATTTCTGATGATCATGTATGCCGTGAGCTCACTCTGTCTTCTCCTCACTGTTCTTGAGATCCTCCACCTGGGCATCAGCGGAATCCGCGACATTTTCCGCAGCCGGGCACGCCGCCACCACCACCACGTGCCCATGACTGCCCAGAGGCCTGTGATATGCAGTCGAGTCCCAACAGCACCCCCTGGTTACCACACTGCTTTGAAAAAGGACAACACGGGCAAACTGGCCATGGGCATGAAGCCCGACTACAACCTGGGAGACTCAGGACGTGAGTCGTTTGGTGACGAAACATCCTCCCGCGAGCTAGAGCGGCTGCGCAGGCATTTAAAGCTGGCCCAGCAGCATCTGGACCTTGCGTACCAGAGTGAAGAGGGCAGTCCTTCACGCAGCAGCAGTCCTGAGTCCAATGGCACCGCTGTCGAACAGAACAGACTCAACTTTGAGAAGCAGGAGAAGCAGGGAAGCACCTGTGAGAAAGGTAAAAGATACTTGAAATGCAGTTTCAGATACATAAGATTATGCAAGTAATGGCCTAATCACTGTTCCCACAGGATGCCTGAATACATTAGTTTTCTTTCATATCTGTCTGGTGAAGTTGTGTATCAAGTTAAGACTAGCCATCATCTTGTTTGTTATTTATTTGTAGCACAAGGTGTCACTTAAAATGCCGGTAGCCCAGGTTTCAACAATGAAGGAAGTAAACTTTATTCCATCATGGAAAAATCAGATCAATTTTTGACCCTTCTGAACCGGTGATATTTTCCACAGTTGTCCTAACAGCTGAATAGTGCTTTTGCCGCCAGTGTCTTGTAGTAACCAAAGCATTTAACCCCTTTGAATGCAAATTATATTCCAGGGCACAGTGATGGTATTGCTGTAATTAGTATTTCAAACACAGTATTAATGTAAAACCTAACTGTATAGTCTTAATCTAAATGTAAAGAATTCTAGCAGTTCAGCTATAACACTACTGTACAGAGCTTTTGATGCTCATGCTTTCATAGATACTGTATGCACACGTCCTTAAGAACGTGTGTGCAAAGCATGCATTCTTTGTATTGCTGTTTGTTATGGGTAATTTTTGGATAGGGTAGTTTTTCTTCCGAAGTAGAAAAATGTAAACAGAGAACTTTGTTATTAAGTATTTTGGATTGTCAGTTTTGTACATTTGACAATATTTTTTGGGATGATACTGGGAAATGTTCCAGTTCTGGAGCTCTTGTTGAACTTGAATTAATAATACAAAAGAAACACATTCAATCCCCTTTTAGCTCTTTCTAAGAAAGATTTTGACTTTAAAATGATTTGATTACCCTAATAGGTAATCAATTTAAAAATTTTAATTTAGGCCCCCTTGCCTCACTGAAAGTTAGGGGGGGAAAAGTTTATATTGTACCCTGTTCTCATGCATACACGTGCATAGATTGTACATTAATTGTCAGTGAATGTAATTTTCTCTTTTTTCTCTCTTTTTTGTCCTTCTAGGTATCAGAGCCTGAATCTGAGATTTACTTCTGCTTTCTTGCCTGCCAAAACACTGTCCTGGAGTTAAGGTTGGTCGTGTGAGAAAATGGACATGGATCTTCCTGAGTGTTTTTGTAGGATATATATATATATATTTTTCTTTTTTGGTAAAGCAATATGACACTCTCTTTGTATTTGTGTGCGCACACTGGTGGACTGTAAGGAAATGCTGTGCAGTATTATAGTGAGGAAAAAGTGTCCATCTCTGAACATTTCAGAAGCCAGTTATACTTGAGGGCCAGTCTGCCTAACATTCCAAAGTACCCAAGATGACTGAGTGGATTTTTGTTTGTTTGTGTTCTGTTTTTTTTGGTTTTTTTGTACATGTCTGTCATAGGGAAAGATCAGTTTCTTCCATACGTTTAACACTTCATAAGAAGTGCCAAGGGTTGCATCTCAAAAATGCCTTAAATTTTAACTGGAGTTTACATATATATTTTGTCATTCCAAAAATAAACGGATGAGCCAGTGTAAAATCATGTTAGACTTTTTGGTTAGCCTAGGTACGTATATAGGACAAGTAGGTTTTGTTTAGTAGTGAAGTGTAATTAGTACCTGCATGTGTCTGTGAAACATTTTCAGCCAAGGGCTTCTAATCGTCAAGGTGGAACATTTTGTTACACATGTTTGATTTGTAGAGTCTGGGTGAGGAAGGTTGATTCTTCCGCTAGCACCAACCAAGGACCTGTGTTTATAAGAGGGTGTTCTGGTCTCGGATCAGGTTTATTGACTGAACTGTAACTGGGCTTGTGTAGTACAGAATATATTGGAGAAATATTTAGTCAAACATCAGATGTCCCAAAATCCATGCCATCAAGGATTAACAATGATCTGAGACCGGGCCGTCGTTTACATACGATCCCAGACCAAAATCACTGTTGAAGATGTTATTTATAGGCGTCCAAGTGGCCCCCGTTCCAGTAGTTGAAAACTCCATTCCATTCGTAGTTCACATTCTGAGCTGATTTATTGATGTTGCACAATAAACCCAGTCATAGGATTCGACAACACTTCAAATTGTCACTCTTAAGCCAAATGACACACTGCTTTTTGGCAATGATGATACGAGTGGGTTTGTACATTGGGAAATGCATCTCTGTTTCTGTTTCTTGGGAGATTTCTCTGGATGAACTGGAAGCCAATGCAGCTAAACTGTAGTAGCAATCAGTGTGCTGAAATTCAGTCTCAGTCTCTGTGACTCAGCCTTGCTGTTCTGGAATATCAAAGCCACTTTTTGGTGCCTTGTCTGAATGATCAAAACAATGAAAACCTGGAAAATGCTTGAATACTTGTGAATCTTGATTGCTGACCTACAAGGAAGCTTTTGATTTTTTTTTTTTTTTTCTCCTCTCCTCCTTCCCCTTTTCCATCTTGTGTGAGATGTGTATATGGGACTTTTGAAAGTGCCGCTTTATTATAACAAAGACGAAAAGGCTTCTCTACGAAGTACCAAGGGTTCACATACTTTTTTTTTTTTTTTTTTTGTTGTTCTTGTTTTGTTTTTTTTTTTTTTTTTTTAGTTTTTTTTTTTTGTTTTGTTTTTAGTAATTTTGTTAACTGCTTTTCACGATGTCTCTTTAGCCTGGTGTGGATTCATCTGGCTTTTGTCAATCTGTGTTCTTGTGCAAACAGCCATGAGCCAGCTTATTGGTCCAGGAGGTACAAGGTTGCTTATTTTTCTTCTTTCAGAATACATATGTCTTTAATTGTCATCTTATTTTTTTATCTTTCCTTTTTGTTTTCCTCAGCTGTCATATAATGTTGCTTCTCTATGCAAACTGAGTCAAGCTATTCCAAATGCATCTGTTCAGTGTGCAGGACTTTCAGGGGCCTGGTTTCCTAAAAGCACAGTGGAGCTTAAAGATAATTTATAATGTGGTAAACTGGTTCTCTTCTAACAAGATCAACTCCACAGTGCTTTTGGTGGACATTTGTTAACCTTCAAACAGTGAAGCAACAATGAAGACCTCATATAGAACAGTAAGGGTTGATTTACTGAAGACCTAAGTTTGTGTTAAATGTTGTTAGCATGTGCAAAATCAAACTTGATCTTTTGAGATCATGTATGTGCTGTGTCTCCCCCTCTGTGAACTAAGTGCTTTAGTTACTGTGCTCTTATATGCTGTTGATTCAGGCACATTGAGCCTAGTCTACAACAGCTATGTCAAACTGGGTCTGTCCAAGCCACAACTCTACAGAGATTAGTGTTTTTCCTTGTCCAACCATCAGTTGTTTTAAAGTAGAACGCTGAAGTCTGCAGTGCTGTGGCCTTCAAGGACTGAAGTCTGGCACATGTGGTCTTGAGGAATCCCTGACAGCATAACTTGGTCTCAGCTTAGCTTGTATGCATAACTCCCACCCAAAGTAATGGCTTATTTTGGTTTGTATGTGGCAAAATGATGCAATTCACTCCTGTATTGCTTCAGCATTATTTCAGAGCAAAGTTCTGCAGTGTCATCTCAAGAGTGTTTGTTGTTTGTGTGTTTTTTTTTGTTTTTTTTTAAACTTTATATTCTATGGTTTTTATAACTTTTTGTACAAATAGTATTTTTGTGCAAGTTAAATACAAAATAAAACTTAAATTCAGTTTTGAAATGTAGTCTTTTTATTCCATGCTTCATGTCTGATTAAAGAGCTCAAATCTGTTCCTTTCCCTTCCTCTTACGAATGAAAGTTTGCATACCTAAATGTATAAGGCAAGTCTGTCTGTCTGTCTGTCTGTCTGTCTGTCTGTCTGTCTCACTCACTCTGTTCCTTTTTCAAACAACAGCCCGAGCAAAAACACTCACACTGTATGCTGAATATGCAAAACAATGAATACAAAACTGCTGTTTTTGCAGGGTGGTTAAGGTATCAAGGCTGTGACATTTCAAATGTTCAATAGTAATTTTTCTGTTTGTCTGTTTTGTTTTTTTTTTCTTTCCTCTCTTCTTCAGTCTATCAAATTCAACGCTGTTCAGTTGTTATACGTTGCCATTCGTTACTTCACTTAGTTTTACAGTGCCTTAAAGATTACCTTCTGCTTGGTGGTGTGTTCATAGTTTGTTTGCTTTTTAATGAAGTCCACCATGTGGCGAACAGGTGGAGGATATGGCAGCAAAAACAACACGTGAAGTGTTGTGGTTTAAATTTTCATTATTTATGTTATTTACTAATTATTTACTTACAAAAATTTTTAAAAGACCATTTTTAGAACATTTCGGTAAATTAATCTGTATATTAGCAAAATAATGTCCAAGCAAAAAAATACATAAGAATGCTGAACTTGTATCTATTAACCTTCAAGCAGAGTTCATTTATATCCTGTTCCATTTGCTTATCCTTAGTGTCTCAAGAACATGTTATCCAGCTTTGAGAGTCAGTTGATTGGACAGCACTCAGGAAAAAAAATACATGCATAACCATACAAGGTGCTGCAGTTCAAAGGAAAAACTTAACTATTAAGGGGTCACAAGGTCTGGAGGGGGCCTCCCAGAAAATACTCAAATTGTTGGTTGTTTGGGTATGGTGCAATAATTTGAACACCCCTGGTCAACTGAAACATTTACTTGATCATCTATAGGGAACAAACTTGGATATGGCATTTTTGTGCAAAATTTATTGGCCAGGTTTAACATATCAGGGGTGGATGACATAAATATAACATAGCTTTCCCCCAGTATGTTAAATTCAGCAAATAAACAGGAATTGTGCATAAAATGTGCAGATCTGTAATATTCGTACAACATTTGAACTTATTTGATCAATGGTGCATGTCACCATAATCAACTCACAGTGTGCTTCTTCACACTTGTATGCCATGTACTTAAGATGTTTATTAGATTTAGAAAGTGTGGGGTTATAAGCCATAAAGTTTTTTTTAAACAATACAGTTTTTTAGCATTATTTGCAGGGCACACGTTTTCAGTGGTTATAGACATGAGTTGTTAAACAGACTTTACAAAACCTGAGAACTACTTAGTAAACAATCAAAGGTATCGTTTACCACACATCCGTGTGACATAAAAACGACTGCTTGTCTTTTTGGAGTAAAGTGTTTTGATAAGATTAAGCATAGTAATAAACTGCAGAGTTTACTAGGTGTCAGTGCTTTGCCAATCTTGTGAACATGACAGTGGGGAAAAAAACCTGTTCTGGTTAAATAAATAAAGTGAGAAGAGCATCGTTTATCATTCATATTGTTAGACATTTTTTGTATATAACAAGAATAACTGTAGTCATGTTTTATGCATGTCTATTAGTGCAAAATGTAGACAATGTTTGGTCACACATATGACCTTGTCAGAAATGTCCATGTATCTAAGTTCATAGTCTATCTGCTGTTATCACTCTGGCAGCAGTAAAGAACTATGCACAGTGTATCCTGGCATATGGTATGAATATTAAATAGATAAGCTGTATCTACCTCCAGACTCCGGGAGTGCATGAATAAAAGGCTCTGAGAGAATTCTCCTGAGCAGCACTACCAT
>CM067480.1:28964071-28981627 GCA_034552555.1 Semaprochilodus insignis | reverse complement strand
GTGTTAGTCTGGGTCTTCACTCCAGACCTGTTTACCCTGGGACCGATCTAGGAAGGGCAAACAACAGGATGAGGTAAAAATCGACCTCGTTCTGGTTTCTGACATGTTTAAACCACATGCGGATAATCATTAGGAGCATTCTCTCGAAGGATGGGCTCCTAAACTGCCCAAGTCTGAAAACTCAGATTGCACTGATATTGCAGTTACCACATACCATTTATTTCATTCAGTGTGATGTAGTGTGACAAGAACAGGACTCTTAAAACAAAAATCTATGGTCATACATCTCCATCTAGTGGACAGCATAGGAAATGGAATTTTATTTACTGCCTGTGGAATATTTTAGAACACATATCTGTAGACATTAAAACACAAGACCAAATCTTTGTTCTGATTTATTTATATACTTGTGCAACATCATATTTACATATAAGTAATGTAATATGAACTGTGATGTAAAGCTAAAAGATTTTAAAAAGCGATAACCTAAAAAAAGATTATGCCCATCTAAAGGAGAATGTCATCGATTTTTCACAATGTCTCCACCACATTTATTTATTTAAAATTGGAAAAAGAATCTTCTGCAGAGTACTTCTAAATACAGAAGTGTTTGAATGAAACAAGATGAACAAATATTAATATTAATATTAAAGACTAGCAATTATGGCAGGACATTAACATTCAATTGAAGTAACATTCAAATACATCAAATGGCCGTGTAAGGAAACTATACAGTACAATTTGCTGAATCATTCCTATACAATGCTGAAACTGCACTAAATTTGCTGTGGAGACTAGGACTGTCTGAATTACATTCAGTTCAGTTGAATTCAACATTCTTTGTGGACTGCTTGGCTGTATGACTTATATCTCTCTACTATTGTCCGTTCAAAAAATGTTTTAAGCCAAAACTTTAAGTCAAAGCTATTATAAAACAACATTTCAGGAACCTCATGTAACAACTTTCTGTGAGGGAGCTTTCTTAGAGGCATTTAAGCTCTCCAGACATCTGGTTCCTATCACCACCACCACCACCACTGTGAACAATCCTGTGCCGACAGGTTTCTCTGAAATGGAGCATTTCACCTCAAAATACTCTAAATGCAGAAAAATCACTGAAATTTAACAACACATGAAATTAAGACACCGAACCACCTGAGCAGTTCGCTTTTTGACTCGAGAACGAAGACTGAATTACAAATTACATGCTGAATGACAGAATTTTTCAATCTTCAGATCTGAACGTTTTATCAGAACTTCTTCTCAAGGCCTATCTGCTCCGGCACGGGGTGTTTTGAATTCTTTTTTACTTTGATGAACTGGTAGGTGAGGAGGGCAACTACAATCACACCTACAATGGTGAGACTGAAGAGGACGTAGAGGCCCACTTCAGCATCTTTAGGAAACACCTCCAACCCCAGAAAATTCACCACCTCTGGAGGGTGGAGGGCGGAGGGTGAAGGAGTGGGAGAACTGAGAGGAAGTTCTGTAGTTCCTGTAGAAGGAAGTTCTGTAGTTCTTGTAGAAGGAAGTTCTTTAGTTCCTGTAGAAGGAAGTTCTGTAGTTCCTGTAGAAATAAAATGGTTGGTGTTGATGTAGTAGTTATTCTGAAGAAGACCTCAAATGTTCTGATGACACTTACCTTCAGGTTCAAGATTCTGACATTCGTGGGGTCCTTGGCTGGGATCTGGGAAGCCATTGCAGTTGACAACCGTAGAATAATATGTGACAGATTTCTTGGGTACACGTGGCAGAGAAGGGTCTGACCGATTAACATAGTATAAGCCAAATCTCTGAGAATACCCCATGTTCCACTCCAGATTGTCCATAAGTGCCCAAGCGGTGTAGCCACGTATGTCCACTTTGTCAATCAAACAAGCTAAAAGATGAAAACTAGTCTTATTAAAAAGCAATACTACAAACCAGTTACAGATGATTGTAAAATGTAGGCTGACATACTGCAACCTAGACACTAGAATGTACTTTAAGATGTTTTATTCCATAATTCAAGGTTTTGGGAGCATCAAGTTGCTATTAAAAGACGAATAGTATGCTGTAATAATTTATTTACAGATTATTAATATCTAAAATAATAATAAATAATAATAAGTATTATTATTATTTTCTAAAATAATAACTTGCCTATCAAATTCTCAATGGGTGCTCTTGCATGCACTTAATAATTCAATCATTATCAGATTTCTGAGAGTTATCTGAGATGTTATGAAATCCTAGAAATTTGATTTCGAAATCCAAGCTGGATTTTAGCTCAGTAATTGGATTTCTCAGTACTTGTATACTCTTACTTGAATTTCTTTTGGATTCTAGACTCATGTAGACCTAGAGTTTTTATATTATCTGATTACCCAGTGCATGTAATTATCTGATTACCCAGTGTATGTAAATGCAATGAATAGGTTACTGACAAGATCTGATTTTCTGCAGTTGTCGGATTATTAATTGCATGCAAACACTCTGTGTTATATAGCTTTCTCTATCATTATGGAATCCTCTACTGTTCTGATCGCTACTCCAAACAACATCTCTTCAATTTTACAGCTTTTATCAGTTTAAAACTTCTATGGTTAAATAGTAGTAACATCTTAGTAGAATCATGTACCACCAAACAAATGGATGTTATATTATTAAAACCATTCATTCTGAACTTATAACCAGTGATTACAAACTTTTGAACAATGGTGTTTTTTATATACTTCATATGCTTAGTTCAGTATCTTGCGAGGAAGTAACTGTACCTTTCATAGCCTGATTGATGTAATTTTCATAGTAGTGAATTCTGACCACGTCATTCAGATCAATAGGTCCTCTTTCAGAGACGCCATTCTCTGTAACATAAATGGGTGGATTTCCATACTCCTCCTTGATGTAGTTCAAAATTTTTCTAAATCCATATGGATACACTTTCAGCCAGTTGGATCCAGAGTCCAGCCACGTGCGGTCATGTATGGTTCCCACTCCCCTTTTGAAGACATAAGTAGAAAAGAAAATTTAAGAGAACTACTGAATTTTAGTTTCTATTTTTGTGCTCATCATTATATATCTGTAATTAGACAGTTACCTGTCCGTGTCATAGTTCTGGACTTCTATTGGAAAATCTATGTTAAAAGCCAAGACTGAGGTGTAATAATTGAGCCCAAAGAAATCATGAGTGCCTTTTATCCTTGTTATTTCTTCTGGGGTAAATTCCGGAAGACTGTAAAGACATGTTAGTTTAGCATGAAATTCAAACACGGATTTTCTGAATGCATCTTAAGATTGAAAACTTGTTTACCGTGATTTGGGAAGACCAGCAGCTAAGCTTCTTTCTCGTATTCTGTTCTTCATTAAATCGCTGTAATCTCCATTAAACACAGGATGAGCAAACCAGCCAATCTGGAACTACATTACAATAATTTTCAGAGCTTCAGAGCTTGAACAAAATATCACAGTTTAGTTTCAGACAGGTTTATACATTTGAGGTACAGGTATTGAGCAGAGGAACTAGTTCTTACATCCATAGAACGTCTGCCTGCATCAATATCCTCTTGTTTGTTGGGGTTTCTGGGAAATGACCAGTCTGAGTTTAACGTCATACCGATAATGCCACCCTGACTGGCGCGGTACTTGTCGTTGTATAAGTGCCAAGTCTCAGCATGCGCCTTAATGAGGTTGTGGGCGACAACATAGGGTGCCGTACCAGGCCGGGAGCCTATGCCTGAACAGAGCAAGAGTGCCTTTATTTACATCACCAAGCACATCAATCATTTATAATAGGTTCACTTAAACCCACACATGCAGTCTTCACAAACTGACAAAGTAAAAATCTGGGCTGGATTTGAAACCAGAATTAAGACTTTTAATTCCTACTGTACCTGGGGCAAAATTGCCGTACCCATATCCAAGGTTTGCAACAATGTAGGGCTCATTGAAAGTGATCCAAAACTTTACTCTGTCTCCCAGATTACTAAAGGCAACATCAGCATAGTCCTTGAAACTTTGAATGATTTTGTCATCCTCCCAGCCTCCAAAGTCCTGCAAAGCTTGAGGGAGATCCCAGTGATACAATGTTACCTGTTAGTGTGGAAGAGAGGAAAAGATCGTTTATGCCATACGTTTTTTGGAAAATGAGGGCAAAGTCGTTCTGTATGTATCCATCTTTGGGTTCTTAAAATTACAGATCAAGAGTGTATACTGTATATGTTCTCTCTGATGTTGCCGTGATGTTCTACTGTCACACACTGAGAGGGATAAAATCTGGACAGGTTCTAATGTAAACCATGCTTCAAAGGAATAACTCTGAGATTCACAAAATCAATAAGCACAGCAAACGTTTTAGTCCAATTATTTGTCAAATAGATCCATACCACAAGCTACATCTGTATTCAGTTAAACTCTCAAAACTCCTGTCTTATTACATCCCAGTGCTTATTAGCATGTAACTATATATGCTG
This sequence comes from Semaprochilodus insignis, assembly GCA_034552555.1. Taxonomy (NCBI): domain Eukaryota; kingdom Metazoa; phylum Chordata; class Actinopteri; order Characiformes; family Prochilodontidae; genus Semaprochilodus; species Semaprochilodus insignis. The sequence goes on along the minus strand of CM067480.1, from coordinate 28,977,176 downwards.
CAATGCAAACAGGCTGAGCTATTCCTCAATTCTAAAGACGTGTGATTACTGTTTGGACTTGGTGTTGGCATTACCAGATTGATTTCTATTAATCTGGACACATTTGGAGGTGGTTTGAAATGAGATTCCACTCAAAATTTTACAGATGACGGACATGCTGGGATTTGATCCATAGTTAATGACTCCCTGGGATGGGTGAGTTACTGATTACCTGATAAAAATGTAATTGTAATCTAATCCAAAAATGATTATAATAATGTAATCTGATTTCTATCCATTACTTGTGGATCTTTTCAAATGATTGAAAAAGACAAGGGAAATAAAAATCAACAAGACTTTCACCAAAAAATATTATTATTTTCTTTTTGTTTTATGAAACAAATTATAGATTCTAGTTTTAGGTTTTAATGTATTTATTTAAGGTTTTAGTTTATTTTCTCTTTTTTGCCATTTGTACTTCTATTTGAAAATCCGTTATCCTAAAACTACAGAGAAGGTGAGATATAAAACTTTTACACTCAGATTAAAACTGTGAATTTTGCAGTTCCTTGAATTCAACAAATATGCAAATGCAAGTTAGCTAAAACCAACACTGTTGTCCTGGCACTGGTCAAAATTCGGTATCTTTCCAAACCAAAAGAACAATTTGGTGGACATGTTCTTTTGAGATCCTCCTCATCAACAGACATTAAGTAGAGATTGCACCTAAAATATTTAGTTACTGATCACATGTTACATAACTTCAGGAAATCAGTGCAGATCTCAGATGAATAACAGAGAACTGCTGTTAAAAATCAATTTTTTTAACCTCCCTGCCTCTCAAAATGAAAAACTCAAGTCTACAAGATTTCTGTGATTTATTAATAATTTAAAATGGCAAATTTAGATGAAAGGCGACAAGTTTGCATGTATGCAGAGCTACTGTATTTCTCCCGGTAATCATCCCTCTTTTTACAATGTACCTGTAATGTGATTACTGTATTTTGTTACTACTTAACCCTGCTGATGCCATTAACACATCAACCCATGCAGATGATGTTGGTGATGTTTGGACACACAGATCCACACAGTGTGGACAGTAATCTCATTTACATGCGATGCGAAAATCCAATTTGCCTGCAGTCTGAACATAACTGGTTATTAAATGAAATGAGTATGAATGTTGCTGCCAGATGCCGGAGACAATGTTTTATGGTGGGGGGCATGCAGGGCATGATAGTAACTTAGCCTTTATTTAGATTTGCCACTAATTTACCATCATTGATATTGCATATAAGAACTCAGAGGAGTGGGTTTGCTGCTCTTTTAGGATAGTAAATATTTTTTTTAAATACGTTTTTTATGTAATAAATTATCAGCAGTTTCAGTAGGGAATGTCTGAAAAATCATTAAAAAAAGGTACAGATATAGTACAGATATACATGTCATGCCTGCTGGCTCTCTTCTCACCGCCGATCTCCCGGACTCCATTTCCCATAACCCACCACCCAATGACGTCATTTTCACCTCTGCCATCTCCCAATCCCGTTCCGTTTTCTAGATCGGAGTCACCCGAGTACTGATCGCACCTGTAGTCTGTTTGTATATATACTCCTCTCTACCACTGACCCATTGCGAAGTATTGCCACTCTGTGCGTACCGAGCGGTTCTCTCTGTGATTATTCTTGTTTGCTACTCTGGTTTTGACGTTATTCTGATTCGCTGATTTACTCTTTTGTCCTTGCCCTTTTGGTACTTTTGCTGTTCTGATTGATTTGCCTGGTTTTCGACGTTCACTTGTTTCTTTACTCTGAATCTGTCTTGCCCTTCTGTTATGTCCGCCTTGCTCTTGTTGCTGCTGTGGTTGATTACAAATCTGTTAAATAAACCTCGTCTTGATTTAGCTCAGCACTTGTCACAATCTGTTTGTCCATCAACACAATACAGTACAGATATAGTTGGTCTGGTGACCAGTTAAGGTATTAAATTAATGTCACTATGCAGCTGAAATGAAGTTAATGTTTCATTCACCTGGGGCTGTATGTTAGCTGCCAAAAGTGCATCCACCAGTCGCTGATAATAGTTCAATCCGGCCTCGTTGATTTTTCTTGTAGTTCCATCAGGCAGAATTCTTGACCACGATAAGGAGAAACGGTAGTGGGTGACCCTGAGTTTTTTGAGCATTTCTACATCCTCGCTGATTCTGTTGTAGCTATCACAGGCAATATCCCCGTTGTCGTCATTTGCCACCTTTTGAGGCGTGTGTGCAAACGTATCCCAGATGCTTAAACCTTTCCCATCTGCTCTCCAGGCTCCCTCAATCTAAGGTTTGGAAACATGACAAAATACAGCAAAAATGAAGATGAAGCTTCTAAGTCCAAAAACATCATACAAGGGGGTACTAGCTTACCTGATAAGACGCTGAAGCTACACCCCATACAAATCCTTCAGGGAAGTGACCGTATATTTGCGCTTCCTCTTCAGGCAACGGGAAACCATTCTGACTAACCACTTGGTAGTAATAGTATGCACTGCTTTTCGGAGTCCTTGGCCGATTTGGGTACCTGAAGTCCACTTTGTGGAGTCCAAAGCCAACACGGAAGCCATCGACCCACTCAAAGGAGTCCAAGAGAGACCAAGCGGTGTACCCTTTAAGACGTACCCCATCTAAGTTTTGGGCTAAAATTGAAAAACAAAAAACACTTTCAACATGAAATCCATTCCTTACTGAACATGTATTACTTTTATGCAGTGCTTTTAAAAATACAGTAACAAAGTAGCAACATCACTGCACCTTTTAGAGCTTCATCAACGTAGGTCTTCAGGAAGAAGATTCTGTCTGTGTCTTCTATTGGCATGCCAACATCTGTAGAGACTCCATTCTCTGTTATGTAAATTTCAGGGTTCCCATACTCCTCTTTTATCCAGTTGAGAAGTCTTCTCAGTCCCCAGGCTACCGCCTTCAGTTCTGGTATTGCAGTATCATAATATTCTGGCACATTTTCTACTTTAATATCCTGATCATATTCATAAGACTGTGGATAAAGTGGAGGTGTTACATGACGTGCCATTTTGGTGGTGTAAGCATTGATGCAGAAGACATCTGCAGTGCCTTGGATGTAGGCTTTCTCCTCTTCTGTGAAAACTGGCAACCTGGACTCAGCTAAACCTTGAATTTCACTCTTGTTCCCCACCTGAAACTTCATGGCATCAGGATAGTCTCCGGTTTTAAAGATGGGATGTGCAAACCATCCAAGTTGGAACTGGAGTGCCCGGTCAGCAGCTGCCACCTCTCGAGGTTCGTTTACATCTAGAGGCTCAAACCAGTCAGTGTTCAGGCTAATGGAAACCAGCCCCCCTTGGGTTTTTCTGTATTTCTCATCATATGTGTGGTATGCCTTAGCATGAGCCTTTAAAAGGTTGTGTGCTATCCTATAAGGAGCATAGCCAGGATCCTTAATATTGGGGGGTATTTGTCCCAGTCCATAGCCTACCCAGGCAATTATATGGGGTTCATTGAAGGTCATCCAAAACTTCACTCTGTCTCCAAAGGTTTCATAGCAGAAGTCACAGTAGTCATTGAATAAGTCAATCATATCCACATTATCCCAGCCATTGATGTCTTGAAGAGCTTGAGGAAGGTCCCAGTGGTAAAGTGTCACCATTGGTGTAATATTATAAGCTAGGAGACGATCTATGAGTCTGTTGTAATAGTCAACTCCATTCTTGTTTACAGAAGGTCTACGACCATCAGGGAATATCCTGGGCCAGGATAAAGAGAACCTGTATGTTTTTACTTTTAGGGCTCTCAGCATGTAGAGATCTTCTTCAAACCTGTTGTAGCTGTCACAAGCTACGTCACCAGTATCACCGGTTGGGATGTTACCAGGCGTGTGGGTAAAAGTGTCCCACACACTAGGCCCTTTACCATCAGCATTCCAGCCACCTTCGATTTGATAAGCTGAGGACGAAACACCCCACTGGAAATCACCTGGAAACGTTCCGTAGTGATAAAGCTTCCTCTGAAAATTGGATTGAGGTGAGAACTTCTCCCAAACAACTTTTGACTTCGAGGGAACTTCAGACGGTGGCAGACTGGGAAGCTTTACATTTTCCTTCTTTTCACCAAAGATTTGTCTGAAAGGGATTGGCGTCGTGTCCTGAAAACCATTTCTTTCAATGACCTGAGAGTAGAAATAAGCCGAAGCTTTGGGTGTTCTGGGTCTATCAGGATTCTCAAAATTCACGTAATGCAGTCCAAATCTTTGACTGTAGCCCAAGGGACCCTCAAATCCATCTAATAGAGACTGTACTGTGAATCTCTGTACAGCAACACTGTCAATGTGGATGGCTGTAGGAACAGATTCAGCAAATTAGTTCAAACTGAATGCAATTAAGTGCCTACATCCTGTATTTTTATTGAAAAACAGCTTTTGTGTGTTTTTTGGACCCAATTTAAAAAATCCAGCTTTTGTCTATTTGTTTTACTGAGTCTTTAAGACAAAGTTGTCCGCGTTTTTCATTTTTTGAGATAATTTGAAAATGCCTGTTGTCCTTTATATTGTATCTAAATTTCATGATGAGCCGACCAAAAAAAGTCCAGTGTTTTTTTCCTCTCTTGTAAAGTTAACATTTGAGGTATACAAGGTTTTGTTTTCAACAGCAGTGGTATGTAATTGTTTTGATTGTCTGGCTTGTGCTATGTCACTTTCAAAAAGCAGCCCAAGCTGAAACACTTCCAATAACTTCAGCATGAATCAGTGGGGCTAAGCTGCTGTCAGCTGGAGAGGTAGAATTTTGAACAACCTTTAATAATTTGCACATTTTGTTGATATTTTAAGTGAAAAAAACACGTTCTCTACAGAGCACACGTCAATATGGTATTTTTTCTGCTTATTTTATTACACGCTTTCAGTTTATTTGCTGAAGTTAACATAACATTTGCACAGGCCATATTTTGGTTTTTTTTCTAATATGTTCAGTTCACATCTACAAAGGTGTTCTCTGTAGAGCATGTGGTAACTTGTTTTAATTTGACCAAATCCACCCATTTTTTATGTAGTTGTATATAAATGTCTGGTCAATTAAAACCAGGTTGTTTTGCAGCCTAATTTTCATTTATGGACTATGTGGACCGAGGAGCATATGGCATATTTTGAAACATCAACAATGTCTACATATTATAGACTCATATTTTTAAAAAATGAGAATAAAATTTTAATTAGAAATTTGAATCAATTTTATCAGAAATAGGCCCTTTCGGAATATTCGGATATGTATTTACAGGATACATGCATTCACATAACTCGGATTGATCTTTATCAGCTAACCAGCTTCACATATATTAAAACCTTGCGGCCTAAATGTTAGTGATGAAGGTTTTTTGTTAGAATGGCAATGCATGTTCACTTAAAATATCCATCTTATTGGCCTTGATAATTACCTTTCATTGCCTCATTGATGTATGTCCTAAGGAAGTCCACACGCTGAGTGTCATCGAGCACATTGCTGTTGTAGTCGGTTGGCATTCCGTTTCCAGTGATGTAAATGGGCACGTTGGTCAGTGATGTGTACTCTGCAGCAATATAATTCAGCAAACGGCGAAGCCCCCATGGGACAGACTGGATTTGGTTTGATGCTGTGGTAGGCCAGGTTGGGTCTATATGACTTTGAAAGTTCCCAACGCTCTCTGGTCCAGAGACACATTTGCCCGGGCTATCAGTGATAAGACGAGAAGTGTAGTGATTCAGCCCAAAGAAGTCAGCCGTGCCCTTGATCATCGATTGCTCTTCCTTCGTAAAGACTGGGAGCTTTGCCAGCTCTTCGCCACATTCATTTTTCTTTTTCTCAATCTGATTTTTTAGCACTGCAGAGTAATCTCCATCTACAAATATGGGATGAGCAAACCATCCCAGCATGAAGGTCAGGTAGCGCTCTGCAGCCTGTATGTCCTCGGGACGATCAGGGTTCTGAGGTTCGGCCCAGTCTGAGTTGAGAGCAATGCCCACTTTACCACCTTGCTGCTTCCTGTATTTATCATTGTAGACATGCCAGGCCTCTGCATGGGATTTTATGATGTTGTGTGTCACCTGAGATCCAAAACAGGTAGATAATATTATGTAGTGCTAAAATGTTTACAGCTACAGCCTTAAGTTTTAGAAACAATCTGTGAAACATACCTGATAAGAAGCCACAATGGGGTCCTTAATACCTGGAGGATGTTGCCCTGTACCATACCCAAAGTTGCTAACAACCCAGGGACTGCCAAAAGTGTTCCAGGTCTTCACTCTGTTTCCGTATCTGAAGAAGCAAAAATCAGCATACTCTTTAAATGCTGCTACAATGGAGTCATTGGTCCAACCTCCATGGTCCTGCAGGGCTTGTGGCAGATCCCAGTGGTACAGAGTGACTGTAGGCTCTATTCCTGATTGCAGAAGTGTGTCAATCAGCTTGTCATAATACAGTGCACCTTGTTCGAGCAGGCTTTCTTTCTGACCAGTCGGGAAAATACGAGCCCAAGAAATGGAGAACTGATAATTGGGGGAGAGCATGCCTCTAAGCAAGTACACATCATAGTCCACCTTATGGTAACCATCACACGCCACATCCGCAGTCTGCTTGTCAACGACATGGCCTTCATGGCCAAAGCGATCCCAGATAGTCTCCCCTTTCCCATGTTCAGCCCATCCGCCCTCCACTTTGAAAGACTCAGAGGAGGCTGCCCATTGAAATCCATCTGGGAATGAACCAACGAGGAAGTGATCTCTGTCAGATGGGCTTTCAGTTCTGAATTTCTCCCAGACCGTCTGATAAGAGAGAGCAGATGTACTTCGCTGCTTGCCATCAGCCTTTGCATCTTCAGTCTGCACACTGTACAGTTTAAAGAATAAAAGTCAGTTTGACTCAAAAGCATTAAATGTAACACTGTGGTGGAAATATTGTTCTGTTTTTGGCTTTACCTTGCATCTCCTTGATCAAGATTTCCCAACAAGTCAGTTATATCACAGCCCATGAGACGAACCTCTGTCTTTCTTAAAGCTGAAAATTCAAATCATTTAGTTCAGTATTGAACGGACATCAGAGACCTCATTTCATGTACTACATTTCCAATTAAAATGACCATTAAGGTAAAAATATGTAATACTGTCAAGCATGTAAAATTCTGCACTCCAAATTCTAAATAGTGAAGAGATGTTAGGTAAACGCTAGCTAGATTCCCTTATTCCATTTTTATGATAGTAGCTAGGAATAGGAGTGAGTAATGTTGCAAAGTTTGGATGTTAGAATTAATTGAGCTAATAACTGCATTTATAAACTGAATCAATTTAGAGTCGAACTTGTGGATTCTGTCATTTGTTTTTTTCACCCTGCCTGTTTGCTAGGTAAACAGCAGTGGCCTGTCTGCTCCTACAGTCCTACTGTCAGTCGTTACTGTTAGCCAGTACTAGTCAGGATCATTTCATTAGTTGTGGTTTAAATACTTGCTACCTTTGTAATCTGCTGCACATGGACAACAGAGTATTAATGTCTTAGCTGAAGTTCAGTGCTTACCTGTTCAGAAGACAATTAACCATCTCGGCATCAATCTTATTTAATCACAGACAATTTATTTTCTCCTGCCTCACAAAGTAATCAGACATTTCTTTCTCTGCCACACAAAACACTGAATGCTTCTCATAAACTTATAGATTATTACTCATATACTTAATAGATCATCACTGTAGGTTTTCAGAAGGAGCTACTGACGTTCAAGGTCTTTCATTGTGATAAACTCCTAACAGTAGTCACTGGTTTCACTGGTAAGTTATGTTTTATTTAGAGTTGAGTTTCATTTAGACTTTCAGGTCTGTTTCTTATAGCTAGTCTCATACAGCTGGTTCATCTTGAGGTTTCTTCCACTTATGCTGAGGGAGTTTTTCCTTATCACTGTCTTCTAAGCTGTCTCCATCTTTCAACTGCATCCCCAATAATTACTGGCATTTTACCACATCTCTGGTCATATTTTGGCAGGTATCGTCTCAAGGTTGTGATTTTGATATTGTGACAAAACTACCTGACAATTTGTTTCATATCTGGTCAAATGATACTGGGAAGTGGGCATTGGGTGGGATCACAGGCCAAAACACAAACATACTTCCTGCTTCGGAATGGAAATTTCAAAGGAGACCATACTGGAGAAGCCAGTGTGTAAACTCAGCATGTTTCTTTAATCTCTGATGACGTATCATGCCCAGTTAATTCTATAGCACAGTTAAATATTGTTGCTTTAAGTAAAAGGTTGTTTGTCTGTGTGAAACAAAAAAATTACACAGATGTCTCAACAACTAAATATAATCAAGACCTTCAGTATTTAGTGTATCCACTTTGCCCTTATTGCCTCTGTTCTTTTCAAGACACTTGCTTTCTTACTTTATAAAGAAATCTACAGAAAAAAGCTCAGTCTTCAAAGTTGCATTTTGTGCTTCTCTTTATCCAACTCTCCATACAGCTCTCCAAACATTGTACTTTCTCCCACTGGATTGACAGAAGAATGTCACTCTAACAAATTCTATAAAGCTAAGTGTTTTAGACCCTCTGGAAAATGGAAAAAAAACTGAAACCCCTTCAGTTTACGACACTAGAGCATATTGTTGAGGAAAGTATGAAAGGACTTTTACCTTCAAGGACGCTGACGAGGGGTTGAACATTTCTGTCAGCACAGTTCTTGATGTTCACCTGATACATGAGAATGTACTGCTCGCCAATCGTCCTCTGAAACGAGAGACTGAGTTAGTTTCAAAGTGGAACAGACCACAGTGTGCCTAAGCAAGGTAGGCAATAATGCATTTAACACTACATGCTAAACGGTATTCAAAGGAAATACTATCTGCCACATAAGAAGCAATAGAATACAAAAACTCAGCTCTTAGTTGGCTACAGAAGTTTAAAAACGCATATCTACAATACCTGAATTTCAGTAACTGCCTTTGTCAGACTTGTTTTGATTGTGCAGTCATACTCCATGTGCACAGACAAGAAATCCATATATTCCTGAGTAGAAAACAAGAAGGGTATACTGATGAGTCTGTATCGATAACAAATACTCTTAGACAGGTGACCAAAAGGAAACCTAAACATATTCCAACATATCAATATATCTCCAAAATACTGTGTACTGCTGTACTGTGCAAAGACTCCTGAACACATTATTTAAAAACACTTTCTTGGGGTTAGTTGGTGGTAGTGCAAGGGAAGACTGATCGAGTGAGGGAAGAGAACCTTCGTAACTGTTCTAGAACTGATATAGGGCTGAAGAACAAGGAGTGTGAATTTATAGGGCACTATATTGGAAGGAGGAGGGGTGTCAGGCATGGTCTTCCTCCCAAACTTTAGTCACTCTATAACTCTGTATTATGATGATAACTGTAGATGTACTTATAAAACTCCATATAGAATCTGAATAAATAACACAAATAAAAACAGACAATTCCTGTTTTAGGAAAAACTGAACGACGACCACAAAAAACTGGGCTTCTTTGAAGAGTGGTGGAAAATTGCTACTTAGTGTATTAATATTATTGAGATTTATTGCAGTATTAGTGTTTTCATAATGAAAGTAAATTCATCCATTCAATATTTTAAGTTTAATTTCTCAGGTGTCTAAAACTTTTGCACAGTACTATGCATTTTATATATATTCCATTTTTATATGGGGATATTTTGGCCAGTCCCAAATTCTTACCGTGTACATAGGTCCTGTCTGGGACAGGGTGGCGACATCACTGGCTCTCATTCCAAGGGACACATGGCCACCTGAAATAACAGGTAACAGACATTACAGCATACTATAGATATCACAATGAAGACCAAATTTAAGATGGTCACCATCTCTTTTTAAATGACCTACTGCTGACCTTAAAGTCTTGCCATACCCTAAGATACTGCACGGTAAAACATGCAGTAAATGTTTTAAAACCTAAATTTTGTATATAATTTTATATATAATTCCTACGAACAAGATTAACATCTCTAAAGAGAGTAAAGAAAAGAATAATCATGTCATACAGTATATTCATCCACCAGTATAGCTTGCCTGGGTGATCCTCATGCTGCTAAATTCTGTGGGCCTTATTTTTGAGAAGTAAAGAGTTCTTATATAACTCCTTCATCCTTAATGGAACTCTTTATGACTCATTATGTATTAGTTGTGAAGTTGTTCCTCTGTGTTAACAAGTATGCAATATCTCTGAAGGTTGCTAATCATAAATACAATAATTTATTGCTATACAGTGCCATAATTATGTTTGTCAAGGCCAGTGCTCCATAAAACATGTAACTCCTGGGTATTTACAGACCACATTTATGAGTCTAATGGGTTCTGCAAAATAGCATATCATTTTAAACATTATACTGATAAAAACAGTTAAAACTTATTAAATCTTGAAGAAAACTGCAGCATTCCACTGCTGCTGGAAAAAAAACTTTTCCAGTTTTTGACTTTATTTGAGCATGCCTGTTGACTGGACCAAAAGAAATTTCCTAAAATGCTTTGGAAAAAAGTTTATTTTTTGTCTTCTACTTTTTGGAGATACAAGGTTTTGTTCCAACAGCAGTGATGGGCCTTACATGGGCCTCCCATTTCTTTCTCCCTTACATTATGTGTCCCAAAGTTTGTAGACACTTGTACGTCCAAACACATCCAACATTTGCTCTGAAATGAAGGGTATTAATAGAGAGTTTGTTCTGCCTTTGCTTCACTAACAACCTCCACTCCTCTGCTATGGTGGCCAAGAAGTACAAAACAAATGATCATTTCAGAAAACAAAATTACAAAAATAAAAACAAATTTACAAGACGTGAAACACTTTTACCAGTACCGAAACAAACTTTACAAACTGCGAATTCTGACAGAAAGGGTACGTGTAAGTGCTTTTTGCGGACTCTTGTCAATCAAACTGATCGCAGTGGTTTAGTGAGTGGAGTTTGGGATGGTGGCAGCTCTTAAGTATGTTTTGTCCATTTGTGGCACGCATTTTAGCAAGCTGGCACACTTTTGTTTTTCCTGTGGAAGGTCTTTAGAGTTTTTAAAAGAGCAGATGGAAGAAAGAGATGAACAGGCAACGTCTAAATCACTTGGGCTGTAAAAAGTGGACTGTTTTGCAAAAGCTCTCAGCCATTTTAAGCTAGCTAGCTGGTTATCCACTATAGCTAGCGTTACAGCCCACTTACTTTCCTTAACATTTCCAACTCTAAGTGGTTTACACGTCGCCTGTTCGTCTCTTTCTTCCACCCACTCTACCACCGCAAAACAGTTTGATTGACAAGGGTCCGCAACACACATCTTATTTGTCACATGTAAATTTGTTGTTGCTTTTGTAATTTTGTTTTCTTGAATGCGATTTTATTTCGTATGTAAATTTGTTTTGATTTTTGTAATTTTCTTTTCTGAAATGTTTGTTTTTGCACTTCTTGGCCACCATACGCTGCAAATACTTTATTCCAGATTTTGGAACTTTGTTGTGAGAAACTGATTGCATTCAACCATAACAGCTTTAGTGAAGTCAATTACTGATCTTAGGTAATTAGTATCATGAACATAATTTTTACCCATCCCAAAGATACTGGGGAGGGCTTCAGAATGCAGTTTCACTGGTCCACATCCCAATACTGGGCTTTATACCCCTCTAGCTCAGCAGGTCCTTAGCATCCGTTTGCTGTACCCCTATGGGTTGCAAGTTAGAACAGAAAATCTGGGCCATCTAGGGGTTCTTGAGGGCTGTTGAGAACCACTGCTGTAGCTGACACTTGGCATTGAAGATGGTGACTAATATATATCGCCCAGGCATCAAATATTGCCTTACCAAACATTCATGTCGACATGAAGGACAAAAAGGTTTATGTCTGATGTCACAGTTGTTGTTGTGTACATTGAAATAAGGTACTAGATACAAGCATGTTGTTGTGGTCGTGGTGTGTGGCTCCGTTTACTTGGTAGCTAGCTATCCATACAACAGGACTATAAAGGCCTACAGCACTTTCAAAAAAGCTTTTCAAAATTACTTGTTCTCTGGACTATAAAATAACCTTTAGGCTCATGTGCTGCTGTTCCAAAGAATCCCATCCTATTGGCTATAATGCGCAATTGTAAACCTGGGGCAGCAATAAGTTCACCTCTGTAAGTGCCAAAGTAACTGAATTTGCTAATTAGGAAGCATGTCTGGACAGGTTTGGATATGTTGTATTCCGATATGTCACTTAACATGTCTTTTTGCCCTCATTAAAATAGTGTATGCATTTTTAAGAATTAATGTTTGGGCATGGTTTAAATATCGGCTAAACAACAGCAAAGTTCATCAAACTTCAATGGGCAACATTTACACAAAATGCATTGTTCTCCTACCTTTAAACGAGTGATGGTAGAGTTTGTACACCTCTACATGGGACTGGAGAGCGTGTTGAAACTGTGATGAATCTCTGAGCTCATGTAGGTGGCTAAAGGTGATATATGAGTTGACCAGGTCTCCAAACTTGGCAAAGATGAAACCTGCATAGTCTTGAAAGACCTGTACCATGATTGGGTTCTCCCAGCCTCCATATCTGCTTCGAAGACCTTCTGGTAACGCAGAACGATGGAGCTCCAGCAAAGGCTGGACCCCTGACTCTGTCAGTTCCTTCACAAGGTTCCTGTAGCAGGCCACTGTGTCTTCATTGGGCTGGCTGGACTCACCTGTGGGGAGGATGTTTAACCAGGACAGGGGAACTTTGAAATGGGTCACCCCTCTGCTGTGGAGGTACTGGAAGTAGTCTCTGGACTCAGCTGGAAGAGGTTCTCTGCAGTCAAAGACATCATCAGCACCTAAAGCTCCTGATGCCAACGACTGACCAGCAAAAGGGTTTGTATGCAGATCCTGGATCAGCTGCTTGGTTAAAGGACCTGCTAAGAGCATGAAGTCCTGTGATTGTTCCCCATGACTACACCTGCAACAGAAACTCAACAGCCAAAGAAAGAGGACCGTCTTCAAGTCCCTCATCTTTGCCATGGTAGTGCTGCTCAGGAGAATTCTCTCAGAGCCTTTTATTCATGCACTCCCGGAGTCTGGAGGTAGATACAGCTTATCTATTTAATATTCATACCATATGCCAGGAT
>CM067480.1:28910122-28961133 GCA_034552555.1 Semaprochilodus insignis | reverse complement strand
GCCAGAGTGATAACAGCAGATAGACTATGGACTTAGATACATGGACGTTTTTGATAAGGTAATATGTTTGATAAAACAATTTTAACATTTTGCAAAAATAGACATGCATAAAACATGACTAAATGTATTCTTGTTACAGACAAAATGTTTCAGAACAATATGAATAACAAACAATGCTCATCTCACTTTAATTATTTAACCAGAACATTTTTTTCTTACTGTTATGTTCAGAAGACTGGCAAAGCACTGAAACCTAGCAAACTGTGTATTTTATTACTGTACTTCATCTTATCACTAAGTACACTTGATACCTTTGATTCTTTAATAAGCAGTTATTAAGTATTTTAAACTCATGTTGTTATACAACTCGTGTTGTTATACAACTCACTTATAAAAACATTTGCCCTGCAAATAACCCTAGAAATTGGTCGTTGCTTACGTTGACTTCCAACACCACACTTTATCAAAGCAATAAATTAAAGTTTATGCAATTAAACTCTGGAACGTGCATGTATCTTTAGTACACTATGGAGTGAGGAGATGGGGGATTACTATGACATATCATCTGAACAGCCTTAGTATTATTAACAATTTACAATATATAATTATTTGCTGATTTAAAACCATTTAAAAGAAAAATAGCTTTGAAAATGTGATGAAAAAAAATATTCAGAACAAACACAGCACTAATGTCTTCTTGGCTGCCACATTGTCCTGCCTGTCAGTTGAATTTTTGGAAGTAAATAACTCAATAATCTTTAAGCAGCACAGAAAAACTAGTTTGGTAGCTGTGGTGTTACTACAAGAATGACATGGTGTACAACATCAAGAAGTAAGGGTCAGTATGGCTGTGGATTAGACACATAAAGTTGTGCCGGTCAGTATGGCTGTGGATTAGACACATAGAGGAGTGAGTGACAGTATGGCTGTGGATTAGACACATAGAGGTGTGAGTGACAGTATGGCTGTGGATTAGACACAGAGGAGCGCACGTCAGTATGGCTGTGGATTGGGCACATAGAGGAATGAAAGTCAGTATGGTTGTGGATTTTACACGTAGAGGAGTGCAGGTTGGCATGGCTGTGGATCAGACACATAAAGGAGTGCATGTCAGTATGACTGTGGATTAGACGCATAGAGGAGTGCGAATCTATGTATGGCTGTGGATTAGGCACATAGAGGAATCAGGGTCAGTATGGCTGTGGATAAAACACATGGAGGAGGGCGAGTCAGCATGGCTGTGGATAGTACACATAGGGGAGTGCAGGTCGGCATCGCTGTGGATCAGATACGTAGAGGAATAAGGATCAGTATGACTGTGGATCAGATACGTAGAGGAATAAGGATCAGTATGACTATGGTTTAGACACAGAGGAATAAGGATCAGTATGACTATGGTTTAGACACAGAGGAATAAGGATCAGTATGGCTGTGGTTTAGACACATAGAGGAATAAGGATCAGTATGGCTGCGGTTTAGACACAGGGGTGTGTGAGTCAATATAGCTGTGGATTAGATACATAAAGGAGTGAGGGTCAGTATGGTTTATGGATTGAACACATATAGGAGTGGACTGAAATTTGGTGACCTGTCCTAAGCGAGTACAAGCAGTTTGGTGGCTGTTGGGTTTGAGTGGGAGCAAAAGTGAATGCGACTATATGGGAGAAACAAGGGATGACTAAAAAGACAAATGAGTGTGGGTCAGACCAACATTAAATTTGTCTTCGGGTGTCTGCCCTGGGATAGTGTTAGTGAAACAGAGACTTTCGGTAAAGCAGAAGTACGGTAGATGGGTGTGGTACTTCTGCATCCCATTCATTCCTAAAGGAAAAGCTGTCCAGACGTCCAGAAGCTCCCTGGCAAAATGTTCTTACATAAAGTGATGACGAATACACTGCCTGATATTTTAGACATAATTTTATGATCTTTCTGTTGTAGCCTTTTATACATGTGTTCTTGACTTTTGAGGTAGACAGAGATAACCTATTTCATAATCGTACTATACACCAGCATATGCCATGCATAGTTCCTCACTGCAGCCAGATTGATAACAGCAGATAGACTATGAACTTAGATACATGGATTTTTGATAAGGTAATATACTTTATAAAACAGAGTGTTATGAGATGTCACTACTTTAGAAGTAATAGCCCCCGTAAAGCAGCCAACTGGACAAGTGTATTGAAGGTCCCATGCGCATTCAACGACAACTCAGCGTGCTCTTCATTTATTAACTTCCACACATAATAAACATTCACACTGGCAAGAAAGAAAAGATCTATTCAGTTGAAGAATAACTCCTTTGACAAATAATGAACCTCAGGCAGTTACTCTATACACTTGGAACTAAGCTATTCAAGCATTCACAAGTCTGGGGCTGCAAAGCCACACAGCACTCTTGTAAAATGTCCTATCGCAGTTCAGTGGATCTCTCCCTTAAACAGGTAGTCCCCCATAACCAGGATCTGGCAAATACCATGCCTAACAATAGGCCTAACATATATACAGAACAAAAGATGGGTATCATATTTAGTCAACATAAACATGCGGTATATGCTAGTTCACTAGTCTTTTTTCTTGTGCCTGTGATTAAGCTTTGGATTTTGCACTTTATTTTAATAAGCTAATTTTACCTTTATTTAACCTTATTTTATTTTAATTATTTAATTTTTTTGCACTCACTTCTAATTAGCTAATTTTACTATATACTCCTGTTGGTTCTTATTAAATGTCTCTGTTACTTTTTAAAAGCACTTTATCTCTTTGGTTTTAATTTCCGGTTGTGTGCTTGTTTTTATACACATGTGGCCATGGAAGTAATTGGAACACCTGAATTCAATGGTTTGGATGGGTGAGTGAATACTTTTGGTGTTACTTAGTTTCATTACTTTTCACTCAAAGTATGGTGTAATCAAATGATTAGAACTGTCAAATATGAAGTGAAATATTCTCAGCTTCCTTATCTGGATGTGTTGAAGACGTGTGTCGTGTATTACAGAGTAAAGATGTGAGAAGTTTTGCAAGCTACAGCTGCCTGTACCACGTGCGATGATAATTCTCCACCCACCTTTTTTATGATGTTCTAGATAGATAGATAGATAGATAGATACTTTATTGATCCCGAAGGAAATTTAGCAGCCAGTAGCAGTTACACAATACAGCACAGTAATACAATACAAACAAGGGTTGTACAGTATGAACAAAAGTAAGTAAGTACCGGTTTAGCAAACATTATAACTATTAACTATAAACTATAAATGATACTGTCAGCTATAGATAAATATATCTCAATTATTACAATGAGGCAAGAGATATATACAAGAAAGTCTATTGACAACAATACAAATATCACTGTAGATGACCAGTAGAAAATATGTAAAAAATATGCATTGAGCTACCAGAGATAAAAAGGCAGTGCAATAACATTAATTAAATGTGCTAGAGGCACAGGTATCAGCATATAATGACAATAACGAATAAACATAATAAACAGGTGCATATATTGGTATTTAAGTAAAGTGACTAGAGTGTCCAGGAGTGCAGATGTACAGGATATACAGTAAAGTGTCAGTTGAAAAGCTAAATAAACCTATGATTTAACATAAGTGATTAAGTCCACATCCATCCTCTTCCCTCTTCTGGCCCTACTGGGAAGAGTTGAAGAGCCTGATGGCTCTCAGGATCTCCTGAGTCATAGAAAATCTACAGGAACTTCCTACAGATGTTACAGGACCCCAGCCTCCTCAGAAAGTAGAGCCAGCTCTGCCCCTTTCTGTACAGGATGTCTGTGTTGGCTGACCAGTCCAACCTATCAACCAGGTGCAGTCTGAGATACCTGTAGGTCTTAACCACCTCTACTTTAACTTAAGTACACAGTAAGTTCAGGCTGCACACAGGCCAATGCAGGCAGACACAAGGCTGGGTGTGATTTCTCACTGATTTTCTGTCTTTAACATCCAGGTATGCTTTTAGTCGCTTCTGTTGATTTTTGTCTGTTCTTATGTTTTAAAGGCATCCCATCTAAAATATTAATAAAATGCTGGTAGAAAACAGGGAACTAACTTAAATATGGAATTTATACTTAAGTTGGTAATGGGGAATTAGTAGTAAAGCATATGTACTACAGCATATGTGCTTTATTACCTTCTTAATGCTATATCATACTTAATTATGAAATAATATCTCTTATGTGAAAACCTGTTAAACTGGTGTAAGTCATGGCAGATTCTATTCATATTGTGGGAGTTATTTTCCCATTTGGTGTTTTTTATTCCAAACCCTGATCTGTCAGAGTAACAGTGTGTAGTGTGGTTGGTTAGTTTATCTGAAGAGCTGTATTCTATATTCAGTCCATTTAGAGCACTGCTGGAGAGAGACGCTAATGCAGACAGACATGAGGCTAAGTGTGATTTCTCACTGCTTTTCTGTCTTATTCATCTAGAACACCCTTCCAGTAAATGGTTCCCATGCCTCGTACCATCATCCAAGTTTCTTAAGTATTGCTTCCACGACGTAACCCAACACAGAGTAAGGATAGCCAGGACTTCCTCGCCTCACGCCGCATGCAAGGTGGACCAGTTATATATACACATGGATAAAATATGACTACATAAATTCTTGATATATAAAAAATGTTTATGAACAATATAAATGATTAAAGATGCTCATCTCACTTTATTTATATAATCAGAACAGTTTTTTCCTGCTGTTGTTGTGTTCACAAGACCGGCAAAGCATTGAAACCCATCAAACAGGTTTATTTTATTACTGTACTTAGTCTTATCAAAACACTTTACCCCAAAAAGACAAGCACTCATTTTTATTACGGCACACAGATGCGTATTAAATGATATCTTTGATTCTTTACTATATAGTTAGTGAGAATTTTAATGTCCGTTTAACAACTCGTGTCTGTAGTCACTATAAAAACACGTGCCCTGAAAATGACCCTAGACATCACTCGGCTTACAACACCACACTTTATTAACGCAATAAACAATTTACATTTATGCCATTCAGGTCTGGAAGGTACATGTATCTTTAGCACTCAGAGCGAAGGGAGATTACTGTGATATGAGGAAATGTAGGCACCACTGATCGAATAACATGTTTTACTAAATTTCAAAATGAAATTAAGTTCATATTCTCTACAGATATTATACTTCAGCATATTCTAATGCACAATTAAAGTGGAAAAATATGAAATGTGGCCTGTATAAAGAGAGATGGATAAAAACAAAGACAAACAGACGAGTGTAGGTCAGGACAACAATGAATTCATGCTCGGGCTCAGTGTATGTATAACGGTGTCTTTCAGTCGAGTAGAGTGGATGGGCATGTACTTTTCCACACCATTAATTTCTAATGGGGAAAAAAATCACAGTTTAATGAAGTTTTTTATAAAACTTTGGATCAGTATGCTGAAGCTGTATACAAGCACATCATTCCTGATCAGAATGAATATTCTGAGTGTGAACGCTGTTGATATCTTCAAAACTGCAGGATAAGTTAGCGGGATAAGTCAACACAACCTATATAACACTGTACTATGGATTATATAAGACTTGCACTTCAAATTACCCCCAACAAATTGCATGTCAAGGCCACGAAGTTGTCCAAAGTAGCTCCATTAGCTACTAATCTAGGATTCACTTAAGGTAACAAAAGTTAATCTATAACTACTGAACAGTGCTGCATTAGATGGACTGAAAATATTATTAATTAACATTTAACACCTTAACCAAGCTGCAATAACAGCAGTTTTGTATTGTGTTTTGCAAAGCAACATAAAACAATGCACTTACATATTCAGTATACAGTATGCAGAGTGTTTTTGCTTGGGCTGCTTTTTTAATACAGATCGGCCAATCAGAATAGACCGCAAGGTGCAAAAAGACAAAAATCGAAAGATAGGCCCATTTAGAACTGATGGATGAAATGACAATTAAAAAAATGTAATGTATTATGCATTAAGCCTATTATGAGTTTATACGGGCATAAACTCAAACAAATGTGAAAAGAAAAGAAAAGAAAAAAGAAAAAATGAAATGAAAAGAAAGAAAACAGAGCAAATATAAGTCATTTCAACAGAGATAAAGCATGACATAAGAAGACAACATTTCAAAACTGAACTTCAGAACAAAGTTTAAACAAACAACAACAAAATAAAAACACTCTAGAGATGACCTAGATGACACTGCATAATTTTGATATGATTTTTTCTCCACAGGAATTCAAGACCACATGTGTCTGACCACAGCCACAGCACTGCAGACTTCAGCACTCTGCCTCAAAACACCTGACGACTGGACAAGAGAAGACACTAATCTCTGCAGAGTTGGAAAGAATGCGGTTTTAAATAGTTGTTTTTGACTAGGCTCACTGTGCCTGAATTAACAGCCCATGAGAGCACATTTGTTGATAGCCCTACACACTGAACAGCTGCATTTGGAAAAACATGACTCAGAAGCAACATTAATGAGAGCTGAGGAAATACAACATTAAAAATTATACTGATGACAAAGACATGCGTCCTGAGATGAATCCACATCAGGCTAAAGAGAGCAAGATTAAAAACAAAATAATTATTTAAAAAGAAGTACGTGAACCCTTTATACTTTGCAGAGAAGCCTTTTCTTCTCTTATAATAAAGCAGCACAATTAAAATCCCCATATCTCTGTGACGATGCTTCGCTGAATTCACCAGATAGCTTCACGCGGTGACATTTAATTACACAAAGTGAGGAAAAATACAAACAAACAAATGACTGTATAAAGAAAATCAAGCGAGTTTAAAATATACTTCCAGTACAGGTACATATCAGAGTCTAGACCGCAAGGTCAAAGAACCCTCACCTATTAGTTCTACTCCCATTCACTTTGCCCCATACTACCCCTTTTCCTCCCTCTTATAAGTCAAGTGTATACCCCTTCTACACCTGGAACAAGCCATTCAGTTTAACAGAGGTGACTGGCTGACTTGGGTAAAAAGGTAAGTACCAACATATTCTAAAATCAAATGATCCTTCCTATCTTACTAATAAATATGATTATAGTTACAGTGCACACATCATTCACAACTGTTCTCTATTAAAGGTTACAGGTTTGACCTCACCGCTCCCCTGAGCTAGCCATGCGCCCTTCGGCATACTCAAGATGACATCAGCCTGCTTTGCCCCCTTTTTAGAGAATATGCTGGACCAGCAACAACAAGTAAGTATAACAGGTGAGCATAATTATAAACAAAACAAATGGTGATAAGCAATACCATTGACCTCATCACAACCTCATACAAGATATCTTCTTTCCATCTTCAAATGCAAAATTCACTTTTCTAGTAAGGACCTTAATTTTATGACATTTCAAACAAACAAAGGAAATCAAATCGTTCTTCACAGCCAAACTCCTTTATAGAAAGAGTGAAGATGGGATTGCATTGTGTTTTCTGTATTATTAACTATATATTAACTAAATTATGTTCATCAGCGCTCCAGATAAACTTTTTCTAGAATCATCCCAAAAATATATTGTCAGCTGTTCAAAATTGATAAATGACAGTCCAAATTAAAGCGCTCTGTTTACATTACATTTTTCTAAATTGTATATTACTGTATCCAGAAACACACCCACAACAGATAGCAATACAAAGAATACATGCTTAACACGCATGCGCACAAATGTATAGTCAAGGCATACAAATACTGTAGCTGCTTGCAAAGGTTTTCTCCTGGTACAGACAAGAACATGCTTCTACTGATGTTTAAGTGTTGATTGCTCGCCATTTCTGCCTCACACACAGTAGAAAAACTTAAATAAAATAAACATGAAATGTGGTAGAAAAATAATACATTATGAGTGTGAAGGTGAATTGGTACTCTTCATTTGCATGTATAGCTCCCAACGGGTCCAACAATATACCCTGGTTTGAACAGTAGATGTCACTATTATTCAAAACTTACACATACACATACACAAGGTTACAAATTCCAAATTCAGTATAATTAAAATGTTTTTTCAAATTTTGGTGAACTTTTAAACACCATATTCCAAATGTGTAAAACATAGGTATTGATACTATCTCAGTGGTAGTTTATTCTCTAGGANGAGGAATCATTCACATACGATCACTGTTTGCTTTCACGCTGAATGAGATTGCGGAAGCAGTGTCCTCATGTGGTGGTACTTCTGATCTTTCTCCTTGAGGATATTCTTCATATAGCAGAGAGAGGTGGCTCTGCAAATATTGCAAGTGGCCCTCTTTCAACAATTTCTGGAGCTATGGCCTACTCTGAGACAATCAAAGCACAAGCAAGCAACTCTGACAGAAATCACATTCACATTCAATGCGGGAGGCCCCACATGCATATCACACAGGTCAGTGCAGCGTTCTTCAGCTTCCATGGGATATGGGAGCAGAAGAGCCACCAGAGTGCGTCTGTTAACACAACAGCACTGGACACAGCGCCTCACCTAAGCTTGTGAGGTTGCTTACTGGACGCTAGAAGACTGGCAACATAGGTTAAGTCCACTGGTCCACTTAGAACTTAAACCCAACCTGACGCTTTCACAAAACTCAGGGTAAGGGGACTGCAGGGGACGAAGGCATGCATCAGTCATTGAAGGTTGGTCAAGCAAAGGTTATGGAAATGAGTTGAGTGGTAAATGTAAACATAGAATTGATCGGTGCCCCCTACATTTCCATTCTTGGTGACCATGTGCAGGGCCTCATGGACTTTATGTACCCCCACAATAATGGGATATTATTATTTTGATCGGGCCAAGGGTTGAGGAGCACTATGGAGAGAAGAATGGTGTGGCCTACACATTCCCCCAACATGAGCCCAATCGAGGCATTCTACCATCATGCTTCATTCATTCTCTGATAATTCACTTCGCCTGCCTTTAGGAACTTGTTAAAATAAGGCAGTGCATACTTCAGGGGCTACCCAATTAAGACCTATGTATGGAAAACACTGAGGTACCAATGAGCAGTCAAATAGCATTCTTCACTCATGCATGTTTTGTTAATTTCACCTTTTTAAAGCTTTTTGGTGGTTTGGTGTTTTTTAAAGGTGTTTTTCCCTCCATTAAGAGTACTTTATAGTGTGTTTTGTTATTAATTTATTTAGAAACCTAAATGCTGTAAGTCTTATTACTGTATGAATATATACAATTCTTTTAAAATATTAGTTTAAAGCCAACAGTATTTTGGATAAAGTAGTCTTTCATAACACAGGCTCTTAGTAGTCAAGCTAAGACAAACAGAACCAGACACACAGCATTTAACAATTCAGCTTCTAGAACAACACATTACCAAAAAGTCAGAAGGCAATAAATGCACGTTTCACCCACTAGATGGAGCCACAACAAACTCGAGACACAGCAGTCAGATTACTGACAGGAAAACCATTCAATTGTCAGTCTTGATAACTGCATTAAGCATGTCTATATGATCTAAATGTCGAAGTGAGGGCAATACCTTCCCTAATAATTAAGTACAAGTAGTTTCAGAAAATGTTTTGCACATACCATGACCAAGCCTCCTCCAGCATAGGCTCTGTTATGACCTCAAGGTAGTGAGTAAACTTCAAATACAACACATTTAAAAGACGTTCTTCGGAAGATGGTAACACCAATGTGTAAAAAAAGCCCTTTGAACACTGCATTTAGCCATCTAGCGTCTTTTGACCAATGTGGGTTAACACCTACTTGCCAAAACTAGTTCAAAACAGCCCGACAGTTTGAACGTGTGTTGACAAACTGAAAGAGCCAAGCTGACTTGCAGAGGAATGAGAAACACAGGTTTAACTGAACTGCGGATTTCCCAGGTGCTTGGCAAAGCCACCAAGCAAACAGCCTCTCAGAAGGAAAAAAAGCTGACTGCTTCTAGTAAGGTGAACAGTGTGGGTTACAAACAGACAGGACCGTACCCGTCCACAGCGAACAGAGTAATTCCTCAGTCTTATTCTTACCAAAAATCTTTCAGTAGTTCCATTTCTTACCACCCCACATTTTTCTTAGGGTGCTGTGGGATCAGTAACATGTGGCATTAAAACACTGAACCAGTGAAGAAGGGACAAAAGCATGAAGACCAGATAAATAAGAGCTGTAAGCTATTTTATTAAAACCAACCACAATAAAACGCTGTGCTATTTTATCTAGTACCACGCTGAAAGAATTAAACTGTGGACGGCACCAAAGAAACAACAAAACCAAAACATAACCATAAACATGAACTCAGCACTCTTAACACAAGAGATTAGACACAGCACATGTGTCAGGTCCATCACTAATGGTTCACTGATAAGGGGGCTAAGTCTGTAATGTTTTTTTTTTTTTTTTTGTTCATCATTAACTTTTAGCATAACAACAACTAGAACATTCATCAATAATGGGTATTTAGTCAAACTGGTAAAGTAGATATGTTTTTCTTTGTAGTTTGTATTAAGCTAGTATGACTTAAATACTGTACCCATTCACTTACAACTGGCACAGATCAGGCAGCAGTAGTGAAATCAAGAAATGTCATCTCCTCTCTCTTAAATAAGCTGCGAGTCCTAAATATATTACTCAAATACACAGATTATAGAACAGTTCACTGTCAGTTCACGTGACCAGAAAGAGTGAGATTTTACTCTGTCAGTCTCCTTCAGCTTCTTTCTCTCTCTTTCTTCTCCATCGCTAACCTCCCTCAGATCTGCTCCTTCTGCCTTGTCTGTCTCCATCAGCTTCTTTCTCTTACACTCTTCCAGTGTTCAGTAATACACTACATTGTTAAAGTGAGATTTACAAGAACTCAATGAGATCAATCTTCTTTAACTATATTGAATAAATATATTATATTCTGTCATCTGACTGGCCTGTGATAAAGCTGTCAACTGTTAATTCCCATAAACACGTTGAGAAACTGAGAGATATACAACTGTTATGACCAAAACTGTATGACCTTTTCACTGACATTAACTAACTGTAAACAGCAATGGAAACATTTAAGAGACCACCTCAAAATGATCAGTTTCTCTAGTTTTACAGTTTATGGTTTTGTGTTTGACCAAAATGAGCAGTTTTGTTTTATTCTATACACTACTGGAAACATGTCTCCCAAATTCCAGATTAAATATTGTATGTTAGATCTGTTTATTTAGAAAATGACTAATGACGCCTCCAGAAGCCTGTTTTTTGAACCATGCTCTTTGTGCATTTCACCCCAGCCACCGCTCGCCAGACTTTCTGTAGGTCACTTGGGGTCATCTTACGGTGGTTAAGTGACATTCGAATGAGGTGGCGCTCATCACGGTCAATAGAGAGTGGTTTTCGCCCTCTGCCAGTCCGTAGCTGTGTTGTCCTGTGTGCTGCTTGACCTTGTTCATATGAACCAGACACTCACTGTATCTGTGTATCTGTACATGTGGAGATACTGATTTAAGAAGAAACTGGAGTGGTCTCTAATTTATTTCCAGGGCTGTATGACATACACTGGTGTCTCTGTTTTCAAATACTGAAGATAGAATAAAACCCTTGAGAGTGAGTAAAACCAGAGACCCTCCCCAACTCTGATGTGATTGGCTTACAACTTAGGCAGTCTGATATGATTGGATGAGCCCGGATTTCTACTTCATGTTGCGTCATATGCAGCCCTGGGTTAGAGTAGCAACAGCGCCTCCCCCAGGTCGCACCCTGCTATCACAATGTGTTGTGAATGAGATGATTTGATAAAAGCAACATACATTTATTTGGGAAGGGGTGTAAATAACATTTAAGGGGGGGCTACAGGGCTAATAGCATTTACTGAGGTAAGCTAATGTTGGCATTTGCCGTCTTCGGTGATGGTCAACAGTGGTAAAGGTACCTCTCTGTATTTGCAGCACCAGTGAAGCTGGAATGGAAAACTCAAATGAGAAGCCAGACATTAAGAAGCTAACCTCAGCTTTATATCCACACACAGTACTGGACAGATTCCAGTGCTATAGAGAATATTTGTCTCACATTAAACGCAGAATAACCTGGCAATGTTTTTTTTTCATCAGATTGAAGCCATCAGTGCTGAGTGGGACTATACTGACTCTTTTTTTTCTACCAAAGGTTGTCTGAAAGTTTAACCGACAAAACTTTAATTTAGGAATTAAAGGGGAAGGTTTCCAAGTTACTATGTCTTGATCCTGGGTAAGATCACTGAAAGCTTAATTTTTAATTATTGCTCAGGAGTACATATTATTTAAGAGCGTCTGCAGTTTTTCCAGCCACTTTTACTAGTTCTTGTCAGTGGTGGACAAAAAATAAGCAGTTTTTCTGAAGTATTTCCATTTTGGATGACTTTTTACTTTAACTACTACATTTTAAAGTCAAATATCGTACTGTTTACTCCACTACATTATGCAAAATTTGTAGTTCCATTCAGCTTATGTGCGCATAAAAATGGATGCAATATAGCAAAGGAAAACTCACTTGTGAACCTGTGTTTAAAGTTTCTACGTCTTTAGTAAACTTAAACTTGTAACTGAGTGTCACGCTTCCGGGTTTCCCCTCCGCCTCTGATCTCCTGAACTCCAACTCCCAGAACCCACCACTTAATGATGTCATAGTCACGTCCGTCATCGCCCAATCGCGCCCCGTTTCGTCGTTCGTCATCGTCTGAGTATTCATTGTTCACAACTGCATCTCATTTAGTTTGTTTGCTTATAAGCTCCTGGTTCACACGCACCGATTGCGAAGTATTGCCACCTAGTGACCTTACTGAGCGTTCTACCTTGCTATTTCTGACTGTTGCACTGATTCTGACCTTGCTTGTTTATTGTTTACTCCTTCGTCTTTGGTTTTTGTTTGCCTTTCTTGTTGTCTTTTGGTCTCTTGCTTGTTTATTTTGGTTTCATGACTCTACCTGCTTCCTCTGGTATGTTTGCTTGGCTTCTCTTTTTTAGCTGTACTGCTAAATTGTTAATAAACCCTTGCTCTGCTTTTAGCTCAGCGTGCGTCAATTCCAGTTTATTTCTGACACGGAGTTGCCAAAACTAAACCAAAACATGTATTGTCTGCAAAAACATATTTTATAGTTCTACCTAACAGAAACTGTTCTCCTTTAGTGTTTTGTGCTTATGATCATTTGAATAAACATCAGTGTCACACTAATTAATGACCTTCTATTAAAAGACTGGTGGACTGAGAGACACTAGAGTAAACTGAGTTGATTAAGAGTCTTGTTCCAATGAACTGATAATAGGACATTAGAGTCATAATAAATCATGTTACTTTTACTCTCCATACTTAAATACATTTGAAGGTAAATACTTTAGTACATTTACTCTAGTGGAGATCTAAAGGGAGGAACTTCTACTTTTAGAGGGATATTTTACCTTGTGTGTCTCTACTTTAATTCAAGTGCATGGTTTGTGTACTTCATCCACCACTGGTTCTTCTAAAATCTCATGCACTGGAATAACCTGACTTGCAGTCCACCAGTTAGATACTGTTGCTTTTGTTCATTATGTATATGCATTTGGGGAAGGGATACGCCAAACCTGGGATGCTTGTGTAATGGGGTTACTTCTGCATTGTGTTGGAGTGGAATTGATGACACTGACACAGCAGGTTAACTGGATGGGGCATTTATCTTTTCCACCTACACGAAGTGCACAAAAGACGTTTTTAACAGGCTTCATTCACCTTTTCTCGCTTGGCCTCAGCTCCCCCTGTTAACAACGTGCACTTCGATTACAACAAAGCTGGTTCAATAAACGTGCTTTTTGCTTTACTCCCGTGACGGCTGTGAAAGCTCTGTCCATATCGAACTCGCTCTAGTAAATAAAAGTACTGTTTTATATGTTTCTCAACAGAAGAAAAAGAAAGAAATGACGTGGAAAAAAGAAACAATAACGTAAAGAAAGCTAAGGACATTTATAGAAAGAAATAATATTTGCATAAAATAATTCCACCCCTTCTCAGTCCTCAGTGAAGTGCTCCAACAACAAAAGCATTTGCAAATTTCAGAATAAAATTCCTGAAGAGAATAATATAGTGCAAAACCTAACACTGCTACTGCCAAAACCTAACACTGCCACATTTGCAAAAGAAGTGGTGGTACATACTGCACATCAAATGATTGTACACCCTCTGGCAACTTCATTAGGTACCCTTCCTTGTATCTGCCCTTCTTATCAGTTCCGCTTACCATACAGGTGCACTTTGTAATTCTACAGTCATAGACTTATTAATTGTAGGCTGTTAATTCCCTTTTACCCTGTTCTTCTAGGGTCAGGACCCCCATAGGACCCCCACAGAGCAGGCATTATGTGGGTGTTGGATCATTTTCAGCACTGGAGTGACACTGACGTGGTGGTGGTGTGTTTGTGTGTGTTGTGCTGGTGTGAGTGGATCACACACAGCAGTGCTGCTGGAGTTTTTAAACACCTCAGTGTCACTGCTGGGCTGAGAATCGTCCACCAACCAAAACTATTCGGCCAACAGCGTCCTGTGGACATTGTCCTGTGACCACTGATGAAGGACTAGAGAACAACCAACACAAACTGCAGCAGCAGATGTACTATCGTCTCTGACTTTACATCTACAAGGTGGACCAGCAAGGTAGGAGTGTCTAATAGAGTGGACAGCGAGTGGACACAGTTTTCAAACACTCCAGCAGCACTGCTGTGTCTGATCCACTCTGTATCCCACGTTGTGCGGTGCCCACAACGTTGTCACAACATTGAAATGTGCAGTAATTCCTCCGAAAGTTGTGACACATTATCTGAAAATGTTGTCAGCACATTGTCACAGCCTCCTAGAATCCTTCTGCCTGGAACAGCTAGTCATAACACTATATGGCAACGTTACTTAACAGTGATGTTGTGAGAACGTTGTGACAACCCTGTTGAGAGAACGTAAACAGCACAACCTTTTGACAACATTGTGACAACTCTGTGTGTTTGCTGGGACACTCACGCCGTCACCACCAAATCAGTGTCACTGCAGTGCTGCTCTGCAGAGTGATCTGCCACCCAAATAATACCTGCTCTGTGGTGGTCCTGTGGTGGTCCTGACCATAGAAGAACAGGGTGAAAGAGGCTAACAAAGTATCAGATGGACTACAGTCTGTAATTGTAAAATTACAAAGTGCCCTTATACGGTGGGTGGGGCTGATAAAATAGACGAGTTTAGATACGAGGAGGTGAATCTAAATATCTCTATATATTGGCCAAACCAAATGAGGCTTTATACCTAAATAAACCTGAAGAATGCATTAATAACATCAAAAACTGGATGGCTAACAATTTCCTTCAACTTAATCCAAACAAGACTGAGGTCCTGCTACTTGGACCCAATGCAGAGAGAACTAAACTCTCCCAATTTGTCCTGCATTTAGACAACCACACTATTACTCCAAGCTCCAGTCTAAAAAATCTAGGCGTCATCTTCAATACCAGTCTCTCTTTTGATGCACACGTTTGTAACTAGTTAAGACAGCATTCTTCCATCTGCGTAACATCGCTAAACTACTCAATATCTTATAACCCTAAAAGATGCATGCCTTTATAACCTCTAGGCTGGATTATTGTAACACCCTTTTAGCTGGATGCTCCAATAAGGCTCTACATAAGCTCCAGCTGGTCCAGAATGCAGCTGCTAGAGTCCTTACAGGAACAATAAAAATATGATCATATATCCCCAATATTGTCGTCATTACACTGGCTACCTGTTAAATTTCGTGTTGAGTACAAGATTCTACTCTTAACGTATAAATCATTAAATGGCCTTGCCCCACAGTATCTTCACAGTGAATTACTCCAGTCATACAAACCCACACGTGCACTCCACTCACAAAATAGCGGCCTGCTGACAGTCCCTAGAATTAGAAGAACCACAGCAGGTGGTCGAGCCTTTTCTTGTGTAGTCTCAAATCTGTAGAATCATCTCCTTTTCTCCATTCGGGACTCAGATACACTCTCTACATTTAAAACTAGATTCAAAACTTACTTGTTTGCACAAGTATTTGGCTGATGTCATCTGTTTACCACTACAATTTACTGTTTTCCTCTCTCCTGCCCTCTCATCTGTCTTCTCTATGAGCTGATCAATCCTGATGGATACCGCTGAGGAGCTACCAGCGCCGAGGAATTTTCTGCAGGATTCTCAGGATTACACGCACTCCTTCTCAGTCCTCCTAATCAGTCTCTCTCATTCTCTCTCTCGCTCTCTCTCTCTCAACCTCTCCGTCCTCCTAATCAGTCTCTCTCATTCTTTCTCTCACTCTCTCTCCACACTCCCTTTTTCTCTATGTTGAGCCCAGGAACGACATTTCTCCCGAGTGATCACAAGGGAGCCCCCACAGCTGCTAGAGTCACCAGAGAATCATCTCCAACATGGGTCTCCTGCCCTGGTTCTCCAGCTCGTCAACCGACATGACTACAACGACTACAATGACCACAATAGAGCCACCAGCATCTGGCTCTGATCATGAACTCTATCTCTCACTTAAACAGAGAACCTATGGGTTGGCTCTACCTTTGCAATTACTACCTCCTGGATAAATCAGAATGTATCTAATAGATATTCCAAGCTCCTTTTCCTGTTAGTTCTGGCTTTCTCTCCTCAACCGGGATCGACCTGAGGAGGAGGGGGTCCCCCCTCGAGCCTGGTTCCTCTTGAGGTTTCTTCCTTACTCTAAGGGAGTTTTTCCTTGCCACTGTTGCCTCTGGCTTGCTCACAGGGGGCTTGGACCCGGATTTCCTTTCCTACGTCTGTACATGGACTCAGTGTTTTCCTTTTCCTTTATATAAGCAGTTGCAACAAGGAAAATTTTGTTTTTGCTAGGATGTCCGTGACCCAGTCCGAGGACCTATGCTTGCCACAGAGAGAGTTTTTTTTCATCTATAGACTCATACTCTATATAATACAGGGCTCTGCACAAAGATTTGTTTATTAATTCATTAAAGCTTTATTTGAAATATTAAATACGATTATGGGTAAAGAAAAGTCAATATAAAGACTAATGTCAAAAGAAAGAGCAGGACATTTGAGAGCCATACAAACGTCAATGGCGGTTTACTACTTAACAGCAGACTGTTCTGACAGTATATTGTCATCACTCAACCTTGTCAGCCTCTTCAAACAGCTGAAAGGGTTTCGCTCTAAACTGACTTTGACATGACACGAGCGTGATTCATTTGGATAGTGACAATCATGGAAGAGGGTTGACATTTCCTCTGACAACTAAATTACAGCATGGCAAATTGGGCTGAATGTGCCTCGGATGACATTCATCTTAGCCCAGAAATAACAAGCAGCAGCCTCCCTTGTTAAGAGGAGCGAATATGGTGCTAGTTGCCGTGGAGGAGTTGTAAAATGAGTGGTTCTTGGAGAACAGGAGGGGAAAACAAAAAACAGAAAGGCAGAGGAACAACAGCTGCAGTATGGAAAGGTGCAATGACGTTTTTAGTACAACAGGCATTAATTGTTATCAGAAAGGAGAGAAAGGTGAAACACAGAAACACATCACGCTGTCACGCTGCTTACAGAAAAAGCCTCTCGTTTATGTCAAAGTTCAGCATCAGAGAGAAACAAGTTCTTTTAAAACCTCTCCTGATTTTTTCCCCTATTGTGTCCTTCACTGAATCCGGCTTAAATTATTAAAGGCACCGTAACGGGTGGGTTTAGGTTCCATGGGTGGAATTGGGGGCTGAAGTGGGTTTTCTCCTTACACACACTTGAGTGTCAAGTTGCAGAGAGATCACTATGAGGTAACTGGAGAGCTGCTGGAGAAGCAGGGGGCCTGGAACCATGTTTCTAAACTCTTACAACCCTGACTTGAAATCAAGTCTGCTGAGTTGCCAGTTTATCAGGTATGTGCTTGGCACCTTCTGCTCCACCTTGTAGGTATACAGTTAGAGACTACTGCTCATCTTTGTCCATGCAAAATCTGTATTAGCCATCTCAGCCCAGCAGTGTCCCCGGCAATAAGAGGTGAGATAAGAAACTGTGTGTGACTTCAAGATTGCCTCCCTCTATACATCATGCCAAATAGCAGGCTTGTGATTGGTCTTTTTGCATGTGAGTCGATTTTTCCATTTCCTGTTCTAGTAGGTGATTCTTGGCCTGGAATAGAGCCACTGCCACTGTTTCCCATTTCTAACAATCCTCTGATTAGCCTGCCACTGATATTTACGGCCAGTGACACATATAGGACTCATTTGGTCCTGTTCATTTGGTCGACTTCTCTATCACTTTGCAATTATGCTGATGGTTAATCTGGGTCTTTCCTGCAGCTCATGAAGTCATAACTAAGGGAAGAGCTCGCATAGCTGTATCAACCTAGATCACAGAGAAAAACTATTCCTGATTGGCCATTTGTCCACTTGCCATTTTCTGTTTTTCATCTAGAACTTAATCAAACAGTAGTAGTACTGTAATGCTTCCAGATTTAAACCCTTGCAGAGTTTAACGCTGGATGCTAGAGACGTACTCTCATTTTTCCCAGAAGGATAGTTTTCCTCTGTTCCAGTGAGGGCTCTAGTGATCTCAGTGATTGTCCCAGCCTTGAACTGCAATGTCTTTTTAGAGACAGTGTAAAATATAACTATGTAGCTCAAGACAAACCTGACACTGCATGTCTTCTGTGATTCATTTCTGCATGATGAAAAGAGTTGTTGATTCTACTGAAAACAAATGAACTAAAAAGTACAGACATGTTTTTTTAGTTCCCAGAAATCATCATGCCTTCACAGACGGTGCTAAGGGTTCACCACTGGTTGGTGTGCTAGATAAGACGGGCAATAATGTAGGTGCAAGGCTGATGTGCCTAATAAACTGGCAACTGTATATAATACTATGTAAGACAGCATTCATACTGATATAAAAAGTGGTCCTAAATCTGTGCTTCAGTTTCATAAACATGATGCCAAAGGCCAAAGAGAGAATCTTCCCCAAAACTTATACTCCTTTCTACCCTGATTCCAATAGACACTGCTACCAGTGATGGCACAGATTGCAATTTCTCTCCATAATGGCTTCTTCCCAGACCCAATTTACTGGCAGATACAAGATAATAAGATGATGTTCCTTTCCAATAGTGTACTGTATAGTTCCCTTCAATTTGCAGAGAAATGCAATCATTATGGATGAGGCTGCTCTGCAGCAGAACATCTCAAACACCATGAAGATGCACATGATATGAATCACGACACTGGAATACATATGAGATTGCACATGTAATCACAGCACAATCACAGAGCATCTACTTTTTCAACATTTTTCATTTGAATAGGACAATCGCTAAGTGTCGTCTCAGACAGAAGGCATGTACGCTTTCTTCCTGAAGCACTATACAGAATTCTGCAGAACAGAATAAGTAATTTAAAGTGTCCCACAGTGAGTCACTATTAGGTTTTACATACAAGCTTAGCATTTCTTACTTCCCTTTATATGTATTTCTATATTGAAGGCTCCATAAATGCTATACTGTAGATAAATAAACAGTATAAACAGTGTGTTTGACTGATTATACTAGTGAAAATGCTCTTTTCTAATTGAATACAGTGTTTTTCATTGGAAATTATATTGATAATTAACATTTCCCATGAATCCCATGTCTGTAAGAACCTTATCATGGCTATATCTATAAACATTTACAAAAATACAAGAGACATTATAACTATACTTATATTGCATTTTGCAAGTTTGGACCACACCCGAAACCGAGCAGGGGACAGAGGAGGGAACTATTAGAAGCCTGGACAGAAGTTCTGTGGCGGCTTACTGAGAAAGCCAAATCTTGTCCCAACCCACAGCAATCAACAGCAGTCATGGAAGAGCGGGAGAAGATGGGTGATTATAATTTGTAGGGCGTAGAATGTTGAGGGTGAGGAGTTGTGTTCACAAATGGTTTTCTCATAGGAGCAAACTCCATTATGGATTGTTCCTATAATGTTTGTTGTTCCATATTATTGTTCCATAATGCATAAGTACTTTTAATAAGACACTTCACTTCAGTGCCAAAGAAACTCATTATCCACAAGCTCCATACTACCATGGGGGCTTAGGGGGTTGTGGCCATGTCTACCCTGCTCCTGTGTTAGTCCATTCCTGTGCTGTGTGTTGGAGTAGCACTGGGTTTATTGAAGTGCCTGCTGAATAAAAGAGCATTGCCTGCATCTTTGATGTTGTCTGGTTCTTCTTTTACAACACAGAAACCCAGGAACTGCTTACTGATGTGTTATGAACAGTATTATAATACATTGTTGTAATAAATACATAATAAACATTGCAATAACTTGTAATAACATTTTATGATGTTGTATAAATGTTTATAGCCATAATACCCTATGGGCATCTTATAATAAATTATGGTTACTTTGTTCAGCATTACATATAAATATGGCATTGAAAGAAAGCATTGCTATTTAATTATCAACAAACTCTTTTAATAAGAAGAAGAATCATTGAAATATTTACATGAATTTCTGAATTGTAATTCTACTTTTGTTTTAAAGCGTGTGGAATTGAGAAGACATGTGCTAGGTTTGTGCAAGCCTCTGATGAGGATGAGTAAATCAAATCCACCTGAACATGAGAATATGACCTATTCATACGAAGTCGCATTCATGGTCACAAAAGTCTAAAACTTGTTTCTACAAAATAATAACTTTACAAGAGAAGGAAAAAACATATTTTACTTTTAATGCAAATCAATGGAACCAAACTTCTTTTTTCCAAGTAGTTTTGGCCCATTTCTCCATTCCTCGTTCATAATGAAATTTACCAACAATGTGAACATGTATTTTCAATCTAAAATAAATAAATAAACAACATAATGAAACAAAAAATGTACATACACCCTGACACCCTGTTAGCCTGTTAGCCTGTTAGCAATAGAAATTTTGTGGAAAAGCTTCCCAGTGGAGTGGAGGCTGTTATAGCCACAAAGGGTCAGCTCCATATTAATGCCCATGGTTTTGGGAACGGGATGTCCAACAAAGTGTCAGTCAGGTGTCCCAATTCTTCTGGCCACATATATAGTCTATATCTCCATGTTTAAGAGGATTTTTTTAGATGTGTATCTAGCGAAGAGAGATGAGCATTAGCCTCAAGTGTTTAATGTTTCATCTGCGGTTAAAATAAAATTAAGACAGGAGTAAATGTTAATCTGAGTCATGCAGTTTTAATGTTTCTAATTAACACAGAATGATCCCATTTACATATTTAGTGACAGTCTTTTTAGTTCTAAGTCCTGTATATGATCAAATCTAGGGGAATTGTTTTTGCATTAATCTCTTGTCCAGAAGGGTCATTTAGATGGAGCTGTAGAAGACGAAAGCGACCTATAGCCTAAATACTATATCTTCCTGGCTTCTTACTCAAGAGGGTTTATTTCCTTTACTATAATATTTCTGTCTGAAAGGACAGATGAGCACCAGGGCATAGAGTCAGTGTGATGTAAGGTTTTATGGGTGTTTCCTAATACTACACTACACTAAGCACTTGTTTCAGAAGATCGCTGAAAGATCTCTCTCTCTTTTCAAAATGCTTTTGTGCTAACCTGTCATAAATTCCGGCATTCTGCTTAGGGTCACTTCACAAATCAGGACTTCTCCATCAGCTGGATAACTTAAGCCAAAAGTGAGGACAGTCCTAATGGACAGGCATTGCACTGACCTTGGGTTTTTGTGGCAAACTGAGAAATACTGACCTGCGAAATACCACCTTGATCTGGAAAGGCCCATTTCAAACCCTCTGATGTAAACCTAAAGAATCAGGACAACACAGCAGGATCTACAGATAGAACAGGAGCCTGGCAGACACTTCATCAGAAGATAATAGGATATATGTGTCTTTGGCCGAATCTGACAATCAGAACATCGCAGGTAGCAAATCAAGTGTGACTCAGCTAGGGAACGACAGACAGCTTCAGTCAGAACAGTACAAAGAGGATCCGGAAATAACCTTGTTCAGTTGGTGTTCTCTTCAGTGGGTGCCACAAAATAAAGCGAACCTTTGGGTTAAACAACCCTGCCATTCCTGATGTGCAACATTAAGTACAAAGCATGTGAACTATTAGACTTGGAAGTCCAAGTTTAATTAAGGTTAAATAATCAAAGTTAGTTTAGAAGAGGTAATGAATGCAATGTCACAAACGGGTAATACAAGTGGACAGTTTCAAAGTAATTGAAGGCTGCAGACAAAGCAAATGAATAACATTTGGAACATTCCTTTCTCTGTTCTCCCTCCTTAAGTGCACAGCTCTTATTTAATTGCTTTAGTCATTTATGTGCAACAAGGCAAACAAGCTCAGGCTGTAACAGAAACCCAAAGTGTTTATAAATAGCTATTTATCCTACATTTGTGTCCATTACTAAAGTGCAATCAACGCAGCAAAATTGAACCGCAGCTTAGCTGCAAAAAATGTGATACTCTTCCATTTCCTCACATTGGTAAGATCAGTTTGCTCCAAATCAAATCATCTCAGTCAAAATGGAAAGCCTTGAACCTCTGCAGTTTCAGCAAATAGAAAGGTAAATAAATAAATAAATAAATAAATAAACTCATGTTCCCCTTTTTAGCCAATGTAATCACAGCTGATAACTCAGTAATGAAGATTCAGAGAAGGTCACAGGATGGAGAAATATGGCGTACAAGTCATCCCTCCAAACAGCTTTTGTGCAGGGAATAAACTATCCTCAACTCAAGGTGAGAATGGTTTGTCAAATGCTAATAGAAACAGAAAGCAGTGATTAGTAAATTCTGTTTGTATCAAATTGAAAACAGTACATGATATTTACCATATAAACGTCACCTTATGAATAATCTTCTTTTAATTGCTCTTTCCAAACTTGATGCCTGCAACATGTTCCAAAAAAGTTGTGTACCGTTGTGTCACATTTCCTTTAATGACCTTTAATAATCATTTCAAGTCTGAAGACACCAACTCACCCCGTTTTGAAAGCAGATTTTTTTGCCATTCTTCTGTTAGTCAAGTCTTTATTTATGCAACCAAGGCCTTTATTTTCACATTTTACACTACATAAAATGCCACATGTTTTCAACACCGAAAAGGCCTGGACTCCAAGCAGGCTGGTCTACATCCTGTGCTGTAGGTTGGTTGCAAGTGTAAAATAGATTTATCTGGGGAAGTCC
The DNA here is from genome assembly GCA_034552555.1 of Semaprochilodus insignis. Taxonomy (NCBI): domain Eukaryota; kingdom Metazoa; phylum Chordata; class Actinopteri; order Characiformes; family Prochilodontidae; genus Semaprochilodus; species Semaprochilodus insignis. Next base: position 28,938,015 of record CM067480.1, on the reverse strand, counting down.
CATGTGCACAGTAATAGCAGGCAGGCAGAATGAGAAGCAGATCCATATTCAAAAATCATTGACAAGCAGGGGTCAAAATAAAGAAGGGAAAACTGTCTTGTAAGTTAACAACACAGAGAACAAAACAAAGGGGCATATAGAAGCCAGTTAATGAATCCAGGATCACTTGCAGGTGTGCAAGTGGGCGGAGCCAGGGTGAGTCCAGGTAGAGTCTCTCCAGAACGGGGAGGCATGATAAGATTTCTCAGTCATGCTGTGTTAATCTGTAGAATCTATCTATCTATAGCTCTATCACTGTGCATTGGGTTGGGTTGGAACAAAAAATGTGAACCGTATGGACTTGACATCCATTGCTTCCATAAAAAATTGGAATGGTTGGATTTGACAGGCCAATACATGGTAAATCAGTTCATTTGAGATGATCTTAAGACCACAGAAGTCAACAGCAGTTCTAGATGCTTTTTACATCTTAGCTTCCATTTGCAGATGCAACAATGGGTGTTTATTGACAACTAACCTATGAGCCCATGTTGTGATATCCATCACAGAAGCATGCTGATCCCAGGTATTCAGTAGTAGTACCTGACCTTGTCCTTTATGCAGAGATTTCTCTGGATTCACTGTATCTGTTGATGATATTATGTACTGTAGAGGCTGAAATACCTAAAATCCTCAGAATCACTCATTGAGGAACTTCGTTGTTGAACTTTATGTTCACTGGCGCTTTATGAATTGAAGTTTTGGGCACAGTAGTGAACCTTCACCCATCCTCCCTCATAATCTTTTTATTCTCAGTTATGACTGCATCACCTGTTTAAGAGGAATGTCTTTTCATGTTTCACACTAGTCTTAAATTGCTCCGTCTCAACGTTTTTAGAACACGTTACTGGCATCAAACAGGACAAAATGAATTGAATAAATGACTGCTTTACTGTTTTTAATTTGCATTTTTCATACCATTCCAACTTTGTACATGCAAGATGGCTACTCCAGCTAATTCAAGACATGCTTAAGTGACCAGCTAGACATTTTCAGTTATCTCAATTTTGTTAAAATCGAGTTAGCAAGGCCCTTGAGCTTTGCTTCCAAAACCTTAAACCTATTATTCAGGCTACTGAGTTATTCTCTTCCCACAATAACATCTTATAAATGTCAAGAAATGTCTGTGTTAAAGGTGGTAGCACATTTTGTTCAGTGTAAAAGGCAGACTCTTTTCATGTTCTCTGAATGTATCCTAGTAAAGAGCACAATCTACAGTGGGGAAAATAAGTATTTGATACACTGCCAAAGTTTTCCCACCAACAAAGAATGGAGAGGTCTGTAATTTTTATTGTAGGTACACTTAAAAAAATCCAGAAAATCACATTGTATTATTTTTAAATAATTAATTTGCATTTTATTGGATGAAATAAGTATTTGATCACCTACCAACCAGCAAGAATTCAGGCTCTCACAGACCTGTTAGTTTTTCTTTAAGAAGCCCTCCTATTCTGCACTCATTACCTGTATTAATTGCACCTGTTTGAACTAGTTACCTGTATGAAAGATACCTGTCCACACACTCAATCAATCACACTCCAACCTCTCCACCATGGCCAAAGAGCTGTCTAAGGACACCAGGGACAACATTGTAGACCTGCACAAGGCTGGGATGGGGTACAGGACAATAGACAAGCAGCTTGGTGAGAAGGCAACAACTGTTGGCGCAATTATTAGAAAATGGAAGAAACACAAGATGACTGTCAGTCTTCCTCGATCTGGTGCTCCATGCAAGATCTCGCCTCGTGGGGTAAGGATGATTCTGAGAAGGGTCAGGAATCAGCCCAGAACTACACGGGAGGACCTGGTCACTGACATGAAGAGAGCTGGGACCACAGTCTCAAAGAGGACAATTAGTAACACACTACCCCGTCATGGTTTAAAATCCTGCAGGGCACGCAAGGTCCCTCTGCTCACACCAGCACCCATGTCCAGGCCCATTTGAAGTTCACCAGTGACCATCTGGATGATCCAGAGGAGGCATGGGAGAAGGTCATGTGGTCAGATGAGACCAAAATAGAGCTTTTTGGTATCAACTCCACTCACCGTGTTTGGAGGAAGAAGAAGGATGAGTATGACCCCAAGAACACCGTCCCAACCGTGAAGCATGGGGGTGGAAACATCATACTTTGGGGTGCTTTTCTGCAAAGTGGACAGGACGACTGCACCGTATTGAAGGGAGGATGGATGGGGTCATGTATCGCAAGATTTTGGCCAACAACCTCCTTCCCTCAGTAAGAGCATTGAAGATGGGTCATGGCTGGATCTTCCAGCATTACAATGACCCAAAACACACAGCCAGGGCAACTAAGGAGTGGTTCTGTAAGAAGCATTTCAAGGTCCTGGAGTGGCCTAGCCAGTCTCCAGACCTGAACCCAATAGAAAATCTTTGGAGGGAGCTGAAACTCAATGTTGCCCAGCGACAACCCCGAAACCTGAAAGATCTGGAGAAGATCTGTATGGAGGAGTGGGCAAAAATCCCTGCTGCAGTGTGTGCAAACTTGGTCAAGAACTACAGGAAACGTCTGACCTCTGTAATTGCAAACAAAGGTTTCTGTACCAAATATTAAGTTCTGTTAACTTGATTTATTGTATCAAATATTTATTTCATGCAAGAAAATGCAAATTAATTATTTAAAAATCATACAATGTGATTTTCTGGATTTTCTTTTAGATTCTGCCCCTCACAGCTGAAATGTACCTACAATAAAAATTACAGACCTCTCCATTGTTTGTAGGTGGGAAAACTTGTAAAATCGGCAGTGTATCAAATACTTAATTTCCCCACTGTACATATTCCTGCTGAAAGTTATTTGGTGTTCCCAAATACAGACCAGAAACACAGACACAACTAATCTAATGACCCAGCAGATTGGTGACTGCTGTATGAAACCTTGTAGAAAGAGTTACTAGGAGAGTCTGGAAAGAGTACTTCTCCTACAGCCCACATGCCTGATGCTACTTGTTCCCAACAACTCACTTTGACGTTAATCCACAACACCATAAACTAGCAATACAAAGACAATGCAGCACATCCTGTTCAGCCTAAACACTGCTCTGGATTACATTGTGCTTTCCTAGTATTGAAATGATTATTTCCTCCGAAAGTCCGGTCAAGTATATTAACACAGCTATTCGGTGTCACCATGTAAAGATTTTCTCTTTTGAAATCTGGAATCAATCAGGACAGATATCCCGGGAAAGCAATCAGTCAAAACTATAAATTAACCTTTTCAAAGAAAGATTGCATACAGAATGTCAAAGAATCATGTAATGATTTTGGCCTGGAGTTATAAAGTTCTCCTCCTTCCAATCTAACTTTCTATAAATTTCCATCTCTACTTTCCATTTCCTGTGGTCTGGCCTTCTAGCTTAAAACCACCCATAACTTCAGGCTAAGTTCTCAGAGTTCTCACCCTGAACATCAACCCAAATTCTCCCCTCCTACGGTCACAGTGTTTCTTTTTATACTACAACCGCATGTTCTCTGTAACATTTATAGTCTGCTGTAGATGCTTATGTTGCCGTTAAATCGCATTTAGCTGAATATCCATTAGCTTAAGGACTGCACATTTTGGAAAACCATTTTTTTCCCTTAATTTTATTTAAATAAATAAAATAGTTTGATATAGTGTATAAACAGTGTTAAAAGTTTCAAAATGTACCCTTCAGTTTACTGGTAATACAATCCATATTTGACACTAAGTTGCAAAAATATTTTTTTTATATTTTGAATAAACGGTTCTTGCAATGTCACAAAAAACAGCACATTGACATTTGCCAATCCATCCTTGCTGAAGGAATTAGGAGTGTTTCAATTTCAGTCCAGACTGCTTTTTGAAAGAGGGATAAAGAGAGGTTGGAACATGATGATATAAAAATCATCATGCTCATGGAAATCAAATGAATTGTGACAATCTTTTGGACATTGTGGTGGTCAAGATTCAGCTCAAGCCATAATTCAGAACTGAGAACAGCTCTATTAACAGCTCTTTTATTGAAACAGCAGCAGTATAGGCACATCCACAACATAGAACTCCAACTCACATACACACACAAGCCACAACCCCACCACAGAATAACACATATAGTGCATATGCACATATGCACAACAGATAAACAACATTCACAACATAAACTGTAATTTTTAATACAAGCCCTTTGAAACAACTCTTCCTGGCTGGCAGCACACCACATGGCCGTCGCCACAATTGTCAACCACACAAACATAAACCCTAACCCTAACCTTGGTGCTAATCCTAATCCTAGCGCTGTTGAGAATTGTCTACGTTTCACCATAAAGCTGCTTAATCATTTGAATATCTTTAGATCATCTATACGGGGTTCTAAACACAGTGGAACCTGAATCTCAGTATTCCCTGAAAGTAAGAATGAGAGACTTTAGGAGCGTGAAAGTATGTCTATATATTAATCTTTAAGTTGAACCTAAATGTTCACCCTACTTCTAGAAGACCTTGTCAAAGTCAACATTTTTACAAGTGGAGCCTAGCAATTTGCAAAGCACCCACCCTCTAGGTCTTCCGCCAAAGATTCTTACCAATGCCAACTGGCAGAGGGACTCTCTTAAATATTCCCCAAAAAGAGGTTCAAAACTCAGCAGAGGCGAGTTTCTTTAAAGCTCATGGAGTCTGCTCCTATATCCTACATACTCTGGTCACCTGATCAGCCTCCACTGAACAACCTGAGAATGAAGACACATCCATTGATAGCTTCAAACTGCACAGAGTGATAAAGAAGAATCATCTCTGGTCAGTGCATTTACTGGCAAGTCTGTTCTCTCCCAGTTGGCTGCACACCTTGCTAATGAGACTGTAAAACTTTACACAGCTCCACACTCACCAATCTAGATTCTTCCATCCAAGGTTGCTACAGGCACCAGACACAACAACTCCCTAACCAACGTTTACAGGCCTGAGTCTTCCCAGCTGCTTCGGACTAAATATTCAAAGTAATGGCAACAATTTTCCTGGACTGAGAGTGTTTCCTATCTCCAATAGGACAAACATGAAAAGAGGACCTAAGAATGCAATCGGCCCTTCAGTGATTAGCTCTGTGCTTGATCGATGGAGAGTTTTACCGGCCAGGGGCAACCATTTGCAATCTCACAGCCACAAAAACGATGTGTAGGATTTAAAAAAATCCAGAAAGAGCCTCTGAAGACGTTTCCTGTGGGATTCTTAATCAGTGTAAGTGATGCTATGGTGATAGTGGTAATCAGAGATCATGTATAATTCATACAGTGGGCTTTGGTATGTAAGGCAAATGTGGCAAGAGCGTGGCTGATGATGGACTCTTGCTTTTCAGAGCATCAGAGACAACACTGAAGAACTGCTTTTCTGTTATTTACTGCAGGTTATAAACTGATACAGGCATTTTGAGGAAGGTTGGACATTACAAAAACAATCACGTATCGTACAATAACAATTCCCAAACATGACACGGCTGTTTCTCCAGGGGAGCATTTTTGATATCGATAATACACCGAGAAGCTATCGTCAAATATGTTGCTGTCCGTTCCATACAAATGAAATCACTTCAGCTTCTGACCCTCAGAAAATATCTGATTGTTTTTCAGAAGACTCTCCTCGCACGTCTCTGCGCTGGCTGCTCTTTCGGCCAGGCCAGCCTCCAGCTGGCAGCATTCTTCCTGTATCATGTTCAGATTATTGAAGTGAAAATATTCCCCCTCCAGTTTGGAGCTCCGGTTCCACGTCCCACCCCACGCCATTCTTTTACAATAATGTTTTCATGCTCTTGCGTTTCAAGTGGGAAGAGTCGAGGCTCTTTCCTGGAAAGGGATTGTGTCAGCTATCCAGCACTGTAGCGATGGGGAAAACACATCTCAAGCAGAGCATCTTAGCTTTGGTTGACATGGATAGCAGAGCTAAAAGTACTGCAAGTGACTGTGAGAAGTGCATGCTATCAGGAGAGTTAAGTGGGAGGAGGAACTCTAATGAAACACTTAGCTCAAACGTCACTGCAGAATAAGCAGAATAAGGCTCAGGGCTCCAAAACCAAACATGAATCTATTAGGCGTGGGTGAAAAAATAAGTCCAACACAGAATCACAATGGTGAAAGAGGCACAATAGTGGACAAATAATATCAATACATGAAGAGCCACATATTGATATGTTATTATTTCATTATTTAATTATAGATATTATGATAACCAAAGATGTTCACACGGTCCCGGGAGTCAAGTCTCCAGCATATATGTACTGGAATCATTGCGGTTCAAGTCTTGAATCTTCAGCGGAGAAGTGTAATTTAGTCTTGTTATTAAACATAAGCAGTGCATTTTACAAAAGTACAGTTCCCAGTTTTAAATAACAGAAAAACTTTAAATCATGTCAAAACTGACATGCAGTTCTGTTTAAAGCAACATTATATTACGATTTTACCTTAAAAATAACAACTTCCAAAGCATTTTGATGGTACACTGACTTTTAAAAGGGGGAATAGTGTATCTGTTATTGCTACTCTGGGCCTGGAATGCCTGCTATAGCGTTATGTAAGTTATGAGAAATGGGCCCGAGATCTCTTGCGAGAACTGCGTAAACACTTCATGGCACCACATCACTCACCAACAACTGACAGTCTTCAACTAACTATAAGAAGAAGCGATCTCGGTATTCCTAACATGGACATCAGAGGACAGTGACTGAGTAAGAGTATAGACTAGAGCAAATTTCGGACTGGCTTTTACTCATTGGTGAGACAGCCAAAAGATAAAGTGTTGCAATACAGATGCTGACCTGGCCTTCTTCCTGTTGGATTAGTAAATCATAAATTATTAGCTGGTTTACTTGTCTTGTGTTGTTTTGCTTGCTTGCAGTTTGCTGACTCGCTAGTTTGTGATCAAGAGCTGGGTCAGCCCATATCGATAGAGACTTCTCAAGGTAATGTCAGCAAACTTGCTAGATAACACGCATTGTGTCAGTGCAGTGCAGTGGTTCCTTCATTTATGATGTTGTCTTTGTTGGTTTTGTGTCCATCAGCCTAGCAACAAATGTACATGTCCAGCTGTCCATTAGAGGAGCCAGGCTCAAAGTGTGATGTATTTACAGCAGTGGTGTAAATGCGAATTACTGCATTATTGCAACTGCAGGGGGACCCCATTGCTGGGCATTACTGGTCACCAGCAAAACCAGCTTATGTTGTGTTTTGGATGTTGGTAGGCTGGTTAGCAGTTTAACCAGGCTGAGGTTAAACCAGCTAAAACCAGCCAGTTAAACCAGCATATACCAGGCATAAACCAGCATAGAGCAGCTTAGACCAGCTTGAATGCATGTTTTAAATAACAGAAACAAAACAACTAAGTTAGTCTGCAGTTTGTATAGAACATACATAGCTAGCTAGCACAATAAACAACCCAGCTAAAACTTTAGTACGTTTTTAAGAAATGTGATCTGTTACTTACTACAACCTCAGACAGATTTGCAGACAACTTTAGCTAGTGTGCTTAGCACTGTAATTGCTATTCATACTACATACTGACCAACAATCTCAGGGTGTTTTGTCTCATTTCTTTAAACACTGTATTTACTACATACTACATGCACTTTGTTTTATCCATCAGACTGAAGGTTCTTCTATAATGAAAGGCCTGTTATTGAAGCCACGTTGAACCTGATGCTGCAGCAAGGTGCAGGAGGACAGCACTGTAGTAATGAGTGGACAAGTACAGAAAAACCGCCAGTGACATGTAAGGTGGGATATTAAACGTTTTGTTTAATGTAGTAGTGTTGGTGGTCCTACTTTAGTCAGTGTTCTTTGTGCTTTTTCTCTGTGTAAATTGTATGACTGCGAGTCTTGTATCTGAGTCACAGTTTGCTTGCAGGCAGCAAGTGTTTGACTAGGGAAGACAAATTCTCATTCAGACACGGACTATAAATGAATTGCTATTGCCTCCCTATCTGATGCATAGTGCACCAAAATATCGGTTTAATTAGCTTACATGATACATTACATTTCAAGCCTATATTTGACTTTAGTTTAGTGTTTCACCACATCGGTCACTAGACAGCCAAGTCATTTTCATGTAGATGGCATTCATGTGACCCGCAACAACGCCGCCCCCCTGACGCTTGGATTTGTGCTATAAATGCTCCAGACAGATTGACCAACTGGTATTGAGCAGAGCATGGGGTTGCACGCTCGTCATACAGTCTGGTGGAGCGTTCCGCAGTGCATCACTGACTACACTGATTTCGACTGTCTGCGATTAGCCTGTGCACTCACAGGGGAAGAGCATGACTGATGGTTGAAGCAGGAACAAATAGCCTTTGTTGATTGGGCTAACAGACTGCGAGATTCAGCCTATACCTCACACTTTCTTCACATTCAGTTATACAACACTCTTTTGCAGGCGGGTAACACATTAAATATTAGATTACTGCAAATTAATCACCTTGCTTTCATTAATAACATAGCAAAACAGTCTGGGACACCATGTGCCATACCCAAAGCAATTTGTGGACTAACTAAAACAAATTAAATGCATAAAATTACATAGAAATGTGCTGTATACTTATACAGTGGAGAGGAGGTGTGGTAAAGAGTTGTACAGTTACATTATACATCCACAACCCCATGCGCCATTTAAGATCTGATTCTAGTATGAACCTGGAACCTGTCCTGCTCTGTATATAGGGCAAAACAAGAGTCTCATCATCTTCTTATACTGATTGGTCCAGGCTAGGGTCGCGACTGCAGTAGGGAAAGTGGAAAGGCACAGACGGCCTCGTCCCCTGCTACTTCTTTCAGTTCATTCTGGGGGATCCCAAGCTGTTCCCAGGCCAGCTTGGAGATATAATCGCTCCAGCGGATCCAGGGGCGACGATGGAGATGGAGACAATGCACAACCTTGGAGATGAGTCCAACACCCGCACTGAACGAGCTTGAGTTAATGCTGAGAATGCACACACAGCTCTCACTCCGGGAGTGCACTGAACAAATGGCCCATAGTAGTGGCCCGGAACTTCATACTCCCGGAGGACCTCACACAGAATATCTCATGGAACATGGCCATAAGCTTTCTCCAAGTCCATAAAACACATATAGACTGGGTTGTCAAACTCCCATGCCCTCGCAACAATCTGCATGAGGCTAAAAAGCTGGTCCGTATTGTAATCCGCATTGTTCCTACTAGGGTCTAATACGGTCTTAAGTCAGATGAAACAACTGACTTTCGCCCCAAGGAGCTCTGGTATCAAGTACACTTCTAAATCTCCTTGTGTTTGGATATGATGTTCGTTATGGACAATCCATGACTAGCACAGAAGTCCAAAAACAATTCACCATGCATGTTTAGATTTGACAGTACATTCTTTCCAATCACCACCCTCCAGGTTTCCTAGTCATTACCAACATCAGCATAAAAGTCTCCCACCAAGATTATGGAGTCCGTAGTTGGAGCCCTTTCCCAGAACTCTAAACAATTGCTCCAAGAAGGGCGTATACTCTGAACTGTTGTTTGGTGCATAAGCACACATAACAGTCAGCATTATCCTCCCTGGAATTTTATTTCGCATTGAGGCGACCCTCTCTTCCAACTCCAAACACATGGCTGCCAGCTAGGGGCTTGTGAGCATGTCTAAAACTGCCCGGTGCCTCTCACCCTGTGTACTCCTGAGTAGGAGAGGGACCAACCCCTATCAAGGAGTTTGGTTCCAAAGCCAACATTATGCTTGGAGGTGAGCACAAGTATATCTAGTTGGTACCTCTCTACCTCACACACAAGCTCTGGCTCCTTCTCTCCATGTGCAGATTTGTTCTATGTGCCAAAGGCCAGTGTCTGCTGCAGCGGTCCATACTGCCAAGGACCTCACACATTGCNCTCACCCTGTGTACTCCTGAGTAGGAGAGGGACCAACCTCTATCAAGGAGTTTGGTTCCAAAGCCAACATTATGCCTGGAGGTGAGCACAAGTATATCTAGTTGGTACCTCTCTACCTCACACACAAGCTCTGGCTCCTTGTCCCCATGTGCGAATTTGTTCCATGTGCCAAAGGCCAGTGTCCGCTGCAGCGGTCCATACCGCCAAGGACCTCTTTGCCATCACTCATTGCCTACATGGCACTGAACTGTTTCCCCATGCTGAACTTTGCAGGTGGTGGGCCGACATGGTCCCCCCACACTGCCTTTTCTGATTTAACCCTGCCAGGTAACACGGGCTGCCCGACCACCCTTGCTGAAGAATACTGGCCCCTGGCATGGTAACCCTTTCCCGGGCAGGGAATATTCTGTATCCTGTTTTCATAAGGGATTTTAGATCGTGTTAGTCTGGGTCTTCACTCCAGACCTGTTTACCCTGGGACCGATCTAGGAAGGGCAAACAACAGGATGAGGTAAAAATCGACCTCGTTCTGGTTTCTGACATGTTTAAACCACATGCGGATAATCATTAGGAGCATTCTCTCGAAGGATGGGCTCCTAAACTGCCCAAGTCTGAAAACTCAGATTGCACTGATATTGCAGTTACCACATACCATTTATTTCATTCAGTGTGATGTAGTGTGACAAGAACAGGACTCTTAAAACAAAAATCTATGGTCATACATCTCCATCTAGTGGACAGCATAGGAAATGGAATTTTATTTACTGCCTGTGGAATATTTTAGAACACATATCTGTAGACATTAAAACACAAGACCAAATCTTTGTTCTGATTTATTTATATACTTGTGCAACATCATATTTACATATAAGTAATGTAATATGAACTGTGATGTAAAGCTAAAAGATTTTAAAAAGCGATAACCTAAAAAAAGATTATGCCCATCTAAAGGAGAATGTCATCGATTTTTCACAATGTCTCCACCACATTTATTTATTTAAAATTGGAAAAAGAATCTTCTGCAGAGTACTTCTAAATACAGAAGTGTTTGAATGAAACAAGATGAACAAATATTAATATTAATATTAAAGACTAGCAATTATGGCAGGACATTAACATTCAATTGAAGTAACATTCAAATACATCAAATGGCCGTGTAAGGAAACTATACAGTACAATTTGCTGAATCATTCCTATACAATGCTGAAACTGCACTAAATTTGCTGTGGAGACTAGGACTGTCTGAATTACATTCAGTTCAGTTGAATTCAACATTCTTTGTGGACTGCTTGGCTGTATGACTTATATCTCTCTACTATTGTCCGTTCAAAAAATGTTTTAAGCCAAAACTTTAAGTCAAAGCTATTATAAAACAACATTTCAGGAACCTCATGTAACAACTTTCTGTGAGGGAGCTTTCTTAGAGGCATTTAAGCTCTCCAGACATCTGGTTCCTATCACCACCACCACCACCACTGTGAACAATCCTGTGCCGACAGGTTTCTCTGAAATGGAGCATTTCACCTCAAAATACTCTAAATGCAGAAAAATCACTGAAATTTAACAACACATGAAATTAAGACACCGAACCACCTGAGCAGTTCGCTTTTTGACTCGAGAACGAAGACTGAATTACAAATTACATGCTGAATGACAGAATTTTTCAATCTTCAGATCTGAACGTTTTATCAGAACTTCTTCTCAAGGCCTATCTGCTCCGGCACGGGGTGTTTTGAATTCTTTTTTACTTTGATGAACTGGTAGGTGAGGAGGGCAACTACAATCACACCTACAATGGTGAGACTGAAGAGGACGTAGAGGCCCACTTCAGCATCTTTAGGAAACACCTCCAACCCCAGAAAATTCACCACCTCTGGAGGGTGGAGGGCGGAGGGTGAAGGAGTGGGAGAACTGAGAGGAAGTTCTGTAGTTCCTGTAGAAGGAAGTTCTGTAGTTCTTGTAGAAGGAAGTTCTTTAGTTCCTGTAGAAGGAAGTTCTGTAGTTCCTGTAGAAATAAAATGGTTGGTGTTGATGTAGTAGTTATTCTGAAGAAGACCTCAAATGTTCTGATGACACTTACCTTCAGGTTCAAGATTCTGACATTCGTGGGGTCCTTGGCTGGGATCTGGGAAGCCATTGCAGTTGACAACCGTAGAATAATATGTGACAGATTTCTTGGGTACACGTGGCAGAGAAGGGTCTGACCGATTAACATAGTATAAGCCAAATCTCTGAGAATACCCCATGTTCCACTCCAGATTGTCCATAAGTGCCCAAGCGGTGTAGCCACGTATGTCCACTTTGTCAATCAAACAAGCTAAAAGATGAAAACTAGTCTTATTAAAAAGCAATACTACAAACCAGTTACAGATGATTGTAAAATGTAGGCTGACATACTGCAACCTAGACACTAGAATGTACTTTAAGATGTTTTATTCCATAATTCAAGGTTTTGGGAGCATCAAGTTGCTATTAAAAGACGAATAGTATGCTGTAATAATTTATTTACAGATTATTAATATCTAAAATAATAATAAATAATAATAAGTATTATTATTATTTTCTAAAATAATAACTTGCCTATCAAATTCTCAATGGGTGCTCTTGCATGCACTTAATAATTCAATCATTATCAGATTTCTGAGAGTTATCTGAGATGTTATGAAATCCTAGAAATTTGATTTCGAAATCCAAGCTGGATTTTAGCTCAGTAATTGGATTTCTCAGTACTTGTATACTCTTACTTGAATTTCTTTTGGATTCTAGACTCATGTAGACCTAGAGTTTTTATATTATCTGATTACCCAGTGCATGTAATTATCTGATTACCCAGTGTATGTAAATGCAATGAATAGGTTACTGACAAGATCTGATTTTCTGCAGTTGTCGGATTATTAATTGCATGCAAACACTCTGTGTTATATAGCTTTCTCTATCATTATGGAATCCTCTACTGTTCTGATCGCTACTCCAAACAACATCTCTTCAATTTTACAGCTTTTATCAGTTTAAAACTTCTATGGTTAAATAGTAGTAACATCTTAGTAGAATCATGTACCACCAAACAAATGGATGTTATATTATTAAAACCATTCATTCTGAACTTATAACCAGTGATTACAAACTTTTGAACAATGGTGTTTTTTATATACTTCATATGCTTAGTTCAGTATCTTGCGAGGAAGTAACTGTACCTTTCATAGCCTGATTGATGTAATTTTCATAGTAGTGAATTCTGACCACGTCATTCAGATCAATAGGTCCTCTTTCAGAGACGCCATTCTCTGTAACATAAATGGGTGGATTTCCATACTCCTCCTTGATGTAGTTCAAAATTTTTCTAAATCCATATGGATACACTTTCAGCCAGTTGGATCCAGAGTCCAGCCACGTGCGGTCATGTATGGTTCCCACTCCCCTTTTGAAGACATAAGTAGAAAAGAAAATTTAAGAGAACTACTGAATTTTAGTTTCTATTTTTGTGCTCATCATTATATATCTGTAATTAGACAGTTACCTGTCCGTGTCATAGTTCTGGACTTCTATTGGAAAATCTATGTTAAAAGCCAAGACTGAGGTGTAATAATTGAGCCCAAAGAAATCATGAGTGCCTTTTATCCTTGTTATTTCTTCTGGGGTAAATTCCGGAAGACTGTAAAGACATGTTAGTTTAGCATGAAATTCAAACACGGATTTTCTGAATGCATCTTAAGATTGAAAACTTGTTTACCGTGATTTGGGAAGACCAGCAGCTAAGCTTCTTTCTCGTATTCTGTTCTTCATTAAATCGCTGTAATCTCCATTAAACACAGGATGAGCAAACCAGCCAATCTGGAACTACATTACAATAATTTTCAGAGCTTCAGAGCTTGAACAAAATATCACAGTTTAGTTTCAGACAGGTTTATACATTTGAGGTACAGGTATTGAGCAGAGGAACTAGTTCTTACATCCATAGAACGTCTGCCTGCATCAATATCCTCTTGTTTGTTGGGGTTTCTGGGAAATGACCAGTCTGAGTTTAACGTCATACCGATAATGCCACCCTGACTGGCGCGGTACTTGTCGTTGTATAAGTGCCAAGTCTCAGCATGCGCCTTAATGAGGTTGTGGGCGACAACATAGGGTGCCGTACCAGGCCGGGAGCCTATGCCTGAACAGAGCAAGAGTGCCTTTATTTACATCACCAAGCACATCAATCATTTATAATAGGTTCACTTAAACCCACACATGCAGTCTTCACAAACTGACAAAGTAAAAATCTGGGCTGGATTTGAAACCAGAATTAAGACTTTTAATTCCTACTGTACCTGGGGCAAAATTGCCGTACCCATATCCAAGGTTTGCAACAATGTAGGGCTCATTGAAAGTGATCCAAAACTTTACTCTGTCTCCCAGATTACTAAAGGCAACATCAGCATAGTCCTTGAAACTTTGAATGATTTTGTCATCCTCCCAGCCTCCAAAGTCCTGCAAAGCTTGAGGGAGATCCCAGTGATACAATGTTACCTGTTAGTGTGGAAGAGAGGAAAAGATCGTTTATGCCATACGTTTTTTGGAAAATGAGGGCAAAGTCGTTCTGTATGTATCCATCTTTGGGTTCTTAAAATTACAGATCAAGAGTGTATACTGTATATGTTCTCTCTGATGTTGCCGTGATGTTCTACTGTCACACACTGAGAGGGATAAAATCTGGACAGGTTCTAATGTAAACCATGCTTCAAAGGAATAACTCTGAGATTCACAAAATCAATAAGCACAGCAAACGTTTTAGTCCAATTATTTGTCAAATAGATCCATACCACAAGCTACATCTGTATTCAGTTAAACTCTCAAAACTCCTGTCTTATTACATCCCAGTGCTTATTAGCATGTAACTATATATGCTGCAATGCAAACAGGCTGAGCTATTCCTCAATTCTAAAGACGTGTGATTACTGTTTGGACTTGGTGTTGGCATTACCAGATTGATTTCTATTAATCTGGACACATTTGGAGGTGGTTTGAAATGAGATTCCACTCAAAATTTTACAGATGACGGACATGCTGGGATTTGATCCATAGTTAATGACTCCCTGGGATGGGTGAGTTACTGATTACCTGATAAAAATGTAATTGTAATCTAATCCAAAAATGATTATAATAATGTAATCTGATTTCTATCCATTACTTGTGGATCTTTTCAAATGATTGAAAAAGACAAGGGAAATAAAAATCAACAAGACTTTCACCAAAAAATATTATTATTTTCTTTTTGTTTTATGAAACAAATTATAGATTCTAGTTTTAGGTTTTAATGTATTTATTTAAGGTTTTAGTTTATTTTCTCTTTTTTGCCATTTGTACTTCTATTTGAAAATCCGTTATCCTAAAACTACAGAGAAGGTGAGATATAAAACTTTTACACTCAGATTAAAACTGTGAATTTTGCAGTTCCTTGAATTCAACAAATATGCAAATGCAAGTTAGCTAAAACCAACACTGTTGTCCTGGCACTGGTCAAAATTCGGTATCTTTCCAAACCAAAAGAACAATTTGGTGGACATGTTCTTTTGAGATCCTCCTCATCAACAGACATTAAGTAGAGATTGCACCTAAAATATTTAGTTACTGATCACATGTTACATAACTTCAGGAAATCAGTGCAGATCTCAGATGAATAACAGAGAACTGCTGTTAAAAATCAATTTTTTTAACCTCCCTGCCTCTCAAAATGAAAAACTCAAGTCTACAAGATTTCTGTGATTTATTAATAATTTAAAATGGCAAATTTAGATGAAAGGCGACAAGTTTGCATGTATGCAGAGCTACTGTATTTCTCCCGGTAATCATCCCTCTTTTTACAATGTACCTGTAATGTGATTACTGTATTTTGTTACTACTTAACCCTGCTGATGCCATTAACACATCAACCCATGCAGATGATGTTGGTGATGTTTGGACACACAGATCCACACAGTGTGGACAGTAATCTCATTTACATGCGATGCGAAAATCCAATTTGCCTGCAGTCTGAACATAACTGGTTATTAAATGAAATGAGTATGAATGTTGCTGCCAGATGCCGGAGACAATGTTTTATGGTGGGGGGCATGCAGGGCATGATAGTAACTTAGCCTTTATTTAGATTTGCCACTAATTTACCATCATTGATATTGCATATAAGAACTCAGAGGAGTGGGTTTGCTGCTCTTTTAGGATAGTAAATATTTTTTTTAAATACGTTTTTTATGTAATAAATTATCAGCAGTTTCAGTAGGGAATGTCTGAAAAATCATTAAAAAAAGGTACAGATATAGTACAGATATACATGTCATGCCTGCTGGCTCTCTTCTCACCGCCGATCTCCCGGACTCCATTTCCCATAACCCACCACCCAATGACGTCATTTTCACCTCTGCCATCTCCCAATCCCGTTCCGTTTTCTAGATCGGAGTCACCCGAGTACTGATCGCACCTGTAGTCTGTTTGTATATATACTCCTCTCTACCACTGACCCATTGCGAAGTATTGCCACTCTGTGCGTACCGAGCGGTTCTCTCTGTGATTATTCTTGTTTGCTACTCTGGTTTTGACGTTATTCTGATTCGCTGATTTACTCTTTTGTCCTTGCCCTTTTGGTACTTTTGCTGTTCTGATTGATTTGCCTGGTTTTCGACGTTCACTTGTTTCTTTACTCTGAATCTGTCTTGCCCTTCTGTTATGTCCGCCTTGCTCTTGTTGCTGCTGTGGTTGATTACAAATCTGTTAAATAAACCTCGTCTTGATTTAGCTCAGCACTTGTCACAATCTGTTTGTCCATCAACACAATACAGTACAGATATAGTTGGTCTGGTGACCAGTTAAGGTATTAAATTAATGTCACTATGCAGCTGAAATGAAGTTAATGTTTCATTCACCTGGGGCTGTATGTTAGCTGCCAAAAGTGCATCCACCAGTCGCTGATAATAGTTCAATCCGGCCTCGTTGATTTTTCTTGTAGTTCCATCAGGCAGAATTCTTGACCACGATAAGGAGAAACGGTAGTGGGTGACCCTGAGTTTTTTGAGCATTTCTACATCCTCGCTGATTCTGTTGTAGCTATCACAGGCAATATCCCCGTTGTCGTCATTTGCCACCTTTTGAGGCGTGTGTGCAAACGTATCCCAGATGCTTAAACCTTTCCCATCTGCTCTCCAGGCTCCCTCAATCTAAGGTTTGGAAACATGACAAAATACAGCAAAAATGAAGATGAAGCTTCTAAGTCCAAAAACATCATACAAGGGGGTACTAGCTTACCTGATAAGACGCTGAAGCTACACCCCATACAAATCCTTCAGGGAAGTGACCGTATATTTGCGCTTCCTCTTCAGGCAACGGGAAACCATTCTGACTAACCACTTGGTAGTAATAGTATGCACTGCTTTTCGGAGTCCTTGGCCGATTTGGGTACCTGAAGTCCACTTTGTGGAGTCCAAAGCCAACACGGAAGCCATCGACCCACTCAAAGGAGTCCAAGAGAGACCAAGCGGTGTACCCTTTAAGACGTACCCCATCTAAGTTTTGGGCTAAAATTGAAAAACAAAAAACACTTTCAACATGAAATCCATTCCTTACTGAACATGTATTACTTTTATGCAGTGCTTTTAAAAATACAGTAACAAAGTAGCAACATCACTGCACCTTTTAGAGCTTCATCAACGTAGGTCTTCAGGAAGAAGATTCTGTCTGTGTCTTCTATTGGCATGCCAACATCTGTAGAGACTCCATTCTCTGTTATGTAAATTTCAGGGTTCCCATACTCCTCTTTTATCCAGTTGAGAAGTCTTCTCAGTCCCCAGGCTACCGCCTTCAGTTCTGGTATTGCAGTATCATAATATTCTGGCACATTTTCTACTTTAATATCCTGATCATATTCATAAGACTGTGGATAAAGTGGAGGTGTTACATGACGTGCCATTTTGGTGGTGTAAGCATTGATGCAGAAGACATCTGCAGTGCCTTGGATGTAGGCTTTCTCCTCTTCTGTGAAAACTGGCAACCTGGACTCAGCTAAACCTTGAATTTCACTCTTGTTCCCCACCTGAAACTTCATGGCATCAGGATAGTCTCCGGTTTTAAAGATGGGATGTGCAAACCATCCAAGTTGGAACTGGAGTGCCCGGTCAGCAGCTGCCACCTCTCGAGGTTCGTTTACATCTAGAGGCTCAAACCAGTCAGTGTTCAGGCTAATGGAAACCAGCCCCCCTTGGGTTTTTCTGTATTTCTCATCATATGTGTGGTATGCCTTAGCATGAGCCTTTAAAAGGTTGTGTGCTATCCTATAAGGAGCATAGCCAGGATCCTTAATATTGGGGGGTATTTGTCCCAGTCCATAGCCTACCCAGGCAATTATATGGGGTTCATTGAAGGTCATCCAAAACTTCACTCTGTCTCCAAAGGTTTCATAGCAGAAGTCACAGTAGTCATTGAATAAGTCAATCATATCCACATTATCCCAGCCATTGATGTCTTGAAGAGCTTGAGGAAGGTCCCAGTGGTAAAGTGTCACCATTGGTGTAATATTATAAGCTAGGAGACGATCTATGAGTCTGTTGTAATAGTCAACTCCATTCTTGTTTACAGAAGGTCTACGACCATCAGGGAATATCCTGGGCCAGGATAAAGAGAACCTGTATGTTTTTACTTTTAGGGCTCTCAGCATGTAGAGATCTTCTTCAAACCTGTTGTAGCTGTCACAAGCTACGTCACCAGTATCACCGGTTGGGATGTTACCAGGCGTGTGGGTAAAAGTGTCCCACACACTAGGCCCTTTACCATCAGCATTCCAGCCACCTTCGATTTGATAAGCTGAGGACGAAACACCCCACTGGAAATCACCTGGAAACGTTCCGTAGTGATAAAGCTTCCTCTGAAAATTGGATTGAGGTGAGAACTTCTCCCAAACAACTTTTGACTTCGAGGGAACTTCAGACGGTGGCAGACTGGGAAGCTTTACATTTTCCTTCTTTTCACCAAAGATTTGTCTGAAAGGGATTGGCGTCGTGTCCTGAAAACCATTTCTTTCAATGACCTGAGAGTAGAAATAAGCCGAAGCTTTGGGTGTTCTGGGTCTATCAGGATTCTCAAAATTCACGTAATGCAGTCCAAATCTTTGACTGTAGCCCAAGGGACCCTCAAATCCATCTAATAGAGACTGTACTGTGAATCTCTGTACAGCAACACTGTCAATGTGGATGGCTGTAGGAACAGATTCAGCAAATTAGTTCAAACTGAATGCAATTAAGTGCCTACATCCTGTATTTTTATTGAAAAACAGCTTTTGTGTGTTTTTTGGACCCAATTTAAAAAATCCAGCTTTTGTCTATTTGTTTTACTGAGTCTTTAAGACAAAGTTGTCCGCGTTTTTCATTTTTTGAGATAATTTGAAAATGCCTGTTGTCCTTTATATTGTATCTAAATTTCATGATGAGCCGACCAAAAAAAGTCCAGTGTTTTTTTCCTCTCTTGTAAAGTTAACATTTGAGGTATACAAGGTTTTGTTTTCAACAGCAGTGGTATGTAATTGTTTTGATTGTCTGGCTTGTGCTATGTCACTTTCAAAAAGCAGCCCAAGCTGAAACACTTCCAATAACTTCAGCATGAATCAGTGGGGCTAAGCTGCTGTCAGCTGGAGAGGTAGAATTTTGAACAACCTTTAATAATTTGCACATTTTGTTGATATTTTAAGTGAAAAAAACACGTTCTCTACAGAGCACACGTCAATATGGTATTTTTTCTGCTTATTTTATTACACGCTTTCAGTTTATTTGCTGAAGTTAACATAACATTTGCACAGGCCATATTTTGGTTTTTTTTCTAATATGTTCAGTTCACATCTACAAAGGTGTTCTCTGTAGAGCATGTGGTAACTTGTTTTAATTTGACCAAATCCACCCATTTTTTATGTAGTTGTATATAAATGTCTGGTCAATTAAAACCAGGTTGTTTTGCAGCCTAATTTTCATTTATGGACTATGTGGACCGAGGAGCATATGGCATATTTTGAAACATCAACAATGTCTACATATTATAGACTCATATTTTTAAAAAATGAGAATAAAATTTTAATTAGAAATTTGAATCAATTTTATCAGAAATAGGCCCTTTCGGAATATTCGGATATGTATTTACAGGATACATGCATTCACATAACTCGGATTGATCTTTATCAGCTAACCAGCTTCACATATATTAAAACCTTGCGGCCTAAATGTTAGTGATGAAGGTTTTTTGTTAGAATGGCAATGCATGTTCACTTAAAATATCCATCTTATTGGCCTTGATAATTACCTTTCATTGCCTCATTGATGTATGTCCTAAGGAAGTCCACACGCTGAGTGTCATCGAGCACATTGCTGTTGTAGTCGGTTGGCATTCCGTTTCCAGTGATGTAAATGGGCACGTTGGTCAGTGATGTGTACTCTGCAGCAATATAATTCAGCAAACGGCGAAGCCCCCATGGGACAGACTGGATTTGGTTTGATGCTGTGGTAGGCCAGGTTGGGTCTATATGACTTTGAAAGTTCCCAACGCTCTCTGGTCCAGAGACACATTTGCCCGGGCTATCAGTGATAAGACGAGAAGTGTAGTGATTCAGCCCAAAGAAGTCAGCCGTGCCCTTGATCATCGATTGCTCTTCCTTCGTAAAGACTGGGAGCTTTGCCAGCTCTTCGCCACATTCATTTTTCTTTTTCTCAATCTGATTTTTTAGCACTGCAGAGTAATCTCCATCTACAAATATGGGATGAGCAAACCATCCCAGCATGAAGGTCAGGTAGCGCTCTGCAGCCTGTATGTCCTCGGGACGATCAGGGTTCTGAGGTTCGGCCCAGTCTGAGTTGAGAGCAATGCCCACTTTACCACCTTGCTGCTTCCTGTATTTATCATTGTAGACATGCCAGGCCTCTGCATGGGATTTTATGATGTTGTGTGTCACCTGAGATCCAAAACAGGTAGATAATATTATGTAGTGCTAAAATGTTTACAGCTACAGCCTTAAGTTTTAGAAACAATCTGTGAAACATACCTGATAAGAAGCCACAATGGGGTCCTTAATACCTGGAGGATGTTGCCCTGTACCATACCCAAAGTTGCTAACAACCCAGGGACTGCCAAAAGTGTTCCAGGTCTTCACTCTGTTTCCGTATCTGAAGAAGCAAAAATCAGCATACTCTTTAAATGCTGCTACAATGGAGTCATTGGTCCAACCTCCATGGTCCTGCAGGGCTTGTGGCAGATCCCAGTGGTACAGAGTGACTGTAGGCTCTATTCCTGATTGCAGAAGTGTGTCAATCAGCTTGTCATAATACAGTGCACCTTGTTCGAGCAGGCTTTCTTTCTGACCAGTCGGGAAAATACGAGCCCAAGAAATGGAGAACTGATAATTGGGGGAGAGCATGCCTCTAAGCAAGTACACATCATAGTCCACCTTATGGTAACCATCACACGCCACATCCGCAGTCTGCTTGTCAACGACATGGCCTTCATGGCCAAAGCGATCCCAGATAGTCTCCCCTTTCCCATGTTCAGCCCATCCGCCCTCCACTTTGAAAGACTCAGAGGAGGCTGCCCATTGAAATCCATCTGGGAATGAACCAACGAGGAAGTGATCTCTGTCAGATGGGCTTTCAGTTCTGAATTTCTCCCAGACCGTCTGATAAGAGAGAGCAGATGTACTTCGCTGCTTGCCATCAGCCTTTGCATCTTCAGTCTGCACACTGTACAGTTTAAAGAATAAAAGTCAGTTTGACTCAAAAGCATTAAATGTAACACTGTGGTGGAAATATTGTTCTGTTTTTGGCTTTACCTTGCATCTCCTTGATCAAGATTTCCCAACAAGTCAGTTATATCACAGCCCATGAGACGAACCTCTGTCTTTCTTAAAGCTGAAAATTCAAATCATTTAGTTCAGTATTGAACGGACATCAGAGACCTCATTTCATGTACTACATTTCCAATTAAAATGACCATTAAGGTAAAAATATGTAATACTGTCAAGCATGTAAAATTCTGCACTCCAAATTCTAAATAGTGAAGAGATGTTAGGTAAACGCTAGCTAGATTCCCTTATTCCATTTTTATGATAGTAGCTAGGAATAGGAGTGAGTAATGTTGCAAAGTTTGGATGTTAGAATTAATTGAGCTAATAACTGCATTTATAAACTGAATCAATTTAGAGTCGAACTTGTGGATTCTGTCATTTGTTTTTTTCACCCTGCCTGTTTGCTAGGTAAACAGCAGTGGCCTGTCTGCTCCTACAGTCCTACTGTCAGTCGTTACTGTTAGCCAGTACTAGTCAGGATCATTTCATTAGTTGTGGTTTAAATACTTGCTACCTTTGTAATCTGCTGCACATGGACAACAGAGTATTAATGTCTTAGCTGAAGTTCAGTGCTTACCTGTTCAGAAGACAATTAACCATCTCGGCATCAATCTTATTTAATCACAGACAATTTATTTTCTCCTGCCTCACAAAGTAATCAGACATTTCTTTCTCTGCCACACAAAACACTGAATGCTTCTCATAAACTTATAGATTATTACTCATATACTTAATAGATCATCACTGTAGGTTTTCAGAAGGAGCTACTGACGTTCAAGGTCTTTCATTGTGATAAACTCCTAACAGTAGTCACTGGTTTCACTGGTAAGTTATGTTTTATTTAGAGTTGAGTTTCATTTAGACTTTCAGGTCTGTTTCTTATAGCTAGTCTCATACAGCTGGTTCATCTTGAGGTTTCTTCCACTTATGCTGAGGGAGTTTTTCCTTATCACTGTCTTCTAAGCTGTCTCCATCTTTCAACTGCATCCCCAATAATTACTGGCATTTTACCACATCTCTGGTCATATTTTGGCAGGTATCGTCTCAAGGTTGTGATTTTGATATTGTGACAAAACTACCTGACAATTTGTTTCATATCTGGTCAAATGATACTGGGAAGTGGGCATTGGGTGGGATCACAGGCCAAAACACAAACATACTTCCTGCTTCGGAATGGAAATTTCAAAGGAGACCATACTGGAGAAGCCAGTGTGTAAACTCAGCATGTTTCTTTAATCTCTGATGACGTATCATGCCCAGTTAATTCTATAGCACAGTTAAATATTGTTGCTTTAAGTAAAAGGTTGTTTGTCTGTGTGAAACAAAAAAATTACACAGATGTCTCAACAACTAAATATAATCAAGACCTTCAGTATTTAGTGTATCCACTTTGCCCTTATTGCCTCTGTTCTTTTCAAGACACTTGCTTTCTTACTTTATAAAGAAATCTACAGAAAAAAGCTCAGTCTTCAAAGTTGCATTTTGTGCTTCTCTTTATCCAACTCTCCATACAGCTCTCCAAACATTGTACTTTCTCCCACTGGATTGACAGAAGAATGTCACTCTAACAAATTCTATAAAGCTAAGTGTTTTAGACCCTCTGGAAAATGGAAAAAAAACTGAAACCCCTTCAGTTTACGACACTAGAGCATATTGTTGAGGAAAGTATGAAAGGACTTTTACCTTCAAGGACGCTGACGAGGGGTTGAACATTTCTGTCAGCACAGTTCTTGATGTTCACCTGATACATGAGAATGTACTGCTCGCCAATCGTCCTCTGAAACGAGAGACTGAGTTAGTTTCAAAGTGGAACAGACCACAGTGTGCCTAAGCAAGGTAGGCAATAATGCATTTAACACTACATGCTAAACGGTATTCAAAGGAAATACTATCTGCCACATAAGAAGCAATAGAATACAAAAACTCAGCTCTTAGTTGGCTACAGAAGTTTAAAAACGCATATCTACAATACCTGAATTTCAGTAACTGCCTTTGTCAGACTTGTTTTGATTGTGCAGTCATACTCCATGTGCACAGACAAGAAATCCATATATTCCTGAGTAGAAAACAAGAAGGGTATACTGATGAGTCTGTATCGATAACAAATACTCTTAGACAGGTGACCAAAAGGAAACCTAAACATATTCCAACATATCAATATATCTCCAAAATACTGTGTACTGCTGTACTGTGCAAAGACTCCTGAACACATTATTTAAAAACACTTTCTTGGGGTTAGTTGGTGGTAGTGCAAGGGAAGACTGATCGAGTGAGGGAAGAGAACCTTCGTAACTGTTCTAGAACTGATATAGGGCTGAAGAACAAGGAGTGTGAATTTATAGGGCACTATATTGGAAGGAGGAGGGGTGTCAGGCATGGTCTTCCTCCCAAACTTTAGTCACTCTATAACTCTGTATTATGATGATAACTGTAGATGTACTTATAAAACTCCATATAGAATCTGAATAAATAACACAAATAAAAACAGACAATTCCTGTTTTAGGAAAAACTGAACGACGACCACAAAAAACTGGGCTTCTTTGAAGAGTGGTGGAAAATTGCTACTTAGTGTATTAATATTATTGAGATTTATTGCAGTATTAGTGTTTTCATAATGAAAGTAAATTCATCCATTCAATATTTTAAGTTTAATTTCTCAGGTGTCTAAAACTTTTGCACAGTACTATGCATTTTATATATATTCCATTTTTATATGGGGATATTTTGGCCAGTCCCAAATTCTTACCGTGTACATAGGTCCTGTCTGGGACAGGGTGGCGACATCACTGGCTCTCATTCCAAGGGACACATGGCCACCTGAAATAACAGGTAACAGACATTACAGCATACTATAGATATCACAATGAAGACCAAATTTAAGATGGTCACCATCTCTTTTTAAATGACCTACTGCTGACCTTAAAGTCTTGCCATACCCTAAGATACTGCACGGTAAAACATGCAGTAAATGTTTTAAAACCTAAATTTTGTATATAATTTTATATATAATTCCTACGAACAAGATTAACATCTCTAAAGAGAGTAAAGAAAAGAATAATCATGTCATACAGTATATTCATCCACCAGTATAGCTTGCCTGGGTGATCCTCATGCTGCTAAATTCTGTGGGCCTTATTTTTGAGAAGTAAAGAGTTCTTATATAACTCCTTCATCCTTAATGGAACTCTTTATGACTCATTATGTATTAGTTGTGAAGTTGTTCCTCTGTGTTAACAAGTATGCAATATCTCTGAAGGTTGCTAATCATAAATACAATAATTTATTGCTATACAGTGCCATAATTATGTTTGTCAAGGCCAGTGCTCCATAAAACATGTAACTCCTGGGTATTTACAGACCACATTTATGAGTCTAATGGGTTCTGCAAAATAGCATATCATTTTAAACATTATACTGATAAAAACAGTTAAAACTTATTAAATCTTGAAGAAAACTGCAGCATTCCACTGCTGCTGGAAAAAAAACTTTTCCAGTTTTTGACTTTATTTGAGCATGCCTGTTGACTGGACCAAAAGAAATTTCCTAAAATGCTTTGGAAAAAAGTTTATTTTTTGTCTTCTACTTTTTGGAGATACAAGGTTTTGTTCCAACAGCAGTGATGGGCCTTACATGGGCCTCCCATTTCTTTCTCCCTTACATTATGTGTCCCAAAGTTTGTAGACACTTGTACGTCCAAACACATCCAACATTTGCTCTGAAATGAAGGGTATTAATAGAGAGTTTGTTCTGCCTTTGCTTCACTAACAACCTCCACTCCTCTGCTATGGTGGCCAAGAAGTACAAAACAAATGATCATTTCAGAAAACAAAATTACAAAAATAAAAACAAATTTACAAGACGTGAAACACTTTTACCAGTACCGAAACAAACTTTACAAACTGCGAATTCTGACAGAAAGGGTACGTGTAAGTGCTTTTTGCGGACTCTTGTCAATCAAACTGATCGCAGTGGTTTAGTGAGTGGAGTTTGGGATGGTGGCAGCTCTTAAGTATGTTTTGTCCATTTGTGGCACGCATTTTAGCAAGCTGGCACACTTTTGTTTTTCCTGTGGAAGGTCTTTAGAGTTTTTAAAAGAGCAGATGGAAGAAAGAGATGAACAGGCAACGTCTAAATCACTTGGGCTGTAAAAAGTGGACTGTTTTGCAAAAGCTCTCAGCCATTTTAAGCTAGCTAGCTGGTTATCCACTATAGCTAGCGTTACAGCCCACTTACTTTCCTTAACATTTCCAACTCTAAGTGGTTTACACGTCGCCTGTTCGTCTCTTTCTTCCACCCACTCTACCACCGCAAAACAGTTTGATTGACAAGGGTCCGCAACACACATCTTATTTGTCACATGTAAATTTGTTGTTGCTTTTGTAATTTTGTTTTCTTGAATGCGATTTTATTTCGTATGTAAATTTGTTTTGATTTTTGTAATTTTCTTTTCTGAAATGTTTGTTTTTGCACTTCTTGGCCACCATACGCTGCAAATACTTTATTCCAGATTTTGGAACTTTGTTGTGAGAAACTGATTGCATTCAACCATAACAGCTTTAGTGAAGTCAATTACTGATCTTAGGTAATTAGTATCATGAACATAATTTTTACCCATCCCAAAGATACTGGGGAGGGCTTCAGAATGCAGTTTCACTGGTCCACATCCCAATACTGGGCTTTATACCCCTCTAGCTCAGCAGGTCCTTAGCATCCGTTTGCTGTACCCCTATGGGTTGCAAGTTAGAACAGAAAATCTGGGCCATCTAGGGGTTCTTGAGGGCTGTTGAGAACCACTGCTGTAGCTGACACTTGGCATTGAAGATGGTGACTAATATATATCGCCCAGGCATCAAATATTGCCTTACCAAACATTCATGTCGACATGAAGGACAAAAAGGTTTATGTCTGATGTCACAGTTGTTGTTGTGTACATTGAAATAAGGTACTAGATACAAGCATGTTGTTGTGGTCGTGGTGTGTGGCTCCGTTTACTTGGTAGCTAGCTATCCATACAACAGGACTATAAAGGCCTACAGCACTTTCAAAAAAGCTTTTCAAAATTACTTGTTCTCTGGACTATAAAATAACCTTTAGGCTCATGTGCTGCTGTTCCAAAGAATCCCATCCTATTGGCTATAATGCGCAATTGTAAACCTGGGGCAGCAATAAGTTCACCTCTGTAAGTGCCAAAGTAACTGAATTTGCTAATTAGGAAGCATGTCTGGACAGGTTTGGATATGTTGTATTCCGATATGTCACTTAACATGTCTTTTTGCCCTCATTAAAATAGTGTATGCATTTTTAAGAATTAATGTTTGGGCATGGTTTAAATATCGGCTAAACAACAGCAAAGTTCATCAAACTTCAATGGGCAACATTTACACAAAATGCATTGTTCTCCTACCTTTAAACGAGTGATGGTAGAGTTTGTACACCTCTACATGGGACTGGAGAGCGTGTTGAAACTGTGATGAATCTCTGAGCTCATGTAGGTGGCTAAAGGTGATATATGAGTTGACCAGGTCTCCAAACTTGGCAAAGATGAAACCTGCATAGTCTTGAAAGACCTGTACCATGATTGGGTTCTCCCAGCCTCCATATCTGCTTCGAAGACCTTCTGGTAACGCAGAACGATGGAGCTCCAGCAAAGGCTGGACCCCTGACTCTGTCAGTTCCTTCACAAGGTTCCTGTAGCAGGCCACTGTGTCTTCATTGGGCTGGCTGGACTCACCTGTGGGGAGGATGTTTAACCAGGACAGGGGAACTTTGAAATGGGTCACCCCTCTGCTGTGGAGGTACTGGAAGTAGTCTCTGGACTCAGCTGGAAGAGGTTCTCTGCAGTCAAAGACATCATCAGCACCTAAAGCTCCTGATGCCAACGACTGACCAGCAAAAGGGTTTGTATGCAGATCCTGGATCAGCTGCTTGGTTAAAGGACCTGCTAAGAGCATGAAGTCCTGTGATTGTTCCCCATGACTACACCTGCAACAGAAACTCAACAGCCAAAGAAAGAGGACCGTCTTCAAGTCCCTCATCTTTGCCATGGTAGTGCTGCTCAGGAGAATTCTCTCAGAGCCTTTTATTCATGCACTCCCGGAGTCTGGAGGTAGATACAGCTTATCTATTTAATATTCATACCATATGCCAGGAT
>CM067480.1:28896958-28907184 GCA_034552555.1 Semaprochilodus insignis | reverse complement strand
GCCAGAGTGATAACAGCAGATAGACTATGGACTTAGATACATGGACGTTTTTGATAAGGTAATATGTTTGATAAAACAATTTTAACATTTTGCAAAAATAGACATGCATAAAACATGACTAAATGTATTCTTGTTACAGACAAAATGTTTCAGAACAATATGAATAACAAACAATGCTCATCTCACTTTAATTATTTAACCAGAACATTTTTTTCTTACTGTTATGTTCAGAAGACTGGCAAAGCACTGAAACCTAGCAAACTGTGTATTTTATTACTGTACTTCATCTTATCACTAAGTACACTTGATACCTTTGATTCTTTAATAAGCAGTTATTAAGTATTTTAAACTCATGTTGTTATACAACTCGTGTTGTTATACAACTCACTTATAAAAACATTTGCCCTGCAAATAACCCTAGAAATTGGTCGTTGCTTACGTTGACTTCCAACACCACACTTTATCAAAGCAATAAATTAAAGTTTATGCAATTAAACTCTGGAACGTGCATGTATCTTTAGTACACTATGGAGTGAGGAGATGGGGGATTACTATGACATATCATCTGAACAGCCTTAGTATTATTAACAATTTACAATATATAATTATTTGCTGATTTAAAACCATTTAAAAGAAAAATAGCTTTGAAAATGTGATGAAAAAAAATATTCAGAACAAACACAGCACTAATGTCTTCTTGGCTGCCACATTGTCCTGCCTGTCAGTTGAATTTTTGGAAGTAAATAACTCAATAATCTTTAAGCAGCACAGAAAAACTAGTTTGGTAGCTGTGGTGTTACTACAAGAATGACATGGTGTACAACATCAAGAAGTAAGGGTCAGTATGGCTGTGGATTAGACACATAAAGTTGTGCCGGTCAGTATGGCTGTGGATTAGACACATAGAGGAGTGAGTGACAGTATGGCTGTGGATTAGACACATAGAGGTGTGAGTGACAGTATGGCTGTGGATTAGACACAGAGGAGCGCACGTCAGTATGGCTGTGGATTGGGCACATAGAGGAATGAAAGTCAGTATGGTTGTGGATTTTACACGTAGAGGAGTGCAGGTTGGCATGGCTGTGGATCAGACACATAAAGGAGTGCATGTCAGTATGACTGTGGATTAGACGCATAGAGGAGTGCGAATCTATGTATGGCTGTGGATTAGGCACATAGAGGAATCAGGGTCAGTATGGCTGTGGATAAAACACATGGAGGAGGGCGAGTCAGCATGGCTGTGGATAGTACACATAGGGGAGTGCAGGTCGGCATCGCTGTGGATCAGATACGTAGAGGAATAA
Source organism: Semaprochilodus insignis (assembly GCA_034552555.1). Classification (NCBI taxonomy): domain Eukaryota; kingdom Metazoa; phylum Chordata; class Actinopteri; order Characiformes; family Prochilodontidae; genus Semaprochilodus; species Semaprochilodus insignis. Next base: position 28,905,880 of record CM067480.1, on the reverse strand, counting down.
GGATCAGTATGACTGTGGATCAGATACGTAGAGGAATAAGGATCAGTATGACTATGGTTTAGACACAGAGGAATAAGGATCAGTATGACTATGGTTTAGACACAGAGGAATAAGGATCAGTATGGCTGTGGTTTAGACACATAGAGGAATAAGGATCAGTATGGCTGCGGTTTAGACACAGGGGTGTGTGAGTCAATATAGCTGTGGATTAGATACATAAAGGAGTGAGGGTCAGTATGGTTTATGGATTGAACACATATAGGAGTGGACTGAAATTTGGTGACCTGTCCTAAGCGAGTACAAGCAGTTTGGTGGCTGTTGGGTTTGAGTGGGAGCAAAAGTGAATGCGACTATATGGGAGAAACAAGGGATGACTAAAAAGACAAATGAGTGTGGGTCAGACCAACATTAAATTTGTCTTCGGGTGTCTGCCCTGGGATAGTGTTAGTGAAACAGAGACTTTCGGTAAAGCAGAAGTACGGTAGATGGGTGTGGTACTTCTGCATCCCATTCATTCCTAAAGGAAAAGCTGTCCAGACGTCCAGAAGCTCCCTGGCAAAATGTTCTTACATAAAGTGATGACGAATACACTGCCTGATATTTTAGACATAATTTTATGATCTTTCTGTTGTAGCCTTTTATACATGTGTTCTTGACTTTTGAGGTAGACAGAGATAACCTATTTCATAATCGTACTATACACCAGCATATGCCATGCATAGTTCCTCACTGCAGCCAGATTGATAACAGCAGATAGACTATGAACTTAGATACATGGATTTTTGATAAGGTAATATACTTTATAAAACAGAGTGTTATGAGATGTCACTACTTTAGAAGTAATAGCCCCCGTAAAGCAGCCAACTGGACAAGTGTATTGAAGGTCCCATGCGCATTCAACGACAACTCAGCGTGCTCTTCATTTATTAACTTCCACACATAATAAACATTCACACTGGCAAGAAAGAAAAGATCTATTCAGTTGAAGAATAACTCCTTTGACAAATAATGAACCTCAGGCAGTTACTCTATACACTTGGAACTAAGCTATTCAAGCATTCACAAGTCTGGGGCTGCAAAGCCACACAGCACTCTTGTAAAATGTCCTATCGCAGTTCAGTGGATCTCTCCCTTAAACAGGTAGTCCCCCATAACCAGGATCTGGCAAATACCATGCCTAACAATAGGCCTAACATATATACAGAACAAAAGATGGGTATCATATTTAGTCAACATAAACATGCGGTATATGCTAGTTCACTAGTCTTTTTTCTTGTGCCTGTGATTAAGCTTTGGATTTTGCACTTTATTTTAATAAGCTAATTTTACCTTTATTTAACCTTATTTTATTTTAATTATTTAATTTTTTTGCACTCACTTCTAATTAGCTAATTTTACTATATACTCCTGTTGGTTCTTATTAAATGTCTCTGTTACTTTTTAAAAGCACTTTATCTCTTTGGTTTTAATTTCCGGTTGTGTGCTTGTTTTTATACACATGTGGCCATGGAAGTAATTGGAACACCTGAATTCAATGGTTTGGATGGGTGAGTGAATACTTTTGGTGTTACTTAGTTTCATTACTTTTCACTCAAAGTATGGTGTAATCAAATGATTAGAACTGTCAAATATGAAGTGAAATATTCTCAGCTTCCTTATCTGGATGTGTTGAAGACGTGTGTCGTGTATTACAGAGTAAAGATGTGAGAAGTTTTGCAAGCTACAGCTGCCTGTACCACGTGCGATGATAATTCTCCACCCACCTTTTTTATGATGTTCTAGATAGATAGATAGATAGATAGATACTTTATTGATCCCGAAGGAAATTTAGCAGCCAGTAGCAGTTACACAATACAGCACAGTAATACAATACAAACAAGGGTTGTACAGTATGAACAAAAGTAAGTAAGTACCGGTTTAGCAAACATTATAACTATTAACTATAAACTATAAATGATACTGTCAGCTATAGATAAATATATCTCAATTATTACAATGAGGCAAGAGATATATACAAGAAAGTCTATTGACAACAATACAAATATCACTGTAGATGACCAGTAGAAAATATGTAAAAAATATGCATTGAGCTACCAGAGATAAAAAGGCAGTGCAATAACATTAATTAAATGTGCTAGAGGCACAGGTATCAGCATATAATGACAATAACGAATAAACATAATAAACAGGTGCATATATTGGTATTTAAGTAAAGTGACTAGAGTGTCCAGGAGTGCAGATGTACAGGATATACAGTAAAGTGTCAGTTGAAAAGCTAAATAAACCTATGATTTAACATAAGTGATTAAGTCCACATCCATCCTCTTCCCTCTTCTGGCCCTACTGGGAAGAGTTGAAGAGCCTGATGGCTCTCAGGATCTCCTGAGTCATAGAAAATCTACAGGAACTTCCTACAGATGTTACAGGACCCCAGCCTCCTCAGAAAGTAGAGCCAGCTCTGCCCCTTTCTGTACAGGATGTCTGTGTTGGCTGACCAGTCCAACCTATCAACCAGGTGCAGTCTGAGATACCTGTAGGTCTTAACCACCTCTACTTTAACTTAAGTACACAGTAAGTTCAGGCTGCACACAGGCCAATGCAGGCAGACACAAGGCTGGGTGTGATTTCTCACTGATTTTCTGTCTTTAACATCCAGGTATGCTTTTAGTCGCTTCTGTTGATTTTTGTCTGTTCTTATGTTTTAAAGGCATCCCATCTAAAATATTAATAAAATGCTGGTAGAAAACAGGGAACTAACTTAAATATGGAATTTATACTTAAGTTGGTAATGGGGAATTAGTAGTAAAGCATATGTACTACAGCATATGTGCTTTATTACCTTCTTAATGCTATATCATACTTAATTATGAAATAATATCTCTTATGTGAAAACCTGTTAAACTGGTGTAAGTCATGGCAGATTCTATTCATATTGTGGGAGTTATTTTCCCATTTGGTGTTTTTTATTCCAAACCCTGATCTGTCAGAGTAACAGTGTGTAGTGTGGTTGGTTAGTTTATCTGAAGAGCTGTATTCTATATTCAGTCCATTTAGAGCACTGCTGGAGAGAGACGCTAATGCAGACAGACATGAGGCTAAGTGTGATTTCTCACTGCTTTTCTGTCTTATTCATCTAGAACACCCTTCCAGTAAATGGTTCCCATGCCTCGTACCATCATCCAAGTTTCTTAAGTATTGCTTCCACGACGTAACCCAACACAGAGTAAGGATAGCCAGGACTTCCTCGCCTCACGCCGCATGCAAGGTGGACCAGTTATATATACACATGGATAAAATATGACTACATAAATTCTTGATATATAAAAAATGTTTATGAACAATATAAATGATTAAAGATGCTCATCTCACTTTATTTATATAATCAGAACAGTTTTTTCCTGCTGTTGTTGTGTTCACAAGACCGGCAAAGCATTGAAACCCATCAAACAGGTTTATTTTATTACTGTACTTAGTCTTATCAAAACACTTTACCCCAAAAAGACAAGCACTCATTTTTATTACGGCACACAGATGCGTATTAAATGATATCTTTGATTCTTTACTATATAGTTAGTGAGAATTTTAATGTCCGTTTAACAACTCGTGTCTGTAGTCACTATAAAAACACGTGCCCTGAAAATGACCCTAGACATCACTCGGCTTACAACACCACACTTTATTAACGCAATAAACAATTTACATTTATGCCATTCAGGTCTGGAAGGTACATGTATCTTTAGCACTCAGAGCGAAGGGAGATTACTGTGATATGAGGAAATGTAGGCACCACTGATCGAATAACATGTTTTACTAAATTTCAAAATGAAATTAAGTTCATATTCTCTACAGATATTATACTTCAGCATATTCTAATGCACAATTAAAGTGGAAAAATATGAAATGTGGCCTGTATAAAGAGAGATGGATAAAAACAAAGACAAACAGACGAGTGTAGGTCAGGACAACAATGAATTCATGCTCGGGCTCAGTGTATGTATAACGGTGTCTTTCAGTCGAGTAGAGTGGATGGGCATGTACTTTTCCACACCATTAATTTCTAATGGGGAAAAAAATCACAGTTTAATGAAGTTTTTTATAAAACTTTGGATCAGTATGCTGAAGCTGTATACAAGCACATCATTCCTGATCAGAATGAATATTCTGAGTGTGAACGCTGTTGATATCTTCAAAACTGCAGGATAAGTTAGCGGGATAAGTCAACACAACCTATATAACACTGTACTATGGATTATATAAGACTTGCACTTCAAATTACCCCCAACAAATTGCATGTCAAGGCCACGAAGTTGTCCAAAGTAGCTCCATTAGCTACTAATCTAGGATTCACTTAAGGTAACAAAAGTTAATCTATAACTACTGAACAGTGCTGCATTAGATGGACTGAAAATATTATTAATTAACATTTAACACCTTAACCAAGCTGCAATAACAGCAGTTTTGTATTGTGTTTTGCAAAGCAACATAAAACAATGCACTTACATATTCAGTATACAGTATGCAGAGTGTTTTTGCTTGGGCTGCTTTTTTAATACAGATCGGCCAATCAGAATAGACCGCAAGGTGCAAAAAGACAAAAATCGAAAGATAGGCCCATTTAGAACTGATGGATGAAATGACAATTAAAAAAATGTAATGTATTATGCATTAAGCCTATTATGAGTTTATACGGGCATAAACTCAAACAAATGTGAAAAGAAAAGAAAAGAAAAAAGAAAAAATGAAATGAAAAGAAAGAAAACAGAGCAAATATAAGTCATTTCAACAGAGATAAAGCATGACATAAGAAGACAACATTTCAAAACTGAACTTCAGAACAAAGTTTAAACAAACAACAACAAAATAAAAACACTCTAGAGATGACCTAGATGACACTGCATAATTTTGATATGATTTTTTCTCCACAGGAATTCAAGACCACATGTGTCTGACCACAGCCACAGCACTGCAGACTTCAGCACTCTGCCTCAAAACACCTGACGACTGGACAAGAGAAGACACTAATCTCTGCAGAGTTGGAAAGAATGCGGTTTTAAATAGTTGTTTTTGACTAGGCTCACTGTGCCTGAATTAACAGCCCATGAGAGCACATTTGTTGATAGCCCTACACACTGAACAGCTGCATTTGGAAAAACATGACTCAGAAGCAACATTAATGAGAGCTGAGGAAATACAACATTAAAAATTATACTGATGACAAAGACATGCGTCCTGAGATGAATCCACATCAGGCTAAAGAGAGCAAGATTAAAAACAAAATAATTATTTAAAAAGAAGTACGTGAACCCTTTATACTTTGCAGAGAAGCCTTTTCTTCTCTTATAATAAAGCAGCACAATTAAAATCCCCATATCTCTGTGACGATGCTTCGCTGAATTCACCAGATAGCTTCACGCGGTGACATTTAATTACACAAAGTGAGGAAAAATACAAACAAACAAATGACTGTATAAAGAAAATCAAGCGAGTTTAAAATATACTTCCAGTACAGGTACATATCAGAGTCTAGACCGCAAGGTCAAAGAACCCTCACCTATTAGTTCTACTCCCATTCACTTTGCCCCATACTACCCCTTTTCCTCCCTCTTATAAGTCAAGTGTATACCCCTTCTACACCTGGAACAAGCCATTCAGTTTAACAGAGGTGACTGGCTGACTTGGGTAAAAAGGTAAGTACCAACATATTCTAAAATCAAATGATCCTTCCTATCTTACTAATAAATATGATTATAGTTACAGTGCACACATCATTCACAACTGTTCTCTATTAAAGGTTACAGGTTTGACCTCACCGCTCCCCTGAGCTAGCCATGCGCCCTTCGGCATACTCAAGATGACATCAGCCTGCTTTGCCCCCTTTTTAGAGAATATGCTGGACCAGCAACAACAAGTAAGTATAACAGGTGAGCATAATTATAAACAAAACAAATGGTGATAAGCAATACCATTGACCTCATCACAACCTCATACAAGATATCTTCTTTCCATCTTCAAATGCAAAATTCACTTTTCTAGTAAGGACCTTAATTTTATGACATTTCAAACAAACAAAGGAAATCAAATCGTTCTTCACAGCCAAACTCCTTTATAGAAAGAGTGAAGATGGGATTGCATTGTGTTTTCTGTATTATTAACTATATATTAACTAAATTATGTTCATCAGCGCTCCAGATAAACTTTTTCTAGAATCATCCCAAAAATATATTGTCAGCTGTTCAAAATTGATAAATGACAGTCCAAATTAAAGCGCTCTGTTTACATTACATTTTTCTAAATTGTATATTACTGTATCCAGAAACACACCCACAACAGATAGCAATACAAAGAATACATGCTTAACACGCATGCGCACAAATGTATAGTCAAGGCATACAAATACTGTAGCTGCTTGCAAAGGTTTTCTCCTGGTACAGACAAGAACATGCTTCTACTGATGTTTAAGTGTTGATTGCTCGCCATTTCTGCCTCACACACAGTAGAAAAACTTAAATAAAATAAACATGAAATGTGGTAGAAAAATAATACATTATGAGTGTGAAGGTGAATTGGTACTCTTCATTTGCATGTATAGCTCCCAACGGGTCCAACAATATACCCTGGTTTGAACAGTAGATGTCACTATTATTCAAAACTTACACATACACATACACAAGGTTACAAATTCCAAATTCAGTATAATTAAAATGTTTTTTCAAATTTTGGTGAACTTTTAAACACCATATTCCAAATGTGTAAAACATAGGTATTGATACTATCTCAGTGGTAGTTTATTCTCTAGGANGAGGAATCATTCACATACGATCACTGTTTGCTTTCACGCTGAATGAGATTGCGGAAGCAGTGTCCTCATGTGGTGGTACTTCTGATCTTTCTCCTTGAGGATATTCTTCATATAGCAGAGAGAGGTGGCTCTGCAAATATTGCAAGTGGCCCTCTTTCAACAATTTCTGGAGCTATGGCCTACTCTGAGACAATCAAAGCACAAGCAAGCAACTCTGACAGAAATCACATTCACATTCAATGCGGGAGGCCCCACATGCATATCACACAGGTCAGTGCAGCGTTCTTCAGCTTCCATGGGATATGGGAGCAGAAGAGCCACCAGAGTGCGTCTGTTAACACAACAGCACTGGACACAGCGCCTCACCTAAGCTTGTGAGGTTGCTTACTGGACGCTAGAAGACTGGCAACATAGGTTAAGTCCACTGGTCCACTTAGAACTTAAACCCAACCTGACGCTTTCACAAAACTCAGGGTAAGGGGACTGCAGGGGACGAAGGCATGCATCAGTCATTGAAGGTTGGTCAAGCAAAGGTTATGGAAATGAGTTGAGTGGTAAATGTAAACATAGAATTGATCGGTGCCCCCTACATTTCCATTCTTGGTGACCATGTGCAGGGCCTCATGGACTTTATGTACCCCCACAATAATGGGATATTATTATTTTGATCGGGCCAAGGGTTGAGGAGCACTATGGAGAGAAGAATGGTGTGGCCTACACATTCCCCCAACATGAGCCCAATCGAGGCATTCTACCATCATGCTTCATTCATTCTCTGATAATTCACTTCGCCTGCCTTTAGGAACTTGTTAAAATAAGGCAGTGCATACTTCAGGGGCTACCCAATTAAGACCTATGTATGGAAAACACTGAGGTACCAATGAGCAGTCAAATAGCATTCTTCACTCATGCATGTTTTGTTAATTTCACCTTTTTAAAGCTTTTTGGTGGTTTGGTGTTTTTTAAAGGTGTTTTTCCCTCCATTAAGAGTACTTTATAGTGTGTTTTGTTATTAATTTATTTAGAAACCTAAATGCTGTAAGTCTTATTACTGTATGAATATATACAATTCTTTTAAAATATTAGTTTAAAGCCAACAGTATTTTGGATAAAGTAGTCTTTCATAACACAGGCTCTTAGTAGTCAAGCTAAGACAAACAGAACCAGACACACAGCATTTAACAATTCAGCTTCTAGAACAACACATTACCAAAAAGTCAGAAGGCAATAAATGCACGTTTCACCCACTAGATGGAGCCACAACAAACTCGAGACACAGCAGTCAGATTACTGACAGGAAAACCATTCAATTGTCAGTCTTGATAACTGCATTAAGCATGTCTATATGATCTAAATGTCGAAGTGAGGGCAATACCTTCCCTAATAATTAAGTACAAGTAGTTTCAGAAAATGTTTTGCACATACCATGACCAAGCCTCCTCCAGCATAGGCTCTGTTATGACCTCAAGGTAGTGAGTAAACTTCAAATACAACACATTTAAAAGACGTTCTTCGGAAGATGGTAACACCAATGTGTAAAAAAAGCCCTTTGAACACTGCATTTAGCCATCTAGCGTCTTTTGACCAATGTGGGTTAACACCTACTTGCCAAAACTAGTTCAAAACAGCCCGACAGTTTGAACGTGTGTTGACAAACTGAAAGAGCCAAGCTGACTTGCAGAGGAATGAGAAACACAGGTTTAACTGAACTGCGGATTTCCCAGGTGCTTGGCAAAGCCACCAAGCAAACAGCCTCTCAGAAGGAAAAAAAGCTGACTGCTTCTAGTAAGGTGAACAGTGTGGGTTACAAACAGACAGGACCGTACCCGTCCACAGCGAACAGAGTAATTCCTCAGTCTTATTCTTACCAAAAATCTTTCAGTAGTTCCATTTCTTACCACCCCACATTTTTCTTAGGGTGCTGTGGGATCAGTAACATGTGGCATTAAAACACTGAACCAGTGAAGAAGGGACAAAAGCATGAAGACCAGATAAATAAGAGCTGTAAGCTATTTTATTAAAACCAACCACAATAAAACGCTGTGCTATTTTATCTAGTACCACGCTGAAAGAATTAAACTGTGGACGGCACCAAAGAAACAACAAAACCAAAACATAACCAT
>CM067480.1:28820454-28896458 GCA_034552555.1 Semaprochilodus insignis | reverse complement strand
ATCAGTGGCTGTTTTGGTCAACACTCCAGCCAGGACCCCATGCTCTGCTCCCGCTGCCCTCCCCTATGTGGCGTGATGAGTCATCCAGGCTGCACACCGGGACTGGAGCCGCCACCCCCGACTTTGATCCTACCTGCAGCGCGCTCACAGAGTAAATATCACCTTCCGCCTACCCGATGCTCACTAATGCTCCTGCTTACAGAACAGAGCATGCACAGATGCAGTGGTGGCGGATGTTAGGTAATTAAATCTAACAAGCCACTTCCTTCCACTGGAGCCGGCTATTAGAGCTCAGTGAGGAAGATCACTGCACTCTAGAGCGGATGACGTTTCTGGGTGGGCAATAGAGAAGAGAAAAGAACAAACTGATCTCTTGCTCACTGATTGCTTTTATCTTCACGCGCCATGTCTAATACCTGTTCCGAACATGACGTTATATGTCATAGGCATCCTTGATAATGTTATTCATATACAATGTTCCGGGTGTATAACCTTAGTCTGAGTCCTTAGACCTGAGTCTTAAAGGCCAAATTTAATCAGCATTAAAGTGTTTATCAATTTAAAGTATATGCTTTACCTCCTGTAGCTGTCCGCTTGGCATAAATTCTGGTGTCCAGTTTTGGTATTTCTAGTGTTCTTGTTTTACAGATGCAATGATTAAAGGTGTCATAGAGTGGAAAGCTGCATTTACATTGGCCTATTTGGATAAGGAGAGTTCTCTATAACTGGCACAAACTGAACACCAAACACTGTTCTTCCTCCTTCAAATACAAATCCCACACTTCCAAAAGCGGCTGGCAAAATAGGCCATTTCCAAAATCCTAGACTGTTACATAACAGCCTTGACTTATTAATATTGTGATGAAATGTGCGGCTCCAGGCTGCGAAGGGGGGTGTCAGCACTTTTCATTCATTCTTTAAAGAACTGAACTGTCAGCAGACATGGCTGATGTTCATCTTTAAATGAGGCTGAAATTGGCTTCTAATTCACCAGCACCTTAATTGAATGTTCCGTTCGACCTTAAATGCTACAGCTTGGACAGCTGGAACAGAATTCGCAAAACAAGCTGGCAAAAGGAAGCAGATTTCCCTTCCCAAATATTTAACAAGATCCTGGAAAGGTTTAATTAAAGTTGTTAGTTTGCATTTCACTCAGGACAGTTTCTCAAACCCTGTATAATATGGACGCTCAGTTTTTAACACTAAAGAGACTGAAGAGAGGAGCAGTTCCACCTTAGCATCAGAAACCTATAAGTAGCAGCCATGCTGTGTGACTGTATCACTGTTTGCTGGTTGAAGCAGATCATCTTAAACTGAGAGTTTCATAGTGAGGAACAACTTTAGTTTACTTTGTGTTAATGATGAGATTGAAAACAAGTAGCTAGTATAGCTACTAGCAAGCTCCAAGTCTAACATTAGCATAGCTAACTACACAGTACGTGTCTGTGTCTGAGCTTTTCCATTCTAGGGCCATGGTCATTGGGTGTAAATGGGCATGTAAAACCACATCTGGCTGTTTTTCACCCTGACCAATGTCACATACCTTCTATTTGAAATGCTGAATAAAGGCATTCAATGGTACCTTTAAAACAGCTACAAACACCAAAACATTATTACCTGTGAAACCCCTTAACGTTTACAGACATCAACATCCCAAGGCTATACTATTCAGTAACTACGTGCAAAACAATGCAATTCATTATTTATTAATTATATTATCAAGTGAAGTGATTATTAAGTTATAGTGAAGATGGACCCGCTTGCAGGTCTGTGAATGTTAAAGGGTTTTAAACTGACAGTATTATGGCTGTACTAGCATAGGTTTTCTCTGTTACTTTAAGGAAGTAGATCATATAGAACATACCACCACCCACAACTTTCAAGCGTGCCATGAGCAGTAAGATACTTCCAGGTGAGTTATCAGATTACATGTATTCTGTTCTTTATGATGAGATAAATAGTAGCGGAAGTGTTGAAGAACACTTATTACATGAATTTCATAATTAATTACTGCATTAACTGTATGTTACACATAGTATCCCAGGAGAAAAAGTACACCGAAGTATACTTAATTTAAGAGTACTTGGTATACTTCCATGAACTGAAAGTGTGCTATTTTCATGTACTAACTATGCACTTAGTATGCTAAATATACTCATTATATTAAATATTTAATTATTAACTATACTATAGTTAAGAGACACCTCTTACAGTCATTTAGAGATAGTTAAGTACATTCAGTACATTAAAGCACATAAAGTAGTACATTAAAATATACTTCTATATATACTTAGTATATTTTTATTAAGTACAATAAAGTACTACTAAGGTAAAATGTACTTGTAATTATTAATAATATATAATATATATTATATATTATATACATTTTATATGTAATATATACATTTTGCACTTGTATTTAGCACACAAAACAATAATGTGCTTGAAATATACTTGCTGGTATTAAAGTACTTTTCTGGTACATTAAAATATACTTAATTTTTCTCTGGGATATTATACAACATTATGTCATAGAGTTTGTAAATGCAGTTTTACTCCCTTATGCTATGCGCTAGTCTATGAACCCATGAAGTGGCCCCCCCAAACAATGTATGTTGAGGAAGCACCACCAGACCATTCCATTAAGCCACTGTTATGTGAATGACCAAAAACCTGCCCAGCTTTGAAGCCAAGTTGGCGCTTCCTTTCTTCATGCAAACTTAAAATCCTGTCATCCAATTCCTGTAAGGCACATCTGCTAAGCCAGAGGCATTAGGCTGCAAGTGCAAGCATGCTTTATTCTTTTCCTCCAGGCATAGTCATTACAAACAGACAGGTTCAAGACATGAGCACACAAAAGCACATTGGGAGAATCCAATGAACATGGACAGAACACAAAGGCAGAGTGATCAGGAATTAGTCAGCACAGAGACTAAGAACACTGTTTAAGAGCTTCAGGAAGACGTTGCAAAAATGTAAGAGGAACAAGTACAACAAATCTAATGTGCCCACAAACTAGGTGGAGCTGGAACAGGTGTGGACCAAACAGCAGCTATGCTGCACTCTGGAATGTTGCGGAGACTTCTAAGAAGGAGACTCCCTAAAAATGACGGCGGGTGCCACAGCACAGCCCTCCCTCAAACTCCTCCTTTACCACTCCACCTCTGTCACCCTTGCTGAAAGAGTGATTTGGCAACAAAAGAGTTGGGAGAGCCTCAATCTTTACTCAACACACGTGTCCATCACTACAGGAGACAGGGGAGTTATTTAGCATTAGAGCATTCAGATGTTCCCCATGGTTTCTCTAAGTACTACAGTGTGTTTTGAGAACATTTCCTGGCTCAGAAAATCATATGATTATATGAAAAAGAAATTTACTTCATCCATCATTTGGTCAGGAGTAGAAAGGTACATACTATGAAAAACACCCCCCTTGTTACTAATGACTTTGACCCTGGTCAGTCCCAAATGGTGCACTCACAGTCCTGCAGTCTCGATGAGGACTGAGGGGCCAATATTGTGTCACCGGTCTCATTTTATTGAGGGAAGGGATGCTCAGTAGTGCCCTCTATGCGAGGACCGGCCAGAATGGATGGTTTTGTTTACAGCTGTCAGGCCCAACATACCAGAAAGAAGATAGTGTGTAGAAATGCATTTGTAGTTATTGTGAATTGGAGTAAGTTTTTGAGATACCGACACCTTTTCAACTCCTTTGAAATGTTCAGCCTAATTGAGAATAGTGTACATGAATAGAGCTTTTTGATCGGTAGTACAGTTTTCCTACAGTCGTTGTTAAATGATCATTTTTTTAACATAGGAATAAATGGGATGTAAAAGTTTGTCCACCCAGTTTGTATCAAGTACAATGATGCAAGTCCATTTACTTTCGAGCTGTGTTGTTCTTGCAATCTGAATTGTGCCACTGTACATAAGTAAATGACCTTAATTTAAAACAAAGAAAAAGGGAGTGTGACTATACAGCAGGTGCAGCACATTTAGAGCCTGCACTAGGGCTGGTGAATAATGCTAAATCTAAATAAATAAATAAATAAATAAATACATACATAAATAAATTAGTGCCTTAGAATGCCTAGTTTGTACCTCTCCAGCTTGAATGTTGCGCTCATTGGGCGGAAGACAGGAAACACCCTGGACATGCCGCCAGTCACTCACAGGGCAGACACACAGGCATAAACAGACACTCACACCTAGAGGCAATGTTGTGTCTCCAACCCGTCTGACTGCATGTCTTTGGATGGTGGGAGGAAACCAGAGCACCCGGAGGAATCCCCTTCAGACACAGGAAGAACATGCAAACTCCACACAGAAAGGACCCAGGTCATCCAGCCAGGTTCGAACCCAGACCCTTCTTGCTTTGAGGCAACATGGCTACCCCTTGCGTCGCCCACTGGGTCACCCATGACCGAGTTCTATAGAGATTGTGAAAAGGCGATGGAATTCCCCTTTTCATACCTCCCACGTTTCTGACAAAAGAATGAATGAATGATGGTCTTGGACTTCATTGATCGCTTTAACAAGTTGCGTAACAGGATGTTTTCTTGTGCGTCTGCCCGTTAAGGCCATGGCAGACCTGCAATCTGTGGCATGTAGGGGTGTACTGTTTGTGTGATCTCGCATGAGTAAGCCACCTCTTTGAAAGTGTTGTGTGGGTATGCCAGCGGAAGACTTTCCCAGGCACTGCTGAACTTCTTGAACTCATCTGAAGGAGTTTACAATGCATTCCATAGTCAAAGTACACAGTGTCTTGGAATTCCATAGCGGGCAGAGTGTGATGTCAACATCACTGCAGGGGCCCGTAACTCAAATTACCTGGGGGCCACTACCCAAGTGGTCTTCTCCAAGTGGGGGTCTTGTTGAAAAAATGCAGTGAACAAAAGGGCCCTTTTTAAGTGTATCTTAAACACAGGTTATAAGCAATTCTTTGCACAAACTACAAACTACAACTACCTCTAAAAATGATAACAATATTTATTATTACTATTAACAATATATTTGGAAGGTATGTATTCCTTTTCCATATTGGTGCGTAGTTTACTTTCCCTCCCAGAAACTGGATAGCTAGGCCATTTTTTTCTCTTATGAGCCAATATTTTTCACATATGACAGCACATTTATAACATGGGAAAACCACATGACTTGAATGTGATTCATATGTCAGATTTGAGAGACTTTCCTGTAAGGGGATGCATAAATTAGTATGCTTTGCTTTGATGCAACTCTCTTCAGAAGACACTAACATCATAATTTTGGGTTATATACATATGCATATGTAGCCATGTTGCTTATATTCATATCTATGCTGTCTGAATAAAACCTTGTATCTCCAGGATGATAAAACATGCTACTTTTAATGTACGTGAATGAAATCAGACTTTTTGCAGAGGTTTTGGTCAATTCATCATTAAATTTATACACACTATAAAGGACAACAAGCATTTTCAAAGCATTATTAACAGCATTATGCGAGAATTGGTATTTTTGCTCTCAGAGTCCTCCTACAGATGTAGAGTGTAATTGACTTCTACTCCACTATCGTAATTCCAAATCATGCTTCAGGCCCCCATCATGGACATTTGTTGACGAGGTGAAGGATACAGAATCCAACTCACCTCTGTGTTTAAAGGCATTATGCAGGCATATGGATGCTTTAGAATGCACTTTCTTGCGAGTGTAATCTGTAACACCAGCAAAGCGAACATCAGAAGAGAAAGGACCATGCTAACTTTCAAGGTAGAGTAGTATTACAGGACTTTAATTACAAGAAGCTGTAAACTTTAACTTTCAAGGCTTATTTGGCACAAGATTCCCAAAGACAGACTAAACTTTTTGGCAATGCCTGAAATGGAACTGAGGTTACAGGACTTTTGGCATCTGAAAAAAACTACAAACTTCAGTGAGACAAGGACGTCACAGACACAGTTACAGTGTAAGTCCCAGTGTTTTGTAAATAACACTGGCAGGGATGGACACTCTGCTGTCGATATTTCAGTGTTTTCCCATTAGTCATGAGACTGTCTTGCAACCTTTTATCCCTTTTAGCCCTCTGAGATTTACTGTTGTTCAGTCTTTTGCTCCGTCATTCTATCTTTTTCTCTTCCTCACTTCCTCTGACAACATCTTCTATGGTCTCTTCTCAGCCTCAGCCATGACATTCATGCTGGGAATACTGAGCTAGCTTCTTCTTATAGCTGTAGACCCATAGTTATTTGTGTTTGACGTGGTGCTGTAAAGCATTACACAGTTCTCACGAGAGGGGGTTCCAGGTCCAGAGAGGCAATGAGAGAAACACCATTCTCCCTATTATAAGTCAGTGTACCATCAACAGGATTTAAAAGCTGTTATTTTAAGGTGAAATCATTACATAATGTTGCTTTAAAAACTGAAAAACAACAAAAATAGAAATATGAGGTTTTGTTCCTACAGCGAGTGCATGTAAGGAGTAGTTATGGAGTCATGACAAACTATAAAATAAAGAGCAGGGTTATTAAAGTTTTGGCATGTTTTAGTGTTGTGTGTGGTACTTATAAGGGAAATGAGGTGATGCAAGAAGCCTATTTTCAGGGGAGCACAGAATGTTCCAAGGAAATTTTCTTTGCTCAGAAAGTGTCACTCATCAGTAGCCATACTCGCATAGCCATGACCTTTGCTGAGTCAAATTTTAATCTCTCTGACATGAAGGTGTCCAATCTTTGGACCATGTCCTTCAGCCTAAACCTCACTCTGTCTGCATTTATCTTTATGTTGTAAACGGTACATCATTCAAGAAAGGTTGCCATTTTTCTGTGGCAACTTCTTATAATGTAAAAATCATCAGCTTTGATTTTAACCACAGGCACACTGTCCATCACTTGCTCCTGCTTCCTCTGTAAATGCTCTGTGGCTGAACTGATTCCAGTGGCTATGCAAAGTTACTTATACTGTCCCAGTAACTCAAGACAACTCAAGAGTCACTAATGGATAAACACTGAGAAAGGGAACTGGATAAGCTGAAATGAGTCAAAGCCAGGTGCCTAGCAAGGTAGTCACTCAACCCAACATAGTAGAAGATGTAATCTGATTGAAGATGTTCTAGGTGAGTGGACTCATGTGGTGAAGACTAGCTGCAAATAGAGTTCATAGGTATCTACAGTGGTGTTCATGCAAATCTTTTGTTATCTCAGACAACACAACACATGGAGAGGGGGGTTTATCCAGCTGAGATGCTTTAGGATTCCCACGCACACTGAAGCTATAAGGAGTGTTTCACTCTGAACTGATGTTTGAATAATGGACACTATGGGGCAGCCAATCAAAAAAGATATCTATTACAACTGGTTTATAACTGAATTATAACTGGTATTGGCACACAAATGCTGTAAGTTGACTCATATGAGAAATACATAATGCAAGAAAAGTGTAGGATATGGGCCCTTTAAGCAAGGCAATGGCATGGTTTCATGATTTTCGCAGCACTTAGTTAGAGCCAGTAGGAATATTACCATGTGGCTTCGGTTGGAGATATAGGGAGTTGGTCCATGAGTAGAATAAGCAGGGACACCTGTCTGTGGAAAGCTGTAGCAGCAACTCAAGCTCGTGATGTGAGACAGATCTAAGTGGTCTATTGAGTTGTCACTTTCTCAGGACATAGAGGACAAACTCCTGAAAGTGTATGTATGTGAGAAGAGGAAGTCAACTTCTAGGCAGGCCACTTCTTTATATGATATGATCTGCATATAAGTTATAAAAACTTCACGCAGAGATCACGTAATTAAAGCCAGTGTCAGTCTTAACTTTCCCATGGCTCTAAACAAAAAAAGCCCTCCCACCCCTCTACCTTAACCACATATCTACAGTCCCTACCAAAGCAACAATAACCACTTGCATAAACAGCTTAATTCCCTCTACAATGAACTGCTATTAATCACCATCTCCTGGTAGCTCTTTTATTAAAGTCATCATATAAAGCCATCACAGGAGAGCTCATGGCTAACCTGATGCTTAAAGAGGAACTCCAGCACTTTTTCAAAATTTCTCCATAACCAAAATACACTCATCGTCAAAAGAATAGTTGCACAAATAGCTGCACCCAAAGGAATCAACCCACAGGAATGGGTAGGTTTGACACTGTGAGACCTGCGAATGCCTCAAGTTTCACACTTGACCACACATGTGGCATAAGCAAGGACGGGCCTTATCGCAGTACCTGACTGACCCAAAAGCCACCACAGCGGACATTCAGCGAACAATGAAACCCTCCATGCGTCATCTTCATGGTACCATTGGCAGGCAGGCTGCTGTTGATGTAGGACTATATGCATCCAGACCATTATGACAACTGCCCTTAACATAACATCAATTTTGGCTTAGACTGCAATGGTGTCGTGCCAGACTGTCATGGAGTGACTCAAAATGGCAACGGGTCATCTTCAGTGGCTATTCTCACTTTTGTCTTGGTGAAGACGACCAACAAATCTGTGTGTGGATGCACCGCGGTCAGCACCACGATGAACAGTTTGTTGTCAGGTGTCACACGTCCAAAAGGCCTGGTGTTACTCAACAGTCTACAGGAACTGTGTGAGAATATTTAAGATGCATGGGACGGATTATCGCAGGATACAATTAGTAACCTTTGCAACTCCATGCCAAGGTAAATAATACCTAAAGAAACAGGATTTGCTACCATGATCTATGTTACATATAAAAACACATAATCAGAAGACATATACTTTCACTGGTCATGTTGGATATTACATAGCTTTATTAGATATTGTGGCTTCTGGTTCCTATCTCCACCACTGTAAAGACATCAGAGTTGTTAAGTTTTTTTACCTGCCATACTCATAGGTATTTAGAACAAGATGTATTACTTGCCGGACATTTTAATAATATATTCCGTCTATGTATATTATCTTGACTGTTATTTGTGTGTAACCTGCAACAGCTGACTGTGTGACTCTGTTTGTGAATGTAAGTTTGTTCTCTGATCGGGAGGATGTGTTGACTTGTTTCCAAGTAGAAAACAATTTAAGCTCACTAGAAAAAAATTAGTCACCTGTGATTGAAACATACCTAATAGCGTGTTATACCTCCACCAGCACAAATAACAGCTGTGATTGGATTTTGCATGGACTGGATGTAGGCCACATCAGCCACTCTTGCATCAAATAATTGTGCAGTTGGGTCAGATTTGCTGGATGCCAGATGAGAATTTCCTGTAGACTGGGATTTGTGTCACTGCTGGTAAACCCGTATGACCGTACGCTTCCATACACCTGCAAATTCAGCTACTTCCTTCACACTATGGTCTTTGGCATGCCCAAATGCAATCACTCTTTTTAGCCAATCATTAACATCTGCTTTGGATCCATTTTCCACACATTGAATGAGACATTCACTGCACTGTACCACCTCTTCTCAATCTATGAATCCCGTCACTCACACCCCGCAGGTATTTATAGCCCCATCATCCTTGTGAAGCACCATCTGCAGGAGCCTGATGTTACTCCACCCTTAAACACACAAATGTTGACAAATGTTTTGTCCGGTGAGCCTATATAATATGACAGGGAGTGTTCAACTGTACATTAACCTCCTTTGTAGCAGACTTCTTTTCTAAGTGCCCATTTCAGTCTGCTGAAATACTTTGCTGGATCCACTTCCGGACTGCAGCCTACCTGTTGATGATCCCTCTGCTAGAGGATCCGTTACAGAAGGGCAGAGGAGTAATCGACTCAAGAAATGTCTTGGGCAACAGTCACCCAACTGTTCAATAAACTATGAGGTGCAGACAATTTTTTTTCCCTCTGCTGGAAAAGTATCTGCAGCTACATTTATTTTTCCATCAGTGATCTCCGATGTCCAAGAAACCCCCAACATTCCTTATGAATGGTGAAGCAGTGAATTTTATTTTTGTCCAGGGTAATGCAAGGTCTTGCCTTGGAGAGTCTTTGGATGTGAAATAAAGTAAGTCTGTGTTCTCAAGGTTAAGCCTGTGTAAAACGTGTAGGTGGTATGATGTGTAGGTGGTGGGAGTTTGCTTTCTGAGAAGTACCTTGCACGTGTATGACACAGCCACAGTGGGATATGACTCATGGCTCAACAATCTGACTCTGAGGAGAAAGCCAAGTTCTGTATTTCCAGGTGGAGTTGCACGACCTACACAGATCCCATCAATCACACAGGGTTATCCCTGACCCTTCTGCTCCTATACCTCCAACCCCAGCCTCTGTGTGGGTTCTCACTGTCACCAGTGAGCAACACGGACCTCTGAAGGCACTTAAAAGCAACCTGCTTATCAGCAGCAGAAAATTACACATTCCATCATGGAGCTCGCGATAATACAGAACTGAGAAACAATGCATGCCGTTCAGAACTGTGTCATTAAGAAAGACCAGCAGATGGCAAAGCCTGGAAGGAACCCAGATACGGATCTAAAAAAGGCAGAGCAAGGAACTGGATCAGGCCAGCAGTCACATTAATAGCACTTTGTTCTCTGTAATTTCCACTGAATTTCCACTGGAGCTAAAAGACCATAGTCAGTTGCAGTTCTGTTCTGTGGTCGTGCCCTGATGTCAGTGTCTGTCATGTGTATCCTGCTGTCAGCATTACCCAGGTCGCTGAACGCTGCCAGACACTGAATCATACTTTCAGTGAATTACATAACATTTGTAGATACTAAGGTTTTTTTCTCAGGCCATCGATCATTCTGATGCTTTGATGGTTTCTTTTTACATATGATGTCAAACTGCATATTCTTTATATAATGAAGAGAAATATGTACATACAGTGGCATGTATGCATGGTTTTCTAGCCACCCACAAAACTAGCGTCACCTGAAAGACTCTGTCATAAAGGCTTGACACAAAGGCCTTCCAAATTAGGCGTTTGGTAATGTCAGTGAGGGGTCCAGAGTTATTGCATGTGAAGGGTTTGGGACCCTTTGTACAAAATGTATTTGCCCTAATACTTACAGTCTTGTACAAAGGCAGAGACCTCCCTGTAAGATAATCCACTTCCACAAGGAAGTCAAAACAGTTGTGTGAAAAAAACTCCTGTGCAGGACTCGGTAGACCACCAAAACTGTCACCATGATAAACAGTACTCTACGCTTTCGTCTTTGAGAGAGGCGAGAAAAGTTAAGCTCCACTCTTGATTCAGATCTGAAAACATCCGCAGGTGTTTCTGTCCATCCGTCCACTAAGATTTAATGGACAGTTGGGTCTAAATATGTATTTTGGATTACATGAACTGTGAGTAACAGAAAAAGCTTCCAAGACTGTACTAAAAAAAACAAGACTGTTTGGTGTTTCACCCTCTACAGTGCATAAGATTACCATAAGATTCAGGCAAGCTGGAGAAATCTCAGCATGTAAAGGGCAAGGCCAAAAACCAATACTGAATACCGGTGACTTGGCATTACTTCGCAACGCTGCATTAAAACGTGCATCTGTAATTAATATACACATGGGTTCAGGAATACTTTGGATAAACCCTGAAGGTACATACAGATTGTCACTGCATCTACAAACACAAGGACACTACTATGCATATGCTGCCTTTTACATGGCTTTTTCAGGGACATCATTGCTTATTAACATGACGACGGCACAAAACATTCTGCCTCTGTTACAACATCATGGCTACATTATCAGAGATGCGCTGGTGCTAGACTGATCTTCCTCCCATTGAAAATGTGTGGCACATTATGAAGTGCAAAATATGACAGCCAATCATAACAGCTGCTAAAGAATCATACAGCTTAAGAATGGCAAAAATTTTGCTTTCAAAACTGGGACTTTTTGTGTCCTCAGTGTCCAAACAATTATTAAGTGCTGTCAAAATAACAGGTGATGTAACACAGTGGTAAACATGCTCCTGTCCACCTTTTTTGGAACATGTTGCAAGCACCGTATTTGACATGAGCATATATATATACATTCAATATATTCATTCAATTTAATACAGATAATAGAGTTTACTAATCATGGCGATCTGTTTTTTATGGGCATTTCACATGCTGTCCCAAAATTTTAAGAAGTGGGTTTGCGTTCAGCTGTTGAGCCTTTTGTGTAATCTTGTCTTAACTATCTTTTCTGTTTTTTCTTATAGCCGAAAAACAAACAACTTAGTGTCTATTTTTAGACGTGGCCTCTGACTTCTGTACTGTCCACGCAGCTGAAATTAGAGGAGTAAACACAACAAATGTCTCAAATCTTAGTCTCAGTCTCAGAAATATGGATTTATTGAGTGTACAACAAAAATAAACCATTTCACTGTCACATGTCACTGTCCAATATTTTTGCTTTTCACCTATAGCTAAAATAACTGACAGTAACGTCCATTCTATTACTACTCTATCACTTTTCAGTAGTTAAGCACATGTAGAAATGTCTTTTCAGGTTTACTCTTGTTAACTTTCATAGTGGGAATTGTTTTAAGTTGGCTGGACCTCTGACCAGTTGTTTTTAATACATAGCATGTAAGACCAAATAGCACATTCAGAAGAAAGAGTCACAGAGCATTTGAGTGCCTTTCCCAGTGTGCTGCTCCAACACGGTGTCTGAACACCAATATGTTGGCCAGCAGTGCCATATCTTGGCCCACATCAGCATGCTCTCTGGGTTCTGTCCAGCCAACAAAATACAGGATTAAGTTTTGACTATTATAATGAAACATGCTACATACGTAATTTGGGTAACACTTCACTATAAGGTACTGTTCATATTTACCAATCGTGATCAAAGTAGCTTTTATGACATTGGAATATTCCAATGGCTATTGGAATAAGCACTTATAAACATTCATGTGGGGTTATGTCAGCAGTCATTACACTCTTCTGTAGGTATCATGTACCCTTATGAACAGCACTCTACAGTAAAGTGTTACCGGAGTTTGCAGTCTCGCTTGAAAGCTTGATTCTCGACATGGTGTTGAAGTTAACATGGCTTGTGCGTGTTATACATTTGCGGTCGCACAATTCCTCATCTAAAGCTCATTTCAGCCACAGCATCTTTATAAAATCAGTGCTGTGTGGTTTATCCAGGGGGTTTAAACACACAAGCGTAGTTATATAAGACATGATAATTCACTGTTACTATGGATACCATAGCCCCAAATGGCTTTAGTTGTGCTGGCAGAAAGGTACGCAATTTAAGCTGTTGCTCTCTGAAGAAAAGCTCATCTCACTGGTGCCGCAGAACACTGCTGTTGTGACTGGATTAACAGGCTCTTGGTATTGTGTGATTGGCATTGTCTCTATGCCATAAGAGCCTCGACAGTCTAACTACTGTCTCTATACTATCACGGCGTTCACTGAAAGCGATAAGTATCCTTAAGGATCACATATGGAGTGGAGAAGGAGTCTGTCTGTGAATGCAAATGGCAGGAAGATGCAGTTTTCACGTCAGTGGCACAGAGTCAGTACCCTGTTGCTCAAGATTCCTTGTAGGTGTATGGAATTGAGATGGTGGGGAATTTTCTCGGTGGCTTAAAGTCCATTTACAAAGGCAGATGTGAGCAGCGTAACATCTTTGTATAAGTGTGCGCTGTACATTTTTCCTCCTGAGAGGGAGCGAAGCAGTTAAGCCCGACTTAATGGAAAGCTCCACGTGTTTGACAAACACATCAACAGCGCAGCGATTTCCTTTCATCGTGGCTGAAAGCAGCTCGCCTGGCAGTGAGCAGCGGTGAGCACACAGAAGCAGCATAATAAATCTTTTGCCGTGTTGCGTCGGCGGCAAGAGGGTGTTTCATTATTGTTCTGGGTGACAAAAGTGATGAGCTGGTGGACCATGAGAGAAGCAGTGCCACAGTTTTATGAGGTCTGAGGGGGCAGCACACATACAGGCCTCAGTGAAAGGTTGACAGGTCCGGGTCGTGTGTCTGCCCTCCGGAGCAGGCCACCACGCTATAATGAGTGCCCCTGTGTGTGAGTTTGCAGTATGTGTCTGCCTAGTCTGAAACGAAAGCACCCGCCAGACTCGGGGTTGTGGGTGCTGTTGCTGACTCACTGTTTGGGCTTTTTTCAAAGTCCAGTAGGAAAAATAAGCACACGGTAGAAGGTCCATTTCTCTGAAACAAACTTTCTTCTACCTTGACAGCATCTGCTGTAGCAGTGTTCCTCAAATCCAGTCTTGAAGGATCTTGACAGGGTACAGTTCAGTGTTTTATGCTCTAAACTGAGTGGTGGAACGTATTAGACAGGTATCCATACATTCATGAGCTATATGTAATGTGCTATAGCAAGGAACTTGAGAACCTATGGAATGTTCTTGATATTAAAATACTATTGATTGCTATTGCCTTACTGATACAGGCTGAAGAACCCTAATGATGAAAATCTCTGACCTTTTCTAGAAAGAAGTCAATAAGGTCTCCAAGCCTGGTCTTGGAGAGCTACGCTCCTGCAGAGTTTAGCTTTAACCTGTATCCAGTGATCTGAGCCATCCCATTACTTAACATCTGATCCAGCTGAGGTTGGTTAGAAGAGGGCTGGAGGCTGGAGACCCCTGTCCTACAGAGCACCATAAAAATAATGATTTTATAATAAATGAAATATCATAAAAAATGAAGAAATGTATGATATTAAAATTGAGCGTAACCTTTAAATAAACAAAAATTAAAAACTGTAAAGTGCTTGGGGCTTGGTCTCAGTATTATAATAAGCAGGCTTGATTGACATTCCTCAGTCCAAAAAGCAGAACTAACACAGAAGTGTGTAAAGAGAGAATTAAGTCAATTCTCACACAGTTCCCGCAAATTGTGCAGTAGGGGTGGAGATGGAGTGACACCAGGCCTTCTGGGCATGTGACACGTGACAACAAACTGTTCATCTTGGAGCTGAGTTTACTTAACATTGGTTAATCATTGTCAGCATTGTTAATGTATTACTTCATGTTAGTTAGTCAACACTTAGTGTAAAGTGTTACCAAACCATTATGTGAAAGATGCTTAATACAGTCTCAAATTTGGTTCTTTGGGGAACCAAAAGTGGTTTAGCTCCAGTTGTGACCTTCATGGACAGACATGTAGACTGGATCTGAACTATACAGGATGGTAGATCTCCAGGACCTGGAATTTCCCTGCTTATGCACTAAAATAAATGTTTCTGGCACCTTTTATATGAGTGTAATTATTGTTTTGAGGTTGGACAAGCTCTACAGAACACAGGCCAAAACCTCTTCAACCTAGTCTTGTCAAAATGCTTAAGTTAGAATTTAAATGTAACATCAGGCATAGTCATTATATAATATGTGATCAAACTTTTTGTTTCTTCATTACGTGAATTAAGATTTTGGTCTGCATTCTGTGAAGCTTGTCCCATCTAAAAACAATAGGTATGAAAGCATTTCAAGAAAAGACTGAACTGTAAAACAACAGTGCTTGCAGTACTGTACTACATGAATGTCAATTCAGTTGCCAGTACTTTATTTAGTACTCATCAGAGATAAACCACTAAGCACTTTAGAATGAAACGCTTGCGATTATATAGTAGACTTTTTTGTGATTTGGATGGACCGTACAGTGCCATTGAAGCAGTGTTGGTTTTCATGACAATATAAACACAATAAAATCAAAACAGCCAGGTAGTTTCTATGTATGGACTGGGCAGAGGAGTGAACAGTACTTGCTGCATCAAATGCTTCCATGATCCATGATGCCACTGTGTCTTATTCTGCTTATAACAGCAGTGTGAGGGCGACAGCTCAGCACGGAAAGCAGTGTGAGGCATCACAGATCCCAATTAAATCCTTTTTTTTATCTGACACCTCGGCCGTAATTTGATTAAGCGAATGCACAGGAACTTTTCTTGTTTTCCTCCTCTTCTGCCTTAGCAAGGCTAAAATTAAATAAGATGTAATGAGATAAGATAATGGAGAAAGGGTGTTATTAGATTACACCATCAGAAGAAAAGAAGCATCCTTTCATGGCAGCAATGTGTCAGTCGCTCAATGCACACACAACATCATGTATGCAGCTCTTGTTTGGGAGATTCCTCCATTTCCCCTGTTTTGATTGCATTAGTCTCAGTGTACAAATGTGCCATTATTAATGTATCTTCTGATAGCACCTCTGTCTCTCTCTGTCTCTGGGGGGGACGAAGCTCTCTCTTTCTAGTTTTAGAGGAAACTGATATTGTTGTCGTAATGAGACAGGAAGTTACACATCTGCAATATGTGTAGGGCAATATTGTGGACAGTAAGTTTTATCTCGCTGTTGCAAATGCATGATTATTTGATTTGCATAAAGTTGCTGTCCAAAAAAAAAAAAAAACTTTACAGATGAGGGCACAAATGTGAAAAATAAAAAATGGAAAAAGTGAAGAAACTTGTTTTTGTATAACTTGTATATGCTGTATATAGCTGGTATCTAAATGAATATGGCAAACTGAGTTAAATTCTACCTGTGCAGAATCTGATTGGTTGAGGAGCGTTCTCTCTACAGTATATAGAATCTGATTGGTTGAGGAGTGTTCTATCTATATAGAATCTGATTGGCTGAGGAGCATTCTACCTGTTCACAATCTGATTGGCTGAGAAGTGTTCTACCTATGCAGAATCTGATTAACTGAGGAGCATTCTACCTGGGCAAAATCTGATTGGTTGAGGAGCATTTTATTTATATTGAATCTGATTGGTTGAGGAGCGTTCTATCTATATAAAATCTGATTGGTTGAGGAGCGTTCTATCTATATAAAATCTGATTGGTTGAGGAGCGTTCTATTTATATAGAATCTGATTGGTTGAGGGGCGTTCTATCTATATAGAATCTGATTGGTTGAGGAGCATTCTACCTGTTCACAATCTGATTGGCTGAGAAGTGTTCTACCTGTTCACAATCTGATTAACTGAGGAGCATTCTACCTGGGCAAAATCTGATTGGTTGAGGAGCATTCTATCCATATAGAATCTGATTGCTTGAGGGGCGTTCTACCTGTGCAGAATCTGATTGTCTGAGGAGCATACTGCATGTTCAGAATCTGATTGGTTGAGGAGTGTTCTACCTGTGCGGAGTCAGAACTCTTACAAACAACTGCACGTTTTTTTCACAATAACTGAATCAGTCTGCTGAGCATGGTTGCTAACTTGGTTTGTGCAGCAGCAATACTTCAGTACATATTAAAATGCAAAAATAGATACAGAGCATCTTAAGACATAGCAGCTTAAGATAAAATTTGACCTGCTTGATGTGATGATCTACAGTGCTCTCCTTCAGCTCAACTGAGCTCATCACTCCTGTGATGTTATTCGTACTCAGTGTCTTGTGTTTTATTGCTTGAATACTGAAATATAGACTACCAAGTTTCGCTCTAAGCAAAGCTGGGTAGTTGCTAAAGCAATTTCCCTAAATGTTTGTTTTATGTACATTATTTTTAATACAGATTTTATCTCTATAAAAACATACTCTAACCATTGTGGTACTATATTGGTGTAAATCTGTCGCTTTCACTGTTCAACACGTCTTCTTCAAGCTACTACGAGACAACCTTAACATGTTCTAATGATGTTTTTGTGACTGTTTCTACTGTTTCTTCTGTGAGCTGTTTCTTTCCACTGTCAAACTGTGTTGGCTCCTGTGCGCTTTAGCCCGATGCAGGGACCGGCTTGTTTGTATCCTGTTAGGAGTGTCTCCGCTAATTGGCTCCCTTACATAAGAGAAACCTGTGGGAGACAGGACTGATGTTGTCAGACATGTGGAGCAAACGCAAACAGAGGAGCTGGCCGCGGGCGATGCACAGAAATAGCTAGTGCAGGAAGCTCCTGCAGGAGCCATCAGCTGGGCAGCCACAAGCACTGGAGGGACAGCAGAGACCAGATGAAAAACCAAAAAGCTCCATCAAACACAAAACGCTGAATTACAAAAAGTACAGATTGACTACAGCAGCCTACAGGGAGGGTGTAAAGGTGTATGAGCGTTTGTTATTGTATATTCTGAGTGCAAAAAATGTTCAGACTTCGTAGGAAACTCCTAGGAGGAAGACATAACCCTATAGCGAAAGCACCCAGAGTTTATAACATGCTTAATTAAAACTACAGACCTCGGACCTGTAGTTAAAACAACGCTTATTATACTTACAACCAGCCAATAACAGTAATCTTGACATGATTCGATTTGTTTTTGAAGTAAATTCCATTGTATTTATATAAGGGACCTAAAACTAAACTGACATATTTATTTCAATCGTAACACTGAAATTTAATTTACGAGTCATGAAATTTATAAGACATGAGATGTAGTCAAGACCATCATATATATCAGTTGTATACTTTGATGCTCCTGATCTTAAATGATCATTTCCTACATATCTTCTTGTGTATAAACATTTACAAATACTAAATAAAACTATGTTCTTGAGTAAACGCTCATGATCACCTAGTAAAAGTAGAAGTTTGTATGTCTGTATTGCACTCAAGGACAAAGTTATTACAGTTATGTTAATTTATTTTGCTAAAGAAGTTGCATTAAGGAGACATTGTCTGGCTGCAGATATGATACAACAGTTAGTTGGGAGTTAGTTGTCCAAGTCTCCAGACATACAGGTATCCATAATAAGCTCACCAGGCAAAAGATAAGTCATCTGTGACCGAAACTTACCTAATAGCGTATAATACCTCCTTAAGCACGAGCAACAACTGTGACTGGATTTGGCATGGACTGGACAAGTTTCTGGATGTAGGCCACATCAGTGTTCTGCCACTCTTGCATCAAAGAACTGTGCAGTTGGGCCAGAGTTGGTGGATGGTACAATTCTGATGTGAATTTCCTATAGGACTGGGATTTTGCCATTGACCCGTATGACTGTACACTTCAATACACCTGTAAATTCAGCTACTGCCTTCACACTATGGCCTTTAGCACATCCAAATGCAATCACTCCTTTTAGCCAATCATTCATTTCTGCTTTGGACCCATTTTCCACACATGGAATGAGACATTGACTGCACTGTACCACCTCTTCTCAATCTATGAATCCCGTCACTCATCCCACATGTATTTTTAGCCTGATCATCCTTGTACAACGCCATCTGCAGGAGCCTGTAGTTACTACCACCACATGTAAGGTGCCTATTTTTTTGTCCAGTGAGCTTACTGTATATACTGTATATAGAGCAGATTACAGTCATCTATTCCATTACCTGTTCCTGTATAGGCCAAGTTCCATTACATGCTTTACAATGCCTTATAACAGTGTTATAACAGTAAATAGAACAATTGTCTGTCAAGTCAGCTTAAGGCACTTAATGTCAACACAGTATCATTTATGTCATAAAATATCTTACAATTAATGAACCAAGATGTTTATATGCATTGCTTATGAATACATAATGTAATACTTAGCCATGTTATCAAGTGCCGGTAAACACAGCTTTCAAATGTAGTGTTACTAAACATTGTAGTGCATAAATAAACTACAATACATTTGGAACATACCATTGCAGTCAAAATAAAACTTTGTATATCTGTGAGAGAGGGAAATGTGTTCTTAAATGTTATTGGTAATTAGATCATTTTATTGCTCAATTTGTTAGTTACCATATTCATGTTTGTCTGATCTGTAATTAGTCTTTATTTTGCAACAGTATGCAACATTCCACAACATTATGACCTCATTATAACCACAAATTCATAGGTACTTGATAGAAATCACATGAATGGCTTGAGTTAGGGCTAAAGATTCACCACTTGCGTTTTTTCTGACTGAGGATGGATTTACACGATTCCACTTGAATCAAGCTTATACATGTTTCCTACACTGATTTCTGCATTGATATCAATTTATTAGTGTTGTCATTATTTTTATACAAACATAGATTCCTAAAACATGAGGCAGTATGGGAAATATAATAAACAATGGTACAAAGACAGAATATTTAATGTTTTTTAAAAAATTTACAGGTGTAGCTATTATGCCTTTTATGGTATAAAAGGAGCATCTAGGAAAGGCCTAGTTCTAGGGAAGGAGGATGAATCAAAGCTCGGCACATATATTTTTATGTTTCATATCAAAATATTCAGAACAGTCTCAGCTCTCTCTATATCTAGAAATAACTGCAACCGTTTCAGTAGGTATAGACTGCTTGCATGCCATTCCATGTGTCTTTAATGTTGACTGAATGAAGATGAAGGGTTTCCTTTCCCGAATTACAGACAGTTAGAGGCAGATGAAGTGTATCTAGGCCCTCTTCATAGGTACGTAACTCATCTTGCGACTCTCATCTCGCGACGAGATGGAATGGAAAGGAGAACTCAACAGATCCAGGAAATGTTTGAACCGTATTTCCAGACTATATTAAAAGAAACCAAATTAATAAATATTACTAGAAAGACAGCGACATGTGGGTGATTGTTGACCCCAGAGGGTTACAGAGTCCTTAGTGCATAATATCATCCAAAGTTTCAAGGAATCCGGAGACATCTGTGTGTGTAAAGGGCAAGGCCAAAAACAACTGACGGCCTGTGACCCCTCTGTCATCAATACATTAAAAACTAGCTTGCTTTTGTGGATATCATCACACGGGCTCAGGAATAGTTAGACAAAGAAATGTCAATAAAGACAGCCTACTGCTGCATCACAAATTCACAGCAGAAGCTATTTGTCAACAAAGTCCGGAACTGACTGAAGTGGACTGCTGCAGAGTGGGAACATTGTGGTCTGCTGAGTCAACCTTTCATATTACTGGATAATGGATGTTGTGTTCTTTGCAACAAAGAAGTAAAAAAAACAACAAGATCATCAGTGCAAGGTTCCAAAGCAAGCGACTGTGAATGTATGGGGGTATAAGTGTACCCATGGCAGCATCCGTGCTCGAAGATATATTAGAGCAACATGTGTCACCTTCTGGAGAATGACTTTTTCCAGAGTTGTTTTCAGCACGACAATGTCAAGCCACATTCTGCATGTGTTACAACAACATGGCTGCAAGAGCATGGGTGCTAGAATGGCCTGCCTACAGTGCCGACCAGCCTCCCATTCGTGAACAACAGTAAAGAGAGAATGTCAAAAAATCTGCTTTCAAAACTGGATGGATTGGTGTCCTCAGTCCCCAAACGATTATGAAGTGTTGTTAAAGGAAAAGCGGATGTAACACAGAGCTAAACATGTTGCAGGAATCAAAACTGAAATGAGTGTATGTTTACCTGCAAAACCATAAAGTTCATAAGGCATCAAAATAAATCAAATATTGTGAGTTTAATACTGGTCAAACGGAATTTTGCTTTCAGTTTCTATTACATACAAGACATACAAGACTAGATAGCCAGCATTCACACATTCAACAACAATGGAGACAACATAGGACCACATAAACAGCAAAATGCATCAGTTAGCAACTTATTGAAATAAAAGGAACAAGTGAAAACAAACAAATGAGTCCTGAGTAATTGTAAAGATAAAAGCCTCATGAAGAGAGTGTCATAAACCGATATATAAATACAGTATATCATGTTTACAGGGAAGCTCAGTGTGTGTTGTACCGTTAAGTTTGCATCTATGGTCTGGCACAGCATAAATTATCACACAATAACCGTTTCCTCAGAACCTAACAGTATCTGTAAGGCCCCTGTTGAACAGAGATAAGTGCAGAAGCATAGACGGTGCTTTATCTGCTTATCTGCTCATTCCACAGTGTGCACGTGTGCTCTTTTCCTCACCCCCGTCCCTTTTGACCTATACATGCTTGGATGTTGAAAGTCGTTTTGCAATCTGATGTGACTGTGTGCATGTGCTGACATTTACTGGATCAGAGATTCATCCGTCTGGGCTGGCCGCATCCGGCCGTCATTAGGTGCAAGGCGTCTGGGCCGTGAGGCAGCTATGTGTGTGCGCGTGCTCTCACCAGGGAGCAGAGAGAAGGGAGAGAGCTCGGTTTAATTACAGTGACAAATGCCAGCCGGGTCCTCAAAGCCCTCGGTGCAGTCGGAAAAGTGACAGGCTCATTTTTGGAATGTAAACAAATCCTACATTTACTGTAATCTAATTAGCACCTGGAGCAGAGTGGGGAGGCTGCTCTCTGCCCTCGCACCGCTACACGTTCACTCCTATTCCCTCATCACATACGCTGTGTGTTTATCACCGTTTAAACAGATAAACGCACAGCTGAAACAGGATTCCTATAGTCGGAATGGATTATCTTTCTGCGTGAAGGTGATGGATGATTAAGATTAAAGGAATTGTTTGTTGGAGAGTCAATTTTACACAATACAGGTCACCCGAGCCAGTTTGGAGTTTGAGGTTTACTGTTGCAGTTTTGCGCTGCCACTGCTTTGAAGTAAGGGAGGGAAGTTTATACACCTCTAATTAGCAGCATGTAAACCGCATGTCTAAATCATTACACTTGTCTCGGACCACTTTGTTGTTAAAGGGGAATGCCACTGATTTTTCAGCATTTCTGCATAATTCAATGGCTGAGATGTAAACAAAGTCACTTAGAATGGCCTGATGCAAAATGGCTCATTCCAGCGAGGCTGACTTGGATTTCACTGCAGAGGTGGTGATGGGAACCAGAAGTCATGCAAATATTTTAATTTACTATCCAAATGCCATTTTATTTAATATCCAAAATGAGCAGTGAATCCACACATGTGGTTTTTGGGAAGGCTATTTTGTCTCACCATGCCCTGCATGTAGCCCTTCAACATAAATGAATTCTAAATATAAAAGCCCAATATTTAAGCCCAAGTCTTATTTTGAAGGCACCTTCAGAGGTTTTAGAGTCTTCAGGTGTCTGATTCCTATCACCACCACTGTGAACAAATCTGACTCAGTAAGTTTCTCTGAAATTAAGCATTTTACCTCAAACCGTGTTGAATGAATTTGTTTACATCTCAACCTTTTAGATAAGCTCACAGGTGGTAGTAACTTCAGCCTCCTACAGATGGCGCTGCACGAGGATGATAGGGCTATAAATACCTGCGGGGTGTGAGTGACGGGATTCATAGATTGAGAAGAGGTGGTATGTCTCCTTCAATGTGTGCCAAAGACCATAGTGTGAAGGAAGTAGCTGAATGTGCAGGTGTATGGGAGCGTATGGTCATATGGGTCTACCAGCAGTGGCTAAAAGCCCAGTCTAGAGGAAACTCTCCTCGGAACTGTACCAGGGAAGGCATACACCAAATCTGGCCCAACTGCGCAATTCTTTGATGCAAGAGTGGCTGAACATTCATAGGGCCTACATCCAGAATCGAAGCTGCTGTTTGTGCTGGTGGAGGTGTTACACACTATTATGTACGTTTCAGCCACATGCAAGCAATTTCTGGTCTGGTGAGCTTATTATGTAGAGACTTAACAAAATGCTGGGATTTCCCTTTATATGTATTACAATCAGGTTAAGGTGAAATCACTTTTTTCAGATTTCTAAATTATTTTGTTTATTTGCTATAATAAGATACCCAGGCTGGTCAACTAGTAATAGAATAAAAGCTGAAGAAGGATTTTCTCAAAGATTATCTTAAATGGGACATAAATGTGCTGTTGATTAATGCTAACCACGTCAGGGACTTCCTATCTGCATTTTTCATTCTCCACCTGCTCCAATATTTTGAAACACATATGCAGTGGATTCCACTGTATTCCCCTTCAGTGTCTTCTTTATTACACCTTTGGTGCCACAATAGTTTTTTAGTAAGTTAGTAAGTAATGCATTCCGTAGAACACTGCTCGCTGCGTGCCTGCCAACGTAAAAGGGGAATTTCACCAGTTCTTCAGAAATTCAGCATAATCAAATGTCTGATGTGAGCACATTCTAGAGAAACATTCTAGAGTCACCACATTGGGCGTGATAGGAACCAGATGTCTGGAGAGTTTAATGCTTCTCCTAGCTCTCTCACAGAGAATTGTGTACAAAATGGTTATGAGTATGCTACCTGATGCCTGAAACATTGTTTCATGATAAGGATTTGTCCTAAAATGTCTCGTTAACCCATTCGATTGAATCCATTCATGGTGGAGGGGTACACTCATGGTGGTATAAGGAAAAATATTCCCTACTTTTAGACATTGCTTTGAACAGAAAACAACCACCACCTTAATCATCACCACTGTAAAGAAATCAAAGGCTGAACTATCTCTCCAACCAACCTCTACAAAGAAGAGTTTATATCAAACCACTCGGATCAACATAAACATACAGAGGTAGGTGAAATGAAACCTGTGGAGTTTGAAAAAACCATGAGCCAGCTTGCCCTCCACCACAATTTCCCCCAACTATATGGCTTAAACTCTTCACTTTCAGTATTTAGGCTCTAAATAAATACAATTTTATTTATTTTCTATTTATTACTGCAATGTAAAAAGTGTAATGTAAAAAAAATCACTTGCTACAGTGTGTCATTGTGTAGAATAGTCTGCTGGTATTTTTATGTATTTATTTATTTATTTGTTTGTTTATTTTTATTTGGGTCGTGCAACAAGAAGTTGTTCACTGTGCTCAATAATAACCTCAAATCTATACATTTCCACTGATTTGTCCTGAATGCTGCTGTGTTGTACGAGAGAACAGCTTGCATTAAAGCACTTCGTAATGTCGAACACATGCGTCATGCAAGTACTTCGCAATAGCACATTACTTGCCTAAATTTGAGTTATGGGACCATCAAACTTAACTCTACATTCATGGGAATTTTCATCACTGTCCAATGAAAAACATGTATCTCAATTTTTGTCTGTGTTTACTTTTATGCATAATTTGAACACATCATCTGCTGTTTACACAATGCTGTTTCATAATGAATGGACTGGCAGAAACGGCACAGAATTGCTTGGAAAAAAGTCTGGTTCCACTGACTCACATTAAAATGAAATTAGGGTTTTGCCCTTTCCTGTAAAGTTGCCATTTTGGAGATGCTTGGATGCTTGTTTTTCTTTGGATAGCGACAATATAATTTTGCTTAGCATCTGTTTTGATCAGCTTTTTAAATTTCTGGGTGCAAAATCAGTAATTAGAGTGTCTAATGAGAGGTGACTATATCGGGTATGTAATCCAAATGCATATACAAGTCTGGTTTGGCTGGGACTGCGATGACGCTGGGGAGGGCACCAGCGTTTTATTTTATTTGGAGAATGCAAAAACATTCACAGCTGTGAGAATACAGCAAAGCCTTGAAACCTCACAGCTATGCTATTATGTCAACCAGCCCAGAATCATACCACCAAGCCGACTCTGAACAGGCTAATTGCTGCCCACTCTAGAAACCCAGGGATGTGCTATTAGAGAAGAGATGCACATCTAAATCACTACAAATGTAGATTTGGTTGTGATGTTCACAGTTTGTCTATACATTACTTTGCATGGGTTCATACGCACAATTACAGTAACCAGCCCAAAACATTACCAGCCCACTGGGAACTCTGACAACTCTCCTGCTCACTCTGGGATTCCTGTTATCTATACAAACGCACAAAAGTATAGATACAAAAGCACAATACAGATATTAATAGGTGACGTCTAAACATACATTACTGTTTAGCTACATTAGCTTCATAGCTCCAGTGTAAAACTAAAGAAGCAAACATCAGACATCAAACATGTCTTAGGTACAGCTAGGTGTACCATGCATGCAGCTGCCACATAGCCCCTAACCCCCCACTCAAAGGTCAGTCATCCCGGTGATTTTAACAGCCCAGGCCACATCCCTTGGGCATGTGGGGTCCCTGCCAGCACAAGTGCTGTAGGCCACTCGTTCCTCAGTGACATGTGCCCCAGTCTTCACTCCGGCAGTGTCCTTGCTGCCATGGCTCCTCCTAAGCATAGCAGGACTCCTCACAGCTCACCGTGTCAGGACCGGTGCTCATGGCGACAGTGGTAGCAGTAATGACGCTTCTCTCAGATGCCCTCTGCTTTCCATGTTGAGAGTGCCGCTCATGCGCACTGGAGCCCTTGCTCTCTGCTTCAGTTCTGCTGCTGGTGACTGACTTGCACTGGACGCTGGCTGCCCTTTGATGTTCTTCTCTCAGTGTGTGTGACCCTGCCTGGTTGT
Organism: Semaprochilodus insignis; assembly: GCA_034552555.1. Taxonomy (NCBI): domain Eukaryota; kingdom Metazoa; phylum Chordata; class Actinopteri; order Characiformes; family Prochilodontidae; genus Semaprochilodus; species Semaprochilodus insignis. The sequence goes on along the minus strand of CM067480.1, from coordinate 28,870,484 downwards.
AGTAGGTATATTGACAAGCCCATATCAGCGAGCCAATATTGATGAGTATAATGAGCCATCTGCTGTTTATGCTGCACTCGACTCAAGGTGCATGGCTGTTGCTGATGCCCCCAGCTGGCTCCCGTTTCTCTCCAGGGTCAGGCTTGCAGGATGGATGCCCCTCCTGAAGCCCTCTGCCACATAACAGTGTGCAGAAACACCACCACACTTCTCTTTTGCTGGCTCTTCTTTCACCCAATTGCCAGGCCTCACCACTCTTTCTCTGCTAACAAGCCTTGCCAAACTGCTCCCTCTGTGATCTTTCACTTCTTCCATTCCTTGCTGCAGGGGGTGCTATCCCACTTCTGACTCCAAATGTATGGTCTACATTCTGCTACGAAATTGCTACTGTAAGAAATGCTCTTTTATTGACACCAGCAGAAACCTCAGGGAAAGAAGGTCACCTCTAGCCCAAAAATACCTGATGACGGTGACAACAACAATTCACTCACCTACTGCAGAAACGTAATAAAACACAGGTACACCAACACATTGTAACTAACACACAATGACATTACAGCACAAAACAACAACAAACAGTGTGTCTTTGGCAGAGGGCAGCAGGCACGTGGCCCAGCTCTACATACTCTACAGAGCCCGCTTAAACTATAGCAAGTGGCAGCTGCCACTCTCTGAACCTGAGAGGTATATAGTCTTTTTCATTTCCACTACAACTGCTGCTTTATGCTTATGCAGTGTGCAGACCAGGCTTCCCATGTCTGCCTACAAAGAAACTGACTTACCTGTGCATGCATGTCTAAGTGTGCGTGTTTTTACATTCGTGTGGTGATTGACAAGACACTCCGTATCTGTGTGGATGCATGAATGTGAAGCGTCAGCCGCCTCTGTCAGCTTGTGTTTGTGTTACAGCGTCACACAGCATCAGTCACCTCTGCCTGGCCAGTGCAGTCCGGCTTTAACCACGGAAGAGTCAGACTTTATCAACAGGAGAGTTCTTTGTTTTTATCAGCGTCCTGCAGAGTGTTTTCTTTCTCTAGATAACAGTGATTGGAATTCCCTTAAAAAGCAAGTCAACATAAAGAAGTATCAGGACAACAGGCCATTGTCTTGTTTTGGCTCTTTTTAATTAAATGTGATTTCTAGTGCTGGCAGCTTTTGTCTTCAGGAATAATGTGTTGTTTTTGTCGTTGTTGTTCTGGAACTCGGCAGTGTTAACTTGAGTGGTCCATTTATGATTTGTTAGAGCTTCTCAGAGAACAATTAAGGTAATTAAATTGGCTGCACGATAGTCATTATTGTCACTCAGGCATTGGAGTCTCTACTAAAAAGGAAACTCTGGAGTGTCCACATAGCAACTCAAACACATGCAATGTTACTATAACCCTAATTATTATTGTTGTACAGCAGTTTCACTATGATATTACTAATGACAGAATTATTGGATAAATGCATGGAGAAACGAATGAACGAATGTGAACTGTTTGTCCTTAGTTCTGAGAGGCATTCAGTATATGCAAGTATCTGGCATTTGCCACTCATTTGACATTTCAATGCCCTTGGAGACAATTTAGCAACAGCACTGTGAAATATCATCATGCACAACTGATTTTCTAATTATGGAAGATTTCCTATTTGTGCTCATAAATTGATTCCTGAGGAAGAGAGCGGTACTAATTTTGCGCATCTAAAAATTAACTTGAAGAAAAAATGTCACTGGGGCCAAAATTAATAACACTTCCTGTGACTTTAATCACTGTGAAGAGGTGAAAGCTGATTTCAGACTGAGACTGACTTCATTATCCTTGCTGGGGTGTCGTCTGTGCTAAGTCCAACAGAAGGTCATGAGTTAAAATCTCAGGACTTAGCGAATACTCCAGGTTGTGTCCCTACTGTCAAGTCAAGTGAAGTCAATTCAATTTAATTCAAGTCAAGTCAAGTCAAGTCAAGTCAAGTCAAGTCAAGTCAAGCCAAGTCAAATCATAGAGTACATTTTACAATGGATGTTGTCACAAAGCAGCTTTACAGAGAATCCGGGTCCAAGCCCCCAGTGAGCAAACCAAGGGCGACAGTGGCAGGAAAAAACTCCCTCCGAGCAAGAGGAAGAAACCTCGACAAACCAGGTGAAATATATAACATGACTAATAACTGTTAGAGTGAGAGTGGCAGTGAGAAACAGACCTGAAAGTCTGAATGAAACTCAGTCACTGTTACCAGTGAAATCAGAGGCCACTGTAAGCAGTATAAAACCTTGAATATTAACCGATGCTAGAAGCCTGTGATGATAATCCACGAGAAGGAATAAGTGTTCTGTCTTTTGTGATACTGCCCAAAGAGCTACTGCTCTGCTGGTCGCTCTGAACTTCTTGACTTGCCACCATTAAGCAGCAAAATCAGCTATTTCCCTCATAAGCGTAGCACTAAAATCTAACTGTAAACACTTTATGGAAATGTGTTTGAATACAGGGCTTCTCATAACTTACAAAAGCATTCCATATGTGTAGATGTGACATTCTGCTTTAGGTGACCAGCTAACACAGAAATCTCATAAACACCTTACATGGGCTCCCATACTATTTAGGATTTTCTCTTTATGGAGCCTGAGAAGACAAGCCTTCTCTACCACATGCCACATTACGCTGGACATCATAAATCACTGCATGAAACTCTGTAATCCTCGGACTATTAGACTGAGCAACCTGAGAAACAGGTTTTTATATAAACCTTTTATTTATGTTCGGGCCTAGCTCTTTTTTCAGAGGGATGTTGCCGCTCCCCTGGGGCAGCTTAGGATTAAGTGCTGTGGTCAAAAGCTCAACAAAGATGGACACTTGAACCTGAAGCCCTCCAGCATAAGATCAACAGCCCTGGTGCCCTCAATGTGATTGAAACAGGAACGCTCTGGCTCCACAAAGTCCCTAAACTGTGAAACCATAGACTACTAAATCACTGACTCACACAGGAGCTTTGTAAACCTCCCAGAATCCCATTCAGCTAAGTGTAAAGTACAAATGTATGTGTCACTATTACAACATATCACTATTAAGACCTTGCATGCTTAAACATCTCTCTTGACGTGTAGGCTTCAGTTATCAATGATCACTTTATGATCATTACATCACACTTTTTACATCACACATTCGTTGCACATACTGTACTGTAGGGTACTGTTCATACAGCTATATGACACCTATATAAGCTTGACAACTGACATAGCCCTACTACAAATGTGTATGCATGCTTATTCCAATTCGCATCATTAGCTATAAGGGTAAAATAAAGAAGACTTTATGACAGATGACGTATATTGGAATAAAATTCTTTAGGGTTATGTGAGTTGTCATGACATGCTTATGCAGGTGTCATGTAGCCTTATGAACAGTTCCCATGTATAAATGACCAACATTAGAGATCTATCACAATAATAACTTAATATGCTATACTACAGTATAACACACTCATCAAAAATAGTGGCACAACTAGTTGTACATCGCCACAGACTGCAATGGTGTCATGCCAGAATGTCATGGAGTGACTCAGAATGGCAGCAAGTCGTCTTTAGTGACGAGTCCCGATTTTGTCTTGATGGAGACGAACAACGAATACGTGTGTGGAGGCATCATGGTCAGCGCCCAAGACGAACGGTTTGTTGTCATGCATCACATGTCCAGGAGGCCTGGTGTCACTCCACCTCCACCCCTACCACACAATCTGCAGGAACTGTGTGAGAATATATAAGCTGCATGGGATGGATTATCGCAGGACACCATTAGGAACCTCTACAACTCCATGCTGAGACATCCGGCATGTTGCATTAGCAAGCATGGCAGCCCAAAGCCGTACTGAGAGACACTACTTCTGTACTTCTGTGTAGCTCAGTAAATATGGTTTGATATTGTTTGAAGTCTAAATTTATCATCATTTATTGTTCCTGGTAACCTTTATCTTCGGTATAGTGTTGCAATCCGACACTTCCTTTTGGGTGATACCATTTTCACCAAAGGTATGTTTAGGAAATGTCACTGTTTATTCATCTTCCCACAATAAATATTCTCTAAATGCAGCCAGTACAAAGCAATGCATGTAAACTCCCCTTGTGGTAACAGTGTGATCTTTTACACTGGACGTGCACTGCTAGCAGCTGCAGCATGCACAAAGTTCACCTTGTTTTTTGATTGTTTAAAGTGCATTGGATTTAGTGGATCATGAAGATTGGTTAGTGAGGCATTGCCCTACTAAATGACCCACCAATGCAACATACTGTCCATTTCATTAGGTATATGTATCTACTCTCTTTGTCAGTGTGATCAGGTTCATCTACCATAGGTTTGCATTTTGTAGTTGTCCGGCTGCAGATTGTAGTTCATTTGTTTCTCTGCATAATGTGTGGTCCTGTTATCAATGGTCAGGATCCCCCACAAGATCCTTGAGGACACCACCCCATTGACTGGTTTGTGCTGTGTTTGTCTGAGAGTGTAGGGCATGTCAGCATGTGTGTGCTGCACAGAGTGGACCACACGCAGCAGTGCGGCTGGAGTTTTAATTAAAGGGAACGCTGGGGAAGATATGTAAGCCGCAGTGTGAACATGTCCAGTACTTCTGAAATATGATGTATAAACCAAGCAAAAATACTTTTATACCTCAAAGAAATCTTTCACTCTTTCCAGCTTCATCATCCAGTCAAGTACAACCAGATGAAACCATCACAGTGTGACTCTGAGGGGTTTGTTTATGTTTCTGTAAAGAACAAAAACATCTCAATTTGTTTACACATCATCATGTAACTAATAATAAAACTATTGATGTAGTGGTGGTGTGTTAGTGTGTGTGGTGCTGGTGTGAGTGGATCAGAATCAGAGTGTCTAATTGAGTGGACAGTGAGTGGACACAGTGTTTAAACACTCCAGCAGCACTGCTGTGTCTGATCCACTCATAGAATATCTAATACACTAATAGAATATCTATCTATCTGTCTATCTATCTATCTATCTATCTATCTATCTATCTATCTATCTATCTATCTATCTGTCTATCTATCTATCTATCTATCTATCTATCTATCTATCTATCTATGTGTGTGTGTACATGCAGTGTATATTCATATATAATACAAAATACTGTATATACATATAATAATATTCATATCATACATATAACAATAATATTTATACATAAAATCATATTTTTATTACACAAAACACAAATTACACAGCTTTCTGTATAATAATTCCAATGTATGCAAATTTAAATATATATAAAACATGTGGTCTGTGAGCATATTACTGTTGGGGAAGTTCAGCATGTTATATGAGAATTGTAGCTGGACACTGATCCTTTCTGCCATCCTTTAAGTAAAACTCACTAAGCAGCGATAACCCTAAATGAAAGATCTACAAACTCGTCTGATTTCACTGCCACATACCTGCAGCCCCTGCAGCTGATACGGACAGTAAGCTAAGCCCTGAGTGAGTGACAGGGTTCACAGGCTGCACCTTCTAAGCGCAGAGCGTGAGAGGGGCGGGGTCTCGCGGTGACCCCACCTCTTTAGGAAATGTGGAGACGGACACGTGATCGGTCCGCCTGAATCCAGTATGGCGGAGTGTGAGCGTGAGCGGCGCTTCTCGCTGGCGCTCTCCGAGCGGGATTAAACACATCGCGGCGCGGAAGAGCGGAGCGGGAGCCTTGCCCTGCACTGAGGTGACCACACACACACAGACTCACTCCACACACTCACACTGCACTGAGGATTTCTACACGAGCACTGCGCGCGCGCGCCAGACAGAAAACTTAATAAAGGGCCAGCGCGAGAGGAAACAATCACAACAATGTGTGAGTGCTGTATCTCTCTCTCTCTCTCTCTCTCTCTCGCTCTCTGTGCGCGCGCGCACGCACATGTGTGTGTGTGAGTGAGAGAGAGAGAGAGAGAGAGAGTGTGTGTGTGAGTGAGTGAGAGAGAGAGAGTGTGTGTGTATGTGTGTGGGTGGGTGGCTCGCTCGATCGCTCGCGTGCGCGCGGGCGCGCTCGCTCGGCTTCCCCAGCGGTTAACTTGGCTCACGTTTCGTTTTCTCACTCCACTCCGCCAAACTTGACGGAAGAGCCTGTCGTTGTTTGTGTCTTCACCAGCCTGAACGAGCAGAAAACAAAGTGAACCGTATGAATCCTATTTCAGCAAACGCTGCCACTGCTTTCATTGTCATTCATGTCCAGCGCTGTGGACGCCCGTCTGGCCCCTCCAGTTTGAACAGTTTCTCAACAGAGAGGAGAAGAGCAGAGACTAGCTCTGCTGGATTTGATGCTGGTTAATCAGTCTGTATTCTGAACCAGTTACACTGTCTAAAGCAGCTAAAACGGGGGTCCCCAAACTTTAGAGGGGGCTCCATCCAAATCGGACCACTAAGACAAAACAATATGCAGCTAAAGAAGGCAGTTTAAGACCCTTATGAGTTCTTCAGGGATTCTTCACTAGGACTAATGGATGTGTGCTGTAGATGTACAGCACTTTTGTGCATGTGTCTTCTTCTGTACGTTTATTTATTTACTGTACTTGTATACAGGTCTGTACAGTGTTTGTACATCTATTTTATACTATATTTGTTGCTAAAACACATGAACGCTAGTTTTTGAGGTTAACGGTATGTCAGTTCTGTGTACTGAACTGTAGCAGTGTAAATACAGTTATACAGTCATTCTATGGCACCTTAAATAAGTTCAGTATATTAATGTTTTTCTGAGCGTATGGGCTTCGGATAACTTTCTTGTGGGCTAAATCAAATGTCCCCTTTATGCAGCTCTGGTCTGAAGTGGGTTACTCACTATGCTGTACTGACTTAAATGTAACTGCACTTGTATTTTGTGAGGGGCCTGTGAATGCGGTTTTATGGTTCTAGTCCGGAGGTGTTTCTTCTTCTATACATTTATCTATTTATTAAACTTCTACACACTTCTATGCAGTTTTTAAACTTCTGATTTATACTGTATTTCTTGCAGAAGTGTGTAAACACCTGTACTGTGCTACAGCATTACTACAACAAAGAAAGGAAGATAGAAGATGAATTGCATTAATGTGCTACAGAATTGGCGAGTCTGGTGGGGAGCGGGATTAAACAGTCACTCCCATGCAAATCTTTAAATGGTATGTGACTTTTGTCCGGGTAAACAATCCCCAGGTTGCCCATTTTCCCCTCTGTGATTTGGTCCTAGAATGAAAAGAGCTGTTTGCCCTGTTTTGGTGAGCTCATGAATAAGTTGTTGATTGGCTGATTGGCTGTGAGGCATCACGATAATCAATGACCGAAGCAAAATGCTGAAACAGACACAGACAGGAAATAAAATGAGCCTCTGTGTTGTAAGTTCGATTGTGAGACTGTGTAGGAGCTGTGCTAGTTACTTGGAGCCTGATAGTAGTGAATGTTACTATACTACCTCTTTGCTTTGGATCTCGTCACTCGTTACTCACTGTGAAGCTCCGTTTAAGATGATCTGCTGCATTTGGCAAACAGTGATACAGTCACACAGCATGGCTGCTACTTACAGGTTGCTAATAAAGGTGGAACGGATCCTCTCTTCAGTCTCTTTAGTGTTTAACGCTGAGCGAAGCTGCTCAGTATTGTACATGGTTTGAGAAACTTGGAATTAAACTGGTCCAGCATCTGGTTTAAGATGTGGGAGCAGAAATGGGCTTCCTATTCATATTCCGTTCAGGTTCTCATTTCATGACTTTTCTGCTCCACCTTAAATAGTGCTGCAGGTTCGTTCTGACATCTGTACAAACTGTAGCATTTAAGGTGGAAGAGAACATTTGGTTAAGAAGCTGGTGAATAGGACGCCAACTTCAGCCTTGTTTAAAGATGAACGTCAGTCATACCTGCTGGCAGTTCAGCTACTGGGAAAGGGTATGAAAAGTGCCAGCATCCCCTTCACAAGCTGGAACGGTAGACTTCTCCAAGTTGTCATTGCTGTTGCTCTGTTGTCACATATAAAATTTGGGGATGAAAATATTAATGGACCAAGATTGTGGCAACACATTACGTTGAATCTTAGTAACTAACATGAAGTAATACAGTAGTTAACATGATGTAAAACATTAACAGTGGTTAACTAAACAAACTGTTCCATGTTTACCTAACATTAGTTAAGCATTGTAACCATTGTTAATGTATTACTTCCTGTTAGTTTTTGAGGTTCATGGTATGTCAGTTCTGTGTGCTGAACTCTCCTTTTTAACTATGTCAATGTAAATACAGTTATACACTCATTGTATGGCACATTAAATAAGTTCAGTATATAATATAAATGTTTTTCTGGGTGTATGGGCTTCTGATAACTTTCTGGTGGTCTAAATCAAATGTCCACTCTGTGCAGCTCTGGTCTAAAGGGGTTACTCCCTATGCCATACTGGCTTAAATCTAACCGCGCTTGTTTTTTTTTTTTGTGAATGGCCTGCGAAAGGGGCTTTATGGTTTCAGGAGATAGACGTGTTTTTCAGGGCGTGAGGAGATGAGGCATAATGTTTAAGCTGATACCTGGAAGGGGCTTTCTGTTAAGGTTTTATAACTTTGTTAGATACTCGGGGGTCGTGACCTGGTTATGGCTCCCTGCACTGCTCAGAGGACATATGCACACACATGACACCCTGACGTAGTAACAGCGTACACTCCTGCTGGATTCTGTTTTAGCTGATATGCTGTGATTGTAGTGAAAAAGGAGCTTCAGGAGGGCTTCAGCTTTTCCCTATTGTGAAGCCGTTTATGCTGAGGTATGCCGACTGTTTGTTAAATCTGAAAGGGGTTTGCGACAGGAGTGTTGCTTTTCACTGGGCCATAGCGCTGATAATAAAGGCCGGTGGTTATTATAGGGCATGACAAAGGCGCTCTGGTGTAATCTAGTACATCGATGCCGGGCTGGTATACACTGTGTGCTGGCCCGAGGTGTTTTTTTGTGAATGTAAGCAGGGTTGGAATCCGATCCCGTATCAGCACTCGTGCTGTAAAACTCTTGATGGAAACAGGTACAGGGAAGGCGGTTTGGACATGCAGGTTCATGTGTAGCTGTATAAACCCACCCTGTAATCAGAGCCCGTCGGAAGCGAGCCCGTTCACATTCCACTTCCCAAGGTCCAGCGCTCAGTCCTTGTAAATTCCAGGCCTCACAGGAAGAAGGTCAAAGCAGCCTTCCAAGAACTTGGCATAGCGAGTGAGCGCGAGTCCTGAATAACGACCCTGCCTTGTGAATGTGACTGTGCGGCGGTGTGTAGGCCCACGCTTTTTATAGGCCTGAATAACAATTTACATCAGTTTGAGGGCCTTGCTAATCAATTCTACTCCTCAGGGTGCGTAATTAACAGTGCTGGCTGATTCATGGAGGTTGCCAGATTGCGCTCAGTGCTGTATCTGTGGTTGATAGAGAGAGAGAGAGGGAGAGAGATAGCTGGGCTGGAGAGACGTTGGTTTATGCTGCGTGGAGGAAGAAGCCTGATAAAGGCTCACGTTGTGGAATTCAGCTTGATAAAGGTGCCTGGATCGGGTGCAGTGGCACACGTCTAATGACCGGGCTAAACATGAGGGTTATTTAAAACTATTTGGCGCTCTGGCAGTCCTGGTTAGAAAATAATTAATACAGATCCTTAAGCTTTTGGGCGGCCGGCTATTCTGCTTGGCAGCGTTGTGGTCGGTGGTGGTAATGAATTACAGTGTGAAATCAGACAGATTCAGCGAGTGAACCTGCTAGGCTATATACAGTCCCTTTAGACGTTTGGGCTTGATCAGTAGCAGCCGCACTGTGTGCCTGTTGGAAAGTGTGCATTTACTCCTCCATTGTGCTCGCTCAGAAGTTGGCCAAGCTTTGCTTTTTTCATTTGCCAACGTACAGCAGCCAAAAACCTCCACAAAACTGCAATTATGAAGCGCTTGTTTGTTTAGATTGTTTGTCTAATGAAAGCTAACTGTCAGTGGCTAATTTGCTGTGGCCGTCATCTTGCCTGCCATCTAGGTGATGTGACCCTGCGCGCTGTCTAGCCAGAAGAACCAGATGCTGCCAGTGGGCTATGTTCACAGTGGGGTTTGTCACACCAATTGCAGCGTAGTTGCTCAGTTGCATTAAATTAAGCTCACTCAGTGTTCCTAGCCACTAGGCTCAAGACATGTTACTGGAGAGTAAGGATCCCTGCTGCTGCTTCCTTCAGGACTGAAGTAGGAGATTAATACGTTTGATTAAAAAATGGGACGTTTGCAAAAAGTCAAAAGATGAGAAGAAAAAGAAATGTTTAGACTGACTTAATGTGCTGTTCTATTAAAATGAAAAACGAAAAAATATCAAAACTACATGCAGCATTGTTTGTTTAGAGTAATAGGTGCAATTTATGCTATGCTAGCTACCAAATAAGAATTCAGGACAGACTCAGCTGATTGTTACCTCCTCCCCCTGTTAAGATTTAAACTATCAGAACATCCTAGCTCATTTTATGCTGGTAGCATTTTCTGACAAGGACATTCAGATCATTGAACTGTCCTACTTGTAGTTATTATGTAGTTATGTAGTTATAGTTATTATATAGTTATTATAACACCTGATGCGCCAGAACATAACTGCTGAACCATTTAAAGTGGAATTGGAAAAAATGAGCTAGAAGCTGGCAGATAGGACATTGACTTCATAGTTAAGTCATAGTTTGAACGCTGGTAGTGTTTTTGATCAAAATATCCTATGCAGAGTTTGATGCAGAGTTCGATGTAGGAACCACTTATAAATATGTGTTAGGGTAGCACAGTTCAACAAGGTACCACCATTCATCGCAATACTGGTTTTGCTGAGGCAAACACTCTGCTTCAGCTTTATAGGATGTTGTATTTGCAGGTGTTTGACGAGATTGCTGATGTTAACTTTACTGCTTTACAGTGCAGTTAGCTGAATTACCATTTGAACATGTTACCCTTTTAGGCTTCAACCGAAAGCACGGAATGAAGCCCAGCATTTGAAATGGTTTAAGGTAAGAGAGCACCCCTCTTGCTGATCCAGTCCAGTGCTAACCATTTGAAAGCGCTTGTCGTGTAGAATGTGGAATGAATTGAAGTTACATAAATACCGATAGAAGCACCGTCTGTTTTTTTTTTAAACAGTAAATACACTTTAGACCTGGAGTAGGGATGGGTCATGTTAGGACTTTATCTTATTGGTTATTGATATTGATTAATCGAATTAAAGTTACATAACTACCGATAGCAGCACTTTTCAGTAATTCAGTAATGACCAGTCGGGAGCCCGTACCAATTTAGTGTTGGTTTCCGATATCTATCAATGTTGGACGTTAGTTGAGGAATGAAATTGGATCCCAGGTTTCTCCTTGGCGCCCATCGCAGAGATTTGTTAAAGTCTATGATTAACATAGTTAGGCATTGATTAGCCAAACTAGGTATTGAATGGTGGGTAGATAATACATGGCTTCTATGAGGAAAGGTTTGGAAATGGTTAAACAAACTTATCGACTTATTATGTTTATATTATTTGTATGTTTTGTAATATTAGTGACTTTCTGAGCAAATGAGTGCTTACAGACCAGATAAATGGTCATTTTAATCTCAGTCATTTTAATCCTATAACTTTTGTACAGTGCTGTTCAACATGTTGTTTATTTCTGTGAAGGTGCTCAATTGTGCTGCTATTAATGTCTCTTCATGAGCTCATCATCCTAATGAAACTTTTTTTTTTTTTCCTGTGAAAGGACAATGTCTCCTGCCTACCCTTAGAAATACCTACCGGTAGTATTTTAAAGTCCTGCTAAGTGACTTGTTGACCAACCTTGTTTGTGTAACATGAGACTTCCACCAAATGCCAGTTAGCACAGTCTGTCATTGTTAATGAATGATATGAAGGATATGAAATCTTTTACTGATTGCAGGTTCTGCAGTGATAATAGACCTGCCTGTCAGAAAGCCACATCATCTACTGTGGCTGTGATTACTTGTAGTGGCTGCTGACAAGAGCTTCTCATGGCCCATTCAATCACAAGACGAATTGGTACAGATTTCACTGTCCTGTGTTCTGGGAGGATGTAAAGCATGAAGTAGAAATACAGCTCTGTTATATTAGTGTAGCTTTTAGTTCTACAGCACAAAGTGACTTGTATTCTTCATTTTTTCAATAGTAATGTAGAACGTTGTTCTAGAATTCCAGAATTATGTCATTTTGAATATTGAAACATGTTTGGAGATGCAAGCTGCTACTTTTTCTGGCCTGAATAGTTTGAATACTCAGGTATTTATTTGTTGTGCTGGTATTAAGTGTCTAGTATTCGGAAGCTTTGTCGTTTTTCACGTTTTCACGTTTTTTCACGTTTTTCTTATCAGGCAATGCAAATAATATATTGAGTGATGCTAAGCTGTGATGAGTGTGCCACCAAAACCAACAAAACCCACAAAGCCAAAATCAAATAAAACTAAATTTTAAGGAGGCCTGGGTGGGACAAATGTTGTGGTGTTTGGCTGGAGCGGGATAAATTCTAGTGGGAGTGGGATTCAAAGAATCAGTCCTGCGCAGACCTGTATTTGATAGTTTTGTAGATGCTTGTGTAGAAGTATTCGCAGCTTGACACAATACTTATAATTTAAAGTAAGTGGAACCAAGAATTGGGGAGAACATAGTAAAGAAAATCCATTTTATGAAATGACTTTGAGAATAAAGCAAAAAGTTTATTTACTAATTTCCTTTGTATTTTAATATGAAAAAAATGAATTGGGCGAATGCATACTTCTATACTCTGAATAAGAGCATGACAGACTATTTGTATGTTTCAGAGTGAGAAGCACACACACACACACACACACACACACACACACACACACACACACGTGCACATCCACACAGATAGTGATGATTGTGGTGCTGTGCATATCTGTCATCCAGCCGCACAGTGGATGGCGGGCTCCCACCTCATTTCCTGCTCGGTGTCTTTCTGAAAATAGCTCTTTCTTTTGTGGAGAGGCAGCCGCGTGGGCCCTGTCTGCGGTGAGGTGCCCAGCAGGCCCTTAATGGAGCTCCACTTTGCCACGGGCGAGTCGTCTCACTCATGTGCGCACAGCTTATGCTGTTTATCGCTTACTAAAAAAGTTTCGGGCCCGTCATCTTTCTTTGTCAACACAGCAGTAGTAGCTGCATGCTCTTTAATTGTGCTGGAAAATGCCCCCTCCTGCAGCGAGAAGATAAATGTCTCCACTTGGTGAAACTAACAGCAACCACAAATTGGTATCTTAAGTGTCGGGCTACCAGTGCATTGACATTCCATGATGAAAGGTTTGGCTGCGGTGCCGATGGAATCCAGCGTGCAAGTGGAAACATTTCTTAAAAAACGCTGTGTGTAACGCTGGCCGCGCTCGTCCTGGACGTAGACGCTGAAATCGCTGCCTGGAAGCAGGGGTAGATTCCAGTTCAGCAGAGTCCTCACTAGCGTTGTGTAACTTTGTACTTTTTTTTGATGGAATGCGACACAAAGAGCTTTAGCTGGCCTCCAGCTCGGGTGAAGGAACAGTCTGAAAGGTCAGAGGATGATTCGAGTTCATGTAGTCGTTTTTCTCCATTGCACATGATCGTTGGGCTCTATCAAAGGAACGTGATGGTAACCCTCATTAGCCGGGTGTCTCATTAAAGAGAAATAATTGCGGTAGATTTAAAATGAAGCTATTTATCTTGCCCGTCTGAGAACAGATGTTGTTAAAAGTGATAAATCCCTTGATAACCTCTCTCAGTCGAAAGGCTTGTGAGGAAAAGAGAAGTTTTTCTATCTTTAGATTTGATCAACGATGTTGAGTTTGGACTGTTTGCTGTCTGCTCTCCTCTCCCTCCAGAGAACTAGGGTGGGCAGCTTGTGTTGGACTAGTATTGCTGCATTTTGTGTTTCTGATTGGAAACATTGGTTCTGGAATATTTCTATATACGGTGCTTTAACAATATGAAAATGACCATATTAACAGTTTTATTGAGCTCTAGCTGTTTCCATTGTTTGGGAGGTATTCAGTATAGGCAGCTAGAAAGTGAGATAGCTAAACAGGCAGTTCCGGCTTGTACTTTAATCACAGGTTGTTTTTATGGCAGTTAATTGTCAGCTAACAGACATGGATGCACCAGTGTTGACTTTTCAGGACAATGTGACAACCGGTAATTAACACCTTGTTTATACCAACACTGATATCAGTAATTGCTAATTACGTTTACATAAAAAAAAACATTTTAGAACAATATAATCTGTGCATGACAGGTTACGGATGGATTGCTGGTTGATTTTACATAGCCATAACATCGCTAAATCAGACATCATATATTTTATATTGTTTGAAAGACTTTCAGAGCCTCTTTCAGTGGTGAGTCAGTGTAGCATTAGGAGGCCTCTTGTTGGTAAGCCTGCACCAATATGGAAATTGTTGGAGAGTACCAATATCTGATATTTTTCATAGACATATCTGCTGATGCGCACACACAAGCATTTATAAACAGTGTTAGCATTCTGGAGAAACATCAAAAATATATATAGTGTAATATATAATAATATATGCAGTGCAAATGCCTTAAAATGAATAAAATGCAGACATGATGGTACAATAGTCCAACATTACACTAAATGTTCTGCCAGTGCTTTTCTAGTACAATATATGCATCATGAATATTAAGATATCTCTTAAACCTAAAACTTTAGATAACTGGATTCCAGTATCAACATCCCTGCTTATAGATGTAGAAAAAGTGCAGTGGTGGTTTTATCCACTGTGTATCTACTCTTTGAGTGTATTGATAAGAAAGGAAGTAATGTATAGGCCGCTGACATATATACATATACACACGGGTTATATGATGATGTATATAGTCAGTGTTGTGGTTAAATTACATCACCATACGCTCACAAAATCAATAAGTCAGTACTTAATGAACCTTGAAAATATACAGTCAAATGTTTAGACATGGCTAATCATAGAAGGTTTCCTTAAGCATAGAGTACAAGTGAAGACATCAAACTATAAAATAGCACTCATACAATTCTGCTGTCCACCTTAAATAACCTCCAAAATGGAACTTTACAGGATAAAACAGCTTTCTTAGCCTGCAATGGAGGCTGATATAGCAGCATTTTTTAAGTAATTGTGAACCAGTTCTTTTGGTCTGTCCATCATGAATATTCACTCATTTGAAAAGGTAAGATGTTTTTTGTGCAACAATATATACAGTATATATGTACAGTAATATATACAGAGGTGACAATGTGGCCACCTATGGAAAATATAATACTGTGATACATCAGGAGTATATGTGGTTTATCAGGAAATGTATTGTTTCAGGCGTCTCATCAGTTGGAACTGTTGAGTGTAAGCCTGTAGAGTCTTTAAGGTCATCAAACACATCCATTTTTGACTGGTATGGTATGTGTCTTAGTCCAAAATGAGCTTGATTAGTCCTGTTTAACAGGATTTTGTGCAGCACAGTGAGTAAAACGTTGAAATGACTGTGGTGTGTTATTTAATGTAGTTCTACTGGTACGTTCTTTCTGTTCCAACTTTTTAACCCCTTGCATGATATATTGATATATGATCATAATGATATATTGTGATGTGTATCATGTAATGAAAATGTCTTCAGGTGTTGGGGTAATTTATTAATTTTTTTGCCATCAAAAATTTCCACAAAACTGGAAATCTGGTTGGGTTAGGATTCTCGCAGCGCCCAGTGGAAAGCGGTGTGATTGGTTGAAGAGTTCCTTTTCATATTGCAGCCTCATGTGGCGTCAGAATTGCAGTACCGAGCCGTAAACAATGTATTGTGCAGCTCCTGAAGGAGCACTGTCCAGTCCTGTTAGAGTGGATGCAGCATTGCTGCTAAAAGGAGCAGCAGGAGACGACTAGGCCTGTCCTCATGCGACCAGCGAGGCGATCTCAAATGTGCCCGACAGCCATGATCAGGCCAGGCGGGCATGCTGTCTATGCTCAGGCAGGTTGCAATAGGCTGTGGTTGGAGTATATTGGGGGGATGGAATGTCCCCCTCCTTCCCTCAGGTCTCGACTTGAACACCCCCCCCCCATCCCAACACGAACCCTAGATGCCAGTGGACGCTTGACCGAGTTTTGGGGATTTCTGTCGTCGAGGTTCATGATCTTGACATGCCCCCCTGCGCCCAACCCCCTTTTTTGACACAGTTTTTTTTTTTTGGTCTTTCGTTTTTTTTCTCTTCCTATTGTGCTTTTTACCAGCTATTTCTTGCAGGCTGTTTTGTTGATGTCTCTCGTTGAATTATTTATAGTCAATTAGCGTTGAGAAACGGCGGCCGCGTAACGAGAAATGAGTTTTGAGCATTAGTTCAGTAGGTGGTGCAGTTAGTTGTTATTTAGCGCTCACAGTCAGGTTCACCCTGCACCATCCCTTTGTCTGTTCAGCAAATGAATGCTCCTGGACCTTTCCTGCTTTTTAAGATGCTGGGTTTTTGTACTGTGACTATGACTAGAAATGAGCTGGAATGAGTCAACATTATTTTTGCCGCGCAGCAACATTTATTTTTATAAGCCCAGACTGTGTCCTGTGTGTTTATTTGACACTTGAAAGGGAGGAATGACAGTGTTTAGCTGTGCGAGGGCAGACCAGCGTGGCTGAAATAGCTGGAATTTTGAAGCCGGAACAGAGCGTGTCGAAGAGTTGCACGTACAGGAGCCCTTTCACATGCAGACCTCTTCAAAACATACCCTTCTACCACTGCTGTCAGCTCAGATCAGACAGCTGCTCACTTAACCCGGCTAGGTCCACTACCCTGTATATGCCTTAGAAGATCTGTTCCTGCATTATAGTTCGTTATCCCAGGCATAGTCACAGCTCAGCGAAGCAAGGAGATGCTCAGGTGAACATGCAGATTCTAAACATTTATGTTCAGCAGCTGTGCAAAAGTCAGAGACCGGCATTGGTTTAACTGATTTCCAATCGGAAAGGCCACGAAGTGCAGGTTGTTCGTTATTGAGGAGATGTTTCTGACAGGATTACGTATAAGACAGTTATTTGGCAAAAAGGAAGGAGAAAGTCAAAGAAATGCAAGTGGAAAAAATTGGAGGTTCCAAACTTTGTCAGGGAAAACAGACCTGCAGGAACAGGGCATGTGAGGGATGCGTCTCTTAAACGAACCTGTCCATTTTTTAGCTTCTGCCTTGTTCTGTCATGTGCTCAGGTCAGATTTGCACCGCTGCTGCCCCCCCCTTCTCTCTCACACTCACTCAGACAAACACACACACACATATATGTGCTTGCCCAGTGTAAGAGAGCCCTGTAACCAGCCCACCATCCTGAGGAGAACACTTTAGATCTGAAAGACACTCTCCATCACTCACTCACTCATATATACACACACACACACACACACACACACACACACACACACACGCTTGTCTGGCCAGACCTCCAGCAGCAAGGCCAGTGAACCCAGTGTAAGAAAGCCCTGTTAACCAGCATACCACCCTGAAGAGAACACTTTGGATCTGAAAGACACTCTCTATCACTCATTAACTCCTACACACACATACACACACACGCTTGTCTGGCTGGACCTTCAGCAGCACGGCAAGTGAGGCCTGCTAATCAGCCCAACACCCTAAGGAGAACACTTTAGATCTGAAAGACACTCTCCCTTACGCATGCATGCACTCATGCACGCACTCACTCACTCACTCACTCACTCACACACACACACACACACACACACACACACACACACACACACACACACATACACACACACACACACACTTGTCTGGCTGGACCTCCAGCAGCAGGGCCAGTGGGGCCTGCTAACCAGCCCAACACCCTGAGGAGAACACTTCAGATCTGAAAGACACTCTCCATCACTCCCCATTACCCCCAGGACGTTCTGAGGAGAAGCAGTGATACAGCCATGAGCTAAAATTTTAATGTGTAATTATTGTTTTTGTCTAAGGCAGGTTGGCCTTTGATGCAGACTTTGCAGATATGTTCCAGCAGTAGAGCTGACAGGTCTGTGTTCTCTCCTCAGACGTGAGCATGTTTAGTTTTGGATATGTTGCACTGTAGCTGAAGCTAATGTAGCTAACATGTAACGGAGGCTTATTACTCATCCAGTAGCACAGTGCAAAGTGCATACTTACGTCATCAATCACTTTCCTCAAATCGTTTAGTCTAGTAGACTTGCTGATGTGAGTTCTGGCACAAATTAACCAGTTTTGTAGAAGACTAAGACCAGTAACGTGTGATTGATTATTGAGTGTTTCTTGAGATGCACAGTGACAAGGGAGTCATATCGGGTCTGCAGATGAATGATTTAAAGAAATCAGCATTGGACAGCTGTTTAGATTTGACTGCTAATTCTAGTTTAATCATAAAGGGTTTATTGAGCCCTGGGGAAAGCAGAACATTTAGGGTGTATCTAAATGTGTATATACACTCATCTTCAAAAGAATTGTTGCACAAATAGCAAACATGGCGGCCCGACGCCTACTTCTGTATGTGTAGCTCAATAAATATCGCCCATATCAGTCTAAATTTCTCATAATTTATTGTTCCTGGGAACCTTTATCTTCCTTCAGAATAGCACTGCGATCCCATCATTAGAAAGAATGTTTGTTTGTTTGTTTGTTTGTTTGTTTGTTTGTTTGTTTGTTTATTGAGCTGTCACTTGCCAGGATATTTCAAACTTGTTTTCAGAGAAATCAGTTAAAAGGAAGTAAAGAAGTGTAGAAAGGAACGTGCTTATATGGGTTTGTTTTTCTTTTGTCTGCTTTGTGATGGGACGGTGGAGACGTCACCCTTGGTGGGTTGTTGTGTTGATGGCAAGTGCGAATGCTGTGGGGGTAAGCTGACTCCAGCACATCTAATCCACGCCACCTGGCTCCAGCCGAGAGCCAGACCCACTCCGAGACGGAGCTGGAAACGGAGTCGTCTCGTAAAGGCTGTTCATTCGCTTCGAAGTCTGCCAGAGACGCTTCTCTCCAAACCCGGCAGCTTAATCCTGCATTACTGCCGTCTTCGCGCTCAGCCTGGTGATGTAACTTGCTTTCCCTCGAGCGTTCGGGAACACTCCTCAGCACCAACTTCTCAGACTAACTTTACTTGAAACTTGTGCTGAAATGACTGAAGAGAATAATCACTTCTAGTGTTGCGTTCAGCAGAAGCGCAGACGCTTTGTCAGTGTGATAAATTTGACCAGCCTGTATATTCCCTGCCTGTGTGTGTGTATGTCAGTGTGTGTGTGTGTTCCATGTTGATGGGTTGATGTGGAGGAAGAGGAGGAGGAATGTTTTCTTTCATTAGAGTGGATGATTGCTTCCTCTCAGCCTACACACACAGAGAGGCGTCAGTGTTGAATGAGTCTTTAATAAGTGTCTGATGAAGTAAGGCGAGCTATGCGTGCTATACGCTGAGGCCGGATGGTGGATCCTCAGAGCTCTGTCCTTATAGGGTGAAATTCATGCTCATATGTTTATCCTCACTTAAATCCTCACATCTGAGGTGTAGAATGAAAAATGTATATGAAGTATGTAAAATTGTTTAGACGGCCTTTAAGGTTAAGGTATCTGCCATTAATGCCAAAGTTGAAATATGGGTCTAGTTGATGTTCGAATAACAGATTTAGAGCCTTTCATATTATTTAGCTGTAATTATTAGAGCTGTCCCCATCAATTACATTAGGCATTGAATACTGTACTGATTATAGTTCTCAGATACTTCAGAAATCAGAATGAATAATAGACATAATAGACATAATAATAATAAAAGTAATAATAACAATAATAATAATAATAATAATAGATACCACTTTAGAATAAGACTACCCTTATAAAGCATTTATGAATGGTTTAAAAAGAGCTGATGGTTATTAATTAGATCACAAAGACCTTAAAAGTATTAATAAGCACAAATAAGAAGGACAGCAGTGGCCTATTGTTAACGTAACAGGGAGCCCACATTCCTTTATACTGGTAAAGCTCAGATTTAGATGTTTACGGATCTTACTTTGCCTTTTTCATCAGTCAGCATCAAACCCGTCAGCTTTAGTACATGTTCATGTTCATCATATGGAAGAGCTCACTTTTGCTCTTTTTATTAATGTGTTATAACTGCTTATTAACTCTTTATAAAGTATTTATGACAAACTAATAACCATTAAACTTATTTCAAACTATTAATGAATTCTTATAAGGGTAGCCTTATACTAAAGTGGTACCTAATAATAATAATAATGATAATGATGATAATAATAATAATAATAATAATAATATAGAGCTAAAAATATAAGTAGGCTTAACAATACAAAAATATGTGTAGCCTTTTAAAGACTCCAGAGTATTTTATTGGTAAAATATGAGCTAGGCAGGCTTAATTAAAAAAAGAACTATTTAAAAGACCTGTTTTGCCTGGTCATTTTAAGCACCAACCGTCATATATACCGTTCAAAAGACAGCATACTTGTTTCGCAATACTCTTCCGTGAAATAGATTTTGCCCACCACAAAAAAAGTTTTTCCGAGTATCAATTACATCATCATGCACCAGAAAGCAGTGGAAAAATATTAACCAATAATATTGCTGCCCCTACGAAGTAGTCCTTCATTGAGAAGAATAACATACTTTTTGAATATATATGTATATATATTTGAAAGAGTAATTGAGTTGTCAGTTAATCAGCAGTATGAATATTAATATTTTATTACCTATTTTATTACCAGTACCGTGCAAAAGGCAGAACCCATCCCTTTGTTTATTTAATTTCCTGTCAAATCTGCCATTAAGTACAAATTACTTTTTCCAATGGCAGGAAAAAAAGCATAAACCTACAGTAAACATACTATAGAAACATTCCCAGAAGCCTCAACAACTGCACCTAAAGGTTTTCAGTATTTAGTTCATCCGGTCTGTGTCTTTATTATAGCTTCAGTTCTTTTGGGGAAATTAACTTGCAATTGTCTAGAAATTCTGCAGTTCACTCTGAGAAGTTGGTTGCATTTTCTGCTTCCCACGATCCACAATGATCCCATACGCATTCAGTGATCATGAACGTCCATGGTGTTTTTAGGTCAGTGTTTCTTCTTGACATCTACACATCCTTTCAGCAGGAGCTTGATTTCCTCCTCCCTCTCAAGGCTTTGCATACCGTTTATCTGATCGTGGTCTACCTGTTCTCTAATTCTCAATCACTGTTTCTCCTCTGCTTTTGGAAACTCTGGTATTTTTTTACACTTATTTTCTTTTGACTTTCTATTCATTATGCAAGTGCTTTATCTTGTATCTGATTTCCTCGGAATCTCTCCTGAATATCCAGAGAATATTCGCTTTCATGGGAAGTTTGCTCACCTGCGATATGTGTGATAAGCATGCGATTACATGCGGTTGCTATAGAGTGTTTAATTTGGTTACCCGGTGGCCTCGGAGTTTCTCCCTCACTGCTGAGGCTGGAAGTGTCAGCTCGGGAGTCATGAGTCTGACTGTTTAGCCTCGTGTTGCTGCTCAGCTTTCATTCACTCATGTAGGGCTGTTGTTAGAGGCACTCCCCTTTTCCGTTGCTTTATCAGAAGCAAAGCTAAGCTTTTAAGCGTGGGGAATATCCCTCTGAGCTCTGCCTCACAGAGGACCCCTCCCTTTCCCCTAGCAGCAGATATTTAGTGTTACGTAACATGGCTAAGCCCTGCCTGGCTGCTGTGTGCTGCTGTGTGCGCCGCTCTGGGTAAAAGATGGTTGTTATGCTGTCAAACAGGCTCCGTTGTGCCTGGTACACTCCGACAGAATGCATGCTTGCACAAAAACACACAGAGGGACATGCATTTGACATGTGTCTGTCATTGAGTTGTACTTCTGCTGTGGGTCGGCTTACCCTGTCAGAGACTCCATGACCGTGTGGGATGGGACGAGTGTCAGATTTCTGAGGGTGGCTGATTCTTACTCCATCATGTTCCGTGTTAAGAATGTGTCACTCATCCTTCTGGCCGACTGAAGTGCACGTGCGGGCTGCACAGCGTATTGTTTATCAATTGTGTACTTGTATCACTCACTCAACTTCTAAACCGCTTAATCCTTCTAGTTCATGGGGAATGCTGGAGCCTATCCCAGCGTTTAATGAGCGGAAGGCAGGAAGCGCCCTGGACGTGCTGCCAGTCCATCGCAGGATAGACAGACATACACATTCACTCACACTCTCATGTAGGAGCAATTTAACACCTTCAGTTTAGCACCTGCCAAGTTTTTGGACTGTAGAAGGAAACCCACATAGACACAGTGAGAAACATGCAGACTCCACACAGGGAGGTCCCTGGACGCTCCAGCCAGGATTTGAACCCAGGCCCTTTTTGCTGTAAACCGACAGCACTACCCACAGTGCCACTGTGCTGCCCCTATTTATATCCCAAGAGAACTAAAATATGCAAATCCTGACCAGTGAGTTTCTTGATGCCTTTCTGGGATTCACATGATGCAACGTCTGTGCTTACATTATTGCAGACCGGTGTTATATTCACCACTGTATTCACCAGTGTGTTGTTAGTTTAGAATCAGTATTGCAGTTAGAATATGTATGTAGAATATGTATGTAGAATATGTATGTAGAATATGTAGGGAGTTCTTCTTTACATAGGCCTTGTATAGCCCTTTTCGACCAAAGGAACCCTGGATCTTGAACTGGTTCTGTTCAGGCTTCGTAGAACCTTAAGGCTGTCCAGGGAACCAGTCTGCGTTTGCCCCAGCTTTTACTAGAACCAACAAACGTCAAAGGATACACCATCAACGTCAGCAAAGGGCGCTGCGCAATGGTAGTAATCAGTACGAACAAGATGGCAGAGCATGCAGATTACCCGCGAGTGTTTGTGCTGTTATTACAGATTTTTATCCAGAGAGCAAGCACAGATCAACTACTGGTGATAAGAAGACCTAAAAGAGATTCTTCAGCAGACCATTGGGTGTCGGCATTGTTGCCTTCTTTTTCCTAAACAACTGACATGCCCACAGATGCCATCATGATTAGTGCTGAAGAACCTACTACCTACTCTTTGTTTACAGCTGGGAAAAAACGTTTTGGGTTCCGAACCTATTTATTTCCTATTTATTTCTGGTGGAAATGCGCCAAACGGAAATGCGCCAAACGGTTCAAAATTAGGTTCACGAACCGTAACGGAACCCGTTCAATGTTGGTGGAAGAGGGCTAGTGTTATGTGGTTGTTGGCGGCATGAAGCCACACAAATGTTGACATGATGATAACATTAGCAGTGAAACATGGTGGTTGTCAAAGAAAGGAGAACTTTAGAAGTGTAGAAAAGGTAGTAGGTCACACTTTACTCATTCTTAATGTATAATAATAGATTTGTCTGGACTTGGAGGACGTTTATGGACGTATAGGGTCGCCCCCCTCAAGAAAACCCAAAAGACGATAATATAGAATGCTCTTTTAGTCTGTGGAAGCACTTTTAATTGTAGTAATATCAACACTGTGTTTGCACGCCTCTGTGGAATAGGGAATTACAACAGTGTGTCTGGTATATAGGATTGATGCTAAATGGAAGAAAACAGCTGCTGATTCACATTCCTGTTATTGACTCTGCTTGTGTGTTTCTGTGCATCTTGTGTGTCCCAGTTTCCCAGTGAGTGAAGCGAACCAGACGTACCGGCAAGACTGGATTAGCCCTCAACCACAGGGGGCGCTATGAACAATTGAGAGTTCTGTCTCTCCACCCCTTTCCCTCACTCGTCCAGTGGGAAAAGTGACCAGTGGATGGTGTTCTTCCCATTCAGGGAGCAGTGAGGTTCTCTCCACGCCCTCATCTGCCTGGACACAAGCACTTCCCCTCCAGACCCCTCCTGTACCTCCTCTCCTTTCCTCACACCGTGGCCTGAACGAGAGAACGGCAGCAGAAATGAGTTCTCACAGTCAACCAGGTAAGAGCTGGCCAGCGCTCTCTCAGGGGGCTCCTACAATTGCTTCGGTTTGCAAGCGCTATCACATCTGTAGTGATGAATGGGAGCTACTTGCTCTCGTTTTCTAAGGGATTCTGGATGGAGTTTCACTTGATCTATGACTGGACAGTATGACACTGATACTCTTATCATCGTAAGTTATGTCAAGCATGATCCTGCAAGCCAGACGTCTGCCTATCGTCAGAGAGTCTGGGGAGTTTTGTTACTAAACCAGGCCAAGTCTAGGAACAGACCATTGTTTCTCTGTGATGTGTTGTGGCAGGGTTTTGGTGCTACAACAAAATCAGACCCATGAAAAAACAAAGTGAGATCTCCTAATAAATATGCTTACTCAAAAACTCTTACTCTAGCTGCTAAATGCTTTTAGTGCAATGCTTTTTAAAGGACAGGGTACTTTAAGGTTCACTTGGTCATACAGTGCAGGAAAAAGTTTGCTTTGTATTGAACTACTAATAAAGCATGGTTATAGCAAGTGCATGGAATGCCGTACGTCATTGTAGAAAGCCAGTCAGGGTGCAGCTTTCAAAGCACGATACTTTGTCAGACTGTCCATGTACTTCTGTGGGGGTTGATGCTGAGATTTTGAAATGGGCTAATTGCATTGTCACTGCTTTCACAAGTTGTTTCATTATAGAGGTTTTGAAGAGGCTTCCAAGATTTTGACGGTTTTGCCCGGTTGTTAAGAAGCTGGAGGTCGAAGAGAAGATAACTGGTTCTGCCTAATTAGATGTAGCGCTGTACAGAAAGTGAAACACTGAATAAACAGAGCATTATCCTCCAAAATAGCATTGTTTTTAATATGGCCTATTGGTGTTGGCTTATTGATACTGTTGTGAAAAATGTCTTGAATTAATTTTGGTGGCGTTCCCCTCCCCTGTCTCGACCAGAAAGATGATGTGTAAATGGCAACAGCCAGCTCCAGCTGGCATAGGCATACATCAGTTCAGTTTTGGGTCATGTTTTTGAGCTGTTAAGTGAGAGATGAGGCTTAGGTGGAGGAGTGCTGAGTGCTGAGAGATGCAATGTTTAGATATCCTTTCACCTCCCTGTATAGGAGGGGCTGAATGCTGTTATGTGGCGGTAACCCAGGGGGACAAGCT
Source organism: Semaprochilodus insignis (assembly GCA_034552555.1). Lineage (NCBI taxonomy): Eukaryota > Metazoa > Chordata > Actinopteri > Characiformes > Prochilodontidae > Semaprochilodus > Semaprochilodus insignis. Next base: position 28,845,447 of record CM067480.1, on the reverse strand, counting down.
TCGGTTTCAGTTAAGGCCGTCTGTAAATAAAACTTGTACGATCCAGAATTCTGTCATTGCAAACCAGTTTCTTTGGCAGACCAGGCTTGTCTTTCTCCTATGCAGGAATGGCACATGATGGGCCTGACGGGCTGCGAGAGAGAGAGAGCCTTGAGGTGCCAGAAAGCCCTTTTGATTTTCTTTCAGATATCTGTCCCTGATCTGTCCCTGCAGCGCTGCCAGGGATGCCTTAGCCAACTGTCGTCTTGAGAAAACTGAGGGCTATTTTAGAAGGTGGTTGTAAGTAATGTCATCTTTTTCCTGCTTGTCCTCGCCATCTTTATACCAATGTGTTAAGTACATTTCCTCTTGCTTTTCCTAGCAGTTCCTAGGAATGATTTCCTTCGGTTTTTTTGGTCTCATTCCCCACTGTGTGGACATCGTTAGGCCGCACTCATTTTCTTGCCTCTGGCTATTTCTCCAAGGCCTTGCTGGATTGAGTCATGCCTCTGCCATGTTCAGCTTTGCGCAGGTTTTCTGCCCATGCTGTCTTTAAACACTGCTCAGGGATGCTTTACAGCTCCCCCGAGCTCAGTTCCACTGTTTTGTCAGCTTTTACGGTAAAGGCTGAAGGTTTAGTCTGTCCCGAAACTGCCTGGGCTGTCTCCAGGAGGCCTGCTGTTCCCCTGCCACTGCTGAGATGAGGGTATTGTCTTTGACGTTTGTTTCCCCTGTTACCTTTAGAGCCACTGCAAACACGGCCGTTCGGCTTTCCAAGTCTGGTGCTTCCACTTGGATAATGGCTAGCATGAGAAACACCAGCCGCAGTAGCTGGAGCATGTTGGAATGTGGACAGTCAGAATGGATAAGGATGGGGGTGATATCACTTACCCGTTTGTTTTTCGTGCTTGAAGCTGTTCATATACACAGTGGGTTGTTGTTGTTTTATTTTTCCACTGCTTGTGTCTGTAGCCTCACTGTACCTAAGCGTGAATGATTTACAGGCCTCCGTCTCCACAGGTCTGTGTTTCACAAAGCACTGGAAGCTTTTAGACAGGGTAACGCTGGGCTGTTAATTTTCGGAACATTGATTAAGCACTTAGATGTACAAATTATTCAGTAGGGGAATCCCGCTGACAGTAGTTTTAATCTGGAAAGCCAGTTGTTGGGGAAACCAACATTCATCAGCGCATACTTTTGCCGCCTGCCGCTACACTCACTCTGTGCTTAGTCCAGGGGACAGATGAGAGACATGAAGCTCATTAGCAGATCATTTCCTTCCCAGTCGAGTTTGAGAGTCACCCAAGCCTTGATGACCGGTCCTGCTAATCCAGGGTTGATCTAATGATGTAATGGGTTTTCCCTCCTTGAGCTGATTTGAAACCTGTGCCTGATATCACCTCCAACACTCGTTGCCCATTAAGCTGCTTAAGTAGGCATCTGAATGAGCAGCTTCCATCCCAGATCATGGACAGCATCTTGGATCATTCATATTTCCTTCGAGATCTCATTGTGTTGGTCAGAGATGTATGGATGGACACAGCCAAAACTAATCAAGTAATCACAGCACTATTAGCCTTTGAATTCCACGGGTCTAGATTTAGTTGTTGTGTTGGATCCAATAAATATGCCACAGGGATGCAGAAACCAATTGGCTACAGCTGTTCCCCATGGGGAGCTATAACTCAAATAAAAAAATAGGCATTTGACGCCAGATCTTTGCTACAGAGTCTCTCCGCATGAACACAAACTTATTGAGGCAAGTGAGGGCTTCAGGTCTCATATTTAACATCTTCACATTGGATAGAAAGCTTCATACTGTTCTGGTGTTTTGTCTTCCCAGAAAAACTTGATTTATTAAAATCATCTGTAAGAAAGATATATTGATGTGTTTTGGTGAAGTCTTTTGCAGAGTGACATTTCTGATGCTAATGACTCTCCTGCCAAAATGAAACGTTTTACCATCACTACTTCTGTTATAAACATGTTTAACTTGGGAAGATGCCTCAGTAGTATCTCAAGCAGAATTTGCTAGGGTGAAGAGTAGTGGTGTTTTCAAACACGGGCCATTTGCAAGGGGCATCCAAGGTGGGCTCACCAGACGAACTTATTAAACAGCCCTCAAAACGAACTGACCAAATTGTGCGTTGTGCCTTAGTCTGCTTTTGCTAAAGACCTTATGTTCAGCCCTTCGTCAGGTAAAAACAGACCACTTAAAGAAGCTGTAAGGCATCGCCGGATAAAGCCTGGCCGTGATCTCGTGACAAGACTGCGCTGATCTATTAAACAGATGAAATGTGAAAGCCTCTGTGATTTTAATAGGTTGAAGGCTGACATGCGCACAGCGCTAAGAAGCTGCTTTCACACTGAATGATCAAAGAATGAGAATTTACAGCTACTCAATCAAATGCATTATTGCAGCTGATGCACTCTGCAAAAAATGGAATCCTTTGTGGCAAACCCACAGGGTCATTTTTCCACTTTTTGCTTTAGCCGATAGTGTCAGTATGGCCAATAGGAGAGCAGCAGGTGTATCTGGTCAGTCCTCTCGCCACCCAGAAGGTTAGTTTTATCAGAGAACACTTTGCAAACACTGTGGCCACCATGAGTTTGTGTGAAAAGGGGCTGAATTCTGTTGGAGTTGTGGTATAAACAAAAACTGGGCGGAGATCTCATCAGTGCTAAAAAGAACCAGAAAGAGAACTGTGTCATCTTTAGTTCAATCTGAGGTCTTTGGCAGCTGTTTCTCTTTCGGGTTCATTTTACCACTGAGGTCTTCAACACCCCACCCCCTAGATAGTCCACATTTTAGCTGTTACATAGCTTACCATGCATAAGGGTGGAGCAAAAACATGGACAGTCTGGGAGAGGGGGCGCTGCCTGAGGACCGGTTTAAAGACCTCTGCTTCGACAGAATTTAGTTTGGTGCAAATATGTGAAGACACCCCAGGAAAACCCCTTCTGATGGAACTTGAGGTGGGAAGTTTGACAAGGGCTATTGGAAATCTGAATTGTCTTCTGAATTAGCCTTATATCAAACATAAAGATCATCTAAGGTCAGTGCTTTGGTGATCACTGTAAGGCATCCCAAACTTTCACTGTAAGGGTTCCCAAAAGTTGTGTGATGTTTTTGTGTGATGTGCCGTGCAAGAGAGCACTGATGGACAAAATTCATGATTATAATTATAAACTGATGAATCTAAGGGGTGCAGTGCATTATACTATATCACATACCAAATAACATATCAGAGGCTTGTTTTAGGGCAGAGTAGCCCATTGCTGGTGATTTGCTGGTATGCTCTTTAGTGTGTCAAAGTGGGAATGGAAGCCCTTCACTTTGCCTCATCCTACCACTGGAGCCATTAAACATATTAACCCGCCATGAAGACAACCTAAAGGCTTAAATAAACTTGTCCTGTCGATTGATGTCTGGACAAGCATCAACTTCCTGCTAATGGATGACGTTACGGATACTCCTCACTGCTTTCCACGTCCTCAGGAAACTGATTTCCATTCTTCACTTAAGTAGATTTTTCCATCAAATCATGATGCTGAACTGTCCATCCATGCTTGTCGCTGTAGAAGTTCTAGATCTCCAGCAGCCCTCTTTGTCTCTCTGTATGTGTTTTTTTTGTGCCTCGCAGAGAATGGGTTCTGTGGGCAGGGATCTTTGATGCTGGAGACGATAAAAACCATGCAGAAGATGGCTGCCATGGAATTCAAATAAACTGTCATACCCGTGTTTGCTCACTGCAAGGGCTTTGCATGTGGGGTGGTTTCTGGTCCAAAGTGGCTTCAATTGTGCATGTTTATAAACAGTGACCTGGTTTATTTTTCTGATGGCTTTGGGGTTGTCCAAGTCCAACTCCATGTCCTGTTGGGCTGCAGGGCTTTGTTGAGTATTCCGGAAAGCTCCAGCTGTATGTCCCGCACGCCCTGTTGGTGTGTTGATTACTCCTGTGTCATCTAGTATCTTGTAAGAGCTGCCAAAGCAATGCGTAGTATTATGAGGTCTTCTTTATGACCCGTTATCTATGCGATAATAGCATTATGTAATCCAAGATGATTAGGTGTGGTGGTCATGTGTACTGGTGCTTCCATTATTGTTTTTTTAAAAGGAAGAGAGCATGAACAAAAGCTGTGTTTTATAGGAATTATTTCTCATTCATTGTTTATTGTAATAAGCTGAGATTGTTGTAACACTGTCTTAACTATGCCGAAACAATATAGAAGCTCTCAAAGTAGAAGAGGAGATCTTCTTGGGAATCAGACCTAATGCTATCAATAATGAAAACAAGCAAAAGTAAACGTAATTAGGCTATATGTAAACTTTGTTTTCACATTTAAGTCATTTTCATTGATACTCTAGACCAAGGGCAAGCATGCCAGGAGTATTGTTCATTCAGTCATGCTGCACTTTATTAGGAACGCTATGCTTATACTGCTTAGGATCTTGCATCATCCTTCATGTTTTTCAGGTGCACTTTCGCGCTGAGCATTCTGTTCTACCACATCCCAAACATTATTGAAATTAGATCTGGAAACTGACCACCGAAGAACATTGAATTCATTTGTTCATGAAACCAGTTTGAGACGACTTTGCTTTGGGACGTGTTGCCTTATCATGCTGGAAATAGCCATTAGTGGTTAGATGGTAGATGGTAAATGGTGGCCATGAAAGGATGCACATGGTCAGCAGCAGTGCTCAAATGAACTGACACAAAGCAGGTTGAGTTTATGGATTTATGTAATTGGCGCCAAATTCTGACCCTACCATCTGTGTGCCTCAGCAGGCAATGAGATTCGTCAGACCAGGCCATGTCTTTAACTGTCCAGTTTTGGTGATCCTGTGCCCACTGCAGCCTCAGCTTTGTTGTTGTAGCCCATCCTCCTCAATGTTTAACGTGTTGTTCATTCTGAGATGCTTTTCTGCTTACAGCAATTGTACAGAGTGGTTATCTGAGTTACTGAGTTACCTTTTTGTCAGACCGTTCTCTGTTGACCCTTCTCATCAGCAAGGTGGTCCCGCCACAGAACTGCTGCTCACTGGATGTCTTTTTTTTTTTGTCTTTATTACATTTCTTTATTATGTTCTGAGTAGCCTCTAGAACCCCTCTATGGGACTGAGATCACTTTTTCCCCCATTCCGATGGCTGATGTGAACATTACCCGAAGCTGCTGCCGCTTATCTGCGTGATTATATGCGCTGCACTGCTGCCGCATGATTGGCTGATTAGATAATAGCATGAATGAGTGGGTGTGCAGGTGTTCCTAATAAAGTGTTCGGTGAGTATACAGTATATGCCATGCAAAAGTGCAGCCTTTCACAGCTCTGTATGCTGAGAGAATCTCTGCGGAGCACTTTCGAGCTATCTGGGTTTTCCTTTTTCATCAGGCACTGCTATATCTTGCCTTGTGCTTTAGATGTTACTGTCCAGCACTGACTGTATTCATGTGTTGTTCCATAACTTTGAGGAAGTACTGTCGCTGCATGTGTTTCCCCCTTAGGAAAAGTAAACAGGGCAGAAAACCACAGCAGCGGTGCGGTTCTGTAAACCAGCCCCGCTAGAATGAACCGGGGTGTGATCAGTGTTCAGTGCTTTGTGAAAGGCTTCCCCTACCTGGCCTCCTTAAAGCCACTTGTGACACTGCAGATGACTTTTACTGCATTTACGGCTGTTTTTTTGGTCGAGCGGGTCTTTCTCTGAAAATCCTTTCTTCGGAAAGGCTTCAACATCCTTAAAAGAGCAAACGGAACAGAAAAGTGCTTTGTATCTGCAAGCAAACACAAATATCTTCCTTTATTCATATGTTTTTTGTTTGCCTTTTTTGGAAAGCAGGCTCGTTCACGTTAAACATTAAACTCCTCCCTCCACCTTAGCCTCACGTATTTCCAAGAACCTGGAACATTATCAGTCCTTTATAGCCGCAGTGTTTGATGGCCCCATTATAACTATATTGTGTTTTATGACATTGTAAAATGTTTGGTCATGAGTAGATGGCTATCTGTGCTGAGGGTTTTAGTACTTTCACTCCTTTTTTTTTTTTCCCCTGACTCTGCACCTCTCTAGCTGGGCACCATCATTGCTTGGAGATTCCCATGTACCTGTATGTCATCTAGTTTCAGGTTTTAGTAGTTGAAGGTGTGGAATCTCCTTGTATCACGCCAAGGAGCCAGATGTCTGTAGAATCAGTAGTTATTTCTTCTGCTCTCAGTCTTGCAGGCAAACTGACCCTAAGCTCAGTTGACAGAATTGTGGTTATATAGGCTTGGACACATGGGATTTTGGTCAGTGGCCAACAATAGAAGCGACAAAACACAAGTGTGACAGAAGTGACCGTGTAGACATAGAAGGACCCAAAGGTCCTGGATGTACTGGGTACAGCTCCACAGCGAACACATGCAATACACACAATATAATAGCATATAATGCAGCATTCCTTCTTAAGAAACAGCCGTGCCATTTCATCACACATTCAACCTTGTAATCTCTGCAAGACAGTGCTATAGCAACCGCTCCACCCAATCTGCAAACATACACCCTTTGGCACAGGGCAGCGCTATAGGGAACAGCATTATTTATCATTTTATTACTATTACTGTGAGTGTGAGCGTGCAGTTCGTCTTTCTTGTCTTTTTTTCAGTTTGTACCTAAAATTTCCAGTGGCCAAAACCCTCTAGAGCCTGGGTTTATCCCCCGCTCCCTCCTTTGTAGCCCCTGCCCAGCTCTCGGCCCTTTGCCCCCCACCTCCAGAGACCGCTTTGCTGCGTGACGTAGCTCATTGTTTGGCTGTCCTTTTTTTTTTTTGCATCCCTGTCTGTGGGGGCTGCCTGGTCTGAGCAACTACTGCTGACGTCAGGGCTGCTAATCTGCAGGCTTTACTGCCCCAAACGGCTGGCACTAATGATGCTTTGGCCCTGGGGCACGCGGGTGGAAGACGCAATTCAATCCAGCTGTAGACGCCAGCATTCTGGGAGCAGGACGGAGCCAGTGGGCCGGCTACTCGGCATCAAGCACGTAATCACAGCCTCACAGTCGCTGCTCGGAAGGGTCGTTTCCTTAGAACCTCTGCTATGCAACGGCAGTGAGTCTGTAAAGGCTTAATTGGCAGCAGAGGCAGACTGTAAAAATAAATGGAAGTGTCTCTTGCTAAATTGACCAAAGGTACATACATACATAGGAGGAAGAAAATTAACCTGGACGATTTGCTGATGTCACTTGTTTATACCACAAGGTACTCTTAAATTAAGCTCGCCAAAGTTTGAGACACAAATCGAGACAGTTTTTGAGGTGTTGGGTGGACAGGTTTGAGTAGCTGCAACGCAGATGGTCTTCAGTGTCCCCCAGAATGACGTTACGTAGCGCTTTAATCTAGCTTATGAATGTTTCCTTTCAACCTTAGCAAGCCATTAGTAATAGGTTATCTAATGTTTTGGGTATTCCGTTGCGTCCGTTTTGTGGATTGGATGCATGCCCCGTACGTCCTTGGGAATTTGAATCATGCAGCTTTGGCTTGAGAGGTGTGTGTTTTGGTTTCCATGGTATAAGTTGTGCTTGCAATTGTTTAGACCTGAAATTTTAGGGTGGCTCCACTTGTGTAATCATGCAGCAGAGGATGTAGGGCACTTTGCCATATTTTGAGCCAGCAGGCCATTTTGTACTAGAACAATTTTTAAACCAGTTTCATTTTCAATCATTACTTTTTTCTTCTTCTCATTACATGCTGTCAGATCCCTGGCGCTGTACACTGCGAATTACAATGAATAAGAAGCGTAACCTCTAACTCCAAGATCTTGTGATCAAGGCCTTATGTCTCAGCTGTACAGAAAGCCGTCCATCCCGTTCATTTTCTGTCCATTACATGACCCAGTACACTCAGGCCAATGCACTGATTCGGCCCAGTGCTTTCCGATTGATTTGGGAGGGTTTGTGAGAGGGCAGGAGTTTTAAGCCAAGAACTTGTGCGTCAGATTGGATATGAAAAGCTCCTCTTCAGAACCAGATTTATATGCTTGTTGGCAGCGTGAACGAGTGTTCAATGCATTCTTCCCATCCAGTCCTTTTTTTGTGTGCACAGAATGATCATGCACTCTGTGTTTATATTGGCACGCTTTAAATTGAATAGGTTTTTTATGTTTTATATGTATTTGTCGTTTTGCGGCTAGGGCTGTGACGGTATGAATTCTTTCTTAAATAAGGGTTAATCCTTTCTTTTCCTTCCCAGCAAACAGCACAACAGGGCCTAAATCCAAACACAGACTCTCAGAATGATGGCTTAGTTTAATGTAACAAACTAAAGACGTTGGTTGTTTGAGCCATGCTCGGGGGGATTGAGAGCTTTTCAGCCTGTAACTATCAGTATAACAAGGACACTTTAAACACAGTTTTAATTCTTAAGTTCTCTGGAACAACAACATACCGGCACATGGTGACTCTGAGTGAGCACTGTTCACTCAGCATGTTCATGAAGCTGTTAGAAATCAAATTTGGAACTATTTTTTAATGGTGAAACACCTACATACACACACTCTAGTGAACACACACACACACATACACTCTAGGGAGCACTGAGCACACCTTCCCAGAGCGATGGGTAGCCCTATCCACGGCGCCCATGGAGCAGTTGGGGGTTAGGTCTCTTGCTTAGGTCTCTTGCTCACTTCAGTCATGCCCTGTCGGCTCTGGCTAGTTCCCTAACCTCCAGCCCACGACTGCCCACCTACCAGCCCACGACTGGCCAGCTTACTGTTAAAAGCTCTTAGTAAAGTAGTAAACGGATGCCAAGTGTGGTTAATGATGGTGAATCTAGTTTTACCAGCCAAAAAAAAAAAAAAAAATGACATTGACAACAATAGTGGGCTCCACCCTGTGGTAGGCATAACATGACTGCTGTTTTGCGTCATCAATGCTGTATTTGTGACACAAACCTTATATGCTATATAAATGAGGTATAATTAGACTTTAATTAGACATTATTCTTCTTGTAGGCAACTACTAAAGAACAAATCTAAAGTGGTTGTAATCAAGTTGTTGATTGTTCATAGCTCCCACCTGAGGACAGAAGCAGATCAAGCTCAAATAAACAAATATTGCTCACTGCTGCCCTCTAGGGGGGGTTATAGCACCAGCCAGAAGTTGACCTGTCTTAAGCTGTCTTAACAAATTGATTGAAACATTAGATTCCAGTGCAACACCAAACACATCTAGGCTGACAGGCTATGCGTTACGGGGAAAGTTTGGGTAAGTCTTTTTTTCACTGGGTCATTCCTTTAATGACCCAGACTGGTAGTTCTGGAGTGTGACATGAGTTATAATATGGTTTCATTTGGCTGAAAATCATCGTAGGGTCATTTTTATTCATACTAAAGTTCCTGATTGCTTTGACTGGAGTTGTCAGCTTGTTCGTCCATCAGTCACAAATGGTTACTGAACAAGGTTCCCAGTAACATTGGCTCAGGTTTTTATGTCAGAGTGAGTTAACAACCTCAGATTAAAATGTAATATTTGATCTCCAGAGGAAAACTGGACAGTACAGCAGGAAGTGCAGACTCTGAATCCATTAGTGTCCAGCAGTCTGTCACCGCGGTTCTAAAGATGGAATACGGTTTTTAGATTGACTCATGTGGCTTGGACTGCTGTTCTATAATGCCAATACTAATCATGTCTTTAGACTTTCCTGCTAAGAAGAACATGAGTGTTTAGAAGAATGCTCCCACCTGAACTGTAGCGGCTGACGCAGCTGCCTGTTGTCTTCTATAGTACGTTTGTTTTGAGTAAATCAGATTTCTCTACTTGTACAGGGATGTGTCGTTATTTGCCAGCAATATTGATACAGCAGATCGAGATTAAGGTTGGAAGCCGCGGGAGTGTTCCTGTGAAGAGCTACTAAAAGTGGGTGTGGATAATTCACTTTCAGGAAATCCACTGCTTTGTTTGAAGAGAGCCTTTTCCTCTTTAGAGAAGTAGTGCACTGGGGAAAGCTGGTGAAAGTAAGAAGTCTTTTGTCGGTTCTTGGGTGGTGATCCTGGCTCGAGGGACCATATGTTGCAGCGACTCCACAAGTAGGTTACATGGCTGTCTTAGGCTTTCTCTCTCTCTCTCTCTCTCTCTCTCTCACTCTTACTCTTTCTCTCTTTCTCCTGCTCTCTCGCTCTCCTTCTCTCCCTCTCCCAGGCCTGTGCCTGAACAAGCCCCTCTCCCGCCGTGATTAATTGCTGGCAGGCCGAACCGAGGGGATCTTGCGTCAATAAATCGTCATGAAGGCAACTCCCCTGCTTCGAACATAAACACAGAGACAGGCTGTGCAGCGACTGAAGCCAGGCCAGAGCTAGTTAGAGCTCCACAGGCCCTCCGAGATCCACAGCGCCGTTTATTTAACACCCAAATTTTATTAGAGGAGTTCTGGCCACAGTTCTCTCTGGCCTGTTTAATCTGCTGTGAGCCAGGGCCCGGATCTGGGCGCATATTTGTCCTTGTATCAAACGTAAATGAAGGCAAATTGATTCAGTCCAGCTCCAGTGTTTCATTAGGTTTTTTGGGTGGGTAAAGGAGGGATTAAAAGGCTTTGTACTAGAACATAATTATGCCTATGGATTTTCAGTACAAGTTACTGAGGTAAGAGAACTAATAGGTGTTCAAATGAGAGTGTGGGGAGATTCAGAGTTTACCGGCTTGTGTGTTTCTAATGAGGAAAGATTTGAATTAGAATCTGAACTTGGTTAAAACTGAAGGAGCTAGTTGCAGATTTAGACCACTGTTATGCTGGGATGTGCATGATACCACGTTTCCTCAAACCAAGGTTTAAGTCTGTCTGTCTGTCTGTCTGTCTGTCTGTCTGTCTGTCTGTCTGTCGGAACATGAAGTTAAATGATTGCTTTTAGAGTCTCAGATATTTGGTGTGTCTACAGTGTACAGACGGGTGACAAATAGTGTTGCATCAGTACTGGCACTTAAGCACAGCATCGGCATCAATGATGGGGAGGATGCCGGTACCTATGACGAGATGCATGTATGAGACAAATGATTTGAGAAATTCCAATATGAAACAGCATGAGCCAGAGAAGCTGCTGGGTACTTACATGTACACATCAATAGTTTATCTGTAGACCGTTCACTTCTGTTTTTAACCACTTTGCATAATAAAGACAGTTCAGATGTACTCAGGCTGTAAAATATGGGCTTTATTACTAATTATATAACAGTACATGTTAAATATATATAGTAAATAAACAAGAATAGATTTTTCTTAAGTGTCTAATATATGTAGTCAAATAAGTAAATGATATTCAGCTGGTATCAGTGGATCTCTAGTGACTCACCATGTCAGATGTTATTATAACCAGACATCTGATCCGTTTAATCCCTGTAAAGGTGTCCTCACAGAACATTATTACACAATATGGCTAGGAAAATGTGGTAGTTTTGAGAGACAGTTTGGGCCTAAAACATATCTTTAATTAATTAAAGATATATTTAGTTAATTCATGCCAGAGAGGCACATACAGGACATTGTTCGGGCAAAATAGTCCTGAAATCCCAGACATCTCCCGACCCAGAATTGGCACTACCATAGGTAGGTTTACTGCTCATTTTGAACAGAAATAAAATAGGTGCGTTCGCATAAAATCGAAAGTACTGTTGTAAAGAAAGCTTGGCTGGGAAGCTTCTCTGCAGTTAACTCATTCACATCAAGCCACCCTGGATGACTGGGCTTAGCGTTTTGTTAATCTGCTGTGAATTCCTCTTTAATTTCGATTGACCTTACAATCTTTTTGGTGCTGTCCAGGTGAATCCCAGTTGTGTGCAGCAGACATACAGTGTTCCCTGAATTTCTCTTTGGTGGATTGGATCTTATTCTTTTTTTGACTCCGTCCTACCTGCGCTCTACATTTGGGAGGCGGCGTGTCTGCTGGAGGGGTGCTGCACTCCATAATACATTCAGAGTGAAAGAGATTCTGGGCCAGAGGGAATTGAGCCCACTGGATGAATGAGAGCACAAAGACTCGAAATATCCCTAAATCCTTTTTCAGCTCCAGTTTGGTAGCAGATGGCTTTGAATAATTCATGACAAGTTTGTGGGTAGTGTTCGGCATCACATTTATCCCGGAGACTATTAGATTTCAGAACAAGAAACTGATCCGCAACGCTCAGCGAGGACTCTGAAGATTTTCCTCCGATTTGATATTTTTAAGTGCTGCATGTAATTTACACTCCAGCAGCAAGAAATCAGATTTCATGCATTGATTAAGCAGTTTAGCTCATTGATATGGCTACTTGTTATTCTAATTACATTTAATCATGGCTAATAAGACGGACCGCTAAAACGCAGCCATGTAAAAGTGGAAGGTGCGTGCATTTATCTGAAGGGTGTAATGCGAAAGCGGAGCCGTGTTTTCTCCATTTGTTTGCCTTTACGCTCTATGAGCTACGCTAATGCTGTGTACGAGTTCAATCTGACATTGATATGTGGCTTCATTTTATTGCTGCCACACAGCGTTCTATCATTACAGATTATTAAACCTTTTCCTGACATTGAGTAATAACACCATGGCTGTATGAACTCATAGCCCTTTATGCGTTGCGTGAGCTACTTTTCATGTCTCTTGGGTCAGAGTGACGTTTCATTCTCCACAAATGACCATCATTACAGAAGGCATTAGTTTACAAGTGTCTGAAGGAAACGTATTAAGAGCAGCTCAGCCCGTCTCTGTTTACTGATGCATTAGGTAGGTGCTGGAGAAGCAATAGTACTATATATGTATTGTAAAACCATTCTACTAAACTACAGTGCCTTAAAATGAGTTGGGTTTTAAGGAAGCGCTTCACTTAAGATGGTCATCTGAAGAGAAGAGTATCACGCTCAAGCTAATCAAGCACTCAGGACCAAATACACAGCCCACAGCATCACATCACACAAAGTGAGGATGGACATTTCATGCTGGATTTGCTGGGATGCGGTTCATTTATTACACATTTTATTAGTTTTATTCATTTGTTTATTGAAATATTTGATTTATATTTTTATATATTTTTATATTTGAGCATTTTCTGCTAATTCTGGCCTGATATATTTTCTCAGTATCGCTGTTGTGCCAATACCTAATGAAAATCCTGGATCAAGTATAGGGGAAAATAGATTTTGCAACAAAGGTAGTCTGAAGTGCCATATAACTGCTTGTAGTGCAGTATAGCTGCGGATGGGCAATGGCATCAGCATCATGTCGACAGATATTTGCTTAAAAAATTCATTTAATGTGCAGATTTGACTGATATTTCAAACAGATGTATTATTTTATTATACTCAGAGAATTTTGAATTGCTATGCTAAATAAATGCATTGCTATATTTCTCCATATTGCTAATGCTAGTGGATCTAGTTTCACTAGATCACTTGGATCTAGTTTATGTATTGGGACTGGTATTGCCATTGCCATGGACATGAAAAATATCAGACTGGCTTTGGTGCATATTGGTGCAACCCTTTATTATATTCAGGGATGCACCAATACATGCCAAAGCCAAGCCGATATTTTAAAGAGAAGAAATTGTGTGGAATCATTTTTAACTATTAGGGGGTGCGCCAATACAATACTCACTACGGTTCGATACTGGTTGAAATCACTGGATCAGGTATCGGAAGTACTTGCTCTTTAAGTTTCATTTTGAATGCTTGAAAGTTCTGTGTGGGAAAGTTAAAATAAGAAGAAACAGCAGTATTGCATGACTGACTCATGTTCCTCTATGTATTTCCTCCTCCTTATGGGAGATGAATACTTGTTTCACAGTTCGAGCATGATGTTGTTTAGATGGCTGGTTAAGCAAAGTGCATCCAGACAAAGGTGTTACTCACAGTTCAGTTGTCTAAGAGAGGGAAAAAGATGATATCGGATTGGTATCAGCATTGGCCGATGCTCAGGTTGGCAGTGTCGGTATATTGGACCCACCCCTAATAACCACATGTAGCCTATTGTTGCTAGCTAAGTGATCTGCTAGATTCCATACAGTTCCATTCCAGATAATTTTGTGCACAAGCTGTAAGTGATTTTTGGGTCTGTCTAAGTCATGGCTGTGTATTTATAGTACTTGAATAGTTTGCCATTCTCAAATAAAGCTCTTCACTTAGTAGCTTTGAAATGATACCTGATTGCTATCAGTATTGGCCGATACTCCAGTGGTATCGTGCCATCTGTGGTATTAGGCCATGGATAAGGAGCAGTCCCTCCCATCTCGGCAGCCTCTGCCCTCTAACTGTAATGACCAGCTGGGTAATGACGTGCTCCGGGAGTTATCAAAAGCTGGCAGCAGGGGATTATATAGGCTGGCTAGTCTCTGCGACTGGAGATCGTAAAGCATGAATCGTAAAAACAGAAAAGAAGAGATGAGCTTAACCTCCGCCAGTCTCTTTTTGGTGTTCTTTATTCAGAGTGGAAGAAGGGCCTAGAGAAGGCTCATAAAAAGTTAATTATAAGCTGAAGTTATGATAAAGTAATGATTTAGTTTAATCTTATTTTTGTCATATCCAGCTGCGTCAGTCAGAGGGAGAGTGCACTTTCTTGTTTGCATCCAGCCTGCAGGGAGAGAGCAGAGACTTGGAAGCGTTCTGTTCTCCTTCGAGCTGCTATGATAACAGTGCTTGAGAGCCAGACTGCTTGAGCGGAAACATCAGTTATCATGTTTTTCTGAGTCCGTACGCCGTAATGTTCCGAGTTTTGATTTCTGTCAGGTCGTAGAAAATGTCACTCTTAATATCGGTCGGCTGCTCTGGAAAATTCCTCTCAATGGAAACGCAGATCTGTAGGCAGAACGCGAATAGTCTAAACAAAGCCTCTAGAGCACAATGGAAATTCCGACGGGGGTAATGAGATTTGTATGCCGTCGTTGCCTCATTCTTACGGTTTCCATAATATCTAATTTGACTAATCTCATCGGAGGATGAAATGGGCTTGTCTGTGTTGTCTTTGTAATGGATTTACAGAGTGCTTCTGGCTCGGTTTGCCGAAAGGGAAGTTCCCAATTCAGTTTAGGAGAGAATTTTCCAAACACAGAACGACATTGTTATGAGCAGACGTTTAACAGCTAATCTTCCCGTTTACAGATGAGACTGCGTCCTTGTCAGTTGTGGATATAGACACATTAGCCTTTCTTCCGTTTGCTCAGGAAGATGATGGTGCGCGC
The DNA here is from genome assembly GCA_034552555.1 of Semaprochilodus insignis. Taxonomy (NCBI): domain Eukaryota; kingdom Metazoa; phylum Chordata; class Actinopteri; order Characiformes; family Prochilodontidae; genus Semaprochilodus; species Semaprochilodus insignis. The sequence goes on along the minus strand of CM067480.1, from coordinate 28,830,292 downwards.
ACTCTGCGGAGCTGAAACACAGCCAGGGCCACATGTCCTAGCACGGCGGAAAAAGCAGCTAATTACAAAGTTAACAACATTTAGACTTTGTCTCGCGCTCGGTGTGCGCGCAGCTGTAAAGAGTGTGTTTTATAGCTGTGGCTAGCAGACATCAAGGGCCCTGTGTGTGTGTGTGAGGTTCTCAGCGGTGCTGAAGCAGAGCATTAAGGCTGGTCCTGATGAGGCCTGCTGCTGCATTATGGGAACAGACGGCAGGCCGGGCCAGGCAGCCTCCGGAGGGGCCACACGCTTAACCGGCATGCAGGAAAAAACACAGGCTTCAAAGCCTCGCAGCCACATGCAACATGGTGCTTTTTAATAACCCTGAACACCTCTTTTTCTCTCTTCTCTTTTTTTTTTTATTATTTTTACCAAAGGAAAAGTAACACAGACCACCGGCGTTAGCTCTAGCTTCCTCAGACTTACTGAACTGAGGGACGTCGTTAATAGGGTTTGTTTCCGGAAAAAGAGATTTTTATAGATTACGTATGATATGCATTTCTGTCTGTCTGTCTTGTGTGCGAGTGTTTGCGTGTGTGAGTGTGTGCGCCTGAGTGTGTCCCAGGTTTATGGCACACTGTGGGGACCAAACCCTGGTCATGTACACATGTTGTGGGGACCTTCCGACCTGGTCCCCAAAATGTGAATCGTTACATTTTCAGATCAGGGTAAGGGCAAGGGTAAGGATGGAGTTAGGCTAGTATACGTTTGTTTAGGATTGGGTATATCTCCAGGAAATGAACCTGCTGATGAGACACATACAGGGGTTAGGACCGTATATACTGTAAAACTTTAAACAAGCCAATTTATTGTAATTTATTTTTTAAATCTACTTTTAAGAAAATTGTCATTGTATAAAACTATAATGCACAGAGTTGATATCACAAAACATTATGGTATAGTTATATTTGTCCTATGTCAACTGTACAACTCCAAACAATAAAACATGTGAACTGCCAGACGGAAGTTCGGTTATATGCAGCAGCGTTTGCCATTAGCCTTAAATACCCAAGCTGAAGTCAATGCTTATGACTCGTTGCATTCACTTACAGAGGAATTCCCTTGATGTTTCTAAATTCCTGCATTATTAAATGTGTAAGATGGAAACATGGTCATACTCCATTGTAGAGAAACTCAGAATTGTTCACTTGGTGGTGACGAGAACCAGATGTGGGAAGCATTTGGTGCCTCTGAAAGATACCTCACAGAATGTTATGACCCAAAATAGTCCTGGTGCCTGAGCCTTAAGAAGTCAGCTTTGTGATAAGCTTTTGATATAAAATGTACTTTTTTCTCTTTTATGGCTGAGAGATGCTTTCAGGGCGTTCTAAGGTAATATAGTACCTATTGTTTTCCATTGTCAACATGGAACGTCAAAACTAGTCGGGTTTGTGTGTGTAGTAAACAAACTGGCTATATTTGCACAGTGTGGTAAATGTAATGAAGTAAACTTCTGTACATCTAGCAGTCTCATATCAATCCTCTTGGAATGTGGGGGAAATTGATGGACTTCCCCTGGCAGGGCTATGGTAAGCGAAAATACAGATTAATTAAATGCTTGCACATGTTCTACTGTCAGGTTCAATTTGTAAGGCATTATCCAACAATACATGGAAAGATGGTCTCATAGTCTCCAAATAGTACTTTAACTAGTACTTTGCATGCTTGTATTATCTATAGTAGGTTTTTAACAAAAATAATGATATTTATAGGATGTCAGCAATGTGTATAATCCAGTGTTTACAGCACATGGTGTTTGTTTATTCATGTTGGGAACTGTTGACATTTTCCAAATTAAAACAAACAACACATTTTTGCATAAACCTATATAAAGGTCAGATTTATTGCTTTGTGGAGAATTGCAGTGGATATTTTTTCCCCACTGTGTGTGTGTGTGTGTGTGTGTGTGTACACGAGTGTCCATGCTATTTGATTGGCGTGAAGAATACTTTAGCAGAGGTGCCAGTGCTGACGATGCCATTTTCTACTCCTGCGCAAGGCAGCTCGGTATCTCACTTGTGGTTCACTTTCTTCCAGTCTGCTTGTGCCTGGAATTCTACCTACACAAACACGCAGCTTTGTCATGTTTCAAGAGCCGCTTTGATGTCTGGAAAGATTATTTGTATAGATCCAAATAAAGGAATAACCCAAGTCCGGGGTTGAGTGAGGAGGAGGCATGGTGTTTGTGAGGTGGGTCCATGGACATAATCCCCTACATTCTGGGGTAAAACATTGTGCTTATACAACCAAACAAAGAGCTGAAGGCACCCTTGGCATTTCGGGTTGGAATAGACTTTTCCAGGCACTAATCCACGGATTAACCACAGAACAGAAAGCTTCAGAAGGCATCCAGAGTGATATTCTTCTTCCGCTCCTCACCGTTTCATCTTCCACAGCATCTACGTCTGGCATTAGAATAGGAATTCCAGCGTAGGCCTTGGCATCTAGTTTAGGATCTTATGGTTTGCAAAAGCTGGTAAGTTCTTTGCTAACTTTTACAGAAGGAAGTGTCGGATTGCAGTGCTGTTTGGAAAGAAGATAAAGTGTAAATTTGGACTGATATAACGCAAATTGCCAGATGTCTTGGCATGGAGTTGTAGAGGTTCCTAATGGTGTCCTGTGATAATCCATCCCATGCAGCTTTAATATTCTCACACAGTTCCTGCATATTGTGCAGTAGGGGTGGAGGTGGAGTGACACCAGGCCTTCTGGCCGGTAATGCATGGCAACCAATTATTCATCTTGGCGCTGGCCACGGTGCCTCCACACACGGATTCGTTGGTCATCTCTCCCAAGACAAAAGCAGGACACATCATAGGGGAAGACCTGCTGCCATTCTGAGTCTCTCCTTGACAGTCTGTCACAACATCATTGCGGTCTTTGGCAACGTTGATGTCGTGTTGAGGTCAATCGGCGTAACGGTCTGCGTGCGTGTAGTCCTGCGTTGTGCAGCCCTCTGCCAGTGGTGCTGGCACTAACAGGATGATTCCCGGATGAATGTCTGCAATCGTGGCTGTTGAGAGGTACAATGATAAGGCCCGTCCTTGCTTACGTCACATGCACGGCGGATCGTGAAACTTGACTCATTTTCATGTCTCACAATGTCAAACCGGTTTCATTCCTGTCGCTTGATTCCTCCTAGGTGCAACTGGTTTTTGATGATTAGTGTAATTATTCATAAATACATTTCCAACCTTCAAAAATGTTTAATTTAAAATCTTTAGTAACTGTGCCACCAATTGTGGAGGTGACTGTTTTACCCTTTGCTAATGATTTTGGTCATTGAGGTTTTTTTTATAGTCCCAACACGACTATTTCTATCACAGGATAGCAAAAGAGAGCGTTAATTGCTGGACATTACTAAAGAACCATGCAGAGACCTGTTAGCAAACACCTTGTGACAATGTGCAATGTCTCTCTGTTGAGCAGCACGCTGGCTTGCAACATCTAACACATCCTCTCAGACATGTCTGCTCCCACATGGTGGGTGTGCCATACTGGTCACACCCAGCAGCTTGCTTATTTGAGTTCTACTGCAAAAACAGTCAAGAACACTTGATCAGGGTAGACATGATGGTCAATTGCAGAATGGATGGAGGATGTTATAGAACTCCTCCGTTCTCCAGTCCAGTCTGCAGTCTAGTCTCCAGTCCAGCTTTAAGTAGAAGAACTAAAGAGTTTCTTGGTTGTTTTTTGCCTAAAAAGGTCAGCTTTCATTTCCCTATGTATATACAGTATTTGAGGAACATTATAAAATGTGTTTTTTTTAAATATTAATTAACAGATGATCAAATGAAGTTATCAGCATCATAAACAAGTGTGTCAGTTTAGCTACACTTTTGTCTCTTGCGTCTGTTTACAGTATAATGGTAGATAAATGTACCGTAGTTTTGCCTGCAATTTGCTGCAGTTAAATATAAATACATATATGCAACTCGAGTAGTTCAGTATCCCGTTTGCTTTAAAAAGCAGTTTAACATCTCCAATGTTTCACCTTCTCATATTTAAGAACCTTGGGTTTTCTGAACTATGTGCCCCACCAGAGGGGAGTGTGGAGGGAAGCATTGACAGTGTACTGCTGCTGAATCACGGCTAATGAGCCCTGAAGCTCGTTCTATACTTGTACAGATTTAATGCAATTAAACATCAGATTTGGTGTCAGTGAGCCAACACTTCAAGCTTCAATAACTTCAATATTTATTTTTTTTTTTAATGGAAATTAAAGTGAAATTTAAGCAAGAGTGCGCATACACAGTAAACAAGCTTGCTGTTTTTGACCTATTATTTTTCTATTATTTTAGGCTGTGATCACATTTCCAGGCTGGAGTAGCACAAATCCGTTGTTTTTACCTGAATTTGATGCCGATCGGATGATTTCCTATCCATGTGGAAACGCAAATCTCCTACCCCTGAACTGAAGTTAGTGCTACTAATTGGTGCAAAAGCCTCTGATCTTTTTTTTGCCTTAATTTTACTGTAGGAAGGCGTCTTCCGCTGGTTAGTGCGTTTGTGACACACGGTTCATTCATGTGACGTTATTAATCAGGGTGCAGGTCGTTTCAGCACACGGGTTCGTTCATGTTAATGACAGATTTGAGTCACTTACTTAGACGAATACGACCCATCAAGTTCGAAAGATTGGATCTGAGCAAAACATCAAAACTGAGCATTGAGGCTTGTAATGTGAGACTTTAGGCTGATGAATTTTTATGGATTCTGGGTTTCATATAGTTCAGTAATACCAGTATGCTGAGTGGCACAGCCAGTGCCTTCTGATGTCTGATGTGTGATAGCCTGCGTTTCTTTTGTACTTTTTTTTTCTCTCTTTTTTTTTTTCCCTCTTCTTGAAATGTCACCGCTAAAGCAAACAATCTTTTATTCAGAAAGACAAAACCACATCGGTAGCGTCACTGACCTCAACACATTAGCTTATGCTGTAACAGAGTGTGCAAACAATAGGTGACATTTCCCTGTGAAGAGAAATCAGCTGTAATTGTGTAGAAGGAAAACGTGAGCTGGTGCTGTCTGAAGTAGGTGTGATATCTTCTCAGCCTTTTTCTCATCCTCCTGTTCTTTGTGTGCGTTTGAGCTGACGGTCGGGTTCCTCCGTTGAGTCGTGATGCCCGTGACCTTTCCAAATAATCAGCCCCTGCCTCAAATAAGCAAGATGAAAGTGCTCTTGACCTTCGCTGAGCCATGCAGATGGAAAACTCCCATGAGATCTCTTTAGAATTTTATAAATTAGGCTCTTGTTGCTATTGGACATCAAACAGAGAGCATTAAGGGAGGCTCTTTTGTGTCCGTTGAAAAGGAGGATTGATGCACCAAAATTAAGAGTGTTAGAGGGATGTTTACATGCAACAAATGTTCTCTGCAAAATGCATTTTCCAGATCATTCGGGCTTTCGCGTAGTTGTTTAGCTGGCTCCTGTCAGAGATCTCACCTGTCTTCTGCAGGCTGTATCTGCATGTATCTGGATTGGTTGGGTTTTCAGTAACTCCCCCTGTTTTCAAGGGAACATCTGTGGGTTTTTGCTTTGGTTGCGGGGGCTGCGGGTGCTTATCTGTGGTCTAATAGAGCAGCAGGCCCCCTCAGTGTACATCTCCCCACTCCAGATAAAAGTGGAGCCCCACGCAATCTCGCTCTTATCTGTTTAAAGCTGTGTGATGCTGGCCCTGTGTCTCCCTTGCAGCCTGACATCAATCAGCCTGAAGGCCCAGGACGAAAATAGCTCCATATACAGGAACACCAGTGATTTCACAAGGTGCATTCATCTGCCTGACACTAATAACAGACGTGTTCTCTGTCTATTGTTTGTTATTACAAGAACTGCGATTTAACAATCAGTTCTGACAGGTAACAGTACACCATCCAGCGCTTTAAGTAAGTCACTGCTTAACTCATGTGCTCTCTCTCTCTCTCTCTCTTATGCGCTCTTTCTGCCTCTCTCTCTGTCTCTCTCTGGGAGCATCGGTTTCATGAATCTCTCTCCCGCTGCACTTTAACCATTTAAAAGGGGGAAAGCTAAGCAGAGTGAAGGGAAATGGTGGTATAGTGAGAGGGCTTTGCCATTGTCCTGCTGAGATAGAGCCATTTCCTGCAGCCGCATGGATGACAGCACAGCTGGCACAAAGCAGACTTCATTACTGCTGCAAGTCTGTGCTAACTCCACAAGTCCCCCCACCCCCCACCACCTCCCCTTGTATGTATTATTTTTCAACTCTTCAGCTCGTTTTATTCATTTCCAGGTGACCTGGGTGTGTTTGGTCATGTGTCTCACTTCCAGATGTGTCGAATTCTGCCAGGATGGCTCGAAGATCCACACTGCAGTGGAGCTGAATGGGTGCTGGACATAACTTTGTCTGAAGGCAGTCAAATTCCACCTCATTGTTGATCTGTGGTTGTTTTATTCGCTACAAGGAAATGACTGACTTGTCTTTGAAAGATCCCTCCCTCCCTGCCTCCCTCCCACCCTCCTTCCCTCCTTCCTTCAGTAAAGGGAGGGCTGGTTCCAGTTCAGTGGTGCAACATGTCTAGACAACACTATCACCCGTAGTGGAAGTTTCTGACTCTAACCCGGGTGGACTGGATACATTGACGTAAGTTTAAATGTTTTGTCTCGTATCTATTTGGTTCCAGTTCAAAGTATAATTTACGCGGAACGTTCAAGACGTGTTTACGTGAAGCACTTTGCAAGAAAACATTTCTGCGCAGTGTTGTTTGGAAGCCTGTTGGAGTATGACGGCTGCAATAAAAACACTCATGTTTAAAGATAACCGCATATCACTTATTGAGCCCTACTAGGAATTGCACGATTTGACCTCATGGCTCGGTTTGAAAACACGCTCCACTCCACGTTATTTATCTGCTTTCTAGCAGATAGTAATTTCGGACTGAGTAGTAGCTGAAAATACCCAGCCTGGTTGAATATTAGAGTTCACAAGGTGTCAGTGTGTAATGGTGGAACTAGGTCTGTGAGTACGTGTGGGCGGTTGAATACAGCTTGGCCTTTCGCGTGTGCACGTGTGCGCGCAAATGAACTCAAATGACTGTATCATGACTGGATTTTATCTTCCTCCGTGCTTCATAAGCCCTGAGGCATTCGCTCACTCTCTCTCTCGCACTCACTCTCTCTCTGTTTTGGAGAACAGCTGTGGGCCGTATGGCAGCGCGACACCCCCGCGTTCCTCCCCCTCTAAGCGTGTTTTCATTTGGCTCTGACAGCTTCATTGGCCTTCTTTGTCCCTGGGAGGCCCCTGGGTGGAGAGCCGCTGTTGTCTTTACCCAGGGAGCGCTCTGTCTCCGTGGCAGCGCCGGCCTTTCTGCAAAATTCCTGCTACTCGCTGCTCCAAAGCCGGCTGTTTTCGTGAGCCCATCGAGTACGCTGTGGTCCTGTCTGCTAACATGACCTTCACTACGTTTTCAGCATCTGCAGTTGAGGACTTTTCCTACTTTTCCTCTCCTGGTTCTTCCTGGGGTGCATCTGCATTTATTGGTTGGTTCCACTGAAAATGAGACCTTGCATTTTGGTTCAGATTGTTTTTAGTTTGTTTATGGCTGTTTCCTGTTTGTTTAGTTGTTTAGTAACACTCTTCTTAATCAGTTGGATTGTGTCATTGGAACTGACTATTGTATAAAATGAAATTGGATGCTGTGTGCGTGTGCGTGTGCGTGTGCGTGTGCGTGTGCGTGTGCGTGTGTGTGTGTGTGTGTGTACGTTTTTCATACCATAAATCGGTAGTGTTAAGTTCTGTAATTGCCAGTTCAGAGAATTTAGACATCTCGTCTTCTTGACAACAGTCTTGCATTCATATTCTAACTGAACGGTATTGCATTTATATTATGTTCAGGTTCATTTGCAAGTGGAGTGAGATTGACCCCCTTAGGGGGTGCATATTAGGTGTTCACCAGAGTTTGAATGGCAGTGTTTTCACATGTTCTTGTGGGCCGCACTAACAGAACAGTCACACCAGGGTTTGATTTAATCAAACCAAACCTACCAAGTGTGAACACACCCTTAATCTTCACACAAGCTTGCACCACAAACATGAGCACATTAGCTTCGAACCGGCTCCACCTCCACACAGTTGTTTTATTTGATTTGTTTGACTTTGATATGATTTTGGTGTGTTTTAGTGCAGTTTTCCAAGTATTATTATTTTTATTATTTTCTTTTATTTGTTCTTCTGTATGTTTTTATCCCTGTTGATCTTTCATGTATCAAGTACAATTTTTATCGGTTTATTTTGATTAGGTTGCTTTTACTTAAGGTTGTTGGTTCAATTTCCTGAACCGACAGGCCATGACTTGAAGTGCCCCTAACAAGACACCTAACCTTCAACTGCTCCCCGGGTACCATGGATGGGGCTGCCCACCACTCCGGGCAAGTATGCTCGCTGCCCGCTAGTGTGTGCTCACTAGAGTGTGTATGTGGGTGTTTCACTGCATGGATGGGTTAAATGCGGAGTTCAAATTCCTCTGTGTGCAAACCTAATTGGTCAATGGTTCTAAATTCTAAATTAAATTCTATTGCTGAATCCGTCAGCTTGATTTGTGGAACTGTTAGTGCTCTGTTGCTTGCTATTAAGAGTTATTAAGAAGAATGCAAAGGCGAGCTCTGGATTTTCTGTGGAAGGGCAGGGAAAAGGGCCCTGAAGAGTTGTTTAAAATACGTTTAGAAGGGCCGCTGAGCGGGCACTGCTCTTTTTAAGACCAGGATTTGAAGGAAAGTAGGTAAAGAGGGGGATAAAGTATCATCCTGCAGCCACATAGAGAATGAGCCTCTATTGCACGGATTCTCACTGCTGGATCAAGGCTGTGGGCAAAGTCGCTAGGCTGTGCAGGGTTACAATCAGAGGTTAATGGCTTTTCCAGCAGTTTAAAAGCTCTCTGATGGACAGACCGAGATGAGGCCGAAAGCAGCATTCTTCTCCCTGTTCTTTGGTACTGTAACAACAGAGACATTCTCTTATAGTCTTCATTGGGGCCCAGTGACAATATGCATGGTATGAACTGGCACTAGTGCTGTGTATGATGTGTACTGTCAATTGGACAGTGACACGTCGACAGTGCCCTCTTTTAGTACGGTCAACTGAACTGCCTAAACGGTTCCTAGTAAGCACTTTACATTACTGCCAACACAACAAGTGAACTCTGCTAAAGATAATGAAGCTGGATGATAGTAGTGACGTCTGATTTATAACCTGTGAGTCATTTCGTTGCAGGATTAAGGTGAGGAATTATCTGCTTGGATTAAGCAGTGTTGGAGTTAAAAAGGTCCTCTGCACCATTAGTGAGATGATCCGTGTCTGGCAAGTGCCATATGTCGGAGTACGACACTGTTAAGAAGAACAAAGCCGCTAAGCCCTTCATCCTCTTGGAAAGGTGCATGACACCATCACATGCCCTTAGATTGGCTAAGTGTATCTTGGAACACCTTTTGGCCACTTTGTTAGACACATCTGCTTTGTTGGTCTATCTTTTACGTGTGGAGTTCTTTGAGTTGAATTTGTATACGCACCGCTGTGTCTCATGTGTTTCATAATATTGCATGAAATATATTGCTTTTCAGTCATGCTGTACAGATAGTATGCTAGCTGGCATTAGCACTGTGCATTGACAACTGGCCAGAGGTGTATTTCATGGGATTTCTCAGTTTAGCCAAATAACTTAACCCAAAGTCAAGTATGTCCAGTGGGAAAAGGGCTGAGGAACATTCGTACTGGGCAGTCCTCATGCCTGGGCTTATGTTATCTGGCTAACTGAGAAATCCTGATTTGTAACCCCCCCCCCCCCCCCC